>OX638127.1:2400000-3600000 GCA_951804975.1 Anthophora plumipes
TCAAAACACCAGAAAATGTGTTTTTCGCATTAAATAGCACGCAAACAGCGATTTCGATGATTCTGCATACTTCTCGCAGAAGGATATCCAAGAATATCGTAGAAAATGCATTTCTCATCTGGAAACCCCACGAAAACGAAGATATCGCAGTTTCCGCATGTCAAATGCACTGTGGAGTGCTGAAAACACCAGAAAACGTGTTTTTCGCATTCAATAGCACGAAAACAGCGATTTCGGTGTATCTGCACACTTGTCACAGAAGCATCTCGAAGATTATCACTGAAAATGCATGTCTCAACTGGAAACCCCACGTAAACGAAGATATCGCAGTTTCCGCATATCAAACGCACTGTGAAGTGCTGAAAACACCAGAAAATGTGTTTCTCGCATTCAATAGCACGAAAACAGCGATTTCGGTGATTTTCCATACTTCTCGCAGAAGGATATAAAAGATTATCGTAGAAAATGCATGTCTCAGCTGGAAACCCCACGAAAACGAAGATATCGCAGTTTCCGCATGTCAAACGCACTGTGGAGTGCTCAAAACACCAGAAAACGTGTTTTTCGCATTCAATAGCACGAAAACAGCGATTTCGGTGTATCTGCATACTTGTCACAGAAGCATCTCGAAGATTATCACTTAAAATGCATATCACATCTGGAAACCAAACGAAACCGAAGACATCGCAGTTTCCGCATGTCAAACGCACTGTGGAGTGCACAAAACACCAGAAAATGTGTTTTTCACATTAAATAGCACCAAAACAGCGATTTCGATGATTCTGCACGCTTGTCACAGAAGAATCATGAAGATTATCACTGAAAATGCATATCTCATCTGGAAACCCAACGAAACTGAAGATATCGCAGTTTCCGCATATCAAACGCACTGTGGAGTGCTGAAAACGCCAGAAAACGTGTTTTTCGCATTAAATAGCACGCAAACAGCGATTTCGGTGATTCTGCATACTTCTCGCAGAAGGATATCCAAGAATATCGTAGAAAATGCATTTCTCACCTGGAAACCCCACGAAAACGAAGATATCGCAGTTTCGGCATATCAAACGCACTGTGGAGTGCTAAAAACACCAGAAAACGTGTTTTGCGCATTCAATAGCACGAACACAGCGATTTCGGTGATTCTGCATACTTCTCGCAGAAGGATATCCAAGATTATCGTAGAAAATGCATGTCTCAGCTGGAAACCCAACGAAAACGAAGATATCGCAGTTGACGCATGTCAAACTCACAGTGGAGTGCAGAAAACACCAGAAAACGTGTTTTTCGAATTCGATAGCACGAAAACAGCGATTACGGTGATTCTGCACACTTGTAACATCAGAATCATGAAGATAATCACTGAAAATGCATATCTCAGCTGGAAACCCAACGATACCGAAGATATCGCAAATTCCGCATGTCAAACGCACTGTGGAGTGCTGAAAACACCAGGAAACATGTTTTTTGCATTCAATAGCACGAAATCTGCGATTTCGGTGATTCTGCATACTTCTCGCGGAAGTATATCCAAGAATATCGTAGAAAATGCATTTCTCATCTGGAAACCCCACGAAAACGAAGATATCGCAGTTTCGGCATATCAAACGCACTGTGGAGTGCTAAAAACACCAGAAAACGTGTTTTGCGCATTCAATAGCACAAACACAGCGATTTCGGTGATTCTGCATACTTCTCGCAGAAGGATATCCAAGATTATCGTAGAAAATGCATGTCTCAGCTGGAAACCCAACGAAAACGAAGATATCGCAGTTGACGCATGTCAAACTCACAGTGGAGTGCTGAAAACACCACAAAACGTGTTTTTCGCATTAAATAGCACGAAAACAGCGATATTGGTTATTCTGCATACTTCTCACAGAAGAATATCCGAGATTATCGTAGAAAATGCGTGTTTCAGCTGGCAACCTCACGAAAACGAAGATATCCCTGTATCCGCATGTCAAACGCACTGTGGAGTGCTCGAAACACCGGAAAACGTGTTTTTCGCATTCAATAGCACGAAAACAGCGATTTCGGTGATTCTGCATACTTCTCGCAGAAGCATCTCGAAGATCATCACTGAAAATGCATCTCTCATCTGGAAACCTAACGAAAACGAAGATATCGCAGTTTGGGCATATCAAACGCACTGTGGAGTGCTGAAAACACTACAAAACGTGTTTTTCGCATTAAATAGCACGTAAACAGAGATTTCGGTGATTCTGCATACTTCTCACGGAACAATATCCAAGATTATCGTAGAAAATGCATGTCTCAGGTGAAAACCCCACGAAAACGAAGATATCGCAGTGTCCGCATATCAAACGCACTGTGGAATGTTGAAAACATCAGAAAACGTGTTTTTCGCATTCAATAGCACGAAAACAGCGATTTCGGTGTATCTGCACACTTGTCACAGAAGCATCTCGAAGATTATCACTGAAAATGCATATCTTAGCTAGAAACCCCACGAAAACGAAGATATCGCAGTTTCCGCATATCAAGCGCACTGTGGAGTGCTGAAAACGCCAGAAAACGTGTTTTTCGCATTAAATAGCACGCAAACAGCGATTTCGGTGATTCTGCATACTTCTCGCAGAAGGATATCCAAGAATATCGTAGAAAATGCATTTCTCATCTGGAAACCCCACGAAAACGAAGATATCGCAGTTTCCGCATGTCAAATGCACTGTGGAGTGCTGAAAACCCCAGAAAACGTGTTTTTCGCATTAAGTAGCACGAAAACAGCGATTTCGTTGATTCTGCACACTTGTCACAGAAGCATCTCGAAGATTATCACTTAAAATGCATATCACATCTGGAAACCAAACGAAACCGAAGACATCGCAGTTTCCGCATGTCAAACGCACTGTGGAGTGCTCAAAACACCAGAAAATGTGTTTTTCGCATTAAATAGCACGCAAACAGCGATTTCGATGATTCTGCATACTTCTCGCAGAAGGATATCCAAGAATATCGTAGAAAATGCATTTCTCATCTGGAAACCCCACGAAAACGAAGATATCGCAGTTTCCGCATGTCAAATGCACTGTGGAGTGCTGAAAACACCAGAAAACGTGTTTTTCGCATTCAATAGCACGAAAACAGCGATTTCGGTGTATCTGCACACTTGTCACAGAAGCATCTCGAAGATTATCACTGAAAATGCATGTCTCAACTGGAAACCCCACGAAAACGAAGATATCGCAGTTTCCGCATATCAAACGCACTGTGAAGTGCTGAAAACACCAGAAAATGTGTTTCTCGCATTCAATAGCACGAAAACAGCGATTTCGGTGATTTTCCATACTTCTCGCAGAAGGATATCCAAGATTATCGTAGAAAATGCATGTCTCAGCTGGAAACCCCACGAAAACGAAGATATCGCAGTTTCCGCATGTCAAACGCACTGTGGAGTGCTCAAAACACCAGAAAATGTGTTTTTCATATTAAATAGCACCAAAACAGCGACTTCGATGATTCTGCACGCTTGTCACGGAAGAATCATGAAGATTATCACTGAAAATGCATATCTCATCTGGAAACCCAACGAAACTGAAGATATCGCAGTTCCAGCATGTCAAACGCACTGTGGAGTGCTGAAAACACCAGATAACGTGTTTCTCGCATTCAATAGCACGAAAACAGCGATTTCGGTGATTTTCCATACTTCTCGCAGAAGGATATCCAAGATTATCGTAGAAAATGCATGTCTCAGCTGGAAACCCCACGAAAACGAAGATATCGCAGTTTCCGCATATCAAACGCACTGTGAAGTGCTGAAAACACCAGAAAACGTGTTTTTCGCATTCAATAGCACGAAAACAGCGATTTCGGTGTATCTGCATACTTGTCACAGAAGCATCTCGAAGATTATCACTTAAAATGCATATCACATCTGGAAACCAAACGAAACCGAAGACATCGCAGTTTCCGCATGTCAAACGCACTGTGGAGTGCTCAAAACACCAGAAAATGTGTTTTTCACATTAAATAGCACCAAAACAGCGATTTCGATGATTCTGCACGCTTGTCACAGAAGAATCATGAAGATTATCACTGAAAATGCATATCTCATCTGGAAACCCAACGAAACTGAAGATATCGCAGTTTCCGCATATCAAACGCACTGTGGAGTGCTGAAAACGCCAGAAAACGTGTTTTTCGCATTAAATAGCACGCAAACAGCGATTTCGGTGATTCTGCATACTTCTCGCAGAAGGATATCCAAGAATATCGTAGAAAATGCATTTCTCATCTGGAAACCCCACGAAAACGAAGATATCGCAGTTTCCGCATGTCAAATGCACTGTGGAGTGCTGAAAACACCAGAAAACGTGTTTTTCGCATTCAATAGCACGAAAACAGCGATTTCGGTGTATCTGCATACTTGTCACAGAAGCATCTCGAAGATTATCACTTAAAATGCATATCACATCTGGAAACCAAACGAAACCGAAGACATCGCAGTTTCCGCATGTCAAACGCACTGTGGAGTGCTCAAAACACCAGAAAATGTGTTTTTCACATTAAATAGCACCAAAACAGCGATTTCGATGATTCTGCATGCTTGTCACAGAAGAATCATGAAGATTATCACTGAAAATGCATATCTCATCTGGAAACCCAACGAAACTGAAGATATCGCAGTTCCAGCATGTCAAACGCACTGTGGAGTGCTGAAAACACCAGAAAACGTGTTTTTCACATTAAATAGCACCAAAACAGCGATTTCGGTGATTCTGCACACTTGTCACAGAAGCATCTCGAAGATTATCACTCAAAATGCATATCTCATCTGGAAACCAAACGAAACCGAAGACATCGCAGTTTCCACATGTCAAACGCACTGTGGAGTGCCGAAAACACCAGAAAACGTGTTTTTCACATTAAATAGCACCAAAACAGCGATTTCGGTGATTCTGCACACTTGTCACTGAAGCATCTCGAAGATTATCACTGAAAATGCATATCTCATCTGGAAACCAAACGAAACCGAAGACATTGCAGTTTCCGCATGTCAAACGCACTGTGGAGTGCTCAAAACACCAGAAAATGTGTTTTTCACATTAAATAGCACCAAAACAGCGATTTCGATGATTCTGCACGCTTGTCACAGAAGAATCATGAAGATTATCACTGAAAATGCATATCTCATCTGGAAACCCAACGAAACTGAAGATATCGCAGATCCAGCATGTCAAACGCACTGTGGAGTGATGAAAACACCAGAAAACGTGTTTTTCACATTAAATAGCACCAAAACAGCGATTTCGGTGATTCTGCACACTTGTCACAGAAGCATCTCGAAGATTATCACTGAAAATGCATATCTCATCTGGAAACCAAACGAAACCGAAGACATCGCAGTTTCCGCATGTCAAACGCACTGTGGAGTGCTCAATACACCAGAAAATGTGTTTTTCACATTAAATAGCACCAAAACAGCGATGTCGATGATTCTTCACGCTTGTCACAGAAGAATCATGAAGATTATCACTGAAAATGCATATCTCATCTGGAAACCCAACGAAACTGAAGATATGGCAGTTTCCGCATATCAAACGCACTGTGGAGTGCTGAAAACGCCAGAAAACGTGTTTTTCGCATTAAATAGCACGCAAACAGCGATTTCGGTGATTCTGCATACTTCTCGCAGAAGGATATCCAAGAATATCGTAGAAAATGCATTTCTCATCTGGAAACCCCACGAAAACGAAGATATCGCAGTTTCCGCATGTCAAATGCACTGTGGAGTGCTGAAAACACCAGAAAACGTGTTTTTCGCATTCAATAGCACGAAAACAGCGATTTCGGTGTATCTGCACACTTGTCACAGAAGCATCTCGAAGAATATCACTGAAAATGCATGTCTCAGCTGGAAACCCCACGAAAACGAAGATATCGCAGTTTCCGCATATCAAACGCACTGTGAAGTGCTGAAAACACCAGAAAATGTGTTTCTCGCATTCAATAGCACGAAAACAGCGATTTCGGTGATTTTCCATACTTCTCGCAGAAGGATATCCAAGATTATCGTAGAAAATGCATGTCTCAGCTGGAAACCCCACGAAAACGAAGATATCGCAGTTTCCGCATATCAAACGCACTGTGAAGTGCTGAAACCACCAGAAAACGTGTTTTTCGCATTCAATAGCACGAAAACAGCGATTTCGGTGTATCTGCATACTTGTCACAGAAGCATCTCGAAGATTATCACTTAAAATGCATATCACATCTGGAAACCAAACGAAACCGAAGACATCGCAGTTTCCGCATGTCAAACGCACTGTGGAGTGCTCAAAACACCAGAAGATGTGTTTTTCACATTAAATAGCACCAAAACAGCGATTTCGATGATTCTGCACGCTTGTCACAGAAGAATCATGAAGATTATCACTGAAAATGCATATCTCATCTGGAAACCCAACGAAACTGAAGATATCGCAGTTCCAGCATGTCAAACGCACTGTGGAGTGCTGAAAACACCAGAAAACGTGTTTTTCACATTAAGAAGCACCAAAACAGCGATTTCGGTGATTTTCCATACTTCTCGCAGAAGGATATCCAAGATTATCGTAGAAAATGCATGTCTCAGCTGGAAACCCCACGAAAACGAAGATATCGCAGTTTCCGCATATCAAACGCACTGTGAAGTGCTGAAAACACCAGAAAACGTGTTTTTCGCATTCAATAGCACGAAAACAGCGATTTCGGTGTATCTGCATACTTGTCACAGAAGCATCTCGAAGATTATCACTTAAAATGCATATCACATCTGGAAACCAAACGAAACCGAAGACATCGCAGTTTCCGCATGTCAAACGCACTGTGGAGTGCTCAAAACACCAGAAAATGTGTTTTTCACATTAAATAGCACCAAAACAGCGATTTCGATGATTCTGCACGCTTGTCACAGAAGAATCATGAAGATTATCACTGAAAATGCATATCTCATCTGGAAACCCAACGAAACTGAAGATATCGCAGTTTCCGCATATCAAACGCACTGTGGAGTGCTGAAAACGCCAGAAAACGTGTTTTTCGCATTAAATAGCACGCAAACAGCGATTTCGGTGATTCTGCATACTTCTCGCAGAAGGATATCCAAGAATATCGTAGAAAATGCATTTCTCATCTGGAAACCCCACGAAAACGAAGATATCGCAGTTTCCGCATGTCAAATGCACTGTGGAGTGCTGAAAACACCAGAAAACGTGTTTTTCGCATTCAATAGCACGAAAACAGCGATTTCGGTGTATCTGCATACTTGTCACAGAAGCATCTCGAAGATTATCACTTAAAATGCATATCACATCTGGAAACCAAACGAAACCGAAGACATCGCAGTTTCCGCATGTCAAACGCACTGTGGAGTGCTCAAAACACCAGAAAATGTGTTTTTCACATTAAATAGCACCAAAACAGCGATTTCGATGATTCTGCATGCTTGTCACAGAAGAATCATGAAGATTATCACTGAAAATGCATATCTCATCTGGAAACCCAACGAAACTGAAGATATCGCAGTTCCAGCATGTCAAACGCACTGTGGAGTGCTGAAAACACCAGAAAACGTGTTTTTCACATTAAATAGCACCAAAACAGCGATTTCGGTGATTCTGCACACTTGTCACAGAAGCATCTCGAAGATTATCACTCAAAATGCATATCTCATCTGGAAACCAAACGAAACCGAAGACATCGCAGTTTCCACATGTCAAACGCACTGTGGAGTGCCGAAAACACCAGAAAACGTGTTTTTCACATTAAATAGCACCAAAACAGCGATTTCGGTGATTCTGCACACTTGTCACTGAAGCATCTCGAAGATTATCACTGAAAATGCATATCTCATCTGGAAACCAAACGAAACCGAAGACATTGCAGTTTCCGCATGTCAAACGCACTGTGGAGTGCTCAAAACACCAGAAAATGTGTTTTTCACATTAAATAGCACCAAAACAGCGATTTCGATGATTCTGCACGCTTGTCACAGAAGAATCATGAAGATTATCACTGAAAATGCATATCTCATCTGGAAACCCAACGAAACTGAAGATATCGCAGATCCAGCATGTCAAACGCACTGTGGAGTGATGAAAACACCAGAAAACGTGTTTTTCACATTAAATAGCACCAAAACAGCGATTTCGGTGATTCTGCACACTTGTCACAGAAGCATCTCGAAGATTATCACTGAAAATGCATATCTCATCTGGAAACCAAACGAAACCGAAGACATCGCAGTTTCCGCATGTCAAACGCACTGTGGAGTGCTCAAAACACCAGAAAATGTGTTTTTCACATTAAATAGCACCAAAACAGCGATGTCGATGATTCTTCACGCTTGTCACAGAAGAATCATGAAGATTATCACTGAAAATGCATATCTCATCTGGAAACCCAACGAAACTGAAGATATGGCAGTTTCCGCATATCAAACGCACTGTGGAGTGCTGAAAACGCCAGAAAACGTGTTTTTCGCATTAAATAGCACGCAAACAGCGATTTCGGTGATTCTGCATACTTCTCGCAGAAGGATATCCAAGAATATCGTAGAAAATGCATTTCTCATCTGGAAACCCCACGAAAACGAAGATATCGCAGTTTCCGCATGTCAAATGCACTGTGGAGTGCTGAAAACACCAGAAAACGTGTTTTTCGCATTCAATAGCACGAAAACAGCGATTTCGGTGTATCTGCACACTTGTCACAGAAGCATCTCGAAGAATATCACTGAAAATGCATGTCTCAGCTGGAAACCCCACGAAAACGAAGATATCGCAGTTTCCGCATATCAAACGCACTGTGAAGTGCTGAAACCACCAGAAAACGTGTTTTTCGCATTCAATAGCACGAAAACAGCGATTTCGGTGTATCTGCATACTTGTCACAGAAGCATCTCGAAGATTATCACTTAAAATGCATATCACATCTGGAAACCAAACGAAACCGAAGACATCGCAGTTTCCGCATGTCAAACGCACTGTGGAGTGCTCAAAACACCAGAAGATGTGTTTTTCACATTAAATAGCACCAAAACAGCGATTTCGATGATTCTGCACGCTTGTCACAGAAGAATCATGAAGATTATCACTGAAAATGCATATCTCATCTGGAAACCCAACGAAACTGAAGATATCGCAGTTCCAGCATGTCAAACGCACTGTGGAGTGCTGAAAACACCAGAAAACGTGTTTTTCACATTAAGAAGCACCAAAACAGCGATTTCGGTGATTCTGCACACTTGTCACAGAAGCATCTCGAAGATTATCACTCAAAATGCATATCTCATCTGGAAACCAAACGAAACCGAAGACATCGCAGTTTCCGCATGTCAAACGCACTGTGGAGTGCCGAAAACACCAGAAAACGTGTTTTTCACATTAAATAGCACCAAAACAGCGATTTCGGTGATTCTGCACACTTGTCACAGAAGCATCTCGAAGATTATCACTCAAAATGCATATCTCATCTGGAAACCAAACGAAACCGAAGACATCGCAGTTTCCGCATGTCAAACGCACTGTGGAGTGCTCAAAACACCAGAAAATGTGTTTTTCAAATTAAATAGCACCAAAACAGCGATTTCGATGATTCTGCACGCTTGTCACAGAAGAATCATGAAGATTATCACTGAAAATGCATATCTCATCTGGAAACCCAACGAAACTGAAGATATGGCAGTTTCCGCATATCAAACGCACTGTGGAGTGCTGAAAACACCAGAAAACGTGTTTTTCGCATTAAATAGCACGCAAACAGCGATTTCGGTGATTCTGCATACTTCTCGCAGAAGGATATCCAAGAATATCGTAGAAAATGCATTTCTCATCTGGAAACCCCACGAAAACGAAGATATCGCAGTTTCCGCATGTCAAATGCACTGTGGAGTGCTGAAAACACCTGAAAACGTGTTTTTCGCATTCAATAGCACGAAAACAGCGATTTCGGTGTATCTGCACACTTGTCACAGAAGCATCTCGAAGAATATCACTGAAAATGCATGTCTCAGCTGGAAACCCCACGAAAACGAAGATATCGCAGTTTCCGCATATCAAACGCACTGTGAAGTGCTGAAATCACCAGAAAATGTGTTTCTCGCATTCAATAGCACGAAAACAGCGATTTCGGTGATTTTCCATACTTCTCGCAGAAGGATATCCAAGATTATCGTAGAAAATGCATGTCTCAGCTGGAAACCCCACGAAAACGAAGATATCGCAGTTTCCGCATATCAAACGCACTGTGAAGTGCTGAAACCACCAGAAAACGTGTTTTTCGCATTCAATAGCACGAAAACAGCGATTTCGGTGTATCTGCATACTTGTCACAGAAGCATCTCGAAGATTATCACTTAAAATGCATATCACATCTGGAAACCAAACGAAACCGAAGACATCGCAGTTTCCGCATGTCAAACGCACTGTGGAGTGCTCAAAACACCAGAAAATGTGTTTTTCACATTAAATAGCACCAAAACAGCGATTTCGATGATTCTGCACGCTTGTCACAGAAGAATCATGAAGATTATCACTGAAAATGCATATCTCATCTGGAAACCCAACGAAACTGAAGATATCGCAGTTCCAGCATGTCAAACGCACTGTGGAGTGCTGAAAACACCAGAAAACGTGTTTTTCACATTAAATAGCACCAAAACAGCGATTTCGGTGATTCTGCACACTTGTCACAGAAGCATCTCGAAGATTATCACTCAAAATGCATATCTCATCTGGAAACCAAACGAAACCGAAGACATCGCAGTTTCCGCATGTCAAACGCACTGTGGAGTGCCGAAAACACCAGAAAACGTGTTTTTCACATTAAATAGCACCAAAACAGCGATTTCGGTGATTCTGCACACTTGTCACAGAAGCATCTCGAAGATTATCACTGAAAATGCATATCTCATCTGGAAACCAAACGAAACCGAAGACATCGCAGTTTCCGCATGTCAAACGCACTGTGGAGTGCTCAAAAGACCAGAAAATGTGTTTTTCACATTAAATAGCACCAAAACAGCGATTTCGATGATTCTGCACGCTTGTCACAGAAGAATCATGAAGATTATCACTGAAAATGCATATATCATCTGGAAACCCAAAGAAACTGAAGATATCGCAGTTCCAGCATGTCAAACGCACTGTGGAGTGCTGAAAACACCAGATAACGTGTTTCTCGCATTCAATAGCACGAAAACAGCGATTTCGGTGATTTTCCATACTTCTCGCAGAAGGATATCCAAGATTATCGTAGAAAATGCATGTCTCAGCTGGAAACCCCACGAAAACGAAGATATCGCAGTTTCCGCATATCAAACGCACTGTGAAGTGCTGAAAACACCAGAAAACGTGTTTTTCGCATTCAATAGCACGAAAACAGCGATTTCGGTGTATCTGCATACTTGTCACAGAAGCATCTCGAAGATTATCACTTAAAATGCATATCACATCTGGAAACCAAACGAAACCGAAGACATCGCAGTTTCCGCATGTCAAACGCACTGTGGAGTGCTCAAAACACCAGAAAATGTGTTCTTCACATTAAATAGCACCAAAACAGCGATTTCGATGATTCTGCACGCTTGTCGCAGAAGAATCATGAAGATTATCACTGAAAATGCATATCTCATCTGGAAACCCAACGAAACTGAAGATATCGCAGTTCCAGCATGTCAAACGCACTGTGGAGTGCTCAAAACACCAGAAAATGTGTTTTTCACATTAAATAGCACCAAAACAGCGATTTCGATGATTCTGCACGCTTGTCACAGAAGAATCATGAAGATTATCACTGAAAATGCATATCTCATCTGGAAACCCAACGAAACTGAAAATATCGCAGTTTCCGCATATCAAACGCACTGTGGAGTGCTGAAAACGCCAGAAAACGTGTTTTTCGCATTAAATAGCATGCAAACAGCGATTTCGGTGATTCTGCATACTTCTCGCAGAAGGATATCCAAGAATATCGTAGAAAATGCATTTCTCATCTGGAAACGCCACGAAAACGAAGATATCGCAGTTTCCGCATGTCAAATGCACTGTGGAGTGCTGAAAACACCTGAAAACGTGTTTTTCGCATTCAATAGCACGAAAACAGCGATTTCGGTGTATCTGCACACTTGTCACAGAAGCATCTCGAAGATTATCACTGAAAATGCATGTCTCAGCTGGAAACCCCACGAAAACGAAGATATCGCAGTTTCCGCATGTCAAATGCACTGTGGAGTGCTGAAAACACCTGAAAACGTGTTTTTCGCATTCAATAGCACGAAAACAGCGATTTCGGTGTATCTGCACACTTGTCACAGAAGCATCTCGAAGATTATCGTAGAAAATGCATGTCTCAGCTGGAAACCCCACGAAAACGAAGATATCGCAGTTTCCGCATATCAAACGCACTGTGAAGTGCTGAAAACACCAGAAAACGTGTTTTTCGCATTCAATAGCACGAAAACAGCGATTTCGGTGTATCTGCATACTTGTCACAGAAGCATCTCGAAGATTATCACTTAAAATGCATATCACATCTGGAAACCAAACGAAACCGAAGACATCGCAGTTTCCGCATGTCAAAAGCACTGTGGAGGGCTCAAAACACCAGAAAATGCGTTTTTCACATTAAATAGCACCAAAACAGCGATTTCGATGATTCTGCACGCTTGTCACAGAAGAATCATGAAGATTATCACTGAAAATGCATATCTCATCTGGAAACCCAACGAAACTGAAGATATCGCAGTTCCAGCATGTCAAACGCACTGTGGAGTGCTGAAAACACCAGAAAACGTGTTTTTCACATTAAATAGCACCAAAACAGCGATTTCGGTGATTCTGCACACTTGTCACAGAAGCATCTCGAAGATTATCAATGAAAATGCATATCTCATCTGGAAACCCAACGAAACTGAAGATATCGCAGTTCCAGCATGTCAAACGCACTGTGGAGTGCTGAAAACACCAGATAACGTGTTTCTCGCATCCAATAGCACGAAAACAGCGATTTCGGTGATTTTCCATACTTCTCGCAGAAGGATATCCAAGATTATCGTAGAAAATGCATGTCTCAGCTGGAAACCCCACGAAAACGAAGATATCGCAGTTTCCGCATATCAAACGCACTGTGAAGTGCTGAAACCACCAGAAAACGTGTTTTTCGCATTCAATAGCACGAAAACAGCGATTTCGGTGTATCTGCATACTTGTCACAGAAGCATCTCGAAGATTATCACTTAAAATGCATATCACATCTGGAAACCAAACGAAACCGAAGACATCGCAGTTTCCGCATGTCAAACGCTCTGTGGAGTGCTCAAAACACCAGAAAATGTGTTTTTCACATTAAATAGCACCAAAACAGCGATTTCGATGATTCTGCACGCTTGTCACAGAAGAATCATGAAGATTATCACTGAAAATGCATATATCATCTGGAAACCCAAAGAAACTGAAGATATCGCAGTTCCAGCATGTCAAACGCACTGTGAAGTGCTGAAAACACCAGAAAACGTGTTTTTCGCATTCAGTAGCACGAAAACAGCGATTTCGGTGTATCTGCATACTTGTCACAGAAGCATCTCGAAGATTATCACTTAAAATGCATATCACATCTGGAAACCAAACGAAACCGTAGACATCGCAGTTTCCGCATGTCAAACGCACTGTGGAGTGCTCAAAACACCAGAAAATGTGTTTTTCACATTAAATAGCACCAAAACAGCGATTTCGATGATTCTGCACGCTTGTCGCAGAAGAATCATGAAGATTATCACTGAAAATGCATATCTCATCTGGAAACCCAACGAAACTGAAGATATCGCAGTTCCAGCATGTCAAACGCACTGTGGAGTGCTCAAAACACCAGAAAATGTGTTTTTCACATTAAATAGCACCAAAACAGCGATTTCGATGATTCTGCACGCTTGTCACAGAAGAATCATGAAGATTATCACTGAAAATGCATATATCATCTGGAAACCAAACGAAACCGAAGACATCGCAGTTTCCGCATGTCAAACGCACTGTGGAGTGCCGAAAACACCAGAAAACGTGTTTTTCACATTAAATAGCACCAAAACAGCGATTTCGGTGATTCTGCACACTTGTCACAGAAGCATCTCGAAGATTATCACTGAAAATGCATATCTCATCTGGAAACCAAACGAAACCGAAGACATCGCAGTTTCCGCATGTCACACGCACTGTGGAGTGCTCAAAACACCAGAAAATGTGTTTTTCACATTAAATAGCACCAAAACAGCGATTTCGATGATTCTGCACGCTTGTCACAGAAGAATCATGAAGATTATCACTGAAAATGCATATATCATCTGGAAACCCAAAGAAATTGAAGATATCGCAGTTCCAGCATGTCAAACGCACTGTGGAGTGCTGAAAACACCAGATAACGTGTTTCTCGCATTCAATAGCACGAAAACAGCGATTTCGGTGATTTTCCATACTTCTCGCAGAAGGATATCCAAGATTATCGTAGAAAATGCATGTCTCAGCTGGAAACCCCACGAAAACGAAGACATCGCAGTTTCCGCATATCAAACGCACTGTGAAGTGCTGAAAACACCAGAAAACGTGTTTTTCGCATTCAATAGCACGAAAACAGCGATTTCGGTGTATCTGCATACTTGTCACAGAAGCATCTCGAAGATTATCACTTAAAATGCATATCACATCTGGAAACCAAACGAAACCGAAGACATCGCAGTTTCCGCATGTCAAACGCACTGTGGAGTGCTCAAAACACCAGAAAATGTGTTTTTCACATTAAATAGCACCAAAACAGCGATTTCGATGATTCTGCACGCTTGTCACAGAAGAATCATGAAGATTATCACTGAAAATGCATATCTCATCTGGAAACCCAACGAAACTGAAAATATCGCAGTTTCCGCATATCAAACGCACTGTGGAGTGCTGAAAACGCCAGAAAACGTGTTTTTCGCATTAAATAGCACGCAAACAGCGATTTCGGTGATTCTGCATACTTCTCGCAGAAGGATATCCAAGATTATCGTAGAAAATGCATGTCTCAGCTGGAAACCCCAGGAAAACGAAGATATCGCAGTTTCCGCATATCAAACGCACTGTGAAGTGCTGAAACCACCAGAAAACGTGTTTTTCGCATTCAATAGCACGAAAACAGCGATTTCGGTGTATCTGCATACTTGTCACAGAAGCATCTCGAAGATTATCACTTAAAATGCATATCACATCTGGAAACCAAACGAAACCGAAGACATCGCAGTTTCCGCATGTCAAACGCACTGTGGAGTGCTCAAAACACCAGAAAATGTGTTTTTCACATTAAATAGCACCAAAACAGCGATTTCGATGATTCTGCACGCTTGTCACAGAAGAATCATGAAGATTATCACTGAAAATGCATATCTCATCTGGAAACCCAACGAAACTGAAGATATCGCAGTTCCAGCATGTCAAACGCACTGTGGAGTGCTGAAAACACCAGAAAACGTGTTTTTCACATTAAGTAGCACCAAAACAGCGATTTCGGTGATTCTGCACACTTGTCACAGAAGCATCTCGAAGATTATCACTCAAAATGCATATCTCATCTGGAAACCAAACGAAACCGAAGACATCGCAGTTTCCGCATGTCAAACGCACTGTGGAGTGCCGAAAACACCAGAAAACGTGTTTTTCACATTAAATAGCACCAAAACAGCGATTTCGGTGTATCTGCACACTTGTCACAGAAGCATCTCGAAGATTATCACTGAAAATGCATGTCTCAGCTGGAAACCCCACGAAAACGAAGATATCGCAGTTTCCGCATGTCAAATGCACTGTGGAGTGCTGAAAACACCTGAAAACGTGTTTTTCGCATTCAATAGCACGAAAACAGCGATTTCGGTGTATCTGCACACTTGTCACAGAAGCATCTCGAAGATTATCGTAGAAAATGCATGTCTCAGCTGGAAACCCCACGAAAACGAAGATATCGCAGTTTCCGCATATCAAACGCACTGTGAAGTGCTGAAAACACCAGAAAACGTGTTTTTCGCATTCAATAGCACGAAAACAGCGATTTCGGTGTATCTGCATACTTGTCACAGAAGCATCTCGAAGATTATCACTTAAAATGCATATCACATCTGGAAACCAAACGAAACCGAAGACATCGCAGTTTCCGCATGTCAAAAGCACTGTGGAGGGCTCAAAACACCAGAAAATGCGTTTTTCACATTAAATAGCACCAAAACAGCGATTTCGATGATTCTGCACGCTTGTCACAGAAGAATCATGAAGATTATCACTGAAAATGCATATCTCATCTGGAAACCCAACGAAACTGAAGATATCGCAGTTCCAGCATGTCAAACGCACTGTGGAGTGCTGAAAACACCAGAAAACGTGTTTTTCACATTAAATAGCACCAAAACAGCGATTTCGGTGATTCTGCACACTTGTCACAGAAGCATCTCGAAGATTATCAATGAAAATGCATATCTCATCTGGAAACCCAACGAAACTGAAGATATCGCAGTTCCAGCATGTCAAACGCACTGTGGAGTGCTGAAAACACCAGATAACGTGTTTCTCGCATCCAATAGCACGAAAGCAGCGATTTCGGTGATTTTCCATACTTCTCGCAGAAGGATATCCAAGATTATCGTAGAAAATGCATGTCTCAGCTGGAAACCCCACGAAAACGAAGATATCGCAGTTTCCGCATATCAAACGCACTGTGAAGTGCTGAAACCACCAGAAAACGTGTTTTTCGCATTCAATAGCACGAAAACAGCGATTTCGGTGTATCTGCATACTTGTCACAGAAGCATCTCGAAGATTATCACTTAAAATGCATATCACATCTGGAAACCAAACGAAACCGAAGACATCGCAGTTTCCGCATGTCAAACGCTCTGTGGAGTGCTCAAAACACCAGAAAATGTGTTTTTCACATTAAATAGCACCAAAACAGCGATTTCGATGATTCTGCACGCTTGTCACAGAAGAATCATGAAGATTATCACTGAAAATGCATATCTCATCTGGAAACCCAACGAAACTGAAGATATCGCAGTTCCAGCATGTCAAACGCACTGTGGAGTGCTGAAAACACCAGAAAACGTGTTTTTCACATTAAATAGCACCAAAACAGCGATTTCGGTGATTCTGCACACTTGTCACAGAAGCATCTCGAAGATTATCACTGAAAATGCATATCTCATCTGGAAACCAAACGAAACCGAAGACATCGCAGTTTCCGCATGTCAAACGCACTGTGGAGTGCCGAAAACACCAGAAAACGTGTTTTTCACATTAAATAGCACCAAAACAGCGATTTCGGTGATTCTGCACACTAGTCACAGAAGCATCTCGAAGATTATCACTGAAAATGCATATCTCATCTGGAAACCAAACGAAACCGAAGACATCGCAGTTTCCGCATGTCAAACGCACTGTGGAGTGCTCAAAACACCAGAAAATGTGTTTTTCACATTAAATAGCACCAAAACACCGATTTCGATGATTCTGCACGCTTGTCACAGAAGAATCATGAAGATTATCACTGAAAATGCATATATCATCTGGAAACCCAAAGAAACTGAAGATATCGCAGTTCCAGCATGTCAAACGCACTGTGAAGTGCTGAAAACACCAGAAAACGTGTTTTTCGCATTCAGTAGCACGAAAACAGCGATTTCGATGATTCTACACGCTTGTCACAGAAGGATATCCAAGAATATCGTAGAAAATGCATTTCTCATCTGGAAACCCCACGAAAACGAAGATATCGCAGTTTCCGCATGTCAAATGCACTGTGGAATGCTGAAAACACCTGAAAACGTGTTTTTCGCATTCAATAGCACGAAAACAGCGATTTCGGTGTATCTGCACACTTGTCACAGAAGCATCTCGAAGATTATCACTGAAAATGCATGTCTCAGCTGGAAACCCCACGAAAACGAAGATATCGCAGTTTCCGCATATCAAACGCACTGTGAAGTGCTGAAAACACCAGAAAATGTGTTTCTCGCATTCAATAGCACAAAAACAGCGATTTCGGTGATTTTCCATACTTCTCGCAGAAGGATATCCAAGATTATCGTAGAAAATGCATGTCTCAGCTGGAAACCCCACGAAAACGAAGATATCGCAGTTTCCGCATATCAAACGCACTGTGAAGTGCTGAAAACACCAGAAAACGTGTTTTTCGCATTCAATAGCACGAAAACAGCGATTTCGGTGTATCTGCATACTTGTCACAGAAGCATCTCGAAGATTATCACTTAAAATGCATATCACATCTGGAAACCAAACGAAACCGAAGACATCGCAGTTTCCGCATGTCAAAAGCACTGTGGAGGGCTCAAAACACCAGAAAATGCGTTTTTCACATTAAATAGCACCAAAACAGCGATTTCGATGATTCTGCACGCTTGTCACAGAAGAATCATGAAGATTATCACTGAAAATGCATATCTCATCTGGAAACCCAACGAAACTGAAGATATCGCAGTTCCAGCATGTCAAACGCACTGTGGAGTGCTGAAAACACCAGAAAACGTGTTTTTCACATTAAATAGCACCAAAACAGCGATTTCGGTGATTCTGCACACTTGTCACAGAAGCATCTCGAAGATTATCAATGAAAATGCATATCTCATCTGGAAACCCAACGAAACTGAAGATATCGCAGTTCCAGCATGTCAAACGCACTGTGGAGTGCTGAAAACACCAGATAACGTATTTCTCGCATCCAATAGCACGAAAACAGCGATTTCGGTGATTTTCCATACTTCTCGCAGAAGGATATCCAAGATTATCGTAGAAAATGCATGTCTCAGCTGGAAACCCCACGAAAACGAAGATATCGCAGTTTCCGCATATCAAACGCACTGTGAAGTGCTGAAACCACCAGAAAACGTGTTTTTCGCATTCAATAGCACGAAAACAGCGATTTCGGTGTATCTGCATACTTGTCACAGAAGCATCTCGAAGATTATCACTTAAAATGCATATCACATCTGGAAACCAAACGAAACCGAAGACATCGCAGTTTCCGCATGTCAAACGCACTGTGGAGTGCTGAAAACACCAGAAAACGTGTTTTTCGCATTCAGTAGCACGAAAACAGCGATTTCGGTGTATCTGCATACTTGTCACAGAAGCATCTCGAAGATTATCACTTAAAATGCATATCACATCTGGAAACCAAACGAAACCGTAGACATCGCAGTTTCCGCATGTCAAACGCACTGTGGAGTGCTCAAAACACCAGAAAATGTGTTTTTCACATTAAATAGCACCAAAACAGCGATTTCGATGATTCTGCACGCTTGTCGCAGAAGAATCATGAAGATTATCACTGAAAATGCATATCTCATCTGGAAACCCAACGAAACTGAAGATATCGCAGTTCCAGCATGTCAAACGCACTGTGGAGTGCTCAAAACACCAGAAAATGTGTTTTTCACATTAAATAGCACCAAAACAGCGATTTCGATGATTCTGCACGCTTGTCACAGAAGAATCATGAAGATTATCACTGAAAATGCATATATCATCTGGAAACCAAACGAAACCGAAGACATCGCAGTTTCCGCATGTCAAACGCACTGTGGAGTGCCGAAAACACCAGAAAACGTGTTTTTCACATTAAATAGCACCAAAACAGCGATTTCGGTGATTCTGCACACTTGTCACAGAAGCATCTCGAAGATTATCACTGAAAATGCATATCTCATCTGGAAACCAAACGAAACCGAAGACATCGCAGTTTCCGCATGTCACACGCACTGTGGAGTGCTCAAAACACCAGAAAATGTGTTTTTCACATTAAATAGCACCAAAACAGCGATTTCGATGATTCTGCACGCTTGTCACAGAAGAATCATGAAGATTATCACTGAAAATGCATATATCATCTGGAAACCCAAAGAAATTGAAGATATCGCAGTTCCAGCATGTCAAACGCACTGTGGAGTGCTGAAAACACCAGATAACGTGTTTCTCGCATTCAATAGCACGAAAACAGCGATTTCGGTGATTTTCCATACTTCTCGCAGAAGGATATCCAAGATTATCGTAGAAAATGCATGTCTCAGCTGGAAACCCCACGAAAACGAAGACATCGCAGTTTCCGCATATCAAACGCACTGTGAAGTGCTGAAAACACCAGAAAACGTGTTTTTCGCATTCAATAGCACGAAAACAGCGATTTCGGTGTATCTGCATACTTGTCACAGAAGCATCTCGAAGATTATCACTTAAAATGCATATCACATCTGGAAACCAAACGAAACCGAAGACATCGCAGTTTCCGCATGTCAAACGCACTGTGGAGTGCTCAAAACACCAGAAAATGTGTTTTTCACATTAAATAGCACCAAAACAGCGATTTCGATGATTCTGCACGCTTGTCACAGAAGAATCATGAAGATTATCACTGAAAATGCATATCTCATCTGGAAACCCAACGAAACTGAAAATATCGCAGTTTCCGCATATCAAACGCACTGTGGAGTGCTGAAAACGCCAGAAAACGTGTTTTTCGCATTAAATAGCACGCAAACAGCGATTTCGGTGATTCTGCATACTTCTCGCAGAAGGATATCCAAGATTATCGTAGAAAATGCATGTCTCAGCTGGAAACCCCACGAAAACGAAGATATCGCAGTTTCCGCATATCAAACGCACTGTGAAGTGCTGAAACCACCAGAAAACGTGTTTTTCGCATTCAATAGCACGAAAACAGCGATTTCGGTGTATCTGCATACTTGTCACAGAAGCATCTCGAAGATTATCACTTAAAATGCATATCACATCTGGAAACCAAACGAAACCGAAGACATCGCAGTTTCCGCATGTCAAACGCACTGTGGAGTGCTCAAAACACCAGAAAATGTGTTTTTCACATTAAATAGCACCAAAACAGCGATTTCGATGATTCTGCACGCTTGTCACAGAAGAATCATGAAGATTATCACTGAAAATGCATATCTCATCTGGAAACCCAACGAAACTGAAGATATCGCAGTTCCAGCATGTCAAACGCACTGTGGAGTGCTGAAAACACCAGAAAACGTGTTTTTCACATTAAGTAGCACCAAAACAGCGATTTCGGTGATTCTGCACACTTGTCACAGAAGCATCTCGAAGATTATCACTCAAAATGCATATCTCATCTGGAAACCAAACGAAACCGAAGACATCGCAGTTTCCGCATGTCAAACGCACTGTGGAGTGCCGAAAACACCAGAAAACGTGTTTTTCACATTAAATAGCACCAAAACAGCGATTTCGGTGTATCTGCACACTTGTCACAGAAGCATCTCGAAGATTATCACTGAAAATGCATGTCTCAGCTGGAAACCCCACGAAAACGAAGATATCGCAGTTTCCGCATGTCAAATGCACTGTGGAGTGCTGAAAACACCTGAAAACGTGTTTTTCGCATTCAATAGCACGAAAACAGCGATTTCGGTGTATCTGCACACTTGTCACAGAAGCATCTCGAAGATTATCGTAGAAAATGCATGTCTCAGCTGGAAACCCCACGAAAACGAAGATATCGCAGTTTCCGCATATCAAACGCACTGTGAAGTGCTGAAAACACCAGAAAACGTGTTTTTCGCATTCAATAGCACGAAAACAGCGATTTCGGTGTATCTGCATACTTGTCACAGAAGCATCTCGAAGATTATCACTTAAAATGCATATCACATCTGGAAACCAAACGAAACCGAAGACATCGCAGTTTCCGCATGTCAAAAGCACTGTGGAGGGCTCAAAACACCAGAAAATGCGTTTTTCACATTAAATAGCACCAAAACAGCGATTTCGATGATTCTGCACGCTTGTCACAGAAGAATCATGAAGATTATCACTGAAAATGCATATCTCATCTGGAAACCCAACGAAACTGAAGATATCGCAGTTCCAGCATGTCAAACGCACTGTGGAGTGCTGAAAACACCAGAAAACGTGTTTTTCACATTAAATAGCACCAAAACAGCGATTTCGGTGATTCTGCACACTTGTCACAGAAGCATCTCGAAGATTATCAATGAAAATGCATATCTCATCTGGAAACCCAACGAAACTGAAGATATCGCAGTTCCAGCATGTCAAACGCACTGTGGAGTGCTGAAAACACCAGATAACGTGTTTCTCGCATCCAATAGCACGAAAACAGCGATTTCGGTGATTTTCCATACTTCTCGCAGAAGGATATCCAAGATTATCGTAGAAAATGCATGTCTCAGCTGGAAACCCCACGAAAACGAAGATATCGCAGTTTCCGCATATCAAACGCACTGTGAAGTGCTGAAACCACCAGAAAACGTGTTTTTCGCATTCAATAGCACGAAAACAGCGATTTCGGTGTATCTGCATACTTGTCACAGAAGCATCTCGAAGATTATCACTTAAAATGCATATCACATCTGGAAACCAAACGAAACCGAAGACATCGCAGTTTCCGCATGTCAAACGCTCTGTGGAGTGCTCAAAACACCAGAAAATGTGTTTTTCACATTAAATAGCACCAAAACAGCGATTTCGATGATTCTGCACGCTTGTCACAGAAGAATCATGAAGATTATCACTGAAAATGCATATCTCATCTGGAAACCCAACGAAACTGAAGATATCGCAGTTCCAGCATGTCAAACGCACTGTGGAGTGCTGAAAACACCAGAAAACGTGTTTTTCACATTAAATAGCACCAAAACAGCGATTTCGGTGATTCTGCACACTTGTCACAGAAGCATCTCGAAGATTATCACTGAAAATGCATATCTCATCTGGAAACCAAACGAAACCGAAGACATCGCAGTTTCCGCATGTCAAACGCACTGTGGAGTGCCGAAAACACCAGAAAACGTGTTTTTCACATTAAATAGCACCAAAACAGCGATTTCGGTGATTCTGCACACTAGTCACAGAAGCATCTCGAAGATTATCACTGAAAATGCATATCTCATCTGGAAACCAAACGAAACCGACGACATCGCAGTTTCCGCATGTCAAACGCACTGTGGAGTGCTCAAAACACCAGAAAATGTGTTTTTCACATTAAATAGCACCAAAACACCGATTTCGATGATTCTGCACGCTTGTCACAGAAGAATCATGAAGATTATCACTGAAAATGCATATATCATCTGGAAACCCAAAGAAACTGAAGATATCGCAGTTCCAGCATGTCAAACGCACTGTGAAGTGCTGAAAACACCAGAAAACGTGTTTTTCGCATTCAGTAGCACGAAAACAGCGATTTCGATGATTCTACACGCTTGTCACAGAAGGATATCCAAGAATATCGTAGAAAATGCATTTCTCATCTGGAAACCCCACGAAAACGAAGATATCGCAGTTTCCGCATGTCAAATGCACTGTGGAATGCTGAAAACACCTGAAAACGTGTTTTTCGCATTCAATAGCACGAAAACAGCGATTTCGGTGTATCTGCACACTTGTCACAGAAGCATCTCGAAGATTATCACTGAAAATGCATGTCTCAGCTGGAAACCCCACGAAAACGAAGATATCGCAGTTTCCGCATATCAAACGCACTGTGAAGTGCTGAAAACACCAGAAAATGTGTTTCTCGCATTCAATAGCACAAAAACAGCGATTTCGGTGATTTTCCATACTTCTCGCAGAAGGATATCCAAGATTATCGTAGAAAATGCATGTCTCAGCTGGAAACCCCACGAAAACGAAGATATCGCAGTTTCCGCATATCAAACGCACTGTGAAGTGCTGAAAACACCAGAAAACGTGTTTTTCGCATTCAATAGCACGAAAACAGCGATTTCGGTGTATCTGCATACTTGTCACAGAAGCATCTCGAAGATTATCACTTAAAATGCATATCACATCTGGAAACCAAACGAAACCGAAGACATCGCAGTTTCCGCATGTCAAAAGCACTGTGGAGGGCTCAAAACACCAGAAAATGCGTTTTTCACATTAAATAGCACCAAAACAGCGATTTCGATGATTCTGCACGCTTGTCACAGAAGAATCATGAAGATTATCACTGAAAATGCATATCTCATCTGGAAACCCAACGAAACTGAAGATATCGCAGTTCCAGCATGTCAAACGCACTGTGGAGTGCTGAAAACACCAGAAAACGTGTTTTTCACATTAAATAGCACCAAAACAGCGATTTCGGTGATTCTGCACACTTGTCACAGAAGCATCTCGAAGATTATCAATGAAAATGCATATCTCATCTGGAAACCCAACGAAACTGAAGATATCGCAGTTCCAGCATGTCAAACGCACTGTGGAGTGCTGAAAACACCAGATAACGTGTTTCTCGCATCCAATAGCACGAAAACAGCGATTTCGGTGATTTTCCATACTTCTCGCAGAAGGATATCCAAGATTATCGTAGAAAATGCATGTCTCAGCTGGAAACCCCACGAAAACGAAGATATCGCAGTTTCCGCATATCAAACGCACTGTGAAGTGCTGAAACCACCAGAAAACGTGTTTTTCGCATTCAATAGCACGAAAACAGCGATTTCGGTGTATCTGCATACTTGTCACAGAAGCATCTCGAAGATTATCACTTAAAATGCATATCACATCTGGAAACCAAACGAAACCGAAGACATCGCAGTTTCCGCATGTCAAACGCACTGTGGAGTGCTCAAAACACCAGAAAATGTGTTTTTCACATTAAATAGCACCAAAACAGCGATTTCGATGATTCTGCACGCTTGTCACAGAAGAATCATGACGATTATCACTGAAAATGCATATCTCATCTGGAAACCGAACGAAACTGAAGATATCGCAGTTCCAGCATATCAAACGCACTGTGGAGTGCTGAAAACACCAGAAAACGTGTTTTTCACATTAAATAGCACCAAAACAGCGATTTCGGTGATTCTGCACACTTGTCACAGAAGCATCTCGAAGATTATCACTGAAAATGCATATCTCATCTGGAAACCAAACGAAACCGAAGACATCGCAGTTTCCGCATGTCAAACGCACTGTGGAGTGCCGAAAACACCAGAAAACGTGTTTTTCACATTAAATAGCACCAAAACAGCGATTTCGGTGATTCTGCACACTTGTCACTGAAGCATCTCGAAGATTATCACTGAAAATGCATATCTCATCTGGAAACCAAACGGAACCGAAGACATCGCAGTTTCCGCATGTCAAACGCACTGTGGAGTGCTCAAAACACCAGAAAATGTGTTTTTCACATTAAATAGCACCAAAACAGCGATTTCGGTGATTCTGCACACTTGTCACAGAAGCATCTCGAAGATTATCACTGAAAATGCATATCTCATCTGGAAACCAAACGAAACCGAAGACATCGCAGTTTCCGCATGTCACACGCACTGTGGAGTGCTCAAAACACCAGAAAATGTGTTTTTCACATTAAATAGCACCAAAACAGCGATTTCGATGATTCTGCACGCTTGTCACAGAAGAATCATGAAGATTATCACTGAAAATGCATATATCATCTGGAAACCCAAAGAAATTGAAGATATCGCAGTTCCAGCATGTCAAACGCACTGTGGAGTGCTGAAAACACCAGATAACGTGTTTCTCGCATTCAATAGCACGAAAACAGCGATTTCGGTGATTTTCCATACTTCTCGCAGAAGGATATCCAAGATTATCGTAGAAAATGCATGTCTCAGCTGGAAACCCCACGAAAACGAAGACATCGCAGTTTCCGCATATCAAACGCACTGTGAAGTGCTGAAAACACCAGAAAACGTGTTTTTCGCATTCAATAGCACGAAAACAGCGATTTCGGTGTATCTGCATACTTGTCACAGAAGCATCTCGAAGATTATCACTTAAAATGCATATCACATCTGGAAACCAAACGAAACCGAAGACATCGCAGTTTCCGCATGTCAAACGCACTGTGGAGTGCTCAAAACACCAGAAAATGTGTTTTTCACATTAAATAGCACCAAAACAGCGATTTCGATGATTCTGCACGCTTGTCACAGAAGAATCATGAAGATTATCACTGAAAATGCATATCTCATCTGGAAACCCAACGAAACTGAAAATATCGCAGTTTCCGCATATCAAACGCACTGTGGAGTGCTGAAAACGCCAGAAAACGTGTTTTTCGCATTAAATAGCACGAAATCTGTGATTTCGGTGAATCTGCATACTTCTCACGGAAGTATATCCAAGATTATCGTAGAAAATGCATGTCTCAGATGGAAACCCCACGAAAACGACGATATCGCGGTTACCGCATGTCAAACTCACAGTCGAGTGCAGAAAACACCAGAAAACGTGTTTTTCGCATTCAATAGCACGAAAACAGCGATTTCGGTGATTCTGCATACTTCTCGCAGAAGCATCTCGAAGATCATCACTGGAAATGCATCTCTCATCTGGAAACCTAACGAAAACGAAGATATCGCAGTTTCGGCATATCAAACGCACTGTGGAGTGCTGAAAACACCACAAAACGTGTTTTTCGCATTAAATAGCACGAAAACAGCGCTTTCGGTGACAGAAGAATCACCTGTCACAGAATGATCATGAAGATTATCACTGAAAATACATATGTCCGCTGGAAACACAACGAAACCGAAGATATCGCAGTTTCCGCATGTCAAACGCACTGTGGAGTGCTGAAAACACCAGAAAACGTGTTTTTCGCATTAAATAGCACGAAAACAGCGCTTTCGGTGATTCTACACCTGTCACAGAAGAATCATGAAGATTATCACTGAAAATACATATGTCCGCAGGAAACCCAACGAAATCGAAGATATCGCTGTATCCGCATGTCAAACGCACTGTGGAGTGCTGAAAACACCAGAAAACGTGTTTCTCGCATTCAATAGCACGAAAACAGCGATTTCGGTGATTCTGCATACTTCTCGCAGAAGAATCATGAAGATGAACACTGAAAATGCATATCTCAGCTGGAAACCCAACGAAACCGAAGATATCGCAGTTTCCGCATGTCAAACGCACTGTGGAGTGCTGAAAACACCAGAAAACGTGTTTTTCGCATTAAATAGCACGAAAACAGCGCTTTCGGTGATTCTACACCTGTCACAGAAGAATCATGAAGATTATCACTGAAAATACATATGTCCGCTGGAAACCCAACGAAACCGAAGATATCGCTGTATCCGCATGTCAAACGCACTGTGGAGTGCTGAAAACACCAGAAAACGTGTTTTTCGCATTAAATAGCACGAAAACAGCGCTTTCGGTGATTCTACACCTGTCACAGAAGAATCATGAAGATTATCACTGAAAATACATATGTCCGCTGGAAACCCAACGAAACCGAAGATATCGCTGTATCCGCATGTCAAACGCACTGTGGAGTGCTGAAAACACCAGAAAACGTGTTTCTCGCATTCAATAGCACGAAAACAGCGATTTCGGTGATTCTGCATACTTCTCGCAGAAGAATCATGAAGATGAACACTGAAAATGCATATCTCAGCTGGAAACCCAACGATACCGAAGATATCGCAGTTTCCGCATGAGAAACACACTGTGGAGTGCTGAAAACACCAGGAAACATGTTTTTCGCATTCAATAGCACGAAATCTGTGATTTCGGTGATTCTGCATACTTCTCACGGAAGTATATCCAAGATTATCGTAGAAAATGCATGTCTCAGCTTGCAACCCCACGAAAACGAAGATATCGCTGTTGCCGCATGTCAAACTCACAGTGGAGTGCAGAAAACACCAGAAAACGGGATTTTCACATTAAATAGCACCAAAACAGCGATTTCGGTGATTCTGCACACTTGTCACAGATGGATCATGAAGATTATCACTGAAAATGCATATCTCACCTGGAAACCCAACCAAACCGAAGATATCGCAGTTTCGGCATATCAAACGCACTGTGGAGTGCTGAAATCACCAGAAAACGTGTTTTGCGCATTCAATAGCACGAACACAGCGATTTCGGTGATTGTGCATACCTCTCGCAGAAGGATATCCAAGATTATCGTAGAAAATGCATGTGTCAGCTGGAAACCCAACGAAAACGAAGATATCGCAGTTGCCGCATGTCAAATTCACAGTGGAGTGCAGAAAACACCAGAAAACGTGTTTTTCGAATTCGATAGCACGAAAACAGCGATTACAGTGATTCTGCACACTTGTAACAGCAGAATCATGAAGATAATCACTGAAAATGCATATCTCAGCTGGAAACCCAACGATACCGAAGATATCGCAGTTTCCGCATGTCAAACGCACTGTGGAGTGCTGAAAACACCAGGAAACATGTTTTTCGCATTCAATAGCACGAAATCTGTGATTTCGGTGATTCTGCATACTTCTCGCGGAAGTATATCCAAGATTATCGTAGAAAATGCATGTATCAGCTGGAAACCCAACGAAAACGAAGATATCGCAGTTGCCTCATGTCAAACTCACAGTGGAGTCCTGAAAACACCACAAAACGTGTTTTTCGCATTAAATAGCACGAAAACAGCGATATTGGTTATGCTGCATACTTCTCACAGAAGAATATCCGAGATTATCGTAGAAAATGCGTGTTTCAGCTGGCAACCTCACGAAAACGAAGATATCGCTGTATCCGCATGTCAAACGCACTGTGGAGTGCTCAAAACACCAGAAAACGTGTTTTTCACATTAAATACCACCAAAACAGCGATTTCGGTGATTCTGCACACTTGTAACAGCAGAATCATGAAGATAATCTCTGAAAATGCATCTCTCATCTGGAAACCAAACGAAAACGAAGATATCGCAGTTTCGGCATATCAAACGCACTGTGGAGTGCTGAACACACCAGAAAACGTGTTTTTCGCATAAAATAGCACGACAACAGCGATTTCGGTGATACTGCACACTTGTCACAGAGGAATCATGAAGATTATCACCGAAAATGCATATCTCAGCTGGAAACCCAACGTAACCGAAGTTATCGCAGTTTCCGCATATCAAGCGCAGTGTGGAGTGCTGAAAACACCAGGAAACGTGTTTTTCGCATTCAATAGCACGAAAACCGCGATTTTGGTGATTCCGCACACTTGTCACAGAAGAATCATGAAGATGAACACTGAAAATGCATATCTCAACTGGAAACCCAACGAAACCGAAGATATCGCTGTATCCGCATGTCAAACGCATTGCGGAGTGCTGAAAACACCAGAAAACGTGTTTTGCGCATTCAATAGCACGAAAACAGCGATTTCGGTGATTCTGCATACTTCTCGCAGAAGGATATCCAAGATTATCCTAGAAAACGGATGTCTCAGCTGGAAACCCCACGAAAACGAAGATATCGCATTTTACGCATATCACACGCACTGTGGAGTGCTGGGACACCAGGAATCGTGTTATTTCGCATTTTGTTGCTGTGAGCCAGCGATTTCGGTGATTCTGCATACTTCTCACAGAAGAATATCCAAGATTATCGCAGAAAATGCATGTCTCAGCTGGAAACCCCACGAAAACGAATATATCGAAGTTTCAGCATATCAAACGCACTGTGAAGTGCTGAAAACACCAGAAAACGTGTTTTTAGCATTAAATAGCACGAACACAGCGATTTCGTTGATTCTGCATACTTCTCGCAGAAGGATATCCAAGATTATCGTAGAAAATGCATTTCTCAGCTGGAAACCCCACGAAAACGAAGATATCGCAGTTTCCGCATATCACACGCACTGTGGAGTGCTGGGACACCAGAAATCGTGTTATTTCGCATTATAAAGCTGTAAACCAGCGATTTCGGTGATTCTGCATACTTCTCACAGAAGAATATCCAAGATTATCGCAGAAACTGCATGTCTCAGCTGGAAACCCCACGAAAACTAAGATATCGCAGTTTCGGCATATCAAAAGCACTGTGGAGTGCTGAAAACACCAGAAAACGTGTTTTGCGCAATCAATAGCACGAACACAGCGATTTCGGTGATTCTGCATACTTCTCGCAGAAGGATATCCAAGATTATCGTAGAAAATGCATGTCTCAGCTGGAAACCCAACGAAAACGAAGATATCGCAGTTGCCGCATGTCAAACACACAGTGGAGTGCAGAAAACACCAGAAAACGTGTTTTGCGCATTCAATAGCACGAACACAGCGATTTCGGTGATTCTGCATACTTCTCGCAGAAGGATATCCAAGATTATCGTAGAAAATGCATGTCTCAGCTGGAAACCCAACGAAAACGAAGATATCGCAGTTGCCGCATGTCAAACTCACAGTGGAGTGCAGAAAACACCAGAAAACGTGTTTTTCGAATTCGATAGCACGAAAACAGCGATTACAGTGATTCTGCACACTTGTAACAGCAGAATCATGAATATAATCACTGAAAATGCATATCTCAGCTGGAAACCCAACGATACCGAAGATATCGCAGTTTCCGCATATCAAACGCACTGTGGAGTGCTGAAAACACCAGGAAACATGTTTTTCGCATTCAATAGCACGAAATCTGTGATTTCGGTGATTCTGCATAATTCTCGCGGAAGTATATCCAAGATTATCGTAGAAAATGCATGTCTCAGCTGGAAACCCAACGAAAACGAAGATATCGCAGTTGCCGCATGTCAAACTCACAGTGGAGTCCTGAAAACACCACAAAACGTGTTTTTCGCATTAAATAGCACGAAAACAGCGATATTGGTTATGCTGCATACTTCTCACAGAAGAATATCCGAGATTATCGTAGAAAATGCGTGTTTCAGCTGGCAACCTCACGAAAACGAAGATATCGCTGTATCCGCATGTCAAACGCACTGTGGAGTGCTCAAAACACCAGAAAACGTGTTTTTCACATTAAATAGCACCAAAACAGCGATTTCGGTGATTCTGCACACTTGTAACAGCAGAATCATGAAGATAATCTCTGAAAATGCATCTCTCATCTGGAAACCAAACGAAAACGAAGATATCGCAGTTTCGGCATATCAAACGCACTGTGGAGTGCTGAACACACCAGAAAACGTGTTTTTCGCATAAAATAGCACGACAACAGCGATTTCGGTGATACTGCACACTTGTCACAGAGGAATCATGAAGATTATCACCGAAAATGCATATCTCAGCTGGAAACCCAACGTAACCGAAGTTATCGCAGTTTCCGCATATCAAGCGCAGTGTGGAGTGCTGAAAACACCAGGAAACGTGTTTTTCGCATTCAATAGCACGAAAACCGCGATTTTGGTGATTCCGCACACTTGTCACAGAAGAATCATGAAGATGAACACTGAAAATGCATATCTCAGCTGGAAACCCAACGAAACCGAAGATATCGCTGTATCCGCATGTCAAACGCACTGTGGAGTGCTGAAAACACCAGAAAACGTGTTTTGCGCATTCAATAGCACGAAAACAGCGATTTCGGTGATTCTGCATACTTCTCGCAGAAGGATATCCAAGATTATCCTAGAAAACGGATGTCTCAGCTGGAAACCCCACGAAAACGAAGATATCGCATTTTACGCATATCACACGCACTGTGGAGTGCTGGGACACCAGGAATCGTGTTATTTCGCATTTTATTGCTGTGAGCCAGCGATTTCGGTGATTCTGCATACTTCTCACAGAAGAATATCCAAGATTATCGCAGAAAATGCATGTCTCAGCTGGAAACCCCACGAAAACGAATATATCGAAGTTTCAGCATATCAAACGCACTGTGAAGTGCTGAAAACACCAGAAAACGTGTTTTTAGCATTAAATAGCACGAACACAGCGATTTCGTTGATTCTGCATACTTCTCGCAGAAGGATATCCAAGATTATCGTAGAAAATGCATTTCTCAGCTGGAAACCCCACGAAAACGAAGATATCGCAGTTTCCGCATATCACACGCACTGTGGAGTGCTGGGACACCAGAAATCGTGTTATTTCGCATTATAAAGCTGTAAACCAGCGATTTCGGTGATTCTGCATACTTCTCACAGAAGAATATCCAAGATTATCGCAGAAACTGCATGTCTCAGCTGGAAACCCCACGAAAACTAAGATATCGCAGTTTCGGCATATCAAAAGCACTGTGGAGTGCTGAAAACACCAGAAAACGTGTTTTGCGCAATCAATAGCACGAACACAGCGATTTCGGTGATTCTGCATACTTCTCGCAGAAGGATATCCAAGATTATCGTAGAAAATGCATGTCTCAGCTGGAAACCCAACGAAAACGAAGATATCGCAGTTGCCGCATGTCAAACACACAGTGGAGTGCAGAAAACACCAGAAAACGTGTTTTGCGCATTCAATAGCACGAACACAGCGATTTCGGTGATTCTGCATACTTCTCGCAGAAGGATATCCAAGATTATCGTAGAAAATGCATGTCTCAGCTGGAAACCCAACGAAAACGAAGATATCGCAGTTGCCGCATGTCAAACTCACAGTGGAGTGCAGAAAACACCAGAAAACGTGTTTTTCGAATTCGATAGCACGAAAACAGCGATTACAGTGATTCTGCACACTTGTAACAGCAGAATCATGAATATAATCACTGAAAATGCATATCTCAGCTGGAAACCCAACGATACCGAAGATATCGCAGTTTCCGCATGTCAAACGCACTGTGGAGTGCTGAAAACACCAGGAAACATGTTTTTCGCATTCAATAGCACGAAATCTGTGATTTCGGTGATTCTGCATAATTCTCGCGGAAGTATATCCAAGATTATCGTAGAAAATGCATGTCTCAGCTGGAAACCCAACGAAAACGAAGATATCGCAGTTGCCGCATGTCAAACTCACAGTGGAGTCCTGAAAACACCACAAAACGTGTTTTTCGCGTTAAATAGCACGAAAACAGCGATATTGGTTATGCTGCATACTTCTCACAGAAGAATATCCGAGATTATCGTAGAAAATGCGTGTTTCAGCTGGCAACCTCACGAAAACGAAGATATCGCTGTATCCGCATGTCAAACGCACTGTGGAGTGCTCAAAACACCAGAAAACGTGTTTTTCACATTAAATAGCACCAAAACAGCGATTTCGGTGATTCTGCACACTTGTAACAGCAGAATCATGAAGATAATCTCTGAAAATGCATCTCTCATCTGGAAACCAAACGAAAACGAAGATATCGCAGTTTCGGCATATCAAACGCACTGTGGAGTGCTGAACACACCAGAAAACGTGTTTTTCGCATAAAATAGCACGACAACAGCGATTTCGGTGATACTGCACACTTGCCACAGAGGAATCATGAAGATTATCACCGAAAATGCATATCTCAGCTGGAAACCCAACGTAACCGAAGTTATCGCAGTTTCCGCATATCAAGCGCAGTGTGGAGTGCTGAAAACACCAGGAAACGTGTTTTTCGCATTCAATAGCACGAAAACCGCGATTTTGGTGATTCCGCACACTTGTCACAGAAGAATCATGAAGATGAACACTGAAAATGCATATCTCAGCTGGAAACCCAACGAAACCGAAGATATCGCTGTATCCGCATGTCAAACGCACTGTGGAGTGCTGAAAACACCAGAAAACGTGTTTTGCGCATTCAATAGCACGAAAACAGCGATTTCGGTGATTCTGCATACTTCTCAGAGAAGGGAATCCAAGATTATCCTAGAAAACGCGTGTCTCAGCTGGAAACCCCACGAAAACGAAGATATCGCAGTTTCCGCATATCACACGCACTGTGGAGTGCTGGGACACCAGGAATCGTGTTATTTCGCATTATAAAGCTGTGAACCAGCGATTTCGGTGATTCTGCATACTTCTCACAGAAGAATATCCAAGATTATCGCAGAAAATGCATGTCTCAGCTGGAAACCCCACGAAAACTAAGATATCGCAGTTTTGGCATATCAAACGCACTGTGGAGTGCTGAAAACACCAGAAAACGTGTTTTGCGCATTCAATAGCACGAAAACAGCGATTTCGGTGATTCTGCATACTTCTCGCAGAAGGATATCCAAGATTATCCTAGAAAACGCATGTCTCAGCTGGAAACCCCACGAAAACGAAGATATCGCATTTTACGCATATCACACGCACTGTGGAGTGCTGGGACACCAGGAATCATGTTATTTCGCATTTTATAGCTGTGAGCCAGCGATTTCGGTGATTCTGCATACTTCTCACAGAAGAATATCCAAGATTATCGCAGAAAATGCATGTCTCAGCTGGAAACCCCACGAAAACGAAGATATCGAAGTTTCAGCATATCAAACGCACTGTGAAGTGCTGAAAACACCAGAAAACGTGTTTTGCGCATTCAATAGCACGAAAACAGCGATTTCGGTGATTCTGCATACTTCTCGCAGAAGGATATCCAAGATTATCGTAGAAAATGCATGTGTCAGCTGGAAACCCAACGAAAACGAAGATATCGCAGTTGCCGCATGTCAAATTCACAGTGGAGTGCAGAAAACACCAGAAAACGTGTTTTTCGAATTCGATAGCACGAAAACAGCGATTACAGTGATTCTGCACACTTGTAACAGCAGAATCATGAAGATAATCACTGAAAATGCATATCTCAGCTGGAAACCCAACGATACCGAAGATATCGCAGTTTCCGCATGTCAAACGCACTGTGGAGTGCTGAAAACACCAGGAAACATGTTTTTCGCATTCAATAGCACGAAATCTGTGATTTCGGTGATTCTGCATACTTCTCGCGGAAGTATATCCAAGATTATCCTAGAAAATGCATGTCTCAGCTGGTAACCCAACGAAAACGAAGATATCGCAGTTGCCGCATGTCAAACTCACAGTGGAGTACTGAAAACACCACAAAACGTGTTTTTCGCATTAAATAGCACGAAAACAGCGATATTGGTTATGCTGCATACTTCTCACAGAAGAATATCCGAGATTATCGTAGAAAATGCGTGTTTCAGCTGGCAACCTCACGAAAACGAAGATATCGCTGTATCCGCATGTCAAACGCACTGTGGAGTGCTCAAAACACCAGAAAACGTGTTTTTCACATTAAATACCACCAAAACAGCGATTTCGGTGATTCTGCACACTTGTAACAGCAGAATCATGAAGATAATCTCTGAAAATGCATCTCTCATCTGGAAACCAAACGAAAACGAAGATATCGCAGTTTCGGCATATCAAACGCACTGTGGAGTGCTGAACACACCAGAAAACGTGTTTTTCGCATAAAATAGCACGACAACAGCGATTTCGGTGATACTGCACACTTGTCACAGAGGAATCATGAAGATTATCACCGAAAATGCATATCTCAGCTGGAAACCCAACGTAACCGAAGTTATCGCAGTTTCCGCATATCAAGCGCAGTGTGGAGTGCTGAAAACACCAGGAAACGTGTTTTTCGCATTCAATAGCACGAAAACCGCGATTTTGGTGATTCCGCACACTTGTCACAGAAGAATCATGAAGATGAACACTGAAAATGCATATCTCAACTGGAAACCCAACGAAACCGAAGATATCGCTGTATCCGCATGTCAAACGCATTGCGGAGTGCTGAAAACACCAGAAAACGTGTTTTGCGCATTCAATAGCACGAAAACAGCGATTTCGGTGATTCTGCATACTTCTCGCAGAAGGATATCCAAGATTATCCTAGAAAACGGATGTCTCAGCTGGAAACCCCACGAAAACGAAGATATCGCATTTTACGCATATCACACGCACTGTGGAGTGCTGGGACACCAGGAATCGTGTTATTTCGCATTTTATTGCTGTGAGCCAGCGATTTCGGTGATTCTGCATACTTCTCACAGAAGAATATCCAAGATTATCGCAGAAAATGCATGTCTCAGCTGGAAACCCCACGAAAACGAATATATCGAAGTTTCAGCATATCAAACGCACTGTGAAGTGCTGAAAACACCAGAAAACGTGTTTTTAGCATTAAATAGCACGAACACAGCGATTTCGTTGATTCTGCATACTTCTCGCAGAAGGATATCCAAGATTATCGTAGAAAATGCATTTCTCAGCTGGAAACCCCACGAAAACGAAGATATCGCAGTTTCCGCATATCACACGCACTGTGGAGTGCTGGGACACCAGAAATCGTGTTATTTCGCATTATAAAGCTGTAAACCAGCGATTTCGGTGATTCTGCATACTTCTCACAGAAGAATATCCAAGATTATCGCAGAAACTGCATGTCTCAGCTGGAAACCCCACGAAAACTAAGATATCGCAGTTTCGGCATATCAAACGCACTTTGGAGTGCTGAAAACACCAGAAAACGTGTTTTGCGCATTCAATAGCACGAACACAGCGATTTCGGTGATTCTGCATACTTCTCGCTGAAGGATATCCAAGATTATCGTAGAAAATGCATGTCTCAGCTGGAAACCCAACGAAAACGAAGATATCGCAGTTGCCGCATGTCAAACGCACTGTGGACTGCTGAAAACACCAGGAAACATGTTTTTCGCATTCAATAGCACGAAATCTGTGATTTCGGTGATTCTGCATAATTCTCGCGGAAGTATATCCAAGATTATCGTAGAAAATGCATGTCTCAGCTGGAAACCCAACGAAAACGAAGATATCGCAGTTGCCGCATGTCAAACTCACAGTGGAGTCCTGAAAACACCACAAAACGTGTTTTTCGCATTAAATAGCACGAAAACAGCGATATTGGTTATGCTGCATACTTCTCACAGAAGAATATCCGAGATTATCGTAGAAAATGCGTGTTTGAGCTGGCAACCTCACGAAAACGAAGATATCGTTGTATCCGCATGTCAAACGCACTGTGGAGTGCTCAAAACACCAGAAAACGTGTTTTTCACATTAAATAGCACCAAAACAGCGATTTCGGTGATTCTGCACACTTGTAACAGCAGAATCATGAAGATAATCTCTGAAAATGCATCTCTCATCTGGAAACCAAACGAAAACGAAGATATCGCAGTTTCGGCATATCAAACGCACTGTGGAGTGTTGAACACACCAGAAAACGTGTTTTTCGCATAAAATAGCACGACAACAGCGATTTCGGTGATACTGCACACTTGTCACAGAGGAATCATGAAGATTATCACCGAAAATGCATATCTCAGCTGGAAACCCAACGTAACCGAAGTTATCGCAGTTTCCGCATATCAAGCGCAGTGTGGAGTGCTGAAAACACCAGGAAACGTGTTTTTCGCATTCAATAGCACGAAAACCGCGATTTTGGTGATTCCGCACACTTGTCACAGAAGAATCATGAAGATGAACACTGAAAATGCATATCTCAGCTGGAAACCCAACGAAACCGAAGATATCGCTGTATCCGCATGTCAAACGCACTGTGGAGTGCTGAAAACACCAGAAAACGTGTTTTGCGCATTCAATAGCACGAAAACAGCGATTTCGGTGATTCTGCATACTTCTCAGAGAAGGGAATCCAAGATTATCCTAGAAAACGCGTGTCTCAGCTGGAAACCCCACGAAAACGAAGATATCGCAGTTTCCGCATATCACACGCACTGTGGAGTGCTGGGACACCAGGAATCGTGTTATTTCGCATTATAAAGCTGTGAACCAGCGATTTCGGTGATTCTGCATACTTCTCACAGAAGAATATCCAAGATTATCGCAGAAAATGCATGTCTCAGCTGGAAACCCCACGAAAACTAAGATATCGCAGTTTTGGCATATCAAACGCACTGTGGAGTGCTGAAAACACCAGAAAACGTGTTTTGCGCATTCAATAGCACGAAAACAGCGATTTCGGTGATTCTGCATACTTCTCGCAGAAGGATATCCAAGATTATCCTAGAAAACGCATTTCTCAGCTGGAAACCCCACGAAAACGAAGATATCGCATTTTACGCATATCACACGCACTGTGGAGTGCTGGGACACCAGGAATCATGTTATTTCGCATTTTATAGCTGTGAGCCAGCGATTTCGGTGATTCTGCATACTTCTCACAGAAGAATATCCAAGATTATCGCAGAAAATGCATGTCTCAGCTGGAAACCCCACGAAAACGAAGATATCGACGTTTCAGCATATCAAACGCACTGTGAAGTGCTGAAAACACCAGAAAACTTGTTTTTAGCATTAAATAGCACGAACACAGCGATTTCGTTGATTCTGCATACTTCTCGCAGAAGGATATCCAAGATTATCGTAGAAAATGCATTTCTCAGCTGGAAACCCCACGAAAACGAAGATATCGCAGTTTCCGCATATCACACGCACTGTGGAGTGCTGGGACATTAGAAATCGTGTTATTTCGCATTATAAAGCTGTAAACCAGCGATTTCGGTGATTCTGCATACTTCTCGCAGAATGATATCCAAGATTATCGTAGAAAATGCATGTCTCAGCTGGAAACCCAACGAAAACGAAGATATCGCAGTTGCCGCATGTCAAACCCACAGTGGAGTGCAGAAAACATCAGAAAACGTGTTTTTCGAATTCGATAGCACGAAAACAGCGATTTCGGTGATTCTGTACACTTGTCACAGAAGAATCATGAAGATTATCACCGAAAATGCATATCTCAGCTGGAAACCCAACGAAACCGAAGATATCGCAGTTTCCGCATACCAAACGCACTGTGGAGTGCTGAAAACATCAGGAAACGTGTTTTTCGCATTCAATAGCACGAAAACAGCGATGTCGGTGATTCTGCACACTTGTCACGGAAGAATCATGAAGATTATCACTGAAAATTCATATCTCAGCTGGAAACCCAACGAAACCGGAGATATAGTTGCATCCGAATGTCAAACGCACAGTGGAGTGCTGAAAACACCAGAAAACGTGTGTTTCGCATTCAATAGCACGAAAACAAGGATTTCGGTGATTCTGCATACTTCTCACAGAAGAATATACAAGATTATCGTAGAAAATATATGTCTCAGCTGGAAACCCAACGAATACGAAGATGTCGCAGTTTCCGCATGTCAAGCCCAGTGTGGAGTGCTGAAAACACCAGGAAACGTGTTTTTCGCATTCAATAGCACGAAAACAGCGATGTCGGTGATTCTGCACACTTGTCACGGAAGAATCATGAAGATTATCACTGAAAATGCATATCTCAGCTGGAAACCCAACGAAACCGGGGATATCGCAGTTTCCGCATATCAAGCGCAGTGTGGAGTGCTGAAAACATCAGGAAACGTGTTTTTCGCATTCAATAGCACGAAAACAGCGATGTCGGTGATTCTGCACACTTGTCACGGAAGAATCATGAAGATTATCACTGAAAATTCATATCTCAGCTGGAAACCCAACGAAACCGGAGATATCGCAGTTTCCGCATATCAAACGCACTGTGGAGTGCAGAAAACACCAGAAAACGTGTTTTTCGCATTAAATAGCACGAAAACAGCTTTTTCGGTAATTCGACACCTGTCACAGAAGAATCATGAAGATTATCACTGAAAATGCATATATCAGATGGAAACCCATCGAAACCGAAGATATCGCAGTTTCCGCATGTCAAACGCACTGTGAGTACTGAAAACACCACAACACGTGTTTTTCGTATTCGATAGCACGAAAACAGCGATTTCGGTGGTTTTGCATACTTCTCACAGAAGAATATCCAAGATTATCGTAGAAAATGCATGCCTCAGTTGGCATCCCCACGAAAACGGAGATATCGCAGTTTCCGCATACCAAACGCAATGCGGAGTGCTCAAAACAGCAGAAGCCGTGTTTTTCGCATTCAATAGCACGAAAACAGCGATTTCTGTGATTCTGCACACTTGTCACAGAAGAATCATGAAGATTATCACCGAAAATGCATATCTCAACTGGAAACCCAACGAAACCGAAGATATCGCAGTTTCCGCATACCAAACGCACTGTGGAGTGCTGGAACACAAGAAGCGTGTTATTTCGCATTAAATAGCAGTAAGCCAGCGATTTCGGTGATTATGCACACTTGTCGCAGCAGAATCATGAAGATTATCGCTGAAAATGCATATCTCTGCTGGAAACCTAACGAAACCGGAGATATCGCAGTTTCCGCATATCAAACGCACTGTGGAGTGCTGAACACACCAGAAAACGTGTTTTTCGCATAAAATAGCACGACTGCAGCGATTTCGGTGATTCTGCACACTTGTCACAGAAGAATCATGAAGATTATCACCGAAAATGCATATCCCAGCTGGAAACCCAACGTAATCGAAGTTATCGCAGTTTCCGCATATCAAACGCACTGTGGGGTGCTGGAACACAAGAAGCGTGTTATTTCGCATTAAATAGCAGTAAGCCAGCGAATTCGGTGATTATGCACACTTGTCACAGCAGAATCATGAAGATTATCACCGAAAATGCATATCCCAGCTGGAAACCCAACGTAATCGAAGTTATCGCAGTTTCCGCATATCAAACGCACTGTGGAGTGCAGAAAACACCAGAAAACGTGTTTTTCGCATTAAATAGCACGAAAACAGCTTTTTCGGTAATTCGACACCTGTCACAGAAGAATCATGAAGATTATCACTGAAAATGCATATATCAGATGGAAACCCATCGAAACCGAAGATATCGCAGTTTCCGCATGTCAAACGCACTGTGAGTACTGAAAACACCACAACACGTGTTTTTCGTATTCGATAGCACGAAATCTGTGATTTCGGTGATTCTGCATAATTCTCGCGGAAGTATATCCAAGATTATCGTAGAAAATGCATGTCTCAGCTGGAAACCCAACGAAAACGACGATATCGCAGTTGCCGCATGTCAAACTCACAGTGGAGTCCTGAAAACACCACAAAACGTGTTTTTCGCATTAAATAGCACGAAAACAGCGATATTGGTTATGCTGCATACTTCTCACAGAAGAATATCCGAGATTATCGTAGAAAATGCGTGTTTCAGCTGGCAACCTCACGAAAACGAAGATATCGCTGTATCCGCATGTCAAATGCACTGTGGAGTGCTCAAAACACCAGAAAACGTGTTTTTCACATTAAATAGCACCAAAACAGCGATTTCGGTGATTCTGCACACTTGTAACAGCAGAATCATGAAGATAATCTCTGAAAATGCATCTCTCATCTGGAAACCAAACGAAAACGAAGATATCGCAGTTTCGGCATATCAAACGCACTGTGGAGTGCTGAACACACCAGAAAACGTGTTTTTCGCATAAAATAGCACGACAACAGCGATTTCGGTGATACTGCACACTTGTCACAGAGGAATCATGAAGATTATCACCGAAAATGCATATCTCAGCTGGAAACCCAACGTAACCGAAGTTATCGCAGTTTCCGCATATCAAGCGCAGTGTGGAGTGCTGAAAACACCAGGAAACGTGTTTTTCGCATTCAATAGCACGAACACCGCGATTTTGGTGATTCCGCACACTTGTCACAGAAGAATCATGAAGATGAACACTGAAAATGCATATCTCAGCTGGAAACCCAACGAAACCGAAGATATCGCTGTATCCGCATGTCAAACGCACTGTGGAGTGCTGAAAACACCAGAAAACGTGTTTTGCGCATTCAATAGCACGAAAACAGCGATTTCGGTGATTCTGCATACTTCTCGCAGAAGGATATCCAAGATTATCCTAGAAAACGCATGTCTCAGCTGGAAACCCCACGAAAACGAAGATATCGCATTTTACGCATATCACACGCACTGTGGAGTGCTGGGACACCAGGAATCGTGTTATTTCGCATTTTATAGCTGTGAGCCAGCGATTTCGGTGATTCTGCATACTTCTCACAGAAGAATATCCAAGATTATCGCAGAAAATGCATGTCTCAGCTGGAAACCCCACGAAAACGAAGATATCGAAGTTTCAGCATATCAAACGCACTGTGAAGTGCTGAAAACACCAGAAAACTTGTTTTTAGCATTAAATAGCACGAACACAGAGATTTCGTTGATTCTGCATACTTCTCGCAGAAGGATATCCAAGATTATCGTAGAAAATGCATTTCTCAGCTGGAAACCCCACGAAAACGAAGATATCGCAGTTTCCGCATATCACACGCACTGTGGAGTGCTGGGACATTAGAAATCGTGTTATTTCGCATTATAAAGCTGTAACCCAGCGATTTCGGTGATTCTGCATACTTCTCACAGAAGAATATCCAAGATTATCGCAGAAACTGCATGTCTCAGCTGGAAACCCCACGAAAACGAAGATATCGCAGTTTCCGCATATCACACGCACTGTGGAGTGCTGGGACACCAGGAATCGTGTTATTTCGCATTATAAAGCTGTGAACCAGCGATTTCGGGGATTCTGCATACTTCTCACAGAAGAATATCCAAGATTATCGCAGAAAATGCATGTCTCAGCTGGAAAACCCACGAAAACTAAGATATCGCAGTTTCGGCATATCAAACGCACTGTGGAGTGCTGAAAACACCAGAAAACGTGTTTTGCGCATTCAATAGCACGAAAACAGCGATTTCGGTGATTCTGCATACTTCTCGCAGAAGGATATCCAAGATTATCCTAGAAAACGCATGTCTCAGCTGGAAACCCCACGAAAACGAAGATATCGCATTTTACGCATATCACACGCACTGTGGAGTGCTGGGACACCAGGAATCGTGTTATTTCGCATTTTATAGCTGTGAGCCAGCGATTTCGGTGATTCTGCATACTTCTCACAGAAGAATATCCAAGATTATCGCAGAAAATGCATGTCTCAGCTGGAAACCCCACGAAAACGAAGATATCGAAGTTTCAGCATATCAAACGCACTGTGAAGTGCTGAAAACACCAGAAAACTTGTTTTTAGCATTAAATAGCACGAACACAGAGATTTCGTTGATTCTGCATACTTCTCGCAGAAGGATATCCAAGATTATCGTAGAAAATGCATTTCTCAGCTGGAAACCCCACGAAAACGAAGATATCGCAGTTTCCGCATATCACACGCACTGTGGAGTGCTGGGACATTAGAAATCGTGTTATTTCGCATTATAAAGCTGTAACCCAGCGATTTCGGTGATTCTGCATACTTCTCACAGAAGAATATCCAAGATTATCGCAGAAACTGCATGTCTCAGCTGGAAACCCCACGAAAACTAAGATATCGCAGTTTCGGCATATCAAACGCACTGTGGAGTGCTGAAAACACCAGAAAACGTGTTTTGCGCAATCAATAGCACGAACACAGCGATTTCGGTGATTCTGCATACTTCTCGCAGAATGATATCCAAGATTATCGTAGAAAATGCATGTCTCAGCTGGAAACCCAACGAAAACGAAGATATCGCAGTTGCCGCATGTCAAACCCACAGTGGAGTGCAGAAAACATCAGAAAACGTGTTTTTCGAATTCGATAGCACGAGAACGGCGATTTCGGTGATTCTGCATACTTGTCAAAGAAGAATCATGAAGATTATCACCGAAAATGCATATCTCAGCTGGAAACCCAACGAAACCGAAGTTATCGCAGTTTCCGCATATCAAACGCACTGTCGAGTGCTGAACACACCAGAAAACGTGTTTTTCGCATAAAATAGCACGACAACAGCGATTTCGGTGATTCTGCACGCTTGTCACAGAAGAATCATGAAGATTAACACTGAGAATGCATATTTCAGCTGGAAACCCAACGAAACCGAAGATATCGCAGTTTCCGCACTTTAAACGCACTGTGGAGTGCTGAAAACACCAGGAAACGTGTTTTTCGCATTCAATAGCACGAAAACAGCGAGTGTGGTCAGTCTGCACACTTGTCACAGAAGAATATCCACGATTATCGTCGAAAATGCGTTTCTCAGCTGGCAACCCCACGAAAACGAAGATATCGCTGTTTCCGCATGTCAGACGCTCTGTGGAGTGCTGAAAACACCACAACACATGTTTTTCGTATTCAACAGCACGAAAGTAGCGATTTCGGTGATTCTGCAAACTTCTCACGGAAGTATATCCAAAATTACCGTAGAAAATGCATGTCTTAGCTGGCAACCCCACGAAAACGAAGATATCGCGGTTTCCGCATATCAAACGCTCTGTGGAGTGCTCAAAACAGCAGAAACCGTGTTTTTCGCATTCAATAGCACGAAAACAGCGATTTCTGTGATTCTGCACACTTGTCACAGAAGAATCATGAAGATTATCACTGAAAAAGCATATCTCACCTGGAAACCCAACGAAACCGAAGATATTGCAGTTTCCGCATACCAAACGCACTGCGGAGTGCTGAAAACTCCAGGAAACGTGTTTTACGCATTCAACAGCACGAGAACAGCGATTTCGGTGATTCTGTACACTTGTCACAGAAGAATCATGAAGATTATCACCGAAAATGCATATCTCAACTGGAAACCCAACGAAACCGAAGATATCGCAGTTTCCGCATACCAAACGCACTGTGGAGTGCTGGAACACAAGAAGCGTGTTATTTCGCATTAAATAGCAGTAAGCCAGCGATTTCGGTGATTATGCACACTTGTCGCAGCAGAATCATGAAGATTATCACTGAAAAAGCATATCTCACCTGGAAACCCAACGAAACCGAAGTTATCGCAGTTTCCGCATATCAAACGCACTGTCGAGTGCTGAACACACCAGAAAACGTGTTTTTCGCATAAAATAGCACGACAACAGCGATTTCGGTGATTCTGCACGCTTGTCACAGAAGAATCATGAAGATTAACACTGAGAATGCATATTTCAGCTGGAAACCCAACGAAACCGAAGATATCGCAGTTTCCGCACTTTAAACGCACTGTGGAGTGCTGAAAACACCAGGAAACGTGTTTTTCGCATTCAATAGCACGAAAACAGCGAGTGTGGTCAGTCTGCACACTTGTCACAGAAGAATATCCACGATTATCGTCGAAAATGCGTTTCTCAGCTGGCAACCCCACGAAAACGAAGATAACGCTGTTTCCGCATGTCAGACGCTCTGTGGAGTGCTGAAAACACCACAACACATGTTTTTCGTATTCAACAGCACGAAAGTAGCGATTTCGGTGATTCTGCAAACTTCTCACGGAAGTATATCCAAAATTACCGTAGAAAATGCATGTCTTAGCTGGCAACCCCACGAAAACGAAGATATCGCGGTTTCCGCATATCAAACGCTCTGTGGAGTGCTCAAAACAGCAGAAACCGTGTTTTTCGCATTCAATAGCACGAAAACAGCGATTTCTGTGATTCTGCACACTTGTCACAGAAGAATCATGAAGATTATCACTGAAAAAGCATATCTCACCTGGAAACCCAACGAAACCGAAGATATCGCAGTTTCCGCATACCAAACGCACTGCGGAGTGCTGAAAACTCCAGGAAACGTGTTTTACGCATTCAACAGCACGAGAACAGCGATTTCGGTGATTCTGTACACTTGTCACAGAAGAATCATGAAGATTATCACCGAAAATGCATATCTCAACTGGAAACCCAACGAAACCGAAGATATCGCAGTTTCCGCATACCAAACGCACTGTGGAGTGCTGGAACACAAGAAGCGTGTTATTTCGCATTAAATAGCAGTAAGCCAGCGATTTCGGTGATTATGCACACTTGTCGCAGCAGAATCATGAAGATTATCACTGAAAATGCATATCTCTGCTGGAAACCTAACGAAACCGGAGATATCGTTGCATCCGAATGTCAAACGCACTGTGGAGTGCTGAAAACACCAGAAAACGTGTGTTTCGCATACAATAGCACGAAAACAAGGATTTCGGTGATTCTGCATACTTCTCACAGAAAAATATACAAGATTATCGTAGAAAATATATGTCTCAGCTGGAAACCCAACGAATACGAAGATGTCGCAGTTTCCGCATGTCAAGCCCAGTGTGGAGTGCTGAAAACACCAGGAAACGTGTTTTTCGCATTCAATAGCACGAAAACAGCGATGTCGGTGATTCTGCACACTTGTCACGGAAGAATCATGAAGATTATCACTGAAAATGCATATCTCAGCTGGAAACCCAACGAAACCGGGGATATCGCAGTTTCCGCATATCAAGCGCAGTGTGGAGTGCTGAAAACATCAGGAAACGTGTTTTTCGCATTCAATAGCACGAAAACAGCGATGTCGGTGATTCTGCACACTTGTCACGGAAGAATCATGAAGATTATCACTGAAAATTCATATCTCAGCTGGAAACCCAACGAAACCGGAGATATCGCAGTTTCCGCATATCAAACGCACTGTGGAGTGCTGAACACACCAGAAAACGTGTTTTTCGCATAAAATAGCACGACAACAGCGATTTCGGTGATACTGCACACTTGTCACAGAAGAATCATGAAGATTATCACCGAAAATGCATATCTCAGCTGGAAACCCAAAGTAACCGAAGTTATCGCAGTTTCCGCATATCAAGCGCAGTGTGGAGTGCTGAAAACACCAGGAAACGTGTTTTTCACATTCAATAGCACGAAAACAGCGATGTCGGTGATTCTGCACACTTGTCACGGAAGAATCATGAAGATTATCTCTGAAAATGCATATCTCAGCTGGAAAGCCAACGAAAACGGAGATATCGCTGTTTCCGCATATCAAACGCACTGTGGAGTGCTGAACACACCAGAAAACGTGTTTTTCGCATAAAATAGCACGACTGCAGCGATTTCGGTGATTCTGCACACTTGTCACAGAAGAATCATGAAGATTATCACCGAAAATGCATATCCCAGCTGGAAACCCAACGTAATCGAAGTTATCGCAGTTTCCGCATATCAAACGCACTGTGGGGTGCTGGAACACAAGAAGCGTGTTATTTCGCATTAAATAGCAGTAAGCCAGCGAATTCGGTGATTATGCACACTTGTCACAGCAGAATCATGAAGATTATCGCTGAAAATGCATATCTCAGCTGGAAACCCAACGAAACCGAAGATGTCGCAGTTTCGGCATATCAAACGCTCTGTGGAGTACTGAAAACACCAGAAATCGTGTTTTTCGCATCAAATAGCACGACAACAGCGATTTCGATAATTCTGCATCCTTATCACAGAAGAATATCCAAGATTATTGTAGAAAATGCATATCTCAGCTGGAAACCCCACGAAAACGAAGATATCGCAGTTTCCGCATGTCAAGCGCACTGTGGAGTGCTGAAAACACCAGAAAACGTGTTTTTCGCATCAAATAGCACGAAAACAGCGATTTCGGAGAATCTGTATACTTCTCACAGAAGAATATTCAAGATTATCGTAGAAAATACATGCCTCAGCTGGAAACCCCACGAAGACGAAGATATCACAGTTTCCGCATGTCAAGCGCACTGTGGAGTGCTGAAAACACCAGAAAACGTGTTTTTCGCATTCAATAGCACGAAAACAGCGATTTCCGTGATTCCGCATACTTCTCACAGAAGAATATTCAAGATTATGGTAGAAAATGCATATCTCAGCTGGAAACGCCACGAAAACGAAGATATCGCAGTTTCCGCATGTCAAGCGCACTGTGGAGTGCTGAAAACACCAGAATACGTGTTTTCCGCATTCAATAGCACGATCACAGCGATGTCGGTGGTTCTGCACACTTGTCACAGAATAATCATGAAGTTTATCACTGAAAATGCATATCTCAGCTGGAAACCCAACGAAACCGAAGTTATCGCAGTTTCCGCATATCAAACGCACTGTGGAGTGCTGGAACACAAGAAGCGTGTTATTTCGAATAAAACAGCATCAAGCCAGCGAATTCGGTGATTATCCACACTTGTCACAGCAGAATCATGAAGATTATCACTGAAAATGCATATCTCAGCTGAAAACCCAACGAAACCGAAGTTATCGCAGTTTCCGCATATCAAACGCACTGTGGAGTGCTGGAACACAAGAAGCGTGTTATTTCGAATAAAATAGCAGTAAGCCAGCGAATTCGGTGATTATGCACACTTGTCACAGCAGAATCATGAAGATTATCACTGAAAATGCATATCTCAGCTGGAAACCCAACGATACCGGAGATATCGTTGTATCCGCCCGTCAAACGCACGGTGGAGTGCTGAAAACACCAGAAAACGTGTGTTTCGCATCAAATAGCACGACAACAGCGATTTCGGTAATTCTGCATCCTTCTCACAGAAGAATATGCAAGATTATCGTAGAAAATGCATATCTCAGCTGGAAACCCAACGAAACCGGAGATATCGCAGTTTCCGCGTTTCAAACGCACTGTGGAGTGCTGAAAACACCAGGAAACGTGTTTCTCGCATCAAATAGCACGACAACAGCGATTTCGGTAATTCTGCATCCCTCTCACAGAAGAATATGCAAGATTATCGTAGAAAATGCATATCTCAGCTGGAAACCCAACGAAACCGGAGATATCGCAGTTTCCGCGTTTCAAACGCACTGTGGAGTGCTGAAAACACCAGGAAACGTGTTTTTCGCAATCAATAGCACAAAAACAGCGATTTCGGTGATTCTGCATACTTCTCACAGTAGAATATACAAGATTATCGTAGAAAATACATGTCTCTGCAGGAAACCCCACGAAAACGAAGATATTGCAGGTTCCGCATGTCAAACGCACTGTGGAGTGCTGAAAACACCAGGAAACGTGTTTTTCGCATTCAATAGCACGAAAACAGCGATGTCGGTGGTTCTGCACACTTTTCACGGAAGAATTATGAAGATTATCACTGAAAATGCATATCTCAACTGGAAACCCAACGAAACCGGAGATATCGCAGCTTCCGCATATCAAACGCACTGTGGAGTGCTGAAAACACCAGAAAACTTGTTTTTCGCATCAAATAGCACTAATACATGGAGCCCGGTGATTCTGCATACATTTCACAGAAGAATCACGAAGATTATCGCTGAAAATGCATATCTCAGCTGGAAACCCCACGGATCGAGGATATCGCCGGTTCTGCATATCATGCGCACTGTGTAGTGCTGAAAACACCGGAAAACGAGTTTTTCGCATTAAGTAGCACCAAAACAGCGATCTCGGAGCTTCTGCACACTTGTCACAGAAGAATCATGAAGATTATCACTGAAAATGCATATCTCAGCGGAAAACCCAACGAAACCGGAGATATCGCAGTTTCCGCGTATCTAACGCACTGTGGAGTGCGGGAACACAAGAAGCCTGTTCTTTCGCATTAAATAGCAGTAAGCCAGCGATTTCGGTGATTATGCACACCTATCACAGCAGAATCATGAAGATTATCACTGAAAATGCATATCTCAGCTGGAAACCCAACGAAACCGGAGATATCGCAGTTTCCGCATACCAAACGCTGTGTGGAGTGCTGAAAACACCAGAAAACGTGTTTTTCGCATCAAATAGCACGACAACAGCGATTTCGGTAATTCTGCATCCTTGTCACAGAAGAATATGCAAGATTATCGTAGAAAATGCATATCTCAGCTGGAAACCCAACGAAACCGGAGATATCGCAGTTTCCGCGTTTCAAACGCACCGTGGAGTGCTGAAAACACCAGGAAACGTGTTTTTCGCATTCAATAGCACGAAAACAGCGATGTCGGTGGTTCTGCACACTTGTCACAGAATAATCATGAAGATTATCACTGAAAATGCATATCTCAGCTGGAAACCCAGCGAAACCGGAGATATCACAGTTTCCGCCTGTCAAGCGCACTGTGGAGTGCTGAAAACACCAGAAAACGCGTTTTTCGCATCAAATAGCACGACAACAGCGATTTCGGTAATTCTGCATACTTCTCACCGAAGAAAATTCAACATTATCGTAGAAAATACATGCCTCACGTGGAAACCCCACGAAAACGAAGATATCGCAGTTTCCGCATTTCAAACACACTGTGGAGTGCAGAAAACACCAGAAAACGTGTTTGTCGCATTCAATAGCACGAAAACAGCGATTTCGGTGATTCTGCATACTTCTCACAGCAGAATGTTCAAGATTATGGTAGAAAATGCATATCTCAGCTGGAAACGCCACGAAAACGAAGATATCGCAGTTTCCGCATGTCAAGCGCACTGTGGAGTGCTGAAAACACCAGAAAACGTGTTTTTCGCATTCAATAGCACGACAACAGCGATTTCGGTAATTCAGCATCCTTCTCACAGAAGAATATTCAAGATTATGGTAGAAAATACATGCCTCAGCTGGAAACCCCACGAAAACGAAGATATCGCAGTTTCCGCATTTCAAACGCACTGTGGAGTGCAGAAAACACCAGAATACGTGTTTTCCGCATTCAATAGCACGAAAACAGCAATTTCGGAGAATCTGTATACTTCTCACAGCAGAATATTCAAGATTATCGTAGAAAATACATGCCTCAGCTGGAAACCCCACGAAAACGAAGATATCACAGTTTCCGCATGTCAAGCGCACCGTGGAGTGCTGAAAACACCAGAAAACGTGTTTTTCGCATCAAATAGCACGAAAACAGCGATTTCGGTGTTTCTGCACACTTGTCGCAGAAGAATCATGGAGATTATCACTGAATTTGCATATGTCAGCTGGAAACCCAACGAAACCGGAGATGTCACAGTTTGCGCATATCAGACGCACTGTTGGGTGCTGAAAACAGCTGAAAACGTGTTTTTCGCTTTCAATAGAACGAAAACAGCGAATTCGGTGATTATGCACACTTGTCACAGCAGAATCATGAAGATTATCACTGAAAATGCATATCTCAGATGGAAACCCAACGAAACCGGAGATGTAGCAGTTTCCGCATATCAAACGCACTGTGGAGTGCTGAAAACACCAGGAAACGTGTTTTTCGCAACAAACAGCACGACAACAGCGATTTCAGTAATTCTGCATCCTTCTCACAGAAGAATATTCAAGATTATCGTAGATAATACATGCCTCAGCTGGAAACCCCACGAAAACGAAAATATCGCAGTTTCCGCATTTCAAACGCACTGTGGAGTACAGAAAACACCAGAAAACGTGTTTTTCGCATCAAATAGCACGAAAACAGCGATTTCGGTGATTCAGCTTACTTCTCACCGGAGAATATACAAGATTATCGTAGAAAATGCATATCTCAGCTGGAAACGCCACGAAAACGAAGATATCGCAGTTTCCGCATGTCAAGCGCACTGTGGAGTGCTGAACACACCAGAAAACGTGTTTTTCGCATTCAATAGCACGAAAGAAGCGATATGGGTGATTCTGGATACTTCCCACAGAAGAATATACAAGATTATCGTAGAAAATACATGTCTCAGCTTGAAACCCCACGAAACGAAGATATCGCAGTTTCCGCATTTCAAACGCACTGTGGCGTGCAGAAAACACCAGAAAACGTGTTTTTCGCATTCAATATCACGAAAACAGCGAATTCAGTGATTATGCACACTTGTCACAGCAGAATCATGAAGATTATCACTGAAAATGAATATCTCAGCTGGAAACCTAGCGAAGCCGGAGATGTAGCAGTTTCCTCATATCAAACGCTCTGTGGAGTGCTGAAAACACCAGAAAACGTGTTTTTCGCATCAAACAGCACGACAACAGCGATTTCAGTAATTCTGCATCCTTCTCAAAGAAGAATATTCAAGATTATCGTAGAAAGTACATAACTCAGCTGGAAACCCCATGAAAACGAAGATATCGCAGTTTCCGCATATCAAACGCACTGTGGAGTGCTGAACACACCAGAAAACGTGTTTTTCGCATAAAATAGCACGACAACAGCGATTTCGGTGATTCTGCACACTTGTCACAGAAGAATCATGAAGAGTATCACTAAAAATGCATATCTCAGCTGGAAACCCCACGAATACGAAGATATCGCAGTTTCCGCATATCAAACGCACTGTGATGTGCTGAAAACACCAGAAAACGTGTTTTTCGCATCAAATAGCACGTCAACAGCGATTTCGGTAGATCTGCATCCTTCTCACAGGAGAATATTCAAGATTATCGTAGAAAATGCATATCTCGGCTGGAAACCCCACGAAACCGAAGATATTGCAGTTTCCGCATGTCAAGCGCACTGTGGAGTGCTGAAAACCCCGAAAACGTGTTTTTCGCATTCAATAGCACGAAAACAGCGAATTCGGTGATCATGCACACTTGTCACAGCAGAATCATGAAGATTATCACCGAAAATGCATACCTGGGCTGGAAACCCCACGAAACCGAAGATATTGCAGTTTCCGCATGTCAAGCGCACTGTGGAGTGCTGAAAACTCCACGAAACGTGTTTTTCGCATTCAATAGCACGAAAACAACGAATTCGGTGATTATGCACACTTGTCACAGCAGAATCATGAAGATTATCACTGAAAATGCATATCTCAGCTGGAAACCCAACGAAACCGGAGATGTAGCAGTTTCCGCATGTCAAACGCACTGTGGAGTGCAGAAAACACCAGAAAACATGTTTTTCGCATTAAATAGCACGAAAACAGCGATTTTGGTGATTCTGCACACGTGTCACAGAATAATCATGAAGATTATCACCGAAAATGCATATCTCACCTGGAAACCCCACGAAAACGAATATATCGCAGTTTCCGCATATCAAACGCACTGTGGAGTGCTGAAAACACCAGAAAACGTGTTTTTCGCATCAAATAGCACGACAACAGCGATTTCGGTAATTCTGCATCCTTCTCACAGAAGAATATTCAAGATTATTGTAGAAAATGCATATCTCAGCTGGAAATGCCACGAAAACGAAGATATCGCAGTTTCCGCATTTCAAACGCACTGTGGAGTGCAGAAAACGCCAGAAAACGTGTTTTTCGCATCAAATAGCACAAAACAGCGATTTTTGTGATTCTGCATCCTTCTCACAGAAGAATATTCAAGATTATCGTAGAAAATACATGCATCACCTGGAAACCCCACGAAAACGAAGATATTGCATTTTCCGCATGTCAAGCTCACTGTGGAGTGCTGAAAACACCACGAAACGTGTTTTTCGCATTCAATAGCAAGAAAACAGCGAATTCGCTGATTATGCACACTTGTCACAGCAGAATCATGAAGATTATCACTGAAAATGCATATCTCAGCTGGAAACCCCACGAAAACGAAGATATCGCAGTTTCCGCATGTCAAGCGCACTGTGGAGTGCTGAAAACACCAGAAAACGTGCTTTTCGCATTCAATAGCACGAAAGAAGCGATATGGGTGATTCTGGATACTTCCCACAGAAGAATATACAAGATTATCGTAGAAAATACATGTCAACACTGAAACCCCACGAAAACGAAGATATCGCAGTTTCCGCATGTCAAGCGCACTGTGGAGTGCTGAAAACACCAGAAAACGTGTTTTTCGCATCAAACAGCACGACAACAGCGATTTCAGTAATTCTGCAACCTTCTCACAGAAGAAAATTCAAGATTATCGTAGAAAATACATGCCTGAGCTGGAAACCCCACGAAAACGAAAATATCGCAGTTTCCGCATTTCAAACGCACTGTGGAGTACAGAAAACACCAGAAAACGTGTTTTTCGCATTAAACAGCACGACAACAGCGATTTCGGTAATTCTGCATCCTTCTCACAGAAGAATATTCAAGATTATCGTAGAAAATGCATATCTCGGCTGGAAACCCCACGAAAACGAAGATATTGCAGTTTCCGCATGTCAAGCGCACTGTGGAGTGCTGAAAACACCTGAAAACGTGTTTTTAGCTTTCAATAGAACGAAAACAGCGAATTCGGTGATTCTGCACACATGTCACAGAAGAATCATGAAGATTATCACTGAAAATGCATATCTCAGCTGGAAACCCCACGAAAACGAAGATATCGCAGTTTCCGCATGTCAAGCGCACTGTGGAGTGCTGAAAACAGCTGAAAACGGGTTTTTCGCTTTCAATAGAACGAAAACAGCGAATTCGGTGATTATGCACACTTGTCACAGCAGAATCATGAAGATTATCACTGAAAATGCATATCTCAGATGGAAACCCAACGAAACCGGAGATATCGCAGTTTCCGCATATCAAACGCACTGTGGAGTGCTGAAAACACCAGGAAACGTGTTTTTCGCATTCAATAGCACGTAAACAGCGATTTCTGTGATTCTGCACACATGTCACAGAAGAATCATGAAGATTATCACTGAAAATGCATATCTCAGCTGGAAACCCCACGAAAACGAAGATATCGCAGTTTCCGCATGTCAAGCGCACTGTGGAGTGCTGAAAACAGCTGAAAACGGGTTTTTCGCTTTCAATAGAACGAAAACAGCGAATTCGGTGATTATGCACACTTGTCACAGCAGAATCATGAAGATTATCACTGAAAATGCATGTCTCAGCTGGAAACCTAGCGAAACCGGAGATGTAGCAGTTTCCGCATATCAAACGCACTGTGGAGTGCTGAAAACACCTGAAAACGTGTTATTCGCTTTCAATAGAACGAAAACAGCGAATTCGGTGATTATGCACACTTGTCACAGCAGAATCATGAAGATTATCACTGAAAATGCATATCTCAGATGGAAACCCAACGAAACCGGAGATGTAGCAGTTTCCGCATATCAAACGCACTCTGGAGTGCTGAAAACACCAGAAAACGTGTTTGTCGCATCAAATAGCACGACAAAAGCGATGTCGGTAATTCTGCATCCTTCTCACAGAAGAATACTCAAGATTATCGTAGAAAATGCATATCTCAGCTGGAAATGCCACGAAAACGAAAATATCGCAGTTTCCGCAAGTCAAGCGCACTGTGGAGTAATGAAAACACCAGAAAACGTGTTTTTCGCATTCAACAGCACGACAACAGCGATTTCGGTAATTCTGCATCCTTCTCACAGAAGAATATTCAAGATTATCGTAGAAAATACATGCATCACCTGGAAACCCCACGAAAACGAAGATATTGCATTTTCCGCATGTCAAGCTCACTGTGGAGTGCTGAAAACACCACGAAACGTGTTTTTCGCATTCAATAGCAAGAAAACAGCGAATTCGCTGATTATGCACACTTGTCACAGCAGAATCATGAAGATTATCACTGAAAATGCATATCTCAGCTGGAAACCCCACGAAAACGAAGATATCGCAGTTTCCGCATGTCAAGCGCACTGTGGAGTGCTGAAAACAGCTGAAAACGGGTTTTTCGCTTTCAATAGAACGAAAACAGCGAATTCGGTGATTATGCACACTTGTCACAGCAGAATCATGAAGATTATCACTGAAAATGCATATCTCAGATGGAAACCCAACGAAACCGGAGATATCGCAGTTTCCGCATATCAAACGCACTGTGGAGTGCTGAAAACACCAGGAAACGTGTTTTTCGCATTCAATAGCACGTAAACAGCGATTTCTGTGATTCTGCACACATGTCACAGAAGAATCATGAAGATTATCACTGAAAATGCATATCTCAGCTGGAAACCCCACGAAAACGAAGATATCGCAGTTTCCGCATGTCAAGCGCACTGTGGAGTGCTGAAAACAGCTGAAAACGGGTTTTTCGCTGTCAATAGAACGAAAACAGCGAATTCGGTGATTATGCACACTTGTCACAGCAGAATCATGAAGATTATCACTGAAAATGCATATCTCAGATGGAAACCCAACGAAACCGGAGATGTAGCAGTTTCCGCATATCAAACGCACTGTGGAGTGCTGAAAACACCAGAAAACGTGTTTTTCGCATCAAACAGCACGACAACAGCGATTTCAGTAATTCTGCATCCTTCTCACAGAAGAATATTCAAGATTATCGTAGATAATACATGCCTCAGCTGGAAACCCCACGAAAACGAAAATATCGCAGTTTCCGCATTTCAAACGCACTGTGGAGTACAGAAAACACCAGAAAACGTGTTTTTCGCATCAAATAGCACAAAAGCTGCGATTTCGGTGATTCAGCTTACTTCTCACCGGAGAATATTCAAGATTATCGTAGAAAATGCATATCTCAGCTGGAAACGCCACGAAAACGAAGATATCGCAGTTTCCGCATGTCAAGCGCACTGTGGAGTGCTGAAAACACCAGAAAACGTGTTTTTCGCATCAAATAGCACGGAAATAGCGATTTTTGTGATTCTGCACACTTGTGACAGAATAATCATGAAGATTATCACCGAAAATGCATATCTCGGCTGGAAACCCCACGAAAACGAAGATATCGCAGTTTCTGCATTTCAAACGCACTGTGGCGTGCAGAAAACACCAGAAAACGTGTTTTTCGCATCAAATAGCACGGAAATAGCGATTTTTGTGATTCTGCACACTTGTGACAGAATAATCATGAAGATTATCACCGAAAATGCATATCTCGGCTGGAAACCCCACGAAAACGAAGATATCGCAGTTTCCGCATATCAAACGCACTGTGGAGTGCTGCAAACACCAGAAAACGTGTTTTTCGCATCAAATAGCACGAAAACAGCGATTTTTGTGATTCTGCACACTTGTCACAGAATAATCATGAAGATTATCACTGAAAATGAATATCTCAGCTGGAAACCTAGCGAAGCCGGAGATGTAGCAGTTTCCTCATATCAAACGCACTGTGGAGTGCTGCAAACACCAGAAAACGTGTTTTTCGCATCAAATAGCACGAGAACAGCGGTTTTTGTGATTCTGCACACTTGTCACAGAATCATCATGAAGATTATCACCGAAAATGCATATCTCGGCTGGAAACCCCACGAAACCGAAGATATTGCAGTTTCCGCATGTCAAGCGCACTGTGGAGTGCTGAAAACACCAGAAAACGTGTTTTTCGCATTCAATAGCACGAAAACAGCGAATTCGGTGATTATGCACACTTGTCACAGCAGAATCATGAAGATTATCACTGAAAATGCATATCTCAGCTGGAAACCTAGCGAAACCGGAGATGTAGCAGTTTCGGCATATCAAACGCACTGTGGAGTGCTGAAAACACCAGAAAACGTGTTTTTCGCATCAAACAGCACGACAACAGCGTTTTCAGTAATTCTGCATCCTTCTCACAGAAGAAGATTCAAGATTATCGTAGAAAATACATGCATCACATGGAAACCCCACGAAATCGAAGATATCGCAGTTTCCGCATTTCAAACGCACTGTGGAGTGCAGAAAACGCCAGAAAACGTGTTTTTCGCATCAAATAGCACAAAACAGCGATTTTTGTGATTCTGCACACTTGTCACAGAATAATCATGAAGATTATCACCGAAAATGCATATCTCACCTGGAAACCCCACGAAAACGAAGATATCAAAGTTTCCGCATATCAAACGCACTGTGGAGTGCTGCAAACACCAGAAAACGTGTTTTTCGCATCAAATAGCACGACAACATCGATTTCGGTAATTCTGCATCCTACTCACAGAAGAATACTCAAGATTATCGTAGAAAATGCATATCTCAGCTGGAAACCCCACGAAAACGAAGATATCGCAGTTTCCGCATGTCAAGCGCACTGTGGAGTGCTGAACACACCAGAATGCGTGTTTTTCGCATCAAATAGCACGAAAACAGCGATTTTTGTGATTCTGCACACTTGTCACAGCAGAATCATGAAGATTATCACTGAAAATGCATATCTCAGCTGGAAACCTAGCGAAACCGGAGATGTAGCAGTTTCCGCATATCAAACGCACTGTGGAGTGCTGAAAACACTAGAAAACGTGTTTTTCGCATCAAACAGCACGACAACAGCGATTTCAGTAATTCTGCATCCTTCTCAAAGAAGAATATTCAAGATTATCGTAGAAAGTACATAACTCAGCTGGAAACCCCACGAAAACGAAGATATCGCAGTTTCCGCATATCAAACGCACTGTGGAGTGCAGAAAACACCAGAAAACGTGTTTTTCGCATCAAATAGCACGAAAACAGCGGTTTTTGTGATTCTGCACACTTGTCACAGAATAATCATGAAGATTATCACCGAAAATGCATATCTCGGCTGGAAACCCCACGAAACCGAAGATATTGCAGTTTCCGCATGTCAAGCGCACTGTGGAGTGCTGAAAACACCAGAAAACGTGTTTTTCGCATTCAATAGCACGAAAACAGCGAATTCGGTGATTATGCACACTTGTCACAGCAGAATCATGAAGATTATCACTGAAAATGCATATCTCAGCTGGAAACCTAGCGAAACCGGAGATGTAGCAGTTTCGGCATATCAAACGCACTGTGGAGTGCTGAAAACACCAGAAAACGTGTTTTTCGCATCAAACAGCACGACAACAGCGTTTTCAGTAATTGTGCATCCTTCTCACAGAAGAAGATTCAAGATTATCGTAGAAAGTACATGCCTCAGCTGGAAAGCCCACGAAAACGAAGATATCGCAGTTTCCGCATATCAAACGCACTGTGGAGAGCTGAAAACACCAGGAAACGTGTTTTTCGCATTCAATTGCACGAAAACAGCGATTTCTGTGATTCTGCACACATGTCACAGAAGAATCATGAAGATTATACCTGAAAATGCATATCTCAGCTGAAAACCCAACGAAACCGAAGATATCGCAGTTTCCGCATATCAAACGCACTGTGGAGTGCTGAAAACACCAGAAAACGTGTTTTTCGCATCAAACAGCACGAAAACAGCGAATTCGGTAATTATGCACACTTGTCACAGCAGAATCATGAAGATTATCACTGAAAATGCATATCTCAGCTGGAAACCTAGCGAAACCGGAGATGTAGCAGTTTCGGCATATCAAACGCACTGTGGAGTGCTGAAAACACCAGAAAACGTGTTTTTCGCATCAAACAGCACGACAACAGCGATTTCAGTAATTCTGCATCCTTCTCACAGAAGAATATTCAAGATTATCGTAGATAATACATGCCTCAGCTGGAAACCCCACGAAAACGAAAATATCGCAGTTTCCGCATTTCAAACGCACTGTGGAGTACAGAAAACACCAGAAAACGTGTTTTTCGCATCAAATAGCACAAAAGCTGCGATTTCGGTGATTCAGCTTACTTCTCACCGGAGAATATTCAAGATTATCGTAGAAAATGCATATCTCAGCTGGAAACGCCACGAAAACGAAGATATCGCAGTTTCCGCATGTCAAGCGCACTGTGGAGTGCTGAAAACACCAGAAAACGTGTTTTTCGCATCAAATAGCACGGAAATAGCGATTTTTGTGATTCTGCACACTTGTGACAGAATAATCATGAAGATTATCACCGAAAATGCATATCTCGGCTGGAAACCCCACGAAAACGAAGATATCGCAGTTTCTGCATTTCAAACGCACTGTGGCGTGCAGAAAACACCAGAAAACGTGTTTTTCGCATCAAATAGCACGGAAATAGCGATTTTTGTGATTCTGCACACTTGTGACAGAATAATCATGAAGATTATCACCGAAAATGCATATCTCGGCTGGAAACCCCACGAAAACGAAGATATCGCAGTTTCCGCATATCAAACGCACTGTGGAGTGCTGCAAACACCAGAAAACGTGTTTTTCGCATCAAATAGCACGAAAACAGCGATTTTTGTGATTCTGCACACTTGTCACAGAATAATCATGAAGATTATCACTGAAAATGAATATCTCAGCTGGAAACCTAGCGAAGCCGGAGATGTAGCAGTTTCCTCATATCAAACGCACTGTGGAGTGCTGCAAACACCAGAAAACGTGTTTTTCGCATCAAATAGCACGAGAACAGCGGTTTTTGTGATTCTGCACACTTGTCACAGAATCATCATGAAGATTATCACCGAAAATGCATATCTCGGCTGGAAACCCCACGAAACCGAAGATATTGCAGTTTCCGCATGTCAAGCGCACTGTGGAGTGCTGAAAACACCAGAAAACGTGTTTTTCGCATTCAATAGCACGAAAACAGCGAATTCGGTGATTATGCACACTTGTCACAGCAGAATCACGAAGATTATCACTGAAAATGCATATCTCAGCTGGAAACCTAGCGAAACCGGAGATGTAGCAGTTTCGGCATATCAAACGCACTGTGGAGTGCTGAAAACACCAGAAAACGTGTTTTTCGCATCAAACAGCACGACAACAGCGTTTTCAGTAATTCTGCATCCTTCTCACAGAAGAAGATTCAAGATTATCGTAGAAAGTACATGCCTCAGCTGGAAAGCCCACGAAAACGAAGATATCGCAGTTTCCGCATATCAAACGCACTGTGGAGTGCTGAAAACACCAGGAAACGTGTTTTTCGCATTCAATTGCACGAAAACAGCGATTTCTGTGATTCTGCACACATGTCACAGAAGAATCATGAAGATTATACCTGAAAATGCATATCTCAGCGGAAAACCCAACGAAACCGAAGATATCGCAGTTTCCGCATATCAAGCGCACTGTGGAGTGCTGAAAACACCAGAAAACGTGTTTTTCGCATCAAATAGCACGAAAACAGCGATTTCGGTGATTCTGCATACTTCTCACAGAAGAATATTCAAGATTATCGTAGAAAATACATGCCTCAGCTGGAAACCCCACAAGAACGAAGATATCGCAGTTACCGAATTTCAAACGCACTGTGGAGTGCAGAAAACACCAGAAAACATGTTTTTCGCATGAAATAGCACGAAAACAGCGATTTTGGTGATTCTGCACACTTGTCGCAGAATAATCATGAAGATTATCACCGAAAATGCATATCTCACCTGGAAACCCCACGAAACCGAAGATATTGCAGTTTCCGCATGTCAAGCGCACTGTGGAGTGCTGAAAACACCAGGAAAAGTGTTTTTCGCATTCAATTGCACGAAAACAGCGATTTCTGTGATTCTGCACACATGTCACAGAGGAATCATGAAGATTATCACTGAAAATGCATATCTCAGCTGAAAACCCAACGAAACCGAAGATATCGCAGTTTCCGCATATCAAACGCACTGTGGAGTGCTGAAAACACCAGAAAACGTGTTTTTCGCATCAAATAGCACGAAAACAGCGATTTCGGTGATTCTGCATACTTCTCACAGAAGAATATTCAAGATTATCGTAGAAAATGCATATCTCAGCTGGAAATGCCACGAAAACGAAGATATCGCAGTTTCCGCATGTCAAGCGCACCGTGGAGTGCTGACAACACCAGAAAACGTGTTTTTCGCATTCAATAGCACGACAACAGCGATTTCGGTAATTCTGCATCCTTCTCACAGAAGAATATTCAAGATTATCGTAGAAAATACATGCATCACCTGGGAACCCCACGAAATCGAAGATATCGCAGTTTCCGCATTTCAAACGCACTGTGGAGTGCAGAAAACGCCAGAAAACGTGTTTTTCGCATCAAATAGCACAAAACAGCGATTTTTGTGATTCTGCACACTTGTCACAGAATAATCATGAAGATTATCACCGAAAATGCATATCTCACCTGGAAACCCCACGAAAACGAAGATATCAAAGTTTCCGCATATCAAACGCACTGTGGAGTGCTGCAAACACCAGAAAACGTGTTTTTCGCATCAAATAGCACGACAACATCGATTTCGGTAATTCTGCATCCTACTCACAGAAGAATACTCAAGATTATCGTAGAAAATGCATATCTCAGCTGGAAACCCCACGAAAACGAAGATATCGCAGTTTCCGCATGTCAAGCGCACTGTGGAGTGCTGAACACACCAGAATGCGTGTTTTTCGCATCAAATAGCACGAAAACAGCGATTTTTGTGATTCTGCACACTTGTCACAGCAGAATCATGAAGATTATCACTGAAAATGCATATCTCAGCTGGAAACCTAGCGAAACCGGAGATGTAGCAGTTTCCGCATATCAAACGCACTGTGGAGTGCTGAAAACACTAGAAAACGTGTTTTTCGCATCAAACAGCACGACAACAGCGATTTCAGTAATTCTGCATCCTTCTCACAGAAGAAGATTCAAGATTATCGTAGAAAGTACATGCCTCAGCTGGAAAGCCCACGAAAACGAAGATATCGCAGTTTCCGCATATCAAACGCACTGTGGAGTGCTGAAAACACCAGGAAACGTGTTTTTCGCATTCAATTGCACGAAAACAGCGATTTCTGTGATTCTGCACACATGTCACAGAAGAATCATGAAGATTATACCTGAAAATGCATATCTCAGCGGAAAACCCAACGAAACCGAAGATATCGCAGTTTCCGCATATCAAGCGCACTGTGGAGTGCTGAAAACACCAGAAAACGTGTTTTTCGCATCAAATAGCACGAAAACAGCGATTTTGGTGATTCTGCACACTTGTCACAGAGGAATCATGAAGATTATCACTGAAAATGCATATCTCAGCTGAAAACCCAACGAAACCGAAGATATCGCAGTTTCCGCATATCAAACGCACTGTGGAGTGCTGAAAACACCAGAAAACGTGTTTTTCGCATCAAATAGCACGAAAACAGCGATTTCGGTGATTCTGCATACTTCTCACAGAAGAATATTCAAGATTATCGTAGAAAATGCATATCTCAGCTGGAAATGCCACGAAAACGAAGATATCGCAGTTTCCGCATGTCAAGCGCACTGTGGAGTGCTGACAACACCAGAAAACGTGTTTTTCGCATTCAATAGCACGACAACAGCGATTTCGGTAATTCTGCATCCTTCTCACAGAAGAATATTCAAGATTATCGTAGAAAATACATGCATCACATGGAAACCCCACGAAATCGAAGATATCGCAGTTTCCGCATTTCAAACGCACTGTGGAGTGCAGAAAACGCCAGAAAACGTGTTTTTCGCATCAAATAGCACAAAACAGCGATTTTTGTGATTCTGCACACTTGTCACAGAATAATCATGAAGATTATCACCGAAAATGCATATCTCACCTGGAAACCCCACGAAAACGAAGATATCAAAGTTTCCGCATATCAAACGCACTGTGGAGTGCTGCAAACACCAGAAAACGTGTTTTTCGCATCAAATAGCACGACAACATCGATTTCGGTAATTCTGCATCCTACTCACAGAAGAATACTCAAGATTATCGTAGAAAATGCATATCTCAGCTGGAAACCCCACGAAAACGAAGATATCGCAGTTTCCGCATGTCAAGCGCACTGTGGAGTGCTGAACACACCAGAATGCGTGTTTTTCGCATCAAATAGCACGAAAACAGCGATTTTTGTGATTCTGCACACTTGTCACAGCAGAATCATGAAGATTATCACTGAAAATGCATATCTCAGCTGGAAACCTAGCGAAACCGGAGATGTAGCAGTTTCCGCATATCAAACGCACTGTGGAGTGCTGAAAACACTAGAAAACGTGTTTTTCGCATCAAACAGCACGACAACAGCGATTTCAGTAATTCTGCATCCTTCTCAAAGAAGAATATTCAAGATTATCGTAGAAAGTACATAACTCAGCTGGAAACCCCACGAAAACGAAGATATCGCAGTTTCCGCATATCAAACGCACTGTGGAGTGCAGAAAACACCAGAAAACGTGTTTTTCGCATCAAATAGCACGAAAACAGCGGTTTTTGTGATTCTGCACACTTGTCACAGAATAATCATGAAGATTATCACCGAAAATGCATATCTCGGCTGGAAACCCCACGAAACCGAAGATATTGCAGTTTCCGCATGTCAAGCGCACTGTGGAGTGCTGAAAACACCAGAAAACGTGTTTTTCGCATTCAATAGCACGAAAACAGCGAATTCGGTGATTATGCACACTTGTCACAGCAGAATCATGAAGATTATCACTGAAAATGGATATCTCAGCTGGAAACCTAGCGAAACCGGAGATGTAGCAGTTTCGGCATATCAAACGCACTGTGGAGTGCTGAAAACACCAGAAAACGTGTTTTTCGCATCAAACAGCACGACAACAGCGTTTTCAGTAATTCTGCATCCTTCTCACAGAAGAAGATTCAAGATTATCGTAGAAAGTACATGCCTCAGCTGGAAAGCCCACGAAAACGAAGATATCGCAGTTTCCGCATATCAAACGCACTGTGGAGAGCTGAAAACACCAGGAAACGTGTTTTTCGCATTCAATTGCACGAAAACAGCGATTTCTGTGATTCTGCACACATGTCACAGAAGAATCATGAAGATTATACCTGAAAATGCATATCTCAGCTGAAAACCCAACGAAACCGAAGATATCGCAGTTTCCGCATATCAAACGCACTGTGGAGTGCTGAAAACACCAGAAAACGTGTTTTTCGCATCAAACAGCACGAAAACAGCGAATTCGGTGATTATGCACACTTGTCACAGCAGAATCATGAAGATTATCACTGAAAATGCATATCTCAGCTGGAAACCTAGCGACACCGGAGATGTAGCAGTTTCGGCATATCAAACGCACTGTGGAGTGCTGAAAACACCAGAAAACGTGTTTTTCGCATCAAACAGCACGACAACAGCGATTTCAGTAATTCTGCATCCTTCTCACAGAAGAATATTCAAGATTATCGTAGATAATACATGCCTCAGCTGGAAACCCCACGAAAACGAAAATATCGCAGTTTCCGCATTTCAAACGCACTGTGGAGTACAGAAAACACCAGAAAACGTGTTTTTCGCATCAAATAGCACAAAAGCTGCGATTTCGGTGATTCAGCTTACTTCTCACCGGAGAATATTCAAGATTATCGTAGAAAATGCATATCTCAGCTGGAAACGCCACGAAAACGAAGATATCGCAGTTTCCGCATGTCAAGCGCACTGTGGAGTGCTGAAAACACCAGAAAACGTGTTTTTCGCATCAAATAGCACGGAAATAGCGATTTTTGTGATTCTGCACACTTGTGACAGAATAATCATGAAGATTATCACCGAAAATGCATATCTCGGCTGGAAACCCCACGAAAACGAAGATATCGCAGTTTCTGCATTTCAAACGCACTGTGGCGTGCAGAAAACACCAGAAAACGTGTTTTTCGCATCAAATAGCACGGAAATAGCGATTTTTGTGATTCTGCACACTTGTGACAGAATAATCATGAAGATTATCACCGAAAATGCATATCTCGGCTGGAAACCCCACGAAAACGAAGATATCGCAGTTTCCGCATATCAAACGCACTGTGGAGTGCTGCAAACACCAGAAAACGTGTTTGTCGCATCAAATAGCACGAAAACAGCGATTTTTGTGATTCTGCACACTTGTCACAGAATAATCATGAAGATTATCACTGAAAATGAATATCTCAGCTGGAAACCTAGCGAAGCCGGAGATGTAGCAGTTTCCTCATATCAAACGCACTGTGGAGTGCTGCAAACACCAGAAAACGTGTTTTTCGCATCAAATAGCACGAGAACAGCGGTTTTTGTGATTCTGCACACTTGTCACAGAATCATCATGAAGATTATCACCGAAAATGCATATCTCGGCTGGAAACCCCACGAAACCGAAGATATTGCAGTTTCCGCATGTCAAGCGCACTGTGGAGTGCTGAAAACACCAGAAAACGTGTTTTTCGCATTCAATAGCACGAAAACAGCGAATTCGGTGATTATGCACACTTGTCACAGCAGAATCACGAAGATTATCACTGAAAATGCATATCTCAGCTGGAAACCTAGCGAAACCGGAGATGTAGCAGTTTCGGCATATCAAACGCACTGTGGAGTGCTGAAAACACCAGAAAACGTGTTTTTCGCATCAAACAGCACGACAACAGCGTTTTCAGTAATTCTGCATCCTTCTCACAGAAGAAGATTCAAGATTATCGTAGAAAGTACATGCCTCAGCTGGAAAGCCCACGAAAACGAAGATATCGCAGTGTCCGCATATCAAACGCACTGTGGAGTGCTGAAAACACCAGGAAACGTGTTTTTCGCATTCAATTGCACGAAAACAGCGATTTCTGTGATTCTGCACACATGTCACAGAAGAATCATGAAGATTATACCTGAAAATGCATATCTCAGCGGAAAACCCAACGAAACCGAAGATATCGCAGTTTCCGCATATCAAGCGCACTGTGGAGTGCTGAAAACACCAGAAAACGTGTTTTTCGCATCAAATAGCACGAAAACAGCGATTTCGGTGATTCTGCATACTTCTCACAGAAGAATATTCAAGATTATCGTAGAAAATACATGCCTCAGCTGGAAACCCCACAAGAACGAAGATATCGCAGTTACCGAATTTCAAACGCACTGTGGAGTGCAGAAAACACCAGAAAACATGTTTTTCGCATGAAATAGCACGAAAACAGCGATTTTGGTGATTCTGCACACTTGTCGCAGAATAATCATGAAGATTATCACCGAAAATGCATATCTCACCTGGAAACCCCACGAAACCGAAGATATTGCAGTTTCCGCATGTCAAGCGCACTGTGGAGTGCTGAAAACACCAGGAAAAGTGTTTTTCGCATTCAATTGCACGAAAACAGCGATTTCTGTGATTCTGCACACATGTCACAGAGAAATCATGAAGATTATCACTGAAAATGCATATCTCAGCTGAAAACCCAACGAAACCGAAGATATCGCAGTTTCCGCATATCAAACGCACTGTGGAGTGCTGAAAACACCAGAAAACGTGTTTTTCGCATCAAATAGCACGAAAACAGCGATTTCGGTGATTCTGCATACTTCTCACAGAAGAATATTCAAGATTATCGTAGAAAATGCATATCTCAGCTGGAAATGCCACGAAAACGAAGATATCGCAGTTTCCGCATGTCAAGCGCACCGTGGAGTGCTGACAACACCAGAAAACGTGTTTTTCGCATTCAATAGCACGACAACAGCGATTTCGGTAATTCTGCATCCTTCTCACAGAAGAATATTCAAGATTATCGTAGAAAATACATGCATCACCTGGGAACCCCACGAAATCGAAGATATCGCAGTTTCCGCATTTCAAACGCACTGTGGAGTGCAGAAAACGCCAGAAAACGTGTTTTTCGCATCAAATAGCACAAAACAGCGATTTTTGTGATTCTGCACACTTGTCACAGAATAATCATGAAGATTATCACCGAAAATGCATATCTCACCTGGAAACCCCACGAAAACGAAGATATCAAAGTTTCCGCATATCAAACGCACTGTGGAGTGCTGCAAACACCAGAAAACGTGTTTTTCGCATCAAATAGCACGACAACATCGATTTCGGTAATTCTGCATCCTACTCACAGAAGAATACTCAAGATTATCGTAGAAAATGCATATCTCAGCTGGAAACCCCACGAAAACGAAGATATCGCAGTTTCCGCATGTCAAGCGCACTGTGGAGTGCTGAACACACCAGAATGCGTGTTTTTCGCATCAAATAGCACGAAAACAGCGATTTTTGTGATTCTGCACACTTGTCACAGCAGAATCATGAAGATTATCACTGAAAATGCATATCTCAGCTGGAAACCTAGCGAAACCGGAGATGTAGCAGTTTCCGCATATCAAACGCACTGTGGAGTGCTGAAAACACTAGAAAACGTGTTTTTCGCATCAAACAGCACGACAACAGCGATTTCAGTAATTCTGCATCCTTCTCAAAGAAGAATATTCAAGATTATCGTAGAAAGTACATAACTCAGCTGGAAACCCCACGAAAACGAAGATATCGCAGTTTCCGCATATCAAACGCACTGTGGAGTGCAGAAAACACCAGAAAACGTGTTTTTCGCATCAAATAGCACGAAAACAGCGGTTTTTGTGATTCTGCACACTTGTCACAGAATAATCATGAAGATTATCACCGAAAATGCATATCTCGGCTGGAAACCCCACGAAACCGAAGATATTGCAGTTTCCGCATGTCAAGCGCACTGTGGAGTGCTGAAAACACCAGAAAACGTGTTTTTCGCATTCAATAGCACGAAAACAGCGAATTCGGTGATTATGCACACTTGTCACAGCAGAATCATGAAGATTATCACTGAAAATGCATATCTCAGCTGGAAACCTAGCGAAACCGGAGATGTAGCAGTTTCGGCATATCAAACGCACTGTGGAGTGCTGAAAACACCAGAAAACGTGTTTTTCGCATCAAACAGCACGACAACAGCGTTTTCAGTAATTCTGCATCCTTCTCACAGAAGAAGATTCAAGATTATCGTAGAAAGTACATGCCTCAGCTGGAAAGCCCACGAAAACGAAGATATCGCAGTTTCCGCATATCAAACGCACTGTGGAGAGCTGAAAACACCAGGAAACGTGTTTTTCGCATTCAATTGCACGAAAACAGCGATTTCTGTGATTCTGCACACATGTCACAGAAGAATCATGAAGATTATACCTGAAAATGCATATCTCAGCTGAAAACCCAACGAAACCGAAGATATCGCAGTTTCCGCATATCAAACGCACTGTGGAGTGCTGAAAACACCAGAAAACCTGTTTTTCGCATCAAATAGCACGAAAACAGCGATTTCGGTGATTCTGCATACTTCTCACAGAAGAATATTCAAGATTATCACCGAAAATGCATATCTCACCTGGAAACCCCACGAAAACGAAGATATCAAAGTTTCCGCATATCAAACGCACTGTGGAGTGCAGAAAACACCAGAAAACATGTTTTTCGCATGAAATAGCACGAAAACAGCGATTTTGGTGATTCTGCACACTTGTCGCAGAATAATCATGAAGATTATCACCGAAAATGCATATCTCACCTGGAAACCCCACGAAACCGAAGATATTGCAGTTTCCGCATGTCAAGCGCACTGTGGAGTGCTGAAAACACCAGGAAACGTGTTTTTCGCATTCAATTGCACGAAAACAGCGATTTCTGTGATTCTGCACACATGTCACAGAAGAATCATGAAGATTATCACTGAAAATGCATATCTCAGCTGAAAACCCAACGAAACCGAAGATATCGCAGTTTCCGCATATCAAACGCACTGTGGAGTGCTGAAAACACCAGAAAAAGTGTTTTTCGCATCAAATAGCACGAAAACAGCGATTTCGGTGATTCTGCATACTTCTCACAGAAGAATATTCAAGATTATCGTAGAAAATGCATATCTCAGCTGGAAATGCCACGAAAACGAAGATATCGCAGTTTCCGCATGTCAAGCGCACTGTGGAGTGCTGACAGCACCAGAAAACGTGTTTTTCGCATTCAATAGCACGACAACAGCGATTTCGGTAATTCTGCATCCTTCTCACAGAAGAATATTCAAGATTATCGTAGAAAATACATGCATCACCTGGAAACCCCACGAAAACGAAGATATCGCAGTTTCCGCATTTCAAACGCACTGTGGAGTGCAGAAAACGCCAGAAAACGTGTTTTTCGCATCAAATAGCACAAAACAGCGATTTTTGTGATTCTGCACACTTGTCACAGAATAATCATGAAGATTATCACCGAAAATGCATATCTCACCTGGAAACCCCACGAAAACGAAGATATCAAAGTTTCCGCATATCAAACGCACTGTGGAGTGCTGCAAACACCAGAAAACGTGTTTTTCGCATCAAATAGCACGACAACATCGATTTCGGTAATTCTGCATCCTACTCACAGAAGAATACTCAAGATTATCGTAGAAAATGCATATCTCAGCTGGAAACCCCACGAAAACGAAGATATCGCAGTTTCCGCATGTCAAGCGCACTGTGGAGTGCTGAACACACCAGAATGCGTGCTTTTCGCATCAAATAGCACGAAAACAGCGATTTTTGTGATTCTGCACACTTGTCACAGAATAATCATGAAGATTATCACCGAAAATGCATATCTCACCTGGAAACCCCACGAAACCGAAGATATTGCAGTTTCCGCATGTCAAGCGCACTGTGGAGTGCTGAAAACACCAGAAAACGTGTTTTTCGCATTCAATAGAACGACAACAGCGATTTCGGTAATTCTGCATCCTTCTCACAGAAGAATATTCAAGATTATCGTAGAAAATACATGCCTCACCTGGAAACGCCACGAAAACGAAGATATCGCAGTTTCCGCATTTCAAACGCACTGTGGAGTGCTGAAAACACCAGAAAACGTGTTTTTCGCATTCAATAGCACGACAACAGCGATTTCGGTAATTCTGCATCCTTCTCACAGAAGAATATTCAAGATTTTCGTAGAAAATACATGCCTCTCCTGGAAACCCCACGAAAACGAAGATATCGCAGTTTCCGCATTTCAAACGCACTGTGGAGTGCTGAAAACACCAGAAAACGTGTTTTTCGCATTCAATAGAACAACAACAGCGATTTCGGTAATTCTGCATCCTTCTCACAGAAGAATATTCAAGATTATCGTAGAAAATACATGACTCACCTGGAAACCCCTCGTAAACGAAGATATCGCAGTGTCCGCATATCAAACGCACTGTGGAGCGATGCAAACACCAGAAAACGTGTTTTTCGCATTCAGTAGCACGAAAACAGCGAATTCGGTGATTATGCACACTTGTCACAGCAGAATCATGAAGATTATCACTGAAAATGCATATCTCAGCTGGAAACCTAGCGAAACCGGAGATGTAGCAGTTTCCGCATATCAAACGCACTGTGGAGTGCTGAAAACACCAGAAAACGTGTTTTTCGCATCAAACAGCACGACAACAGCGATTTCAGTAATTCTGCATCCTTCTCAAAGAAGAATATTCAAGATTATCGTAGAAAGTACATAACTCAGCTGGAAACCCCACGAAAACGAAGATATCGCAGTTTCCGCATATCATACGCACTGTGGAGTGCAGAAAACACCAGAAAACGTGTTTTTCGCATCAAATAGCACGAAAACAGCGGTTTTTGTGATTCTGCACACTTGTCACAGAATAATCATGAAGATTATCACCGAAATTGCATATCTCGGCTGGAAACCCCACGAAACCGAAGATATTGCAGTTTCCGCATGTCAAGCGCACTGTGGAGTGCTGAAAACACCAGAAAACGTGTTTTTCGCATTCAATACCACGAAAACAGCGAATTCGGTGATTATGCACACTTGTCACAGCAGAATCATGAAGATTATCACTGAAAATGCATATCTCAGCTGGAAACCTAGCGAAACCGGAGATGTAGCAGTTTCGGCATATCAAACGCACTGTGGAGTGCAGAAAACACCAGAAAACGTGTTTTTCGCATCAAATAGCACGAAAACAGCGGTTTTTGTGATTCTGCACACTTGTCACAGAATAATCATGAAGATTATCACCGAAAATGCATATCTCACCTGGAAACCCCACGAAAACGAAGATATCGCAGTTTCCGCATATCAAACGCACTGTGGAGTGCTGAAAACACCAGAAAACGTGTTTTTCGCATCAAACAGCACGACAACAGCGATTTCAGTAATTCTGCATCCTTCTCAAAGAAGAATATTCAAGATTATCGTAGAAAGTACATAACTCAGCTGGAAACCCCACGAAAACGAAGATATCGCAGTTTCCGCATATCAAACGCACTGTGGAGTGCAGAAAACACCAGAAAACGTGTTTTTCGCATCAAATAGCACGAAAACAGCGGTTTTTGTGATTCTGCACACTTGTCACAGAATAATCATGAAGATTATCACCGAAATTGCATATCTCGGCTGGAAACCCCACGAAACCGAAGATATTGCAGTTTCCGCATGTCAAGCGCACTGTGGAGTGCTGAAAACACCAGAAAACGTGTTTTTCGCATTCAATACCACGAAAACAGCGAATTCGGTGATTATGCACACTTGTCACAGCAGAATCATGAAGATTATCACTGAAAATGCATATCTCAGCTGGAAACCTAGCGAAACCGGAGATGTAGCAGTTTCGGCATATCAAACGCACTGTGGAGTGCTGAAAACACCAGAAAACGTGTTTTTCGCATCAAACAGCACGACAACTGCGTTTTCAGTAATTCTGCATCCTTCTCACAGAAGAAGATTCAAGATTATCGTAGAAAGTACATGCCTCAGCTGGAAACCCCACGAAAACGAAGATATCGCAGTTTCCGCATATCAAACGCACTGTGGAGTGCTGAAAACACCAGGAAACGTGTTTTTCGCATTCAATTGCACGAAAACAGCGATTTCTGTGATTCTGCACACATGTCACAGAAGAATCATGAAGATTATACCTGAAAATGCATATCTCAGCTGAAAACCCAACGAAACCGAAGATATCGCAGTTTCCGCATATCAAACGCACTGTGGAGTGCTGAAAACACCAGAAAACGTGTTTTTCGCATCAAATAGCACGAAAACAGCGATTTCTGTGATTCTGCACACATGTCACAGAAGAATCATGAAGATTATACCTGAAAATGCATATCTCAGCTGAAAACCCAACGAAACCGAAGATATCGAAGTTTCCGCATATCAAACGCACTGTGGAGTGCTGAAAACACCAGAAAACGTGTTTTTCGCATCAAATAGCACGAAAACAGCGATTTCGGTGATTATGCATACTTCTCACAGAAGAATATTCAAGATTATCGTAGAAAATACATGCCTCAGCTGGAAACCCCACAAGAACGAAGATATCGCAGTTACCGAATTTCAAACGCACTGTGGAGTGCAGAAAACACCAGAAAACATGTTTTTCGCATGAAATAGCACGAAAACAGCGATTTTGGTGATTCTGCACACTTGTCGCAGAATAATCATGAAGATTATCACCGAAAATGCATATCTCACCTGGAAACCCCACGAAAACGAAGATATCGCAGTTTCCGCATATGAAACGCACTGTGGAGTGCTGCGAACACCAGAAAACGTGTTTTTCGCATCAAATAGCACGACAACAGCGATTTCGGTAATTCTGCATCCTTCTCACAGAAGAATATTCAAGATTATTGTAGAAAATACATGCCTCAGCTGGAAACCCCACAAGAACGAAGATATCGCAGTTACCGAATTTCAAACGCACTGTGGAGTGCAGAAAACACCAGAAAACATGTTTTTCGCATGAAATAGCACGACAACAGCGATTTCGGTAATTCTGCATCCTTCTCACCGAAGAATATTCAAGATTATCGTAGAAAATACATGCATCACCTGGAAACCCCACGAAAACGAAGATATCGCAGTTTCCGCATTTCAAACGCACTGTGGAGTGCAGAAAACGCCAGAAAACGTGTTTTTCGCATCAAATAGCAGAAAACAGCGATTTTTGTGATTCTGCACACTTGTCACAGAATAATCATGAAGATTATCACCGAAAATGCATACCTCACGTGGAAACCCCACGAAAACGAAGATATCAAAGTTTCCGCATATCAAACGCACTGTGGAGTGCTGCAAACCCCAGAAAACGTGTTTTTCGCATCAAATAGCACGACAACATCGATTTCGGTAATTCTGCATCCTACTCACAGAAGAATACTCAAGATTATCGTAGAAAAAGCATATCTCAGCTCGTAACCCCACGAAAACGAAGATATCGCAGTTTCCGCATTTCAAACGCACTGTGGAGTGCTGAAAACACCAGAAAACGTGTTTTTCGCATTCAATAGAACAACAACAGCGATTTCGGTAATTCTGCATCCTTCTCACAGAAGAATATTCAAGATTATCACTGAAAATGCATATCTCAGCTGGAAACCTAGCGAAACCGGAGATGTAGCAGTTTCCGCATATCAAACGCACTGTGGAGTGCTGAAAACACCAGAAAACGTGTTTTTCGCATCAAACAGCACGACAACAGCGATTTCAGTAATTCTGCATCCTTCTCAAAGAAGAATATTCAAGATTATCGTAGAAAGTACATAACTCAGCTGGAAACCCCACGAAAACGCAGATATCGCTGTTTCCGCATATCAAACGCACTGTGGAGTGCAGAAAACACCAGAAAACGTGTTTTTCGCATCAAATAGCACGAAAACAGCGATTTCGGTGATTCTGCATACTTCTCACAGAAGAATCATGAAGATTATCACTGAAAATGCATATCTCAGCTGGAAACCTAGCGAAACCGGAGATGTAGCAGTTTCGGCATATCAAACGCACTGTGGAGTGCTGAAAACACCAGGAAACGTGTTTTTCGCATTCAATTGCACGAAAACAGCGATTTCTGTGATTCTGCATACTTCTCACAGAAGAATATTCAAGATTATCGTAGAAAATGCATATCTCAGCTGGAAATGCCACGAAAACGAAGATATCGCAGTTTCCGCATGTCAAGCGCACTGTGGAGAGCTGAAAACACCTGAAAACGTGTTTTTCGCTTTCAATAGAACGAAAACAGCGAATTCGGTGATTATGCACACTTGTCACAGCAGAATCATGAAGATTATCACTGAAAATGCATATCTCAGATGGAAACCCCACGAAAACGAAGATATCAAAGTTTCCGCATATCAAACGCACTGTGGAGTGCTGCAAACACCAGAAAACGTGTTTTTCGCATCAAATAGCACGACAACATCGATTTCGGTAATTCTGCATCCTACTCACAGAAGAATACTCAAGATTATCGTAGAAAAAGCATATCTCAGCTGGAAACCCCACGAAAACGAAGATATCGCAGTTTCCGCATGTCAAGCGCACTGTGGAGTGCTGAACACACCAGAATACGTGTTTTTCGCATCAAATAGCACGAAAACAGCGAATTCGGTGATTATGCACACTTGTCACAGCAGAATCATGAAGATTATCACTGAAAATGCATATCTCAGCTGGAACCCCAACGAAACCGGAGATGTAGCAGTTTCCGCATATCAAACGCACTGTGGAGTGCTGAAAACACCAGAAAACGTGTTTTTCGCATCAAACAGCACCACAACAGCGATTTCAGTAATTCTGCATCCTTCTAACAGAAGAAAATTCAAGATTATCGTAGAAAATACATGCCTGAGCTGGAAATCCCACGAAAACGAAAATATCGCAGTTTCCGCATTTCAAACGCACTGTGGAGTACAGAAAACACCAGAAAACGTGTTTTTCGCATTAAACAGCACGACAACAGCGATTTCGGTAATTCTGCATCCTTCTCACAGAAGAATATTCAAGATTATCGTAGAAAATGCATATCTCGGCTGGAAACCCCACGAAAACGAAGATATTGCAGTTTCCGCATGTCAAGCGCACTGTGGAGTGCTGAAAACACCAGAAAACGTGTTTTTCGCATCAAATGGCACGAAAACAGCGATTTCGGTGATTCTGCATACTTCTCACAGAAGAATATTCAAGATTATCGTAGAAAATGCATATCTCAGCTGGAAACGCCACGAAAACGAAGATATCGCAGTTTCCGCATGTCAAGCGCACTGTGGAGTGCTGAAAACACCAGAAAACGTGTTTTTCGCATCAAACAGCACGACAACAGCGATTTCAGTAATTCTGCATCCTTCTCACAGAAGAAGATACAGGATTATCGTAGAAAGTACATGCCTCAGCTGGAAACCCCACGAAAACGATGATATCGCAGTTTCCGCATATCAAACGCACTGTGGAGTGCTGAAAACACCAGGAAACGTGTTTTTCGCATTCAATTGCACGAAAACAGCGATTTCTGTGATTCTGCACACATGTCACAGAAGAATCATGAAGATTATCACTGAGAATGCATCTCTCAGCTGGAAACCCAACGAAACAGGAGATATCGCAGCTTCCGCATATCAAACGTACTGTGGAGTGCTGAAAACACCAGAAAACGTGTTTTTCGCATTCAATAGCACGAAAACAGCGAATTCGGTGATTATGCACACTTGTCACAGCAGAATCATGAAGATTATCACTGAAAATGCATATGTCAGCTGGAAATCCCACCAAAACGAAGATATCGCAGTGTCCGCATATCAAACGCCCTGTGGAGTGCTGAAAACACCAGAAACCGTGTTTTTCGCATCAAACAGCACGACAACAGCGATTTCGGTAATTCTGCATCCTTCTCACAGAAGAATATTCAAGATTATCGTAGAAAATACATGCCTCAGCTGGAAACCCCACAAAAACGAAGATATCGCAGTTTCCGCATGTCAAGCGCGCTGTGGAGTGCTGAAAACACCAGAAAACGTGTTTTTCGCATTCAATAGCACGAGAACAGCGATTTCGGTAATTCTGCATCCTTCCCACCGAAGAATATTCAAGATTATCGTAGAAAATACATGCCTCACCTGGAAACCCAACGAAACCGAAGATATCGCAGTTTCCGCATATCAAGCGCACTGTGGAGGGCTGCAAACACCAGAAAACGTGTTTTTCGCATCAAATAGCACGACAACAGCGATTTCGGTATTTCTGCATCCTTCTCACAAAAGAATATTCAAGATTATCGTAGAAAATGCATATCTCAGCTGGAAACCCAACGAAACCGGAGATGTCGCAGTTTCCGCATATCAAACGCACTGTGGAGTGCTGAAAACACCAGAAGCCGTGTTTTTCGCATCAAACAGCACGACAACAGCGATTTCGGTAATTCTGCATCCTTCTCACAGAAGAATATTCAAGATTATCGTAGAAAATGCATATCTCAGCTGGAAACCCAACGAGACCGGAGATGTCGCAGTTTCCGCATATCAAACGCACTGTGGAGTGCTGAAAACAGCAGAAAAGTGTTTTTCGCATTCAATAGCACGAAAACAGCGATTTCGGTGATTATGCACACTTGTCACAGCAGAATCATGAAGATTATCGCTGAAAATGCATATCTCAGCTGGAAACCCAACGAAACCGGAGATGTCGCAGTTTCCGCATATCAAACGCTCTGTGGAGTGCTGAAGACACCAGAAACCGTGTTTTTCGCATCAAAGAGCACGACAACAGCGATTTCGGTAATTCTGCATCCTTCTCACAGAAGAATATTCAAGATTATCGTAGAAAATGCATATCTCAGCTGGAAACCCAACGAAACCGGAGATGTCGCAGTTTCCGCATATCAAACGCACTGTGGAGTGCTGAAAACACCAGAAAACGTGTTTTTCGCATTCAATAGCACGACAACAGCGATTTCGGTAATTCTGCATCCTTCTCACAGAAGAATATTCTAGATTATCGTAGAAAATACCTGCGTCACCTGGAAACCCCACGAAAACTCAGATATCGCAGTTTCCGCATATCAAACGCACTGTGGAGTGCTGAAAACACCAGAAACCGTGTTTTTCGCATCAAACAGCACGACAACAGCGATTTCGGTATTTCTGCATCCTTCTCACAGAAGAATATTCAAGATTATCGTAGAAAATGCATATCTCAGCTGGAAACCCAACGAAACCGAAGATATCGCAGTATCGGCATATCAAGCGCACTGTGGAGTGCTGAAAACACCAGAAAACGTGTTTTTCGCATTCAATAGCACGACAACAGCGATTTCGGTATTTCTGCATCCTTCTCACAGAAGAATATTCAAGATTATCGTAGAAAATGCATATCTCAGCTGGAAACCCAACGAAACCGAAGATATCGCAGTATCGGCATATCAAGCGCACTGTGGAGTGCTGAAAACACCAGAAAACGTGTTTCTCGCATTCAATAGCACGAAAACAGCGAATTCGGTGATACTGCACACTTGTCACAGCAGAATCATGAAGATTATCACAGAAAATGCATATCTCAGCTGGAAACCCAACGAAACCGGAGATGTCGCAGTTTCCGCATATCAAACGCACTGTGGAGTGCTGAAAACACCAGAAAACGTGTTTTTCGCATTCAATAGCACGAAAACAGCGAATTCGGTGATTATGCACACATGTCACAGCAGAATCATGAAGATTATCACTGAAAATGCATATCTCACCTGGAAACCCCACGAAAACGAAGATATCGCAGTGTCCGCATATCAAACGCACTGTGGAGTGCTGAAAACACCAGAAACCGTGTTTTTCGCATCAAACAGCACGACAACAGCGATTTCGGTAATTCTGCATCCTTCTCACAGAAGAATCATGAAGATTATCACTGAAAATGCATATCTCAGCTGGAAACCCCACAAAAACGAAGATATCGCAGTTTCCGCATGTCAAGCGCGCTGTGGAGTGCTGAAAACACCAGAAAACGTGTTTTTCGCATTCAATAGCACGACAACAGCGATTTCGGTAATTCTGCATCCTTCTCACAGAAGAATATTCAAGATTATCGTAGAAAATGCATATCTCAGCTGGAAACCCAACGAAACCGAAGATATCGCAGTATCGGCATATCAAGCGCACTGTGGAGTGCTGAAAACACCAGAAAACGTGTTTTTCGCATTCAATAGCACGACAACAGCGATTTCGGTATTTCTGCATCCTTCTCACAGAAGAATATTCAAGATTATCGTAGAAAATGCATATCTCAGCTGGAAACCCAACGAAACCGAAGATATCGCAGTATCGGCATATCAAGCGCACTGTGGAGTGCTGAAAACACCACAAAACGTGTTTTTCGCATTCAATAGCACGACAACAGCGATTTCGGTAATTCTGCATCCTTCTCACAGAAGAATATTCAAGATTATCGTAGAAAATGCATATCTCAGCTGGAAACGCAACGAAACCGGAGATGTCGCAGTTTCCGCATATCAAACGCACTGTGGAGTGCTGAAAACACCAGAAACCGTATTTTTCGCATCAAATAGCACGACAACAGCGATTTCGGTAATTCTGCACCCTTCTCACAGAAGAATATTCAAGATTATCGTAGAAAATGCATATCTCAGCTGGAAACGCAACGAAACCGGAGATGTCGCAGTTTCCGCATATCAAACGCACTGTGGAGTGCTGAAAACACCAGAAACCGTATTTTTCGCATCAAATAGCACGACAACAGCGATTTCGGTAATTCTGCACCCTTCTCACCGAAGAATATTCAAGATTATCGTAGAAAATGCATATCTCAGCTGGAAACCCAACGAAACCGGAGATGTCGCAGTTTCCGTATATCAAACGCACTGTGGAGTGCTGAAAACACCAGAAACCGTGTTTTTCGCATCAAACAGCACGACAACAGCGAATTCGGTGATTATGCACACTTGTCACAGCAGAATCATGAAGATTATCACTGAAAATGCATATCTCAGCTGGAAACCCCACGAAAACGAAGATATCGCAGTGTCCGCATATCAAACGCACTCTGGAGTGCTGAAAACACCAGAAACCGTGTTTTTCGCATTCAATAGCACGAAAACAGCGAATTCGGTGATTATGCACACTTGTCACAGCAGAATCATGGAGATTATCGCTGAAAATGCATATCTCAGCTGGAAACCCAACGAAACCGGAGCTGTCGCAGTTTCCGCATATCAAACGCACTGTGGAGTGCTGAAAACACCAGAAAACGTGTTTTTCGCATTCAATAGCACGACAACAGCGATTTCGGTAATTCTGCATCCTTCTCACAGAAGAATATTCAAGATTATCGTAGAAAATGCATATCTCAGCTGGAAACGCAACGAAACCGGAGATGTCGCAGTTTCCGCATATCAAACGCACTGTGGAGTGCTGAAAACACCAGAAACCGTATTTTTCGCATCAAATAGCACGACAACAGCGATTTCGGTAATTCTGCACCCTTCTCACAGAAGAATATTCAAGATTATCGTAGAAAATGCATATCTCAGCTGGAAACGCAACGAAACCGGAGATGTCGCAGTTTCCGCATATCAAACGCACTGTGGAGTGCTGAAAACACCAGAAACCGTGTTTTTCGCATCAAACAGCACGACAACAGCGAATTCGGTGATTATGCACACTTGTCACAGCAGAATCATGAAGATTATCACTGAAAATGCATATCTCAGCTGGAAACCCAACGAAACCGGAGATGTCGCAGTTTCCGCATATCAAACGTACTGGGGAGTGCTGAAAACACCAGAAAACGTGTTTTTCGCATTCAATAGCACGAAAACAGCGAATTCGGTGATTATGCACACTTGTCACAGCAGAATCATGGAGATTATCACTGAAAATGCATATCTCAGCTGGAAACCCAACGAAACCGGAGATGTCGCAGTTTCCGCATATCAAACGTACTGTGGAGTGCTGAAAACACCAGAAAACGTGTTTTTCGCATCAAACAGCACGACAACAGCGAATTCGGTGATTATGCACAATTGTCACAGCAGAATCATGAAGATTATCACTGAAAATGCATATCTCAGCTGGAAACCCAACGAAACCGGAGATGTCGCAGTTTCCGCATATCAAACGCACTGTGGAGTGCTGAAAACAGCAGAAAACGTGTTTTTCGCATTCAATAGCACGAAAACAGGGAATTCGGTGATTATGCACACTTGTCACAGCAGAATCAAGGAGATTATCACTGAAAATGCATATCTCAGCTGGAAACCCAACGAAACCGGAGATGTCGCAGTTTCCGCATATCAAACGTACTGTGGAGTGCTGAAAACACCAGAAAACGTGTTTTTCGCATTCAATAGCACGAAAACAGCGAATTCGGTGATTATGCACACTTGTCACAGCAGAATCATGGAGATTATCACTGAAAATGCATATCTCAGCTGGAAACCCAACGAAACCGGAGATGTCGCAGTTTCCGCATATCAAACGCACTGTGGAGTGCTGAAAACAGCAGAAAACGTGTTTTTCGCATTCAATAGCACGAAAACAGCGATTTCGGTGATACTGCACACTTGTCACAGCAGAATCATGAAGATTATCGCTGGAAATGCATATCTCAGCTGGAAACCCAACGAAACCGGAGATGTCGCAGTTTCCGCATATCAAACGTACTGTGGAGTGCTGAAAACAGCAGAAAACGTGTTTTTCGCATTCAATAGCACGAAAACAGCGATTTCGGTGATACTGCACACTTGTCACAGCAGAATCATGAAGATTATCGCTGAAAATGCATATCTCAGCTGGAAACCCAACGAAACCGGAGATGTCGCAGTTTCCGCATATCAAACGCTCTGTGGAGTGCTGAAAACACCAGAAACCGTGTTTTTCGCATCAAACAGCACGACAACAGCGAATTCGGTGATTATGCACACTTGTCACAGCAGAATCATGAAGATTATCACTGAAAATGCATATCTCAGCTGGAAACCCAACGAAACCGGAGATGTAGCAGTTTCCGCATATCAAACGCACTGTGGAGTGCTGAAAACACCAGAAACCGTGTTTTTCGCTTCAAACAGCACGACAACAGCGATTTCGGTAATTCTGCATCCTTCTCACAGAAGAATATTCAAGATTATCGTAGAAAATGCATATCTCAGCTGGAAATCCAACGAAACCGGAGATGTCGCAGTTTCCGCATATCAAACGCACTGTGGAGTGCTGAAAACACCAGAAACCGTGTTTTTCGCATTCAATAGCACGAAAACAGCGAATTCGGTGATTATGCACACTTGTCACAGCAGAATCATGGAGATTATCGCTGAAAATGCATATCTCAGCTGGAAACCCAACGAAACCGGAGATGTCGCAGTTTCCGCATATCAAACGCACTGTGGAGTGCTGAAAACACCAGAAACCGTGTTTTTCGCATCAAACAGCACGACAACAGCGAATTCGGTGATTATGCACACTTGTCACAGCAGAATCATGAAGATTATCACTGAAAATGCATATCTCAGCTGGAAACCCAACGAAACCGGAGATGTCGCAGTTTCCGCATATCAAACGTACTGTGGAGTGCTGAAAACACCAGAAAACGTGTTTTTCGCATCAAACAGCACGACAACAGCGAATTCGGTGATTATGCACACTTGTCACAGCAGAATCATGAAGATTATCACTGAAAATGCATATCTCAGCTGGAAACCCAACGAAACCGGAGATGTCGCAGTTTCCGCATATCAAACGTACTGTGGAGTGCTGAAAACACCAGAAAACGTGTTTTTCGCATTCAATAGCACGAAAACAGCGAATTCGGTGATTATGCACACTTGTCACAGCAGAATCATGGAGATTATCACTGAAAATGCATATCTCAGCTGGAAACCCAACGAAACCGGAGATGTCGCAGTTTCCGCATATCAAACGCACTGTGGAGTGCTGAAAACAGCAGAAAACGTGTTTTTCGCATTCAATAGCACGAAAACAGCGATTTCGGTGATACTGCACACTTGTCACAGCAGAATCATGAAGATTATCGCTGAAAATGCATATCTCAGCTGGAAACCCAACGAAACCGGAGATGTCGCAGTTTCCGCATATCAAACGTACTGTGGAGTGCTGAAAACACCAGAAAACGTGTTTTTCGCATTCAATAGCACGAAAACAGCGAATTCGGTGATTATGCACACTTGTCACAGCAGAATCATGAAGATTATCACTGAAAATGCATATGTCAGCTGGAAACCCCACCAAAACGAAGATATCGCAGTGTCCGCATATCAAACGCACTGTGGAGTGCTGAAAACACCAGAAACCGTGTTTTTCGCATCAAACAGCACGACAACAGCGATTTCGGTAATTCTGCATCCTTCTCACAGAAGAATATTCAAGATTATCGTAGAAAATACATGCCTCAGCTGGAAACCCCACAAAAACGAAGATATCGCAGTTTCCGCATGTCAAGCGCGCTGTGGAGTGCTGAAAACACCAGAAAACGTGTTTTTCGCATTCAATAGCACGAGAACAGCGATTTCGGTAATTCTGCATCCTTCCCACCGAAGAATATTCAAGATTATCGTAGAAAATACATGCCTCACCTGGAAACCCAACGAAACCGAAGATATCGCAGTTTCCGCATATCAAGCGCACTGTGGAGGGCTGCAAACACCAGAAAACGTGTTTTTCGCATCAAATAGCACGACAACAGCGATTTCGGTATTTCTGCATCCTTCTCACAAAAGAATATTCAAGATTATCGTAGAAAATGCATATCTCAGCTGGAAACACAACGAAACCGGAGATGTCGCAGTTTCCGCATATCAAAAGCACTGTGGAGTGCTGAAAACACCAGAAGCCGTGTTTTTCGCATCAAACAGCACGACTACAGCGATTTCGGTAATTCTGCATCCTTCTCACAGAAGAATATTCAAGATTATCGTAGAAAATGCATATCTCAGCTGGAAACACAACGAAACCGGAGATGTCGCAGTTTCCGCATATCAAACGCACTGTGGAGTGCTGAAAACACCAGAAAACGTGTTTTTCGCATTCAATAGCACGACAACAGCGATTTCGGTAATTCTGCATCCTTCTCACAGAAGAATATTCTAGATTATCGTAGAAAATACCTGCGTCACCTGGAAACCCCACGAAAACGAAGATATCGCAGTTTCCGCATGTCAAGCGCGCTGTGGAGTGCTGAAAAAAACCAGAAAACGTGTTTTTCGCATTCAATAGCACGAGAACAGCGATTTCGGTAATTCTGCATCCTTCTCACAGAAGAATATTCAAGATTATCGTAGAAAATACATGCCTCACCTGGAAACCCAACGAAACCGAAGATATCGCAGTATCGGCATATCAAGCGCACTGTGGAGGGCTGCAAACACCAGAAAACGTGTTTTTCGCATCAAATAGCACGACAACAGCGATTTCGGTATTTCTGCATCCTTCTCACAGAAGAATATTCAAGATTATCGTAGAAAATGCATATCTCAGCTGGAAACCCAACGAAACCGGAGATGTCGCAGTTTCCGCATATCAAACGCACTGTGGAGTGCTGAAAACACCAGAAACCGTGTTTTTCGCATCAAACAGCACGACAACAGCGATTTCGGTAATTCTGCATCCTTCTCACAGCAGAATATTCAAGATTATCGTAGAAAATGCATATCTCGGCTGGAAACCGAACGAAAACGAAGATATTGCAGTTTCCGCATGTCAAGCGCACAGTGGAGTGCTGAAAACACCAGAAAACGTGTTTTTCGCATTCAATAGCACGAAAACAGCGATTTCGGTGATACTGCACACTTGTCACAGCACAATCATGAATATTATCACTGAAAATGCATATCTCAGCAGGAAACCCCACGAAACGAAGATATCGCAGTTTCCGCATATCGAACGCACTGTGGAGCGCTGCAAACACCAGAAAACGTGTTTTTCGCATCAAATAGCACGACAACAGCGATTTCGGTATTTCTGCATCCTTCTCACAGCAGAATATTCAAGATTATCGTAGAAAATGCATATCTCAGCTGGAAACGCCACGAAAACGAAGATATTGCAGTTTCCGCATGTCAAGCGCACTGTGGAGTGCTGAAAACACCAGAAAACGTGTTTTTCGCATCAAATAGCACGACAAAAGCGATTTCGGTAATTCTGCATCCTTCTCACAGAAGAATATTCTAGATTATCGTAGAAAATACCTGCGTCACCTGGAAACCCCACGAAAACGAAGATATCGCAGTTTCCGCATTTCAAACGCACTGTGGAGTGCAGAAAACACCAGAAAACGTGTTTTTCGCATCAAATAGCACGACAACAGCGAATTCGGTGATTATGCACACATGTCACAGCAGAATCATGAAGATTATCGTAGAAAATGCATATCTCAGCTGGAAATCCAACGAAACCGGAGATATCGCAGTTTCCGCATATCAAACTCACTGTGGAGTGCTGAAAACACCAGAAACCGTGTTTTTCGCATCAAACAGCACGACAACAGCGATTTCGGTAATTCTGCATCCTTCTCACAGATGAATATTCAAGATTATCGTAGAAAATGCATATCTCAGCTGGAAATCCAACGAAACCGGAGATGTCGCAGTTTCCGCATATCAAACGCACTGTGGAGTGCTGAAAACACCAGAAAACGTGTTTTTCGCATTCAATAGCACGAAAACAGCGATTTCGGTGATACTGCACACTTGTCACAGCAGAATCATGAAGATTATCGCTGAAAATGCATATCTCAGCTGGAAACCCAACGAAACCGGAGATGTAGCAGTTTCCGCATATCAAACGCACTGTGGAGTGCTGAAAACACCAGAAAACGTGTTTTTCGCATTCAATAGCACGAAAACAGCGAATTCGGTGATTATGCACACATGTCACAGCAGAATCATGAAGATTATCACTGAAAATGCATATCTCAGCTGGAAACCCCACGAAAACGAAGATATCGCAGTGTCCGCATATCAAACGCACTGTGGAGTGCTGAAAACACCAGAAACCGTGTTTTTCGCATCAAACAGCACTACAACAGCGATTTCGGTAATTCTGCATCCTTCTCACAGCAGAATATTCAAGATTATCGTAGAAAATACCTGCGTCACCTGGAAACCCCACGAAAACGAAGATATCGCAGTTTCCGCATTTGAAACGCACTCTGGAGTGCAGAAAACACCAGAAAACGTGTTTTTCGCATCAAATAGCACGACAACAGCGATTTCGGTAATTCTGCATCCTTCTCACAGAAGAATATTCAAGATTATCGTAGAAAATGCATATCTCAGCTGGAAACCCATCGAAACCGGAGATGTCGCAGTTTCCGCATATCGAACGCACTGTGGAGCGCTGCAAACACCAGAAAACGTGTTTTTCGCATCAAATAGCACGACAACAGCGATTTCGGTATTTCTGCATCCTTCTCACAGCAGAATATTCAAGATTATCGTAGAAAATGCATATCTCAGCAGGAAACCCAACGAAACCGGAGATGTCGCAGTTTCCGCATATCAAACGCACTGTGGAGTGCTGAAAACACCAGAAACCGTGTTTTTCGCATCAAACAGCACGACAACAGCGATTTCGGTAATTCTGCATCCTTCTCACTGCAGAATATTCAAGATTATCTTAGAAAATGCATATCTCGGCTGGAAACCGAACGAAAACGAAGATATTGCAGTTTCCGCATGTCAAGCGCACAGTCGAGTGCTGAAAACACCAGAAAACGTGTTTTTCGCATTCAATAGCACGAAAACAGCGATTTCGGTGATACTGCACACTTGTCACAGCACAATCATGAATATTATCACTGAAAATGCATATCTCAGCAGGAAACCCCACGAAAACGAAGATATCGCAGTTTCCGCATATCGAACGCACTGTGGAGCGCTGCAAACACCAGAAAACGTGTTTTTCGCATCATATAGCACGACAACAGCGATTTCGGTATTTCTGCATCCTTCTCACAGCAGAATATTCAAGATTATCGTAGAAAATGCATATCTCAGCTGGAAACGCCACGAAAACGAAGATATTGCAGTTTCCGCATGTCAAGTGCACTGTGGAGTGCTGAAAACACCAGAAAACGTGTTTTTCGCATCAAATAGCACGACAAAAGCGATTTCGGTAATTATGCATGCTTCTCACAGAAGAATATTCTAGATTATCGTAGAAAATACCTGCGTCACCTGGAAACCCCACGAAAACGAAGATATCGCAGTATCCGCATTTCAAACGCACTGTGGAGTGCAGAAAACACCAGAAAACGTGTTTTTCGCATCAAATAGCACGACAACAGCGAATTCGGTGATTATGCACACATGTCACAGCAGAATCATGAAGATTATCACTGAAAATGCATATCTCAGCTGGAAACCCCACGAAAACGAAGATATCGCAGTGTCCGCATATCAAACGCACTGTGGAGTGCTGAAAACACCAGAAACCGTGTTTTTCGCATCAAACAGCACGACAACAGCGATTTCGGTAATTCTGCATCCTTCTCACAGAAGAATATTCAAGATTATCGTAGAAAATGCATATCTCAGCTGGAAACCCAACGAAACCGGAGATGTCGCAGTTTCCGCATATCAAACGCACTGTGGAGTGCTGAAAACACCAGAAAACGTGTTTTTCGCATTCAATAGCACGAAAACAGCGATTTCGGTGATACTGCACACTTGTCACAGCAGAATCATGAAGATTATCGCTGAAAATGCATATCTCAGCTGGAAACCCAACGAAACCGGAGATGTAGCAGTTTCCGAATATCAAACGCACTGTGGAGTGCTGGAAACACCATAAAACGTGTTTTTCGCCTTCAATAGCACGAAAACAGCGAATTCGGTGATTATGCACACATGTCACAGCAGAATCATGAAGATTATCACTGAAAATGCATATCTCAGCTGGAAACCCCACGAAAACGAAGATATCGCAGTGTCCGCATATCAAACGCACTGTGGAGTGCTGAAAACACCAGAAACCGTGTTTTTCGCATCAAACAGCACGACAACAGTGATTTCGGTAATTCTGCATCCTTCTCACAGAAGAATATTCAAGATTATCGTAGAAAATACATGCCTGAGCTGGAAACCCCACAAAAACGAAGATATCGCAGTTTCCGCATGTCAAGCGCGCTGTGGAGTGCTGAAAACACCAGAAAACGTGTTTTTCGCATCAAATATCACGACACCAGCGATTTCGGTAATTCTGCATCCTTCTCACAGAGGAATATTCAAGATTATCGTAGAAAATGCATATCTCGGCTGGAAACCGAACGAAAACGAAGATATTGCAGTTTCCGCATGTCAAGCGCACAGTGGAGTGCTGAAAACCCCAGAAAACGTGTTTTTCGCATTCAATAGCACGACAACAGCGATTTCGGTAATTCTGCATCCTTCTCACAGAAGAATATTCTAGATTATCGTAGAAAATACCTGCGTCACCTGGAAACCCCACGAAAACGAAGATATCGCAGTTTCCGCATTTGAAACGCACTGTGGAGTGCAGAAAACACCAGAAAACGTGTTTTTCGCATCAAATAGCACGACAACAGCTATTTCGGTAATTCTGCATCCTTCTCACAGAAGAATATTCAAGATTATCTTAGAAAATGCATATCTCGGCTGGAAACCGAACGAAAACGAAGATATTGCAGTTTCCGCATGTCAAGCGCACAGTCGAGTGCTGAAAACACCAGAAAACGTGTTTTTCGCATTCAATAGCACGAAAACAGCGATTTCGGTAATTCTGCATCCTTCTCACTGCAGAATATTCAAGATTATCTTAGAAAATGCATATCTCGGCTGGAAACCGAACGAAAACGAAGATATTGCAGTTTCCGCATGTCAAGCGCACAGTCGAGTGCTGAAAACACCAGAAAACGTGTTTTTCGCATTCAATAGCACGAAAACAGCGATTTCGGTGATACTGCACACTTGTCACAGCACAATCATGAATATTATCACTGAAAATGCATATCTCAGCAGGAAACCCCACGAAAACGAAGATATCGCAGTTTCCGCATATCGAACGCACTGTGGAGCGCTGCAAACACCAGAAAACGTGTTTTTCGCATCATATAGCACGACAACAGCGATTTCGGTATTTCTGCATCCTTCTCACAGCAGAATATTCAAGATTATCGTAGAAAATGCATATCTCAGCTGGAAACGCCACGAAAACGAAGATATTGCAGTTTCCGCATGTCAAGTGCACTGTGGAGTGCTGAAAACACCAGAAAACGTGTTTTTCGCATCAAATAGCACGACAAAAGCGATTTCGGTAATTATGCATGCTTCTCACAGAAGAATATTCTAGATTATCGTAGAAAATACCTGCGTCACCTGGAAACCCCACGAAAACGAAGATATCGCAGTATCCGCATTTCAAACGCACTGTGGAGTGCAGAAAACACCAGAAAACGTGTTTTTCGCATCAAATAGCACCACAACAGCGAATTCGGTGATTATGCACACATGTCACAGCAGAATCATGAAGATTATCACTGAAAATGCATATCTCAGCTGGAAACCCCACGAAAACGAAGATATCGCAGTGTCCGCATATCAAACGCACTGTGGAGTGCTGAAAACACCAGAAACCGTGTTTTTCGCATCAAACAGCACGACAACAGCGATTTCGGTAATTCTGCATCCTTCTCACAGAAGAATATTCAAGATTATCGTAGAAAATGCATATCTCAGCTGGAAACCCAACGAAACCGGAGATGTCGCAGTTTCCGCATATCAAACGCACTGTGGAGTGCTGAAAACACCAGAAAACGTGTTTTTCGCATTCAATAGCACGAAAACAGCGATTTCGGTGATACTGCACACTTGTCACAGCAGAATCATGAAGATTATCGCTGAAAATGCATATCTCAGCTGGAAACCCAACGAAACCGGAGATGTAGCAGTTTCCGCATATCAAACGCACTGTGGAGTGCTGGAAACACCATAAAACGTGTTTTTCGCCTTCAATAGCACGAAAACAGCGAATTCGGTGATTATGCACACATGTCACAGCAGAATCATGAAGATTATCACTGAAAATGCATATCTCAGCTGGAAACCCCACGAAAACGAAGATATCGCAGTGTCCGCATATCAAACGCACTGTGGAGTGCTGAAAACACCAGAAACCGTGTTTTTCGCATCAAACAGCACGACAACAGTGATTTCGGTAATTCTGCATCCTTCTCACAGAAGAATATTCAAGATTATCGTAGAAAATACATGCCTGAGCTGGAAACCCCACAAAAACGAAGATATCGCAGTTTCCGCATGTCAAGCGCGCTGTGGAGTGCTGAAAACACCAGAAAACGTGTTTTTCGCATCAAATATCACGACACCAGCGATTTCGGTAATTCTGCATCCTTCTCACAGAGGAATATTCAAGATTATCGTAGAAAATGCATATCTCGGCTGGAAACCGAACGAAAACGAAGATATTGCAGTTTCCGCATGTCAAGCGCACAGTGGAGTGCTGAAAACCCCAGAAAACGTGTTTTTCGCATTCAATAGCACGACAACAGCGATTTCGGTAATTCTGCATCCTTCTCACAGAAGAATATTCTAGATTATCGTAGAAAATACCTGCGTCACCTGGAAACCCCACGAAAACGAAGATATCGCAGTTTCCGCATTTGAAACGCACTGTGGAGTGCAGAAAACACCAGAAAACGTGTTTTTCGCATCAAATAGCACGACAACAGCTATTTCGGTAATTCTGCATCCTTCTCACAGAAGAATATTCAAGATTATCGTAGAAAACGCATATCTTGGCTGGAAACCCCACGAAAACGAAGATATTGCAGTTTCCGCATGTCAAGCGCACTGTGGAGTGCTGAAAACACCAGAAAACGTGTTTTTCGCATTCAATAGCACGAAAACAGCGATTTCGGTGATACTGCACACTTGTCACAGCAGAATCATGAAGATTATCACTGAAAATGCATATCTCAGCTGGAAACCCAACGAAACCGGAGATGTCGCAGTTTCCGCATATCAAACGCACTGTGGAGTGCTGATAACACCAGAAAACGTGTTTTTCGCATTCAATAGCACGAAAACAGCGAATTCGGTGATTATGCACACTTGTCACAGCAGAATCATGAAGATTATCACTGAAAATGCATATCTCAGCTGGAAACCCAACGAAACCGGAGATGTAGCAGTTTCCGCATATCAAACGCACTGTGGAGTGCTGAAAACACCAGAAAACGTGTTTTTCGCATTCAATAGCACGAAAACAGCGATTTCGGTGATTATGCACACATGTCACAGCAGAATCATGAAGATTATCACTGAAAATGCATATCTCAGCTGGAAACCCCACGAAAACGAAGATATCGCAGTTTCCGCATGTCAAGCGCGCTGTGGAGTGCTGAAAACACCAGAAAACGTGTTTTTCGCATTCAATAGCACGACCACAGCGATTTCGGTAATTCTGCATCCTTCTCACAGAAGAATATTCAAGATTATCGTAGAAAATACATGCCTCACCTGGAAACCCAACGAAACCGAAGATATCGCAGTTTCCGCATATCAAGCGCACTGTGTAGTGCTGCAAACACCAGAAAACGTGTTTTTCGCATTCAATAGCACGAAAACAGCGAATTCGGTGATTATGCACACATGTCACTGTAGAATCATGAAGATTATCACTGAAAATGCATATCTCAGCTGGAAACCCCACGAAAACGAAGATATCGCAGTGTCCGCATATCAAACGCACTGTGGAGTGCTGAAAACACCAGAAACCGTGTTTTTCGCATCAAACAGAACGACAACAGCGATTTCGGTAATTCTGCATCCTTCTCACCGAAGAATATTCAAGATTATCGTAGAAAATACATGCCTCAGCTGGAAACCCCACAAAAACGAAGATATCGCAGTTTCCGCATGTCAAGCGCGCTGTGGAGTGCTGAAAACACCAGAAAACGTGTTTTTCGCATTCAATAGCACGACAACAGCGATTTCGGTAATTCTGCATCCTTCTCACAGAAGAATATTCAAGATTATCGTAGAAAATACATGCCTCACCTGGAAACCCAACGAAACCGAAGATATCGCAGTTTCCGCATATCAAACGCACTGTGGAGTGCAGAAAACACAAGAAAACGTGTTTTTCGCATCAAATAACACGACACCAGCGATTTCGGTGATTCCGCATCCTTCTCACACAAGAATATTCAAGATTATCGTAGAAAACGCATATCTTGGCTGGAAACCCCACGAAAACGAAGATATTGCAGTTTCCGCATGTAAAGCGCACTGTGGAGTGCTGAAAACACCAGAAAACGTGTTTTTCGCATTCAATAGCACGAAAACAGCGATTTCGGTGATACTGCACACTTGTCACAGCAGAATCATGAAGATTATCACTGAAAATGCATATACCAGCTGGAAACCCAACGAAACCGGAGATGTCGCAGTTTCCGCATATCAAACGCACTGTGGAGTGCTGAAAACACCAGAAAACGTGTTTTTCGCATTCAATAGCACGAAAACAGCGAATTCGGTGATTATGCACACTTGTCACAGCAGAATCATGAAGATTATCACTGAAAATGCATATCTCAGCTGGAAACCCAACGAAACCTGAGATGTAGCAGTTTCCGCATATCAAACGCACTGTGGAGTGCTGAAAACACCAGAGACCGTGTTTTTCGCATCAAACAGCACGACAACAGCGATTTCGGTAATTCTGCATCCTTCTCACAGAAGAATATTCAAGATTATCGTAGAAAATGCATATCTCGGCTGGAAGCCGCACGAAAACGAAGATATTGCAGTTTCCGCATGTCAAACGCACTGTGGAGTGCTGAAAACACCAGAAACCGTGTTTTTCGCATCAAACAGCACGACAACAGCGATATCGGTAATTCTGCATCATTCACACAGAAGAATATTCAAGATTATCGTAGAAAATGCATATCTTGGCTGGAAACCACACGAAAACGAAGATGTCGCAGTTTCCGCATTTCAAACGCACTGAGAAGTGCAGAAAACACCAGAAAACGTGTTTTTCGCATCAAATAGCACGACAACAGCGATTTCGGTAATTCTGCATCCTTCTCACAGAAGAATATTCAAGATTATCGTAGAAAACGCATATCTTGGCTGGAAACCACACGAAAACGAAGATATCGCAGTTTCCGCATTTCAAACGCACTGTGGAGTGCAGAAAACACCAGAAAACGTGTATTTCGCATCAAATATCACGACACCAGCGATTTCGGTAATTCTGCATCCTTCTCACAGAAGAATATTCAAGATTATCGTAGAAAATGCATATCTCGGCTGGAAACCGCACGAAAACGAAGATATTGCAGTTTCCGCATGTCAAGCGCACTGTGGAGTGCTGAAAACACCAGAAAACGTGTTTTTCGCATCAAATAGCACGACAAAAGCGATTTCGGTAATTCTGTATCCTTCTCACAGAAGAATATTCTAGATTATCGTAGAAAATACCTGCCTCACCTGGAAACCCCACGAAAACGAAGATATCGCAGTTTCCGCATTTCAAACGCACTGTGGAGTGCTGAAAACACCAGAAAACGTGTTTTTCGCATTCAATAGCACGACAACAGCGATTTCGGTAATTCTGCATCCTTCTCACAGAAGAATATTCTAGATTATCGTAGAAAATACCTGCCTCACCTGGAAACCCCACGAAAACGAAGATATCGCAGTTTCCGCATTTCAAACGCACTGTGGAGTGCTGAAAACACCAGAAAACGTGTTTTTCGCATTCAATAGCACGACAACAGCGATTTCGGTAATTCTGCATCCTTCTCACAGAAGAATATACAAGATTATCGTAGAAAATACATGTCTCAGCTTGAAACCCCAGGAAACGAAGATATCGCAATCTCCGCATGTCAAGCGCACTGTGTAGTGCTGAAAACACCAGAAAACGTGTTTTTCGCATTAAGTAGCACTAAAACAGCGATCTCGGTGCTTCTGCACACATGCCACAGAAGATTCACGAAGAATATCGCTGAAAATGCATATCTCAGCTGGTAACATAACGAAAAAGGAGAATATCGACGGTTCTGCATATCGTACGCACTGTGGAGTGCTGAAAACACCAGTAAACGTGTTTTTCGCTTTAAGTAGCACTAAAACAGAGATCTCGGTGATTCTGCACACTTGCCACAGAAGATTCACGAAGATTATCGCTGAAAATGCATATCTCGGCTGGAAACCCCACGAAACCGAAGATATTGCAGTTTCCGCATGTCAAGCGCTCTGTGGAGTGCTGAAAACACCAGAAAACGTGTTTTTCGGTATATATAGCACTAATACTGGGAGCTAGGTGATTCTGCATACATATCACAGAAGAATCACGAAGATTATCGCTGAAAATGCATATCTCAGCTGGAAACCCCACGGATCGAGGATATCGCCGGTTCGGCATATCATGCGCACTGTGTAGTGCTGAAAACACCAGAAAACGTGTTTTTCGATATATGTAGCACAAATACAGGGAGCCCGGTGATTCTGCATACTTTTCACAGCAGAATCACGAAGATTATCGCTGAAAATGCATATGTCAGCTGGAAACACCACGGATCGAAGATATCGCCGGTTCTGCATATCATGCGCACTGTCTAGTGCTGAAAACACCAGAAAACGTGTTTTTAGGTATATATAGCACTAATACAGGGAGCTAGGTGATTCTGCATACATTTCACAGAAGAATCACGAAGATTATCGCTGAAAATGCATATCTCAGCTGGAAACCCCACGGATCGAGGATATCGCCGGTTCTGCATATCATGCGCACTGTGTAGTGCTGAAAACACCAGAAAACGTGTTTTTCGATATATGTAGCACTAATACAGGGATCCCGGTGATTTTGCATTCTTGTCACAGAAGAATCACGAAGATTATTGCTGATAATGCATATCTCAGCTGGAAACCCCACGAAAACGAAGATATTGCAGTTTCCGCATGTGAAGCGCACTGTGTAGTTCTGAAAACACCAGAAAACGTGTTTTTCGGTATATATAGCACTAATACAGGGAGCTAGGTGATTCTGCATACATATCACAGAAGAATCACGAAGATTATCGCTGAAAATGCATATCTCAGATGGAAACCCCCCGGATCGAGGATATCGCCGGTTCGGCATATCATGCGCACTGTGTAGTGCTGAAAACACCAGAAAACGTGTTTTTCGATATATGTAGCACTAATACAGGGATCCCGGTGATTTTGCATTCTTGTCACAGAAGAATCACGAAGATTATTGCTGATAATGCATATCTCAGCTGGAAACCCCACGAAAACGAAGATATTGCAGTTTCCGCATGTGAAGCGCACTGTGGAGTGCGGAAGACACCAGAAAACGTGTTTTTCGCATCAAATAGCACGAAAACAGCGATTTTTGTGATTCTGCACACTTGTCACAGAATAAACATGAAGATTATCACCGAAAATGCATATCTCGGCTGGAAACCCCACGAAACCGAAGATATTGCAGTTTCCGCATGTCAAGCGCACTGTGGAGTGCGGAAGACACCAGAAAACGTGTTTTTCGCATTCAATAGCACGACAACAGCGATTTCGGTAATTCTGCATCCTTCTCACAGAAGAATATTCAAGATTATCGTAGAAAATACATGCCTCACCTGGAAACCCCACGAAAACGAAGATATCGCAGTTTCCGCATTTCAAACGCACTGTGGAGTGCTGAAAACACCAGAAAACGTGTTTTTCGCATTCAATAGAACGACAACAGCGAAATCGGTAATTCTGCATCCTGCTCACAGAAGAATATTCAAGATTATCGTAGAAAATACATGCCTCACCTGGAAACCCCACGAAAACGAAGATATCGCAGTTTCCGCATTTCAAACGCACTATGGAGTGCTGAAAACACCAGAAAACGTGTTTTTCGCATCAAATAGCACGAAAACAGCGATTTCGGTAATTCTGCATCCTGCTCACAGAAGAATATTCAAGATTATCGTAGAAAATACATGCCTCACCTGGAAACCCCACGAAAACGAAGATATCGCAGTTTCCGCATTTCAAACGCACTGTGGAGTGCTGAAAACACCAGAAAACGTGTTTTTCGCATTCAATAGAACGACAACAGCGATTTCGGTAATTCTGCATCCTGCTCACAGAAGAATATTCAAGATTATCGTAGAAAATACATGCCTCACCTGGAAACCCCACGAAAACGAAGATATCGCAGTTTCCGCATTTCAAACGCACTGTGGAGTGCTGAAAACACCAGAAAACGTGTTTTTCGCATCAAATAGCACGACAAAAGCGATTTCGGTAATTCTGCATCCTTCTCACAGAAGAATATTCTAGATTATCGTAGAAAATACCTGCGTCACATGGAAACCCCACGAAAACGAAGATATCGCAGTTTCCGCATTTCAAACGCACTGTGGAGTGCAGAAAACACCAGAAAACGTGTTTTTCGCATCAAATAGCACGACAACAGCGATTTCGGTAATTCTGCATCCTTCTCACAGAAGAATATTCAAGATTATCGTAGAAAACGCATATCTTGGCTGGAAACCCAACGAAACCGGAGATGTAGCAGTTTCCGCATCTCAAACGCACTGTGGAGTGCTGAAAACACCAGAAAACGTGTTTTTCGCATTCAATAGCACGAAAACAGCGAATTCGGTGATTATGCACACATGTCACAGCAGAATCATGAAGATTATCACTGAAAATGCATATCTCAGCTGGAAACCCCACGAAAACGAATATATCGCAGGGTCCGCATATCAAACGCACTGTGGAGTGCTGAAAACACCAGAAACCGTGTTTTTCGCATCAAACAGCACGACAACAGCGATTTCGGTAATTCTGCATCCTTCTCACAGAAGAATATTCGAGATTATCGTAGAAAATACATGCATCACCTGGAAACCCCACGAAAACGATGATATCGCAGTTTCCGCATTTCAAACGCACTGTGGAGTGCAGAAAACACCAGAAAACGTCTTTTTCGCATCAAACAGCACGACAGCAGCGATTTCAGTAATTCTGCATCCTTCTCACAGAAGAATATTCAAGATTATCGTAGAAAATACATGCCTCAGCTGGATACCCCACAAAAACGAAGATATCGCAGTTTCCGCATGTCAAGCGCACTGTGGAGTGCTGAAAACACCAGAAAACGTGTTTTTCGATATATGTAGCACTAATACAGGGATCCCGGTGATTCTGCATTCTTGTCACAGAAGAATCACGAAGATTATCGCTGATAATGCATATCTCAGCTGGAAACCCCACGAAAACGAAGATATTGCAGTTTCCGCATGTCAAGCGCACTGTGTAGTGCTGAAAACACCAGAAAACGTGTTTTTCGGTATATATAGCACTAATACAGGGAGCTAGGTGATTCTGCATACATATCACAGAAGAATCACGAAGATTATCGCTGAAAATGCATATCTCAGCTGGAAACCCCACGGATCGAGGATATCGCCGGTTCGGCATATCATGCGCACTGTGTAGTGCTGAAAACACCAGAAAACGTGTTATTCGATATATGTAGCACAAATACAGGGAGCCCGGTCATTCTGCATACTTTTCACAGCAGAATCACGAAGATTATCGCTGAAAATGCATATGTCAGCTGGAAACACCACGGATCGAAGATATCGTCGGTTCTGCATATCATGCGCACTGTCTAGTGCTGAAAACACCAGAAAACGTGTTTTTCGGTATATATAGCACTAATACAGGGAGCTAGGTGATTCTGCATACATTTCACAGAAGAATCACGAAGATTATCGCTGAAAATGCATAACTCAGCTGGAAACCCCACGGATCGAGGATATCGCCGGTTCTGCATATCATGCGCACTGTGTAGTGCTGAAAACACCAGAAAACGTGTTTTTCGATATATGTAGCACTAATACAGGGATCCCGGTGATTTTGCATTCTTGTCACAGAAGAATCACGAAGATTATTGCTGATAATGCATACCTCAGCTGGAAACCCCACGAAAACGAAGATATTGCAGTTTCCGCATGTGAAGCGCACTGTGTAGTGCTGAAAACACCAGAAAACGTGTTTTTCGGTATATATAGCACTAATACAGGGAGCCCGGTCATTCTGCATACTTTTCACAGAAGAATCACGAAGATTATCGCTGAAAATGCATATGTCAGCTGGAAACACCACGGATCGAAGATATCGTCGGTTCTGCATATCATGCGCACTGTCTAGTGCTGAAAACACCAGAAAACGTGTTTTTCGGTATATATAGCACTAATACAGGGAGCTAGGTGATTCTGCATACATATCACAGAAGAATCACGAAGATTATCGCTGAAAATGCATATCTCAGCTGGAAACCCCACGGATCGAGGATATCGCCGGTTCGGCATATCATGCGCACTGTGTAGTGCTGAAAACACCAGAAAACGTGTTTTTCGGTATATATAGCACTAATACAGGGAGCTAGGTGATTCTGCATACATTTCACAGAAGAATCACGAAGATTATCGCTGAAAATGCATAACTCAGCTGGAAACCCCACGGATCGAGGATATCGCCGGTTCTGCATATCATGCGCACTGTGTAGTGCTGAAAACACCAGAAAACGTGTTTTTCGATATATGTAGCACAAATACAGGGAGCCCGGTGATTCTGCATACTTTTCACAGCAGAATCACGAAGATTATCGCTGAAAATGCATATGTCAGCTGGAAACACCACGGATCGAAGATATCGCCGGTTCTGCATATCATGCGCACTGTCTAGTGCTGAAAACACCAGAAAACGTGTTTTTCGGTATATATAGCACTAATACAGGGAGCTAGGTGATTCTGCATACATTTCACAGAAGAATCACGAAGATTATCGCTGAAAATGCATATCTCAGCTGGAAACACCACGGATCGAGGATATCGCCGGTTCTGAATATCATGCGCACTGTGTAGTGCTGAAAACACCAGAAAACGTGTTTTTCGATATATGTAGCACTAATACAGGGATCCCGGTGATTTTGCATTCTTGTCACCGAAGAATCACGAAGATTATTGCTGATAATGCATATCTCAGCTGGAAACCCCACGAAAACGAAGATATTGCAGTTTCCGCATGTGAAGCGCACTGTGGAGTGCGGAAGACACCAGAAAACGTGTTTTTCGCATCAAATAGCACGAAAACAGCGATTTTTGTGATTCTGCACACTTGTCACAGAATAATCATGAAGATTATCACCGAAAATGCATATCTCGGCTGGAAACCCCACGAAACCGAAGATATTGCAGTTTCCGCATGTCAAGCGCACTGTGGAGTGCGGAAGACACCAGAAAACGTGTTTTTCGCATTCAATAGCACGACAACAGCGATTTCGGTAATTCTGCATCCTTCTCACAGAAGAATATTCAAGATTATCGTAGAAAATACATGCCTCACCTGGAAACCCCACGAAAACGAAGATGTCGCAGTTTCCGCATTTCAAACGCACTGTGGAGTGCTGAAAACACCAGAAAACGTGTTTTTCGCATTCAATAGAACGACAACAGCGATATCGGTAATTCTGCATCCTGCTCACAGAAGAATATTCAAGATTATCGTAGAAAATACATGCCTCACCTGGAAACCCCACGAAAACGAAGATATCGCAGTTTCCGCATTTCAAACGCACTATGGAGTGCTGAAAATACCAGAAAACGTGTTTTTCGCATCAAATAGCACGAAAACAGCGATTTCGGTAATTCTGCATCCTGCTCACAGAAGAATATTCAAGATTATCGTAGAAAATACATGCCTCACCTGGAAACCCCACGAAAACGAAGATATCGCAGTTTCCGCATTTCAAACGCACTGTGGAGTGCTGAAAACACCAGAAAACGTGTTTTTCGCATTCAATAGCACGAAAACAGCGAATTCGGTGATTATGCACACATGTCACAGCAGAATCATGAAGATTATCACTGAAAATGCATATCTCAGCTGGAAACCCCACGAAAACGAATATATCGCAGGGTCCGCATATCAAACGCACTGTGGAGTGCTGAAAACACCAGAAACCGTGTTTTTCGCATCAAACAGCACGACAACAGCGATTTCGGTAATTCTGCATCCTTCTCTCAGAAGAATATTCGAGATTATCGTAGAAAATACATGCATCACCTGGAAACCCCACGAAAACGATGATATCGCAGTTTCCGCATTTCAAACGCACTGTGGAGTGCAGAAAACACCAGAAAACGTCTTTTTCGCATCAAACAGCACGACAGCAGCGATTTCAGTAATTCTGCATCCTTCTCACAGAAGAATATTCAAGATTATCGTAGAAAATACATGCCTCAGCTGGATACCCCACAAAAACGAAGATATCAAAGTTTCCGCATGTCAAGCGCACTGTGGAGTGCTGAAAACAGCAGAAAACGTGTTTTTCGATATATGTAGCAATAATACAGGGATCCCGGTGATTCTGCATTCTTGTCACAGAAGAATCACGAAGATTATCGCTGATAATGCATATCTCAGCTGGAAACCCCACGAAAACGAAGATATTGCAGTTTCCGCATGTCAAGCGCACTGTGTAGTGCTGAAAACACCAGAAAACGTGTTTTTCGGTATATATAGCACTAATACAGGGAGCTAGGTGATTCTGCATACATATCACAGAAGAATCACGAAGATTATCGCTGAAAATGCATATCTCAGCTGGAAACCCCACGGATCGAGGATATCGCCGGTTCGGCATATCATGCGCACTGTGTAGTGCTGAAAACACCAGAAAACGTGTTTTTCGATAAATGTAGCACAAATACAGGGAGCCCAGTCATTCTGCATACTTTTCACAGCTGAATCACGAAGATTATCGCTGAAAATGCATATGTCAGCTGGAAACACCACGGATCGAAGATATCGCCGGTTCTGCATATCATGCGCACTGTCTAGTGCTGAAAACACCAGAAAACGTGTTTTTCGGTATATATAGCACTAATACAGGGAGCTAGGTGATTCTGCATACATTTCACAGAAGAATCACGAAGATTATCGCTGAAAATGCATATCTCAGCTGGAAACCCCACGGATCGAGGATATCGCCGGTTCTGCATATCATGCGCACTGTGTAGTGCTGAAAACACCAGAAAACGTGTTTTTCGATATATGTAGCACTAATACAGGGATCCCGGTGATTTTGCATTCTTGTCACAGAAGAATCACGAAGATTATTGCTGATAATGCATACCTCAGCTGGAAACCCCACGAAAACGAAGATATTGCAGTTTCCGCATGTGAAGCGCACTGTGTAGTGCTGAAAACACCAGAAAACGTGTTTTTCGGTATATATAGCACTAATACAGGGAGCTAGGTGATTCTGCATACATATCACAGAAGAATCACGAAGATTATCGCTGAAAATGCATATCTCAGCTGGAAACCCCACGGATCGAGGATATCGCCGGTTCGGCATATCATGCGCACTGTGTAGTGCTGAAAACACCAGAAAACGTGTTTTTCGATATATGTAGCACAAATACAGGGAGCCCGGTGATTCTGCATACTTTTCACAGCAGAATCACGAAGATTATCGCTGAAAATGCATATGTCAGCTGGAAACACCACGGATCGAAGATATCGCCGGTTCTGCATATCATGCGCACTGTCTAGTGCTGAAAACACCAGAAAACGTGTTTTTCGGTATATATAGCACTAATACAGGGAGCTAGGTGATTCTGCATACATTTCACAGAAGAATCACGAAGATTATCGCTGAAAATGCATATCTCAGCTGGAAACACCACGGATCGAGGATATCGCCGGTTCTGAATATCATGCGCACTGTCTAGTGCTGAAAACACCAGAAAACGTGTTTTTCGGTATATATAGCACTAATACAGGGAGCTAGGTGATTCTGCATACATTTCACAGAAGAATCACGAAGATTATTGCTGATAATGCATATCTCAGCTGGAAACCCCATGAAAACGAAGATATTGCAGTTTCCGCATGTGAAGCGCACTGTGGAGTGCGGAAGACACCAGAAAACGTGTTTTTCGCATCAAATAGCACAACAACAGCGATTTCGGTAATTCTGCACAATTGTCACAGCAGAATCATGAAGATTATCACTGAAAATGCATATCTCAGCTGGAAACCTAACGAAACCGGAGATATCGCAGTGTCCGCATATCAAACACACTGTGGAGCGCTGCAAACACCAGAAAACGGGTTTTTCGCATCAAATAGCACGACAACAGCGATTTCGGTATTTCTGCATCCTTCTCACAGAAGAATATTCAAGATTATCGTAGAAAATGCATATCTCAGCTGGAAACCCAACGAAACCGGAGATGTCGCAGTTTCCGCATATCAAACGCACTGTGGAGAGCTGAAAACACCAGAAACCGTGTTTTTCGCATCAAACAGCACGACAACAGCGATTTCGGTAATTCTGCATCCTTCTCACAGAAGAATATTCAAGATTATCGTAGAAAATACATGCCTCACCTGGAAACCCCACGAAAACGAAGATATCGCAGTTTCCGCATTGCAAACGCACTGTGGATTGCTGAAAACACCAGAAAACGAGTTTTTCGCATTAAGTAGCACTAAAACAGCGATCTCGGTGCTTCTGCACACATGCCACAGAAGATTCACGTAGAATATCGCTGAAAATGCATATCTCAGCTGGAAACGCCACGAAAACGAAGATATTGCAGTTTCCGCATGTCAAGCGCACTGTGTAGTGCTGAAAACACCAGAAAACGTGTTTTTCGCATTCAATAGAACGACAACAGCGATATCGGTAATTCTGCATCCTGCTCACAGAAGAATATTCAAGATTATCGTAGAAAATACATGCCTCACCTGGAAACCCCACGAAAACGAAGATATCGCAGTTTCCGCATTTCAAACGCACTATGGAGTGCTGAAAATACCAGAAAACGTGTTTTTCGCATTCAATAGCACGAAAACAGCGAATTCGGTGATTATGCACACATGTCACAGCAGAATCATGAAGATTATCACTGAAAATGCATATCTCGGCTGGAAACCCCACGAAACCGAAGATATTGCAGTTTCCGCATGTCAAGCGCACTGTGGAGTGCGGAAGACACCAGAAACCGTGTTTTTCGCATCAAACAGCACGACAACAGCGATTTCGGTAATTCTGCATCCTTCTCACAGAAGAATATTCAAGATTATCGTAGAAAATACATGCCTCACCTGGAAACCCCACGAAAACGAAGATGTCGCAGTTTCCGCATTTCAAACGCACTGTGGAGTGCTGAAAACACCAGAAAACGTGTTTTTCGCATTCAATAGAACGACAACAGCGATATCGGTAATTCTGCATCCTGCTCACAGAAGAATATTCAAGATTATCGTAGAAAATACATGCCTCACCTGGAAACCCCACGAAAACGAAGATATCGCAGTTTCCGCATTTCAAACGCACTATGGAGTGCTGAAAATACCAGAAAACGTGTTTTTCGCATCAAATAGCACGAAAACAGCGATTTCGGTAATTCTGCATCCTGCTCACAGAAGAATATTCAAGATTATCGTAGAAAATACATGCCTCACCTGGAAACCCCACGAAAACGAAGATATCGCAGTTTCCGCATTTCAAACGCACTGTGGAGTGCTGAAAACACCAGAAAACGTGTTTTTCGCATTCAATAGCACGAAAACAGCGAATTCGGTGATTATGCACACATGTCACAGCAGAATCATGAAGATTATCACTGAAAATGCATATCTCAGCTGGAAACCCCACGAAAACGAATATATCGCAGGGTCCGCATATCAAACGCACTGTGGAGTGCTGAAAACACCAGAAACCGTGTTTTTCGCATCAAACAGCACGACAACAGCGATTTCGGTAATTCTGCATCCTTCTCTCAGAAGAATATTCGAGATTATCGTAGAAAATACATGCATCACCTGGAAACCCCACGAAAACGATGATATCGCAGTTTCCGCATTTCAAACGCACTGTGGAGTGCAGAAAACACCAGAAAACGTCTTTTTCGCATCAAACAGCACGACAGCAGCGATTTCAGTAATTCTGCATCCTTCTCACAGAAGAATATTCAAGATTATCGTAGAAAATACATGCCTCAGCTGGATACCCCACAAAAACGAAGATATCAAAGTTTCCGCATGTCAAGCGCACTGTGGAGTGCTGAAAACAGCAGAAAACGTGTTTTTCGATATATGTAGCAATAATACAGGGATCCCGGTGATTCTGCATTCTTGTCACAGAAGAATCACGAAGATTATCGCTGATAATGCATATCTCAGCTGGAAACCCCACGAAAACGAAGATATTGCAGTTTCCGCATGTCAAGCGCACTGTGTAGTGCTGAAAACACCAGAAAACGTGTTTTTCGGTATATATAGCACTAATACAGGGAGCTAGGTGATTCTGCATACATATCACAGAAGAATCACGAAGATTATCGCTGAAAATGCATATCTCAGCTGGAAACCCCACGGATCGAGGATATCGCCGGTTCGGCATATCATGCGCACTGTGTAGTGCTGAAAACACCAGAAAACGTGTTTTTCGATAAATGTAGCACAAATACAGGGAGCCCAGTCATTCTGCATACTTTTCACAGCTGAATCACGAAGATTATCGCTGAAAATGCATATGTCAGCTGGAAACACCACGGATCGAAGATATCGCCGGTTCTGCATATCATGCGCACTGTCTAGTGCTGAAAACACCAGAAAACGTGTTTTTCGGTATATATAGCACTAATACAGGGAGCTAGGTGATTCTGCATACATTTCACAGAAGAATCACGAAGATTATCGCTGAAAATGCATATCTCAGCTGGAAACCCCACGGATCGAGGATATCGCCGGTTCTGCATATCATGCGCACTGTGTAGTGCTGAAAACACCAGAAAACGTGTTTTTCGATATATGTAGCACTAATACAGGGATCCCGGTGATTTTGCATTCTTGTCACAGAAGAATCACGAAGATTATTGCTGATAATGCATACCTCAGCTGGAAACCCCACGAAAACGAAGATATTGCAGTTTCCGCATGTGAAGCGCACTGTGTAGTGCTGAAAACACCAGAAAACGTGTTTTTCGGTATATATAGCACTAATACAGGGAGCTAGGTGATTCTGCATACATATCACAGAAGAATCACGAAGATTATCGCTGAAAATGCATATCTCAGCTGGAAACCCCACGGATCGAGGATATCGCCGGTTCGGCATATCATGCGCACTGTGTAGTGCTGAAAACACCAGAAAACGTGTTTTTCGATATATGTAGCACAAATACAGGGAGCCCGGTGATTCTGCATACTTTTCACAGCAGAATCACGAAGATTATCGCTGAAAATGCATATGTCAGCTGGAAACACCACGGATCGAAGATATCGCCGGTTCTGCATATCATGCGCACTGTCTAGTGCTGAAAACACCAGAAAACGTGTTTTTCGGTATATATAGCACTAATACAGGGAGCTAGGTGATTCTGCATACATTTCACAGAAGAATCACGAAGATTATCGCTGAAAATGCATATCTCAGCTGGAAACACCACGGATCGAGGATATCGCCGGTTCTGAATATCATGCGCACTGTCTAGTGCTGAAAACACCAGAAAACGTGTTTTTCGGTATATATAGCACTAATACAGGGAGCTAGGTGATTCTGCATACATTTCACAGAAGAATCACGAAGATTATTGCTGATAATGCATATCTCAGCTGGAAACCCCATGAAAACGAAGATATTGCAGTTTCCGCATGTGAAGCGCACTGTGGAGTGCGGAAGACACCAGAAAACGTGTTTTTCGCATCAAATAGCACAACAACAGCGATTTCGGTAATTCTGCACAATTGTCACAGCAGAATCATGAAGATTATCACTGAAAATGCATATCTCAGCTGGAAACCTAACGAAACCGGAGATATCGCAGTGTCCGCATATCAAACACACTGTGGAGCGCTGCAAACACCAGAAAACGGGTTTTTCGCATCAAATAGCACGACAACAGCGATTTCGGTATTTCTGCATCCTTCTCACAGAAGAATATTCAAGATTATCGTAGAAAATGCATATCTCAGCTGGAAACCCAACGAAACCGGAGATGTCGCAGTTTCCGCATATCAAACGCACTGTGGAGAGCTGAAAACACCAGAAACCGTGTTTTTCGCATCAAACAGCACGACAACAGCGATTTCGGTAATTCTGCATCCTTCTCACAGAAGAATATTCAAGATTATCGTAGAAAATACATGCCTCACCTGGAAACCCCACGAAAACGAAGATATCGCAGTTTCCGCATTGCAAACGCACTGTGGATTGCTGAAAACACCAGAAAACGAGTTTTTCGCATTAAGTAGCACTAAAACAGCGATCTCGGTGCTTCTGCACACATGCCACAGAAGATTCACGTAGAATATCGCTGAAAATGCATATCTCAGCTGGAAACGCCACGAAAACGAAGATATTGCAGTTTCCGCATGTCAAGCGCACTGTGGAGTGCAGAAAACACCAGAAAACGTGTTGTTCGCATCAAATAGCACGACAACAGCGTTTTCGGTAATTCTGCATCCTTCTCACAGAAGAATATTCAAGATTATCGTAGAAAATGCATATCTCAGCTGGAAACCCCACGAAAACGAAGATATCGCAATATCCGCATGTCAAGCGCACTGTGGTGAGCTGAAAACACCTGAAAACGCGTTTTTCGCATTCAATAGCACGAAAGAAGCGATATGGGTGATTCTGGATACTTCTCACAGAAGAATATACAAGATTATCGTAGAAAATGCATGTCTCAGCTTGAAACCCCACGAAACGAAGATATCGCAATTTCCGCATGTCAAGCGCACTGTGTAGTGCTGAAAACACCAGAAAACGTGTTTTTCGATATATGTAGCACAAATACAGGGAGCCCGGTGATTCTGCATACTTTTGGCAGCAGAATCACGAAGATTATCGCAGAAAATGCATATCTCAGCTGGAAACACCACGGATCGAAGATATCGCCGGTTCTGCATATCATGCGCACTGTGTAGTGCTGAAAACACCAGAAAACGTGTTTTTCGATATATGTAGCACTAATACAGGGATCCCGGTGATTCTGCATTCTTGTCACAGAAGAATCACGAAGATTGTCGCTGAAAATGCATATCTCAGCTGGAAACCCAACGGATCGAGGATATCGCCGGTTCTGCATATCATGCGCACTGTGTAGTGCTGAAAACACCAGAAAACGTGTTTTTCGATATATATAGCTCTAATACATGGAGCCCGGTGATTCTGTATACTTATCACAGCAGAATCACGAAGATTATTGCTGATAATGCATATCTCAGCTGGAAACCCCACGAAAAAGAAGAATATTGCCGGTTCTGCATATCATACGCACTGTGGAGTGCTGAAAACACCAGAAAACGTGTTTTTCGCATTCAATAGCACGACAACAGCGATTTTGGTAATTGTGCATCCTTCTCACAGAAGAATATTCAAGATTATCGTAGAAAACACATGCCTCACCTGGAAACCCCACGAAAACGAAGATATCGCAGTTTCCGCATGTCAAGCGCTCTGTGGAGTGCTGAAAACACCAGAAAACGTGTTTTTCGCATCAAATGGCACGACAACAGCGATTTCGGTAATTCTGCACAATTGTCACAGCAGAATCATGAAGATTATCACTGAAAATGCATATCTCAGCTGGAAACCCAACGAAACCGGAGATGTCGCAGTTTCCGCATATCAAACGCACTGTGGAGTGCTGAAAACACCAGAAAACGTGTATTTCGCATTCAATAGCACGAAAACAGCGAATTCGGTGATTATGCACACTTGTCACAGCAGAATCATGAAGATTATCACTGAAAATGCATATCTCGGCTGGAAACCCCACGAAAACGAAGATATTGCAGTTTCCGCATGTCAAGCGCACTGTGGAGTGCCGAAAACACCAGAAAACGTGTTTATCGCATTCAATAGCACGAAAGAAGCGATATGGGTGATTCTGGATACTTCTCAGATGACTATACAAGATTATCGTAGAAAATACATACCTCAGCTTGAAACCCCACGAAACGAAGATATCGCAGTTTCCGCATATCAAACGCACTGTGGAGTGCTGAAAACACCAGGAAACGTGTTTTTCAATTTCAATAGGACGAAAACAGCGATTTCTGTGATTCTGCACACATGTCACAGAAGAATCATGAAGATTATCACTGAAAATGCATATCTCAGCTGGAAACCCCACGAAAACGAAGATGTCGCAGTTTCCGCATATCAAACGCACTGTGGAGTGCTGAAAACACCAGAAAACGTGTTTTTCGCATCAAATAGCACGACAACAGCGATTTTGGTGATTCTGCACACTTGTCACTGAATAATCATGAAGATTATCACTGAAAATGCATATCTCAGCAGGAAACCCCACGAAAACGAAGATATCGCAGTTTCCGCATATCAAACGCACTGTGGAGCGCTGCAAACTCCAGAAAACGTGTTTTTCGCATCAAATAGCACGACAACAGCGATTTCGGTAATTCTGCATCCTTCTCACAGAAGAATATTCAAGATTATCGTAGAAAATGCATATCTCAGCTGGAAACCCAACGAAACAGGAGATGTCGCAGTTTCCGCATATCAAACGCACTGTCGAGTGCAGAAAACACCAGAAAACGTGTTTTTCGCATCAAATAGCACGACAACAGCGATTTCGGAAATTCTGCATCCTTCTCACAGAAGAATATTCAAGATTATCGTAGAAAATACATGCCTCAGCTGGAAACCCCACTAAAACGAAGATATCGCAGTTTCCGCATTTCAAACGCACTGTGGAGTGCAGAAAACACCAGAAAACGTGTTTTTCCCATCAAATAGCACGACAACAGCGATTTCGGTAATTCTGCATCCTTCTCACAGGAGAATATTCAAGATTATCGTAAAAAATGCATATCTCGGCTGTAAACCCCACGAAAACGAAGATATTGCAGTTTCCGCATGTCAAGCGCACTATGGAGTGCTGAAAACACCAGAAAACGTGTTTTTCGCATTCAATAGCACGAAAACAGCGATTTCGGTGATACTGCACACTTGTCACAGCACAATCATGAAGATTATCACTGAAAATGCATATCTCAGCAGGAAACCCCACGAAAACGAAGATATCGCTGTTTCCGCATATCAAACGCACTGTGGAGCGCTGCAAACACCAGAAAACGTGTTTTTCGCATCAAATAGCACGACAACAGCGATTTCGGTATTTCTGCATCCTTCTCACACAAGAATATTCAAGATTATCGTAGAAAATGCATATCTCAGCTGGAAACCCAACGAAACCGGAGATGTCGCAGTTTCCGCATATCAAACGCACTGTGGAGTTCAGAAAACACCAGAAAACGTGTTTTTCGCATCAAACAGTACGACAACAGCGATTTCGGTAATTCTGCATCCTTCTCACAGAAGAATATTCAAGATTATCGTAGAAAATACATGCCTCAGCAGGAAACCCCACGAAAACGAAGATATCGCAGTTTCCGCATTTCAAACGCACTGTGGAGTGCAGAAAACACCAGAAAACGTGTTTTTCGCATCAAATAGCACGACAACAGCGATTTCGGTATTTCTGCATCCTTCTCACAGAAGAATATTCAAGATTATAGTAAAAAATGCATATCTCGGCTGGAAACCCCACGAAAACGAAGATATCGCAGTTTCCGCATATCAAACGCACTGTGGAGCGCTGCAAACACCAGAAAACGTGTTTTTCGCATCAAATAGCACGACAACAGCGATTTCGGTATTTCTGCATCCTTCTCACAGAAGAATATTCTAGATTATCGTAGAAAATACCTGGGTCACCTGGAAAACCCACGAAAACGAAGATATCGCAGTTTTCGCATTTCAAACGCACTGTGGAGTGCAGAAAACACCAGAAAACGTGTTTTTCGCATCAAATAGCACGACAACAGCGATTTCGGTAATTCTGCAACCTTCTCACAGAAGAATATTCTAGATTATCGTAGAAAATACCTGCGTCACCTGGAAACCCCACGAAAACGAAGATATCGCAGTTTCCGCATGTCAAGCGCACTGTGGAGTGCTGAAAACACCAGAAAACGTGTTTTTCGCATTCAATAGCACGAAAACAGCGATTTCGGTGATACTGCACACTTGTCACAGCAGAATCATGAAGACTATCACTGAAAATGCATATCTCAGCTGGAAACCCAACGAAACCGGAGATGTCGCAGTTTCCGCATATCAAACGCACTGTGGAGTGCTGAAAACACCAGAAAGCGTGTTTTTCGCATTCAATAGCACGAAAACAGCGAATTCGGTGATTATGCACACATGTCACAGCAGAATCATGAAGATTATTACTGAAAATGCATATCTCAGCGGGAAACCCCACGAAAACGAAGATATCGCAGTTTCCGCATTTCAAACGCACTGTGGAGTGCAGAAAACACCAGAAATCGTGTTTTTCGCATCAAATAGAACGACAACAGCTATTTCGGTGATTCTGCATCCTTGTCACAGAAGAATATTCAAGATTATCGTAGAAAATGCATATCTCGGCTGGAAACCCCACGAAAACGAAGATATCGCAGTTTCCGCATGTCAAGCGCACTGTGGAGTGCTGAAAACACCAGAAAACGTGTTTTTCGCATTCAATAGCACGAAAACAGCGATTTCGGTGATACTGCACACTTGTCACTGCACAATCATGAAGATTATCACTGAAAATGCATATCTCAGCAGGAAACCCCACGAAAACGAAGATATCGCTGTTTCCGCATATCAAACGCACTGTGGAGCGCTGCAAACACCAGAAAACGTGTTTTTCGCATCAAATAGCACGACAACAGCGATTTCGGTATTTCTGCATCCTTCTCACACAAGAATATTCAAGATTATCGTAGAAAATACATGCCTCAGCTGGAAACCCCACGAAAACGAAGATATCGCAGTTTCCGCATTTCAAACGCACTGTGGTGTGCAGAAAACACCAGGAAACGTGTTTTTCGCATCAAATAGCACGACAACAGCTATTTCGGTGATTCTGCATCCTTCTCACAGAAGAATATTCAAGATTATCGTAGAAAATGCATATCTCGGCTGGAAACCCCACGAAAACGAAGATATCGCAGTTTCCGCATGTCAAGCGCACTGTGGAGTGCTGAAAACACCAGAAAACGTGTTTTTCGCATTCAATAGCACGAAAACAGCGATTTCGGTGATACTGCACACTTGTCACTGCACAATCATGAAGATTATCACTGAAAATGCATATCTCAGCAGGAAACCCCACGAAAACGAAGATATCGCTGTTTCCGCATATCAAACGCACTGTGGAGCGCTGCAAACACCAGAAAACGTGTTTTTCGCATCAAATAGCACGACAACAGCGATTTCGGTATTTCTGCATCCTTCTCACACAAGAATATTCAAGATTATCGTAGTAAATGCATATCTCAGCTGGAAACCCAACGAAACCGGAGATGTCGCAGTTTCGGCTTATCAAACGCACTGTGGAGTTCAGAAAACACCAGAAAACGTGTTTTTTTCGCATCAAACAGTAGGACAACAGCGATTTCGGTAATTCAGCATCCTTCTCACAGAAGAATATTCAAGATTATCGTAGAAAATACATGCCTCAGCTGGAAACCCCACGAAAACGAAGATATCGCAGTTTCCGCATTTCAAACGCACTGTGGGGTGCAGAAAACACCAGAAAACGTGTTTTTCGCATCAAATAGCACGACAACAGCGATTTCGGTATTTCTGCATCCTTCTCACAGAAGAATATTCAAGATTATCGTAAAAAATGCATATCTCGGCTGGAAACCCCACGAAAACGAAGATATCGCAGTTTCCGCATATCAAACGCACTGTGGAGCGCTGCAAACACCAGAAAACGTGTTTTTCGCATCAAATAGCACGACAACAGCGATTTCGGTATTTCTGCATCCTTCTCACAGAAGAATATTCTAGATTATCGTAGAAAATACCTGGGTCACCTGGAAACCCCACGAAAACGAAGATATCGCAGTTTCCGCATTTCAAACGCACTGTGGAGTGCAGAAAACACCAGAAAACGTGTTTTTCGCATCAAACAGCACGACAACAGCGATTTCTGTAATTCTGCATCCTTCTCACAGAAGAATATTCAAGATTATCGTAGAAAATACATGCCTCAGCTGGAAACCCCACGAAAACGAAGATATCGCAGTTTCCGCATTTCAAACGCACTGTGGAGCGCTGCAAACACCAGATAACGTGTTTTTCGCATCAAATAGCACGACAACAGCGATATCGGTATTTCTGCATCCTTCTCACAGAAGAATATTCAAGATTATCGTAGAAAATGCATATCTGAGCTGGAAACGCCACGAAAACGAAGATATTGCAGTTTCCGCATGTCAAGCGAACTGTGGAGTGCTGAAAACACCAGAAAACGTGTTTTTCGCATCAAATAGCACGACAAAAGCGATTTCGGTAATTCTGCATCCTTCTCACAGAAAAAATTCTAGATTATCGTAGAAAATACCTGCGTCACCTGGAAACCCCACGAAAACGAAGATATCAGAGTTTCCGCCTTTCGAACGCACTGTGGAGTGCAGAAAACACCAGAAAACTTGTTTTTCGCATCAAATAGCACGACAACAGCGATTTTGGTAATTCTGCATCCTTCTCACAGAAGAATATTCAAGATTATCGTAGAAAATGCATATCTCAGCTGGAAACCCAACGATACCGGAGATGTCGCAGTTTCCGCATATCAAACGCACTGTGGAGTGCAGACAAAACACCAGAAAACGTGTTTTTCGCATCAAATAGCACGAAAACCGCGATTTCGGTGATACTGCACACTTGTCACAGCACAATCATGAAGATTATCATTGAAAATGCATATCTCAGCTGGAAACGCCACGAAAACGAAGATATCGCAGTTTCCGCATGTCAAGCGCACTGTGGAGTGCTGAAAACACCAGAAAACTTGTTTTTCGCATCAAATAGCACGACAACAGCGATTTCGGTAATTCTGCATCCTTCTCACAGAAGAATATTCAAGATTATCGTAGAAAATGCATATCTCAGCTGGAAACCCAACGAAACCGGAGATGTCGCAGTTTCCGCATATCAAACGCACTGTGGAGTGCTGAAAACACCAGAAACCGTGTTTTTCGCATCAAACAGCACGACAACAGCGATTTCGGTAATTCTGCATCCTTATCACTGAAGATTGTTCAAGATTATCGTAGAAAATACATGCCTCAGCTGGAAACCCAAGGAAACCGGAGATGTCGCAGTTTCCGCATATGAAACGCACTGTGGAGTGCTGAAAACACCAGAAAACGCGTTTTTCGCATTCAATAGCACGAAAGAAACGATATGGGTGATTCTGGATACTTCTCACAGAAGAATAACGAAGATTATCGTAGAAAGTGCATATCTCAGCTGGAAACCCAACGAAACCGGAGATGTCGCAGTTTCCGCATATTAAACGCACTGTGGAGCGCTGCAAACACCAGAAAACGTGTTTTTCGCATCAAATAGCACGCCAACAGCGATTTCGGTATTTCTGCATCCTTCTCACAGAAGAATATTCAAAATTATCGTAGAAAATGCATATCTCAGCCGGAAACCCAACGAAACCGGAGATGTCGCAGTTTCCGCATATCAAACGCACTGTGGAGTGCTGAAAACACCAGAAACCGTGTTTTTCGCATCAAACAGCACGACAACAGCGATTTCGGTAATTCTGCATCCTTCTCACAGAAGATTGTTCAAGATTATCCTAGAAAATGCATGCCTCAGCTGGAAACCCAACGAAACCGGAGATGTCGCAGTTTCCGCATATCAAACGCACTGTGGAGTGCTGAAAACACCAGAAATCGCGTTTTTCGCATTCAATAGCACGAAGGAAGCGATATGGGTGATTCTGCATCCTTCTCACAGAAGAATATTCAAGATTATCGTAGAAAATGCATATCTCAGCTGGAAACGCCAAGAAAACGAAGATATCGCAGTTTCCGCATGTCAAGCGCACTGTGGAGTGCTGAAAACACCAGAAAACTTGTTTTTCGCATCAAATAGCACGACAACAGCGATTTCGGTAATTCTGCATCCTTCTCACAGAAGAATATTCAAAATTATCGTAGAAAATGCATATCTCAGCCGGAAACCCAACGAAACCGGAGATGTCGCAGTTTCCGCATATCAAACGCACTGTGGAGTGCTGAAAACACCAGAAACCGTGTTTTTCGTATCAAACAGCACGACAACAGCGATTTCGGTAATTCTGCATCCTTCTCACAGAAGATTGTTCAAGATTATCCTAGAAAATGCATGCCTCAGCTGGAAACCCAACGAAACCGGAGATGTCATAGTTTCCGCATATCAAACGCACTGTGGAGTGCTGAAAACACCAGAAATCGCGTTTTTCGCATTCAATAGCACGAAGGAAGCGATATGGGTGATTCTGCATCCTTCTCACAGAAGAATATTCAAGATTATCGTAGAAAATGCATATCTCAGCTGGAAACGCCAAGAAAAAAGATATAGCAGTTTCCGCATGTCAAGCGCACTGTGGAGTGCTGAAAACACCAGAAAACGTGTTTTTCGCATCAAATAGCACGACAACAGCGATTTCGTTATTTGTGCATCCTTCTCACAGAAGAATATTCAAGATTATCGTAGAAAATGCATATCCCTGCTGGAATCCCAACGAAACCGGAGATGTCGCAGTTTCCGCATTTCCAACGCACTGCGGAGTGCAGAAAACACCAGAAAACGTGTTTTTCGCATCAAATAGCACGACAACAGCGATTTCGGTAATTCTGCATCCTTCTCACGGAAGATTGTTCAAGATTATCGTAGAAAATACATGCCTCAGCTGTAAACCCTACGAAAACCAACACATTGCCGGTTCTACATATCAAGCGAACTGTGGAGTGGTGAAAACACCAGATAACGTGTTTCTCGCATTAAATAGCTCCAAAAGAGTGATATCGATGATTCTGCATACTTCTCACAGAAGACTCACCGAGATTATCCCGGAAAATGCATATCCAGCTGGAAAACCCACGAAAACCAAGATATCTCCGGTTCTGCATATCAAACGCACTGTGGAGTGGTGATAAAACCAGATAACATGCTTCTCGCATTAAATAGCTCCAACAGAGCGATTTCGATGATTCAGCATACTTCTCACAGAAGAACCACGAAAATTATCCCAGAAAATGCATATCTCAGCTTGCAACCGCACGAAAACCAAGATATCGCCGGTTCGACATATCACACGCACTGTGGAGTGGTGATAAAACCAGATAACATGCTTCTCGCATTAAATAACTCCAGCAGAGCGATTTCGATGATTCGGCATACTTCTCACAGAAGAACCACCAAGATTATCCCGGAAAATGCATATCTCAACTTGAAACCCCACGAAAACCAAGATATCGCCGGTTCGGCATATCAAACGCACTGTGGAGTGGTGATAAATCCAGATAACATGCTTCTCGCATTAAATAACTCCAACAGAGCGATTTCGATGGTTCTGCATACTTCTCACAGAAGAACCACGAAGATTATCGCATAAAATGCATATCTCAACTTGAAACCCCAAGAAAACAAGGTATCGCCGGGTCTGCATAACAAACGCACTGTGCAGTGGTGAAAACACCAGATAACGTGCTGCTCGCATTAAATAGCTCCAACAGAGAGATTTCGATGATTCGGCATACTTCTCACAGAAGAACCACCAAGATTATCCCAGAAAATGCATATCTCAGCTTGAAACCCCACGAAAACCAAGATATCGCCGGTTCGGCATATCAAACGCACTGTGGAGTGGTGAAAAAACCAGATAACGTGCTTCTCGCATTAAATAGCTTCAAAAGAGCGATTACGGTGATTCTGCATACTTCTCACAGAAGAACCACCAAGATTATCCCAGAAAATGCATATCTCAACTTGAAACGTCACGAAAACCAAGATATCTCCGGTTCTGCATAACAAACGCACTGTGCAGTGGTGAAAACACCAGAAAATTAGTTTTTTCGCATTAAATAGCTTCAAAAGAGCGATTACAATGATTCGGCATACTTCTAACAGAAGCCTCACCAAGATTATCGCAGGAAATGCATATCCAGCTGGAAACCCCACGAAAATCCAGATATCGCAGTTTCTGCATAACAAACGCACTGTGCAGTGGTGAAAACACCAGAAAATGAGTTTTTTGGCATTAAATAGCTTCAAAAGAGCGATTACAATGATTCTGCATACTTCTAACAGAAGCCTCACCAAGATTATCGCAGGAAATGCATATCCAGCTGGAAACCCCACGAAAATCCAGATATCGCAGTTTCTGCATATCAAACGTACTGAGGAGTGGTGAAAACACCAGATAAGGAGCTTCCCCGCATTAAATAGCTCCAACAGAGAGATTTCGATGATTCGGCATACTTCTCACAGAAGAACCACCAAGATTATCCCGGAAAATGCATATCTCAACTTGAAACCCCACGAAAACCAAGATATCGCCGGTTCGGCATATCAAACGCACTGTGGAGTGGTGATAAAACCAGATAACATGCTTCTCGCATTAAATAACACCAACAGAGCGATTTCGATGATTCGGCATACTTCTCACAGAAGAACCACGAAGATTATCGCATAAAATGCATATCTCAACTTGAAACCCCTCGAAAACAAGATATCGCCGGGTCTGCATATCAAACGCACTGTGGAGTCGTGAACACACCAGATAACGTGTTTATCGCATTAAATAGCTCCAAAACCGCGATTTCGATGATTCGGCATACTTCTCACAGAAGAAACACCAACATTATCGCAGAAAACGCATTTCTCGGTTTAAAACCCTACGAAAACCAACACATTGCCGGTTCTAAATATCAAGCGCACTGTGGACTGGTGAAAACACCAGATAACGTGTTTCTCGCATTATATAGATCCAAAAGAGCGATTTCGATGATTCTGCATACTTCTCACAGAAGAACCACCAAGATTATCCCAGAAAATGCATATCTTATCTTGAAACCCCACGAAAACCAAGATATCGCCGTTTCTGCATCTGAAACATACTGTGGAGTTGTGAAAACACCAGAAAACGTGTTTTTTCGCATTAAACAGCTCCAGAAGAGCGATTTCGATGATTCTGCATGCTTCTCACAGAAGAACCACCAAAATTATCCCAGACAATATATATCTCAGCTTGAAACCCCACGAAAACCAATATATCTCCGGTTCTGCATAACAAACGCACTGTGCAGTGGTGAAGCCACCAGAAAACGTGAGTCTCGAATTAAATAGCTCCACAAGAGCGATTTCGATGATTCGGCATACTTCTCACAGAAGACTCACCAAGATTATCGCAGCAAATGCATATCTCAGCATGAAGCCTCACGAGAACCAAGATATCGCTGGTTCTACATATCAGGCGCACTGTGGAGTGGTGAAAACAACAGATAACGTATTTCTCGCATTATATAGCACCAAAAGAGCGATTTCGATATTTCGGTATACTTCGCACAGAAGACTCACCGAGATTATCCCAGAAAATGCATATCCAGCTGGAAAACACACGAAAACCAAGATATCTCCGGTTCTGCACATCAAACGCACTGTGCAGTGCTGAAAACACCAGATAACGCGTTTTTTCGCATTAAATAGCTCCAAACGAGCGATTTCGATGATACGGCATACTTCTCACAGAAGCCTCACCAAGATTATCCCAGAAAATGCATATGTCAGCTTGAAGCCCTACGAAAACCAAGATATTTCCGGTTCTGCATATCAAACGCACTGTGGAGTGGTGATAAAACCAGATAACATGCTTCTCGCACTAAATAACTCCAACAGGGCGATTTCGAAGATTCGGCATACTTCTCACAGAAGAACCACGAAGATAATCGCATAAAATGCATATCTCAACTTGAAACCCCACGAAAACCAAGATACCTCCGGTTCTGCATATCAAACGCACTGTGCAGGGCTGAAAACACCAGATAACGCGTTTTTTCGCATTAAGTAGCTCCAAAAGATCGATTTCGATGATACGGCATACTTCTCACAGAAGCCTCACCAAGATTATCCCAGAAAATATGCACATCTCAGCTTGAAACCCCACGATAACCAAGATATCTCCGGTTCTGCATAACAAACGCATTTTTCAGCGGTGAAAACACCAGAAAACGAGTTTTTTCGCATTAAATAGCTCCAAAAGTACGATTTCGAAGATTCGGCATACTTCTCACAGAAGAAACACCAACATTATCGTAGAAAACGCATATCTCAGCTTAAAACCCTACGAAAACCAACACATTGCCGGTTCTACATATCAAGCAAACTGTGGAGTGGTGAAAACACCAGATAACGTGTTTCTCGCATTAAATAGCTCCAAAACCGCGATTTCGATGATTCGGCATACTTCTCACAGCAGAAACACCAACATTATCGCAGAAAACGCATATCTCAGTTTAAAACCCTACGAAAACCAACACATTGCCCGTTCGAAATATCAAGCGCACTGTGGAGTGGTGAAAACACCAGATAACGTGTTTCTCGCATTATATAGATCCAAAAGAGCGATTTCGATGATTCTGCATACTTCTCACAGAAGAACCACCAAGATAATCCCAGAAAATGCATATCTTATCTTGAAACCCCACGAAAACCAAGATATCGCCGTTTCTGCATCTGAAACATACTGTGGAGTTGTGAAAACACCAGAAAACGTGTTTTTTCGCATTAAATAGCTCCAGAAGAGCGATTTCGATGATTCTGCATGCTTCTCACAGAAGAACCACCAAAATTATCCCAGACAATATATATCTCAGCTTGAAACCCCACGAAAACCAATATATCTCCGGTTCTGCATAACAAACGCACTGTGCAGTGGTGAAACCACCAGAAAACAGTGTTTCTCGCATTAAATAGCTCCAATAGAGCGATTTCGATGATTCAGCATACTTCTCACAGAAGAACCACCAAAATTATCCCAGAAAATGCATATCTCAGCTTGAAACCCCACGAAAACCAAGATATCGCCGGTTCGGCATATCAAACGCACTGTGGAGTGGTCAAAAAACCAGATAACGTGCTTCTCGCATTAAATAGCTTCAAAAGAGCGATTACGGTGATTCTGCATACTTCTCACAGAAGAACCACCAAGATTATCCCAGAAAATGCATATCTCGGCTTGAAACCCCACGAAAACCAAGATATCGCCGGTTCTGCATATCAAACGCACTGTGGAGTGGTGAAAAAACCAGATAACGTGCTTCTCGCATTAAATAGCTTCAAAACAGCGATTACGGTGATTCTGCATACTTCTCACAGAAGACGCACCGAGATTATCCCAGGAAATGCATATCCACCTGGAAAACCCACGAAAATCCAGATATCGCCGATTCCTCATATCAAACGTACTGCGGAGCGGTGAAAACACCAGGTAACGTGTTTCTCGCATTAAATAGCTCCAAAACAGCGATTTCGATGATTCGGCATACTTCTCACAGAAGAAACACCAACATTATTGCAGAAACCGCATATCTCAGCTAAAAACCCTACGAAAACCAACACATTGCCCGTTCTACATATCAAACGTACTGTGGAGTGGTGAAAACACCAGGTAACGTGTTTCTCGCATTAAATAGCTCCAAAACAGCGATTTCGATGATTCTGCATACTTCTCAGAGCAGAACCACAAAGATTATCCCAGAAAATGCATATCTCAGCTTGAATCCTCACGAAAACCAAGATATCTCCGGTTCTGCATAACAAACGCACTGTGCAGTGGTGAAAACACCAGAAAATGAGTTTTTTGGCATTAAATAGCTTCAAAAGAGCGATTACAATGATTCTGCATACTTCTCACAGAAGCCTCACCAAGATTATCGCAGGAACTGCATATCCAGCTGGAAACCACACGAAAATCCAGATTTCGCAGTTTCTGCATATCAAACGTACTGAGGAGTGGTGAAAACACCAGATAAGGTGCTTCCCCGCATTAAATATCTCCAAAAGAGCGATTTCGATGATTCGGCATACTTGTCACAGAAGAACCACCAAAATTATGCCAGAACATGCATATGTCAGCTTGAAACCCCACGAAAACCAAGATGTCGCCGGTTCGACATATCAAACGCACTGTGGAGTGGTGATAAAACCAGATAACATGCTTCTTGCATTAAATAAGTCCAACAGAGCGATTTCCATGATTCGGCATACTTCTCACAGAAGAACCACGGAGATTATCGCATAAAATGGATATCTCAATTTGAAATCCCCACGAAAACAAGATATCGCCGGGTCTGCATATCAAACGCACTGTGGAGTCGTGAAAACACCCGATAACGTGCTACTCGCATTAACTAGCTCCAACAGAGAGATTTCGATGATTCGGCATACTTCTCACAGAAGAACCACCAAGATTATCCCAGAAAATGCATATCTCAGCTTGAAACACCACGAAAACCAAGATATCGCCGGTTCGGCATATCAAACGCACTGTGGAGTGGTGAAAAAACCAGATAACGTGCTTCTCGCATTAAATAGCTTCAAAATAGCGATTACGGTGATTCTGCATACTTCTCACAGAAGAACCACCAAGATTATCCCAGAAAATGCATATCTCAGCTTGAAACCCCACGAAAACCAAGATATCGCCGGTTCGGCATATCAAAAGCACTGTGGAGTGGTAAAAAAACCAGATAACGTGCTTCTCGCATTAAATAGCTTCAAAAGAGCGATTACGGTGATTCTGCATACTTCTCACAGAAGAACCACCAAGATTATCCCAGAAAATGCATTTCTCAGCTTGAAACCTCACGAAAACCAAGATATCTCCGGTTCTGCATAACAGACACACTGTGCAGTGGTGAAAACACCAGAAAATGAGGTTTTTCGCATTAAATAGCTTCAAAAGAGCGATTTCGATGATTTTGCATACTTCTCACAGAAGAACCACCAAGATAATCCCAGAAAATGCATATCTTATCTTGAAACCCCACGAAAACCAAGATATCTCCGGTTCTGCATATCAAACGCACTGTGCAGTGGTGAAACCACCAGAAAACGTGTTTCTCGCATTAAATAGCTCCAAAAGTGCGATTTCGATGGTTCGGCATACTTCTCAGAGAAGACTCACCAAGATTATCCCAGAAAATATGCATATCTCAGCTTGAAACCCCACGAAAACCAAGTTATCTCCGGTTCTGCATAACAAACGCACTGTGCAGTGGTGAAACCACCAGAAAACGTGTTTCTAGCATTAAATAGCTCCAAAAGAACGATTTCGATGATACGGCATACTTCCTACAGAAGCTTCAACAAGATTATCACAGAAAATATGCATATCTAAGCTTGAAACCCCACGAAAACCAAGATATCGCCGGTTCGGCATATCAAACGCACAGTGGAGTGGTGATAAAACCAGATAACATGCTTCTCGCATTAAATAACTCCAACAGAGCGATTTCGATGGTTCTGCATACTTCTCACAGAAGAACCACGAAGATTATCGCATAAAATGCATATCTCAACTTGAAACCCCACGAAAACAAGGTATCGCCGGGTCTGCATAACAAACGCACTGTGCAGTGGTGAAATCACCAGATAACGTGCTGCTCGCATTAAATAGCTCCAACAGAGAGATTTCGATGATTCGGCATACTTCTCACAGAAGAACCACCAAGATTATCCCAGAAAATGCATATCTCAGCTTGAAACCCCACGAAAACCAAGATATCGCCGGTTCGGCATATCAAACGCACTGTGGAGTGGTGAAAAAACCAGATAACGTGCTTCTCGCATTAAATAGCTTCAAAAGAGCGATTACGGTGATTCTGCATACTTCTCACAGAAGAACCACCAAGATTATCCCAGAAAATGCATATCTCAACTTGAAACGTCACGAAAACCAAGATATCTCCGGTTCTGCATAACAAACGCACTGTGCAGTGGTGAAAACACCAGAAAATTAGTTTTTTCGCATTAAATAGCTTCAAAAGAGCGATTACAATGATTCGGCATACTTCTAACAGAAGCCTCACCAAGATTATCGCAGGAAATGCATATCCAGCTGGAAACCCCACGAAAATCCAGATATCGCAGTTTCTGCATAACAAACGCACTGTGCAGTGGTGAAAACACCAGAAAATGAGTTTTTTGGCATTAAATAGCTTCAAAAGAGCGATTACAATGATTCTGCATACTTCTAACAGAAGCCTCACCAAGATTATCGCAGGAAATGCATATCCAGCTGGAAACCCCACGAAAATCCAGATATCGCAGTTTCTGCATATCAAACGTACTGAGGAGTGGTGAAAACACCAGATAAGGAGCTTCCCCGCATTAAATAGCTCCAACAGTGAGATTTCGATGATTCGGCATACTTCTCACAGAAGAACCACCAAGATTATCCCGGAAAATGCATATCTCAACTTGAAACCCCACGAAAACCAAGATATCGCCGGTTCGGCATATCAAACGCACTGTGGAGTGGTGATAAAACCAGATAACATGCTTCTCGCATTAAATAACTCCAACAGAGCGATTTCGATGATTCGGCATACTTCTCACAGAAGAAGCACGAAGATTATCGCATAAAATGCATATCTCAACTTGAAACCCCTCGAAAACAAGATATCGCCGGGTCTGCATATCAAACGCACTGTGGAGTCGTGAACACACCAGATAACGTGTTTCTCGCATTAAATAGCTCCAAAACCGCGATTTCGATGATTCGGCATACTTCTCACAGAAGAACCACCAAGATTATCCCAGAAAATGCATATCTTATCTTGAAACCCCACGAAAACCAAGATATCGCCGTTTCTGCATCTGAAACATACTGTGGAGTTGTGAAAACACCAGAAAACGTGTTTTTTCGCATTAAACAGCTCCAGAAGAGCGATTTCGATGATTCTGCATGCTTCTCACAGAAGAACCACCAAAATTATCCCAGACAATATATATCTCAGCTTGAAACCCCACGAAAACCAATATATCTCCGGTTCTGCATAACAAACGCACTGTGCAGTGGTGAAGCCACCAGAAAACGTGAGTCTCGAATTAAATAGCTCCACAAGAGCGATTTCGATGATTCGGCATACTTCTCACAGAAGACTCACCAAGATTATCGCAGCAAATGCATATCTCAGCATGAAGCCTCACGAGAACCAAGATATCGCTGGTTCTACATATCAGGCGCACTGTGGAGTGGTGAAAACAACAGATAACGTATTTCTCGCATTATATAGCACCAAAAGAGCGATTTCGATATTTCGGTATACTTCGCACAGAAGACTCACCGAGATTATCCCAGAAAATGCATATCCAGCTGGAAAACACACGAAAACCAAGATATCTCCGGTTCTGCACATCAAACGCACTGTGCAGTGCTGAAAACACCAGATAACGCGTTTTTTCGCATTAAATAGCTCCAAACGAGCGATTTCGATGATACGGCATACTTCTCACAGAAGCCTCACCAAGATTATCCCAGAAAATGCATATGTCAGCTTGAAGCCCTACGAAAACCAAGATATTTCCGGTTCTGCATATCAAACGCACTGTGGAGTGGTGATAAAACCAGATAACATGCTTCTCGCACTAAATAACTCCAACAGGGCGATTTCGAAGATTCGGCATACTTCTCACAGAAGAACCACGAAGATAATCGCATAAAATGCATATCTCAACTTGAAACCCCACGAAAACCAAGATACCTCCGGTTCTGCATATCAAACGCACTGTGCAGGGCTGAAAACACCAGATAACGCGTTTTTTCGCATTAAGTAGCTCCAAAAGATCGATTTCGATGATACGGCATACTTCTCACAGAAGCCTCACCAAGATTATCCCAGAAAATATGCACATCTCAGCTTGAAACCCCACGATAACCAAGATATCTCCGGTTCTGCATAACAAACGCATTTTTCAGCGGTGAAAACACCAGAAAACGAGTTTTTTCGCATTAAATAGCTCCAAAAGTACGATTTCGAAGATTCGGCATACTTCTCACAGAAGAAACACCAACATTATCGTAGAAAACGCATATCTCAGCTTAAAACCCTACGAAAACCAACACATTGCCGGTTCTACATATCAAGCAAACTGTGGAGTGGTGAAAACACCAGATAACGTGTTTCTCGCATTAAATAGCTCCAAAACCGCGATTTCGATGATTCGGCATACTTCTCACAGCAGAAACACCAACATTATCGCAGAAAACGCATATCTCAGTTTAAAACCCTACGAAAACCAACACATTGCCCGTTCGAAATATCAAGCGCACTGTGGAGTGGTGAAAACACCAGATAACGTGTTTCTCGCATTATATAGATCCAAAAGAGCGATTTCGATGATTCTGCATACTTCTCACAGAAGAACCACCAAGATAATCCCAGAAAATGCATATCTTATCTTGAAACCCCACGAAAACCAAGATATCGCCGTTTCTGCATCTGAAACATACTGTGGAGTTGTGAAAACACCAGAAAACGTGTTTTTTCGCATTAAATAGCTCCAGAAGAGCGATTTCGATGATTCTGCATGCTTCTCACAGAAGAACCACCAAAATTATCCCAGAAAATGCATATCTCAGCTTGAAACCCCACGAAAACCAAGATATCGCCGGTTCGGCATATCAAACGCACTGTGGAGTGGTCAAAAAACCAGATAACGTGCTTCTCGCATTAAATAGCTTCAAAAGAGCGATTACGGTGATTCTGCATACTTCTCACAGAAGAACCACCAAGATTATCCCAGAAAATGCATATCTCGGCTTGAAACCCCACGAAAACCAAGATATCGCCGGTTCTGCATATCAAACGCACTGTGGAGTGGTGAAAAAACCAGATAACGTGCTTCTCGCATTAAATAGCTTCAAAACAGCGATTACGGTGATTCTGCATACTTCTCACAGAAGACGCACCGAGATTATCCCAGGAAATGCATATCCACCTGGAAAACCCACGAAAATCCAGATATCGCCGATTCCTCATATCAAACGTACTGCGGAGTGGTGAAAACACCAGGTAACGTGTTTCTCGCATTAAATAGCTCCAAAACAGCGATTTCGATGATTCGGCATACTTCTCACAGAAGAAACACCAACATTATTGCAGAAACCGCATATCTCAGCTAAAAACCCTACGAAAACCAACACATTGCCCGTTCTACATATCAAACGTACTGTGGAGTGGTGAAAACACCAGGTAACGTGTTTCTCGCATTAAATAGCTCCAAAACAGCGATTTCGATGATTCTGCATACTTCTCAGAGCAGAACCACAAAGATTATCCCAGAAAATGCATATCTCAGCTTGAAACCTCACGAAAACCAAGATATCTCCGGTTCTGCATAACAAACGCACTGTGCAGTGGTGAAAACACCAGAAAATGAGTTTTTTGGCATTAAATAGCTTCAAAAGAGCGATTACAATGATTCTGCATACTTCTCACAGAAGCCTCACCAAGATTATCGCAGGAACTGCATATCCAGCTGGAAACCCCACGAAAATCCAGATTTCGCAGTTTCTGCATATCAAACGTACTGAGGAGTGGTGAAAACACCAGATAAGGTGCTTCCCCGCATTAAATATCTCCAAAAGAGCGATTTCGATGATTCGGCATACTTGTCACAGAAGAACCACCAAAATTATGCCAGAACATGCATATCTCAGCTTGAAACCCCACGAAAACCAAGATGTCGCCGGTTCGACATATCAAACGCACTGTGGAGTGGTGATAAAACCAGATAACATGCTTCTTGCATTAAATAACTCCAACAGAGCGATTTCCATGATTCGGCATACTTCTCACAGAAGAACCACGGAGATTATCGCATAAAATGCATATCTCAATTTGAAATCCCCACGAAAACAAGATATCGCCGGGTCTGCATATCAAACGCACTGTGGAGTCGTGAAAACACCCGATAACGTGCTACTCGCATTAACTAGCTCCAACAGAGAGATTTCGGTGATTCGGCATACTTCTCACAGAAGAACCACCAAGATTATCCCAGAAAATGCATATCTCAGCTTGAAACACCACGAAAACCAAGATATCGCCGGTTCGGCATATCAAACGCACTGTGGAGTGGTGAAAAAACCAGATAACGTGCTTCTCGCATTAAATAGCTTCAAAATAGCGATTACGGTGATTCTGCATACTTCTCACAGAAGAACCACCAAGATTATCCCAGAAAATGCATATCTCAGCTTGAAACCCCACGAAAACCAAGATATCGCCGGTTCGGCATATCAAAAGCACTGTGGAGTGGTAAAAAAACCAGATAACGTGCTTCTCGCATTAAATAGCTTCAAAAGAGCGATTACGGTGATTCTGCATACTTCTCACAGAAGAACCACCAAGATTATCCCAGAAAATGCATTTCTCAGCTTGAAACCTCACGAAAACCAAGATATCTCCGGTTCGGCATAACAGACACACTGTGCAGTGGTGAAAACACCAGAAAATGAGGTTTTTCGCATTAAATAGCTTCAAAAGAGCGATTTCGATGATTTTGCATACTTCTCACAGAAGAACCACCAAGATAATCCCAGAAAATGCATATCTTATCTTGAAACCCTCACGAAAACCAAGATATCGCCGTTTCTGCATCTGAAACATACTGTGGAGTTGTGAAAACACCAGAAAACGTGTTTTTTCGCATTAAATAGCTCCAGAAGAGCGATTTCGATGATTCTGCATGCTTCTCACAGAAGAACCACCAAAATTATCCCAGACAATATATATCTCAGCTTGAAACCCCACGAAAACCAATATATCTCCGGTTCTGCATAACAAACGCACTGTGCAGTGGGGAAACCACCAGAAAACAGTGTTTCTCGCATTAAATAGCTCCAAAAGAGCGATTTCGATGATTCAGCATACTTCTCACAGAAGAACCACCAAAATTATCCCAGAAAATGCATATCTCAGCTTGAAACCCCACGAAAACCAAGATATCTCCGGTTCTGCATATCAAACGCACTGTGCAGTGGTGAAACCACCAGATAACGTGTTTCTCGCATTAAATAGCTCCAAAAGTGCGATTTCGATGGTTCGGCATACTTCTCAGAGAAGACTCACCAAGATTATCCCAGAAAATATGCATATCTCAGCTTGAAACCCCACGAAAACCAAGTTATCTCCGGTTCTGCATAACAAACGCACTGTGCAGTGGTGAAACCACCAGAAAACGTGTTTCTAGCATTAAATAGCTCCAAAAGAACGATTTCGATGATACGGCATACTTCCTACAGAAGCTTCAACAAGATTATCACAGAAAATATGCATATCTAAGCTTGAAACCCCACGAAAACCAAGGTATCTCCGGTTCTGCATAACAAACGCACTGTGCAGTGGTGAAACCACCAGAAAACGTGTTTCTCGCATTAAATAGCTCCAAAAGAGCGATTTCGATGATTCTGCATACTTCTCAGAGCAGAACCACCAAGATTATCCCAGACAATGCTAATCTCAACTTGAAACCTGATGAAAACCAAGATATCGCCGGTACTGCATCTGAAACGTACTGTGGAATGCTGAAAGCACCAAATAACGTGTTTCTAGCATTCAATAGCTCCAAAAGAGTGATATCGATGATTCCGCATACTTCTCACAGAAGACTCACCGAGATTATCCCAGAAAATGCATATCCAGCTAGAAAACCCACGAAAACCAAGATATCTCCGGTTCTGCATATCAAACGCACTGTGCAGTGCTGAAAATACCAGATAACGCGTTTTTTCGCATTAAATAGCTCCAAAAGATCGATTTCGATGATACGGCATACTTCTCACAGAAGCCTCACCAAGATTATCCCAGAAAATATGCACATCTCAGCTTGAAACCCCACGATAACCAAGATATCTCCGGTTCTGCATAACAAACGCATTTTGCAGCGGTGAAAACACCAGAAAACGAGTTTTTTCGCATTAAATAGCTCCAAAAGAACGATTTCGAAGATTCGGCATACTTCTCACAGAAGAAACACCAACATTATCGCAGAAAACGCATATCTCAGCTTCAAACCCTACGAAAACCAAGATATCGCCGGTTCTACATATCAAGCGAACTGTGGAGTGGTGAAAACACCAGACAACGTGTTTCTCGCATTAAATAGCTCCAAAACCGCGATTTCGATGATTCGGCATACTTCTCACAGAAGAAACACCAACATTATCGCAGAAAACGCATATCTCAGTTTAAAACCCTACGAAAACCAACACATTGCCGGTTCTAAATATCAAGCGCACTGTGGAGTGGTGAAAACACCAGATAACGTGTTTCTCGCATTATATAGATCCAAAAGAGCGATTTCGATGATTCTGCATACTTCTCACAGAAGAACCACCAAGATTATCCCAGAAAATGCATATCTTATCTTGAAACCCCACGAAAACCAAGATATCGCCGTTTCTGCATCAGAAACATACTGTGGAGTTGTGAAAACACCAGAAAACGTGTTTTTTCGCATTAAATAGCTCCAGAAGAGCGATTTCGATGATTCTGCATGCTTCTCACAGAAGAACCACCAAAATTATCCCAGACAATATATATCTCAGCTTGAAACCCCACGAAAACCAATATATCTCCGGTTCTGCATAACAAACGCACTGTGCAGTGGTGAAACCACCAGAAAACAGTGTTTCTCGCATTAAATAGCTCCAAAAGAGCGATTTCGATGATTCAGCATACTTCTTACAGTAGAACCACCAAGATTATCCCAGAAAATGCATATCTCAGCTTGAAACCTCACGAAAATCCAGATATCGCAGTTTCTGCATATCAAACGTACTGAGGAGTGGTGACAACACCAGATAACGTGCTTCCCCGCATTAAATAGCTCCAAAAGAGTGATATCGATGATTCTGCATACTTCTCACAGAAGACGCACCGAGATTATCCCAGGAAATGCATATCCACCTGGAAAACCCACGAAAATCCAGATATCGCCGATTACTCATATCAAACGTACTGCGGAGTGGTGAAAACACCAGAAAACGCGTTTTTTCGCATTAAATAGCTCCAAACGAGCGATTTCGATGATACGGCATACTTCTCAGAGCAGAACCACCAAGATTATCCCAGAAAATGCATATCTCAGCTTGAAACCTAACGAAAACCAAGATATCTCCGGTTCTGCATAACAAACGCACTGTGCAGTGGTGAAACCACCAGAAAACGTGTTTCTCGCATTAAATAGCTCCAAAAGAGCGATTTCGATGATTCTGCATACTTCTCAGAGCAGAACCACCAAGATTATCCCAGACAATGCTAATCTCAACTTGAAACCTGACGAAAACCAAGATATCGCCGGTACTGCATCTGAAACGTACTGTGGAATGCTGAAAGCACCAAATAACGTGTTTCTAGCATTAAATAGCTCCAAAAGAGTGATATCGATGATTCCGCATACTTCTCACAGAAGACTCACCGAGATTATCCCAGAAAATGCATATCCAGCTAGAAAACCCACGAAAACCAAGATATCTCCGGTTCTGCATATCAAACGCACTGTGCAGTGCTGAAAATACCAGATAACGCGTTTTTTCGCATTAAATAGCTCCAAAAGATCGATTTCGATTTTACGGCATACTTCTCACAGAAGCCTCACCAAGATTATCCCAGAAAATATGCACATCTCAGCTTGAAACCCCACGATAACCAAGATATCTCCGGTTCTGCATAACAAACGCATTTTGCAGCGGTGAAAACACCAGAAAACGAGTTTTTTCGCATTAAATAGCTCCAAAAGAACGATTTCGAAGATTCGGCATACTTCTCACAGAAGAAACACCAACATTATCGCAGAAAACGCATATCTCAGCTTAAAACCCTACGAAAACCAAGATATCGCCGGTTCTACATATCAAGCGAACTGTGGAGTGGTGAAAACACCAGACAACGTGTTTCTCGCATTAAATAGCTCCAAAACCGCGATTTCGATGATTCGGCATACTTCTCACAGAAGAAACACCAACATTATCGCAGAAAACGCATATCTCAGTTTAAAACCCTACGAAAACCAACACATTGCCGGTTCTAAATATCAAGCGCACTGTGGAGTGGTGAAAACACCAGATAACGTGTTTCTCGCATTATATAGATCCAAAAGAGCGATTTCGATGATTCTGCATACTTCTCACAGAAGAACCACCAAGATTATCCCAGAAAATGCATATCTTATCTTGAAACCCCACGAAAACCAAGATATCGCCGTTTCTGCATCAGAAACATACTGTGGAGTTGTGAAAACACCAGAAAACGTGTTTTTTCGCATTAAATAGCTCCAGAAGAGCGATTTCGATGATTCTGCATGCTTCTCACAGAAGAACCACCAAAATTATCCCAGACAATATATATCTCAGCTTGAAACCCCACGAAAACCAATATATCTCCGGTTCTGCATAACAAACGCACTGTGCAGTGGTGAAACCACCAGAAAACAGTGTTTCTCGCATTAAATAGCTCCAAAAGAGCGATTTCGATGATTCAGCATACTTCTTACAGTAGAACCACCAAGATTATCCCAGAAAATGCATATCTCAGCTTGAAACCTCACGAAAATCCAGATATCGCAGTTTCTGCATATCAAACGTACTGAGGAGTGGTGACAACACCAGATAACGTGCTTCCCCGCATTAAATAGCTCCAAAAGAGTGATATCGATGATTCTGCATACTTCTCACAGAAGACGCACCGAGATTATCCCAGGAAATGCATATCCACCTGGAAAACCCACGAAAATCCAGATATCGCCGATTACTCATATCAAACGTACTGCGGAGTGGTGAAAACACCAGAAAACGCGTTTTTTCGCATTAAATAGCTCCAAACGAGCGATTTCGATGATACGGCATACTTCTCAGAGCAGAACCACCAAGATTATCCCAGAAAATGCATATCTCAGCTTGAAACCTAACGAAAACCAAGATATCTCCGGTTCTGCATAACAAACGCACTGTGCAGTGGTGAAAACACCAGAAAATGAGTTTTTTGGCATTAAATAGCTTCAAAAGAGCGATTACAATGATTCTGCATACTTCTCACAGAAGCCTCACCAAGATTATCGCAGGAACTGCATATCCAGCTGGAAACCCCACGAAAATCCAGATATCGCAGTTTCTGCATATCAAACGTACTGAGGAGTGGTGAAAACACCAGATAAGGTGCTTCCCAGCATTAAATAGCTCCAAAAGAGCGATTTCGATGATTCGGCATACTTGTCACAGAAGAACCACCAAAATTATCCCAGAAAATGCATATCTCAGCTTGAAACCCCACGAAACCCAAGATGTCGCCGGTTCGACATATCAAACGCACTGTGGAGTGGTGATAAAACCAGATAACATGCTTCTTGCATTAAATAACTCCAACAGAGCGATTTCCATGATTCGGCATACTTCTCACAGAAGAACCACGGAGATTATCGCATAAAATGCATATCTCAACTTGAGCTCCCCACGAAAACAAGATATCGCCGGGTCTGCATATCAAACGCACTGTGGAGTCGTGAAAACACCCGATAAGGTGCTACTAGCATTAACTAGCTCCAACAGAGAGATTTCGATGATTCGGCATACTTCTCACAGAAGAACCACCAAGATTATACCAGAAAATGCATTTCTCAACTTGAAACCTCACGAAAACCAAGATATCTCCGGTTGTGCATTACAGACGCACTGTGCAGTGGTGAAAACACCTTAACATGAGGTTTTTCGCATTAAATAGCTCCAAAAGAGCGATTTCGATGATTCGGCATACTTCTCAGAGAAGAAACACCAACATTATCGCAGAAAATGCATATCTCAGCTTGAAACCCCACGAAAACCAAGATATCTCCGGTTCTGCATAACAGACGCACTGTGGAACGGCGAAGACACCAGATAAAGTGTTTCTCGCATTACGTAGTTCCAACAGAGCGGTTTCGATGATTCAGCATACTTCTCACAGAAGAACCACCAAGATTATCGCAGAAAATGCATATCTCAGCTTGAAACCCCACGAAAACAAAGATATCTCCGGTTCTGCATAACAAACGCACTGTGCAGTGTTGAAAACACTAGAAAACGCGTTTTTTCGCATTAAATAGCTCCAAAAGAATGATTTCGATGATACGGCAGACTTCTTACAGAAGCTTTACCAAGATTATCCCAGAAAATATACATATCTCAGCTTGAAACCCCACGAAAACCAAGATATCTCCGGTTCTGCATAACAGACGCACTGTGGAGCGGTGAAGACACCAGATAAAGTGTGTCTCGCATTAAATAGTTCCAACAGAGCGGTTTGGATGATTCAGCATACTTCTCACAGAAGAACCACCAAGATTATCGCAGAAAATGCATATCTCAGCTTGAAACCCCACGAAAACCATGATATCTCCGGTTCTGCATAACAAACGCACTGTGCAGTGTTGAAAACACTAGAAAACGCGTTTTTTCGCAGTAAATAGCTCCAAAAGAATGATCTCGGTGCTACTGCACACTTGTCACAGACGATTCACGAAGATTATCGCTGAAAATGCATATCTCAGCTGGAAACCCCACGGATCGAAGATATCGCCGGTTCTGCATATCAAACGCACTGTGGACTGGTGAAAACACCAGATAACGTGTTTCTCGCATTAAATAGCTCCAAAAGAGCGATTTCGATGATTCTGCATACTTCTCATAGATGAAACACCAAGATTATCGCCGAAAATGAATATCTCAGGTTGAACCCCCCCGAAAACCAAGATATCTCCGGTTCTGCATATCAAACGCACTGTGCGGTGGTGAAAACACCAGAAAACGCGTTTTTTCGCATTAAATAGCTCGAAAAGAACGATTTCGATGATACGGCATACTTCTCACAGAAGCATCACCAAGATTATCCCAGAAAATATACATATCTCAGCTTGAAACCCCACGAAAACCAAGATATCTCCGGTTCTGCATAACAGACGCACTGTGGAGCGGTGAAGACACCAGATAAAGTGTTTCTCGCATTAAATAGTTCCAACAGAGCGGTTTCGATGATTCAGCATACTTCTCACAGAAGAACCACCAAGATTATCGCAGAAAATGCATATCTCAGCTTGAAACCCCACGAAAACCAAGATATCTCCGGTTCTGCATATCAAACGCACTGTGCAGTGGTGAAACCACCAGAAAACGTGTTTCTCGCATTAAATAGCTCCAAAAGAGCGATTTCGATGTTTCGGCATACTTCTCAGAGAAGAAACACCAACATTATCGCAGAAAGCGCATATCTCAGCTAAAAACCCTACGAAAACCAAGATATCGCCGGTTCGGCATATCAAACGCACTGTGGAGTGGTGATAAAACCAGATAACATGCTTCTCGCATTAAATAACTCCAACAGAGCGATTTGGATGATACGGCATACTTCTCACAATAGAACCACCAAGTTTATGGCAGAAAATGCATATCTCAGCTTGAAACCCCACGATAACCAAGATATCTCCGGTTCTGCATATCAAACGCACTGTGCAGTGGTGATATCACCAGATAACGTGTTTCTCGCATTAAATAGCTCCAAACGAGTGATTTGGATGATACGGCATACTTCTCACAATAGAACCACCAAGTTTATGGCAGAAAATGCATATCTCAGCTTGAAACCCCACGAAAACCAAGATATCTCCGGTTCTGCATATCAAACGCACTGTGTAGTGGTGAAAACACCAGAAAACGCGTTTTTTTGCATTAAATAACTCCAAAAGTGCGATTTCGATGATTCGGCATACTTCTCACAGAAGACTCACCAACATTATCGCAGAAAATGCATATGTCAGCTTGAAGCCCCACGAAAACCAAGATATTTCCGGTTCTGCAAATCAAACGCACTGTACAGAGTTGAAAACACCAGAAAACGCGTTTTGTCCCATAAAATATCTCCATAAGAGTGATATCGATGATTCTGCATACTTCTCACAGAAGACTCACCGAGATTATCCCAGAAAATGCATATCCAGCTGGAAAACCCACGATAACCAAGATATCTCCGGTTCAGCATATCAAACGCACTGTGCAGTGGTGAAACCACCAGAAAACGTGTTTCTCGCATTAAATAGCTCCAAAAGAGCGATTTCGATGTTTCGGCATACTTCTCAGAGTAGAAACACCAACATTATCGCAGAAAGCGCATATCTCAGCTAAAAACCCTACGAAAACCAAGATATCTCCGTTTCTGCATATCATACGCACTGTGGAGTGGTGAAATCACCAGATAACGTGTTTCTCGCATTAAATAGCTCCAAACGAGTGATTTGGATGATACGGCATACTTCTCACAATAGAACCACCAAGTTTATGGCAGAAAATGCATATCTCAGCTTGAAACCCCACGAAAACCAAGATATCTCCGGTTCTGCATATCAAACGCACTGTGCAGTGGTGAAAACACCAGAAAACGCGTTTTTTCGCATTAAATAGCTCGAAAAGAACGATTTCGATGATACGGCATACTTCTTACAGAAGCTTCACCAAGATTATCCCAGAAAATATACATATCTCAACTTGAAACCCCACGAAAACCAAGATATCTCCGGTTCTGCATATCAAACGCGCTGTGTAGTGGTGAACACACCAGAAAACGCGTTTTTTCGCGTTAAATAGCTCCAAAAGGGCGATTTCGATGATTCGGCATACTTCTCAGAGAAGAAACACCAACATTATCGCAGAAAGCGCATATCTCAGCTTGAAGCCCCACGAAAACCAAGATATTTCCGGTTCGGCATATCAAACGCACTGTGGAGTGGTGATAAAACCAGGTAACATGCTTCTCGCATTAAATAACTCCAACAGAGCGATTTGGATGATACGGCATACTTCTCACAATAGAACCACCAAGTTTTTGGCAGAAAATGCATATCTCAACTTGAAACCCCACGAAAACCAAGATATCTCCGTTTCTGCATATCATACGCACTGTACAGTGTTGAAAACACCAGAAAACGTGTTTTTTCGCATTAAATAGCTCCAACAGAGCGATTTCGATGATTCAGCATACTTCTCACAGAAGAACCACCAAGATTATCCCAGAAAATGCATGTCTCAGCTTGATACCCCACGAAAACCAAGATATCTCCGGTTCTGCATATCAAACGCACTGTGCAGTGCTGAAAACACCAGATAACGCGTTTTTTCGCATTAAATAGCTCCAAACGAGCGATTCCGATGATTCGTCATACTTCTCAGAGAAGAAACACCAAGATTATCGCAGAAAATGCATATCTCAGCTTGAAACCCCACGAAAACCAAGATATCTCCGGTACTGCATAACAAACGCACTGTGCAGTGTTGAAAACACTAGAAAGCGCGTTTTTTCGCATTAAAAAGCTCCAAAAGAATGATCTCGGTGCTTCTGCACACTTGTCACAGACGATTCACGAAGATTATCGCAGAAAGCGCATATCTCAGCTAAAAACCCTACGAAAACCAACACATTGCCGGTTCTACATATCAAGCGCACTGTGGAGTGGTGGAAACACCAGATAACGTGTTTCTCGCATTATATAGCTCCAAAAAAGCAATTTCGATGATTCTGCGTACTTCTCAGAGCAGAACCACCAAGATTATCCCAGAAAATGCATATCTTATCTTGAAACCCCACGAAAACCAAGATATCGCCGTTTCTGCATCTGAAACATACTGTGGAGTTGTGAAAACACCAGAAAACGTGTTTTTTCGCATTAAATAGCTCCAACAGAGCGATTTCGATGATTCAGCGTTACTTCTCACAGAAGAACCACCAAGATTATCCCAGAAAATGCATGTCTCAGCTTGATACCCCACGAAAACCAAGATATCTCCGGTTCTGCATATCAAACGCGCTGTGTAGTGGTGAACACACCAGAAAACGCGTTTTTTCGCGTTAAATAGCTCCAAAAGGGCGATTTCGATGATACGGCCTACTTCTTACAGAAGCCTCACCAAGATTATCGCAGAAAATGCATGTCTCAGCTTGAAACCCCACGAAAACCAAGATATCGCCGGTTCTGCATAACAAACGCACTGTGTAGTGGTGAAAACACCAGATAACGTGGTTCTCGCATTAAATAACTCCAACAGAGCGATTTGGATGATACGGCATACTTCTCACAATAGAACCACCAAGTTTATGGCAGAAAATGCATATCTCAGCTTGAAACCCCACGAAAACCAAGATATCTCCGGTTCTGCATATCAAACGCACTGTGCAGTGGTGAAAACACCAGAAAACGCGTTTTTTCGGATTAAATAGCTCGAAAAGAACGATTTCGATGATACGGCATACTTCTTACAGAAGCATCACCAAGATTATCCCAGAAAATATACATATCTCAGCTTGAAACCCCACGAAAACCAAGGTATGTCCGGTTCTGCATAAGAAACGCACTGTGCAGTGGTGAAACCACCAGAAAACGTGTTTCTCGCATTAAATAGCTCCAAAAGAGCGATTTCGATGATTCGGCATACTTCTTACAGAAGCTTCACAAAGATTATCCCAGAAGATATACATATCTCAGCTTGAAACCCCACGAAAACCAAGATATCTCCGGTTCTGCATATCAAACGCGCTGTGTAGTGGTGAACACACCAGAAAACGCGTTTTTTCGCGTTAAATAGCTCCAAAAGGGCGATTTCGATGATACGGCATACTTCCTACAGAAGCCTCACCAAGATTATCGCAGAAAATGCATATGTCAGCTTGAAGCCCCACGAGAACCAAGATATTTCCGGTTCGGCATATCAAACGCACTGTGGAGTGGTGATAAAACCAGATAACATGCTTCTCGCATTAAATAACTCCAACAGAGCGATTTGGATGATACGGCATACTTCTCACAATAGAACCACCAAGTTTATGGCAGAAAATGCATATCTCAACTTGAAACCCCACGAAAACCAAGATATCTCCGTTTCTGCATATCATACGCACTGTACAGTGTTGAAAACACCAGAAAACGCGTTTTGTCCCATAAAATATCTCCATAAGAGTGATATCGATGATTCTGCATACTTCTCACGGAAGACTCACCGAGATTATCCCAGAAAATGCATATCCAGCTGGAAAACCCACGATAACCAAGATATCTCCGGTTCTGCATATCAAACGCACTTGCAGTGCTGAAAACACCAGATAACGCGTTTTTCGCATTAAATAGCTCCAAACGAGCGATTTCGATGATTCGGCATACTTCTCAGAGAAGAAACACCAACATTATCGCAGAAAGCGCATATCTCAGCTAAAAACCCTACGAAAACCTACACATTGCCGGTTCTACATATCAAGCGCACTGTGGAGTGGTGGAAACACCAGATAACGTGTTTCTCGCATTATATAGCTCCAAAAGAGCGATTTCGATGATTCTGCGTACTTCTCAGAGCAGAACCACCAAGATTATCCCATAAAATGCATATCTTATCTTGAAACCCCACGAAAACCAAGATATCGCCGTTTCTGCATCTGAAACATACTGTGGAGTTGTGAAAACACCAGAAAACGTGTTTTTTCGCATTAAATAGCTCCAACAGAGCGATTTCGATGATTCAGCATACTTCTCACAGAAGAACCACCAAGATTATCCCAGAAAATGCATGTATCAGCTTGATACCCCACGAAAACCAACATTTCTCCGGTTCTGCATATCAAACGCGCTGTGTAGTGGTGAACACACCAGAAAACGTGTTTCTCGCATTAAATAGCTCCAACAGAGCGATTTGGATGATACGGCATACTTCTCACAATAGAACCACCAAGTTTATGGCAGAAAATGCATATCTCAGCTTGAAACCCCACGAAAACCAAGATATCTCCGGTTCTGCATATCAAACGCACTGTGTAGTGGTGAAAACACCAGAAAACGCGTTTTTTTGCATTAAATTGCTCCAAAAGAGCGATTTCGATGATTCGGCATACTTCTCACAGAAGACTCACCAACATTATCGCAGAAAATGCATATGTCAGCTTGAAGCCCCACGAAAACCAAGATATCGCCGGTTCGGCATATCAAACGCACTGTGGAGTGGTGATAAAACCAGATAACATGCTTCTCGCATTAAATAACTCCAACAGAGCGATTTGGATGATACAGCATACTTCTTACAGAAGCTTCACCAAGATTATCCCAGAAAATATACATATCTCAGCTTGAAACCCAACGAAAACCAAGGTATCTCCGGTTCTGCATAACAAACGCACTGTGCAGTGGTGAAAACACCAGATAACGTGCTTCTCGCATTAAATAACTCCAACAGAGCGATTTGGATGATACGGCATACTTCTCACAATAGAACCACCAAGTTTGTGGCAGAAAATGCATGTCTCAGCTTGAAACCCCACGAAAACCAAGATATCTCCGGTTCTGCATATCAAACGCACTGTGCAGTGGTGAAAACACCAGAAAACGCGTTTTTTCGCATTAAATAGCTCGAAAAGAACGATTTCGATGATACGGCATACTTCTTACAGAAGCATCACCAAGATTATCCCAGAAAATATACATATCTCAGCTTGAAACCCCACGAAAACCAAGGTATCTCCGGTTCTGCATAAGAAACGCACTGTGCAGTGGTGAAACCACCAGAAAACGTGTTTCTCGCATTAAATAGCTCCAAAAGAGCGATTTCGATGATTCGGCATACTTCTCAGAGAAGACTCACCAAGATTATCCCAGAAAATATGCATATCTCAGCTTGAAACCCCACGAAAACCTAGTTATCTCCGGTTCTGCATATCAAACGCACTGTGCAGTGGTGAAAACACCAGAAAACGCGTTTTTTCGCATTAAATAGCTCGAAAAGAACGATTTCGATGATACAGCATACTTCTTACAGAAGCTTCACCAAGATTATCCCAGAAAATATACATATCTCAGCTTGAAACCCCACGAAAACCAAGGTATCTCCGGTTCTGCATAAGAAACGCACTGTGCAGTGGTGAAAACACCAGATAACGTGCTTCTCGCATTAAATAACTCCAACAGAGCGATTTGGATGATACGGCATACTTCTCACAATAGAACCACCAAGTTTATGGCAGAAAATGCATATCTCAGCTTGAAACCCCACGAAAACCAAGATATCTCCGGTTCTGCATATCAAACGCACTGTGCAGTGGTGAAAACACCAGAAAACGCGTTTTTTCGCATTAAACAGCTCGAAAAGTGCGATTTCGATGATTCGGCATACTTCTCAGAGAAGACTCACCAAGATTATCCCAGAAAATATGCATATCTCAGCTTGAAACCCCACGAAAACCAAGTTATCTCCGGTTCTGCATATCAAACGCACTGTGCAGTGGTGAAAACACCAGAAAACGCGTTTTTTCGCATTAAATAGCTCGAAAAGAACGATTTCGATGATACGGCATACTTCTTACAGAAGCTTCACCAAGATTATCCCAGAAAATATACATATCTCAGCTTGAAACCCCACGAAAACCAAGGTATCTCCGGTTCTGCATAACAAACGCACTGTGCAGTGGTGAAAACACCAGATAACGTGCTTCTCGCATTAAATAACTCCAACAGAGCGATTTGGATGATACGGCATACTTCTCACAATAGAACCACCAAGTTTATGGCAAAAAATTCATATCTCAGCTTGAAACCCCACGAAAACCAAGATATCTCCGGTTCTGCATATCAAACGCACTGTACAGTGTTGAAAACACCAGAAAACGCGTTTTGTCCCATAAAATATCTCCATAAGAGTGATATCGATGATTCTGCATACTTCTCACAGAAGACTCACCGAGATTATCCCAGAAAATGCATATCCAGCTGGAAAACCCACGATAACCAAGATATATCCGGTTCTGCAAATCAAACGCACTGTGCAGTGGTGAAACCACCAGAAAACGTGTTTCTCGCATTAAATAGCTCCAAAAGAGCGATTTCGATGATTCGGCATACTTCTCAGAGAAGAAACACCAACATTATCGCAGAAAGCGCATATCTCAGCTAAAAACCCTACTAAATCCAAGATATCGCCGGTTCGGCATATCAAACGCACTGTGGAGTGGTGATAAAGCCAGATAACATGCTTCTCGCATTAAATAACTCCAACAGAGCGATTTGGATGATACGGCATACTTCTTACAGAAGCATCACCAAGATTATCCCAGAAAATATACATATCTCAGCTTGAAACCCCACGAAAACCAAGGTATCTCCGGTTCTGCATAAGAAACGCACTGTGCAGTGGTGAAACCACCAGAAAACGTGTTTCTCGCATTAAATAGCTCCAAAAGAGCGATTTCGATGATTCGGCATACTTCTCAGAGAAGGCTCACCAAGATTATCCCAGAAAATATGCATATCTCAGTTTGAAACCCCACGTAAACCAAGTTATCTCCGGTTCTGCATATCAAACGCACTGTGCAGTGGAGAAAAAACCAGAAAACGCGTGTATTCGCATGAAATAGCTCCAAAAGAGCGATTTCGATAATTCTGCATACTTCTCACAGAAGCCTCACCAAGATTATCGCAGAAAATGCATGTCTCAGCTTGAAACCCCACGAAAACCAAGATATCGCCGGTTCGGCATATCAAACGCACTGTGGAGTGGTGATAAAACCAGATAACATGCTTCTCGCATTAAATAACTCCAACAGAGCGATTTGGATGATACGGCATACTTCTCACAATAGAACCACCAAGTTTATGGCAGAAAATGCATATCTCAGCTTGAAACCCCACGAAAACCAAGATATCTCCGGTTCTGCATATCAAACGCACTGTGTAGTGGTGAAAACACCAGAAAACGCGTTTTTTTGCATTAAATAGCTCCAAAAGAGCGATTTCGATGATTCGGCATACTTCTCACAGAAGACTCACCAACATTATCGCAGAAAATGCATATGTCATCTTGAAGCCTCACGAAAACCAAGATATTTCCGGTTCTGCATATCAAACGCACTGTACAGTGTTGAAAACACCAGAAAACGCGTTTTGTCCCATAAAATATCTCCATAAGAGTGATATCGATGATTCTGCATACTTCTCACAGAAGACTCACCGAGATTATCCCAGAAAATGCATATCCAGCTGGAAAACCCACGATAACCAAGATATCTCCGGTTCTGCATATCAAACGCACTGTGCAGTGGTGAAACCACCAGAAAACGTGTTTCTCGCATTAAATAGCTCCAAAAGAGCGATTTCGATGATTCGGCATACTTCTCAGAGAAGAAACACCAACATTATCGCAGAAAGCGCATATCTCAGCTAAAAACCCTACGAAAACCAAGATATCGCCGGTTCGGCATATCAAACGCACTGTGGAGTGGTGATAAAACCAGATAACATGCTTCTCGCATTAAATAACTCCAACAGAGCGATTTGGATGATACGGCATACTTCTCACAATGGAACCACCAATTTTATGGCAGAAAATGCATATCTCAGCTTGAAACCCCACGAAAACCAAGATATCTCCGGTTCTGCATATCAAACGCACTGTCCAGTGGTGAAAACAGCAGAAAACGTGTTTCTCGCATTAAATAACTCCAACAGAGCGATTTGGATGATACGGCATACTTCTCACAATAGAACCACCAAGTTTATGGCAGAAAATGCATATCTCAGCTTGAAACCCCACGAAAACCAAGATATCTCCGGTTCTGCATATCAAACGCACTGTGTAGTGGTGAAACCACCAGAAAACGTGTTTCTCGCATTAAATAGCTCCAAAAGAGCGATTTCGATGATTCGGCATACTTCTCAGAGAAGAAACACCAACATTATCGCAGAAAGCGCATATCTCAGCTAAAAACCCTACGAAAACCAAGATATCGCCGGTTCGGCATATCAAACGCACTGTGGAGTGGTGATAAAACCAGATAACATGCTTCTCGCATTAAATAACTCCAACAGAGCGATTTGGATGATACGGCATACTTCTCACAATAGAACCACCAATTTTATGGCAGAAAATGCATATCTCAGCTTGAAACCCCACGAAAACCAAGATATCTCCGGTTCTGCATATCAAACGCACTGTCCAGTGGTGAAACCACCAGAAAACGTGTTTCTCGCATTAAATAGCTCCAAAGGAGCGATTTCGATGATTCGGCATACTTCTCAGAGAAGACTCACCAAGATGATCCCAGAAAATATGCATATCTCAGCTTGAAACCCCACGAAAACCTAGTTATCTCCGGTTCTGCATATCAAACGCACTGTGCAGTGGAGAAAAAACCAGAAAACGCGTGTATTCGCATGAAATAGCTCCAAAAGAGCGATTTCGATAATTCTGCATACTTCTCACAGAAGCCTCACCAAGATTATCGCAGAAAATGCATGTCTCAGCTTGAAACCCCACGAAAACCAAGATATCGCCGGTTCGGCATATCAAACGCACTGTGGAGTGGTGATAAAACCAGATAACATGCTTCTCGCATTAAATAACTCGAACAGAGCGATTTGGATGATACGGCATACTTCTCACAATAGAACCACCAAGTTTATGGCAGAAAATGCATATCTCAGCTTGAAACCCCACGAAAACCAAGATATCTCCTTTTCTGCATATCAAACGCACTGTGCAGTGGTGAAAACACCAGAAAACGCGTTTTTTCGCATTAAATAGCTCGAAAAGAACGATTTCGATGATACGGCATACTTCCTACAGAAGCATCACCAAGATTATCCCAGAAAATATACATATCTCAGCTTGAAACCCACGAAAACCAAGGTATCTCCGGTTCTGCATAACAAACGCACTGTGCAGTGGTGAAACCACCAGAAATCGTGTTTCTCGCATTAAATAGCTCCAAAAGAGCGATTTCGATGATTCGGCATACTTCTCAGAGAAGACTCACCAAGATTATCCCAGAAAATATGCATATCCAGCTGGAAACCCCACGAAAACCAAGATATCGCCGGTACTGCATAACAAACGCACTGTGCAGTGTTGAAAACACTAGAAAGCGCGTTTTTTCGCATTAAATAGATCCATAAGAGTGATATCGATGATTCTGCATACTTCTCACAGAAGACTCACCGAGATTATCGCAGAAAATGCATATCCAGCTGGAAAACCCACGATAACCAAGATATCTCCGGTTCTGCATATCAAACGCACTGTGGAGTGGTGATAAAACCAGATAACATGCTTCTCGCATTAAATAACTCCAACAGAGCGATTTGGATGATACGGCATACTTCTCACAGAAGACTCACCAACATTATCGCAGAAAATGCATATGTCAGCTTGAAGCCCCACGAAAACCAATATATTTCCGGTTCTGCATATCAAACGCACTGTACAGTGTTGAAAACACCAGAAAACGCGTTTTGTCCCATAAAATATCTCCATAAGAGTGATATCGATGATTCTGCATACTTCTCACTGAAGACTCACCGAGATTATCGCAGAAAATGCATATCCAGCTGGAAAACCCACGATAACCAAGATATCTCCGGTTCTGCATATCAAACGCACTGTGGAGTGGTGATAAAACCAGATAACATGCTTCTCGCATTAAATAACTCCAACAGAGCGATTTGGATGATACGGCATACTTCTCACAGAAGACTCACCAACATTATCGCAGAAAATGCATATGTCAGCTTGAAGCCCCACGAAAACCAATATATTTCCGGTTCTGCATATCAAACGCACTGTACAGTGTTGAAAACACCAGAAAACGCGTTTTGTCCCATAAAATATCTCCATAAGAGTGATATCGATGATTCTGCATACTTCTCACTGAAGACTCACCGAGATTATCGCAGAAAATGCACATCTCAGCTTGAAACCCCACGAAAACCAAGATATCTCCGGTTCTGCATAGCGGTGAAGACACCAGATAAAGTGTTTCTCGCATGAAATAGTTCCAACAGAGCGGTTTCGATGATTCAGCATACTTCTCACAGAAGAACCACCAAGATTATCGCTGAAAATGCATATCTCAGCTTGAAACCCCACGAAAACAAGATATCGCCGGTTCGGCATATCAAACGCACTGTGGAATGGTGAAAAAACCAGATAACGTGCTTCTCGCATTAAATATCTCCACAAGAGTGATATCGATGATTCTGCATACTTCTCACAGAAGACTCACCGAGATTATCCCAGCAAATGCATATCTCAGCTTGAAACCTCACGAAAACCAAGATATCGCCGGTTCGGCATATCAAACGCACTGTGGAGTGGTGATAAATCCAGATAACATGCTTCTCGCATTAAATAACTCCAACAGAGCGATTTGGATGATTCGGCATACTTCTCACAGAAGAACCACGGAGATTATCGCATAAAATGCATATCTCAACTTGAAACCCCACGAAAACAAGATATCGCCGGTTCGGCATATCAAACGCACTGTGGAATGGTGAAAAAACCAGATAACGTGCTTCTCGCATTAAATAGCTTCGAAAGAGCGATTACGGTGATTCTGCATACTTCTCACAGAAGAACCACAAAGATTATCCCAGAAAATGCATATCTCAGCTTGAAACGTCACGAAAACCAAGCTTTCTCCAGTTCTGCATAACAAACGCACTGTGCAGTGGTGAAAACACCAGAAAATGAGTTTTTTCGCATTAAATAGCTTCAAAAGAGCGATTACAATGATTCTGCATACTTCTCACAGAAGCCTCACCATGATTATCGCAGGAAATGCATATCCAGCTGGAAACCCCACGAAAATCCAGATATCGCAGTTTCTGCATATCAAACGTACTGAGGAGTGGTGAAAACACCAGATAACGTGCTTCCCCGCATTAAATAGCTCCAAAAGAGTGATATCGATGATTCTGCATACTTCTCGCAGAAGACTCACCGAGATTATCCCAGGAAATGCATATCCACCTGGAAAACCCACGAAAATCCAGATATCGCCGATTCCTCATATCAAACGTACTGCGGAGTGGTGAAAACACCAGAAAACGCGTTTTTTCGCATTAAATAGCTCCAATCGAGCGATTTCGATGATACGGCATACTTCTCACAGAAGCCTCACCAAGATTATCCCAGAAAATATGCACATCTCAGCCTGAAACCCCACGAAAACCAAGATATCGCCGGTTCGGCATATCAAACGCACTGTGGAGTGTTGATAAAACCAGATAACATGCTTCTCGCATTAAATAACTCCAACAGAGCGATTTGGATGATTCGGCATACTTCTCACTGAGGAACCACGAAGATTATCGCATAAAATGCATATCTCAACTTGAAACCCCACGAAAACAAGATATCGCCGGGTTTGCATATCAAACGCACTGTGGAGTCGTGAAAACACCAGATAACGTGTTTCTCGCATTTAATAGCTCCAAAACAGCGATTTCGATGATTCTGCATACTTCTCAGAGCAGTACCACCAAGATTATCCCAGAAAATGCAGATCTCAACTTGAAACCTGACGAAAACCAAGATATCGCAGGTACTGTATCTGAGACGTACTGTGGAGTGCTGAAAACACCAAATAACGTGTTTCTAGCATTAAATAGCTCCAAAAGAGTGATATCGATGATTCTGCATACTTCTCACAGAAGACTCACCGAGATTATCCCAGGAAATGTATATCCACCTGGAAAACCCACGAAAACCAGATATCGCCGATTCCTCATATCAAACGTACTGCGGAGTGGTGAAAACACCAGAAACCGCGTTTTTTCGCATTAAATAGCTCCAAGCGAACGATTTCGATGATACGGCATACTTCTCACAGAAGCCTCACCAAGATTATCCCAGAAAATATGCACATCTCAGCTTGAAACCCCACGAAAACCAAGATATCGCCGGTTCTGAGTATGAAACGTACTGTGGAGTGGTGAAAACACCAGGTAACGTGTTTCTCGCATTAAATAGCTCCAAAACAGCGATTTCGATGATTCGGCATACTTCTCACAGAAGAAACACCAACATTATTGCAGAAAGCGCATATCTCAGCTAAAAACCCTACGAAAACCAACACATTGCCAGTTCTACATATCAAACGTACTGTGGAGTGGTGAAAACACCAGGTAACGTGTTTCTCGCATTAAATAGCTCCAAAACAGCGATTTCGGTGATTCTGCATCCTTCTCAGAGCAGAACCACCAAGATTATCCCAGAAAATGCATATCCAGCTGGAAACCCCACGAAAACCAAGATATCGCCGGTTCGACATATCAAACGCACTGTGGAGTGGTGAAAAAACCAGATAACGTGCTTCTCGCATTAAATAGCTTCAAAAGAGCGATTACGGTGGTTCTGCATACTTCTCACAGAAGCCTCACCAAGATTATCGCAGGAAATGCATATCCAGCTGGAAACCTCACGAAAATCCAGATATCGCAGTTTCTGCATATCAAACGTACTGAGGAGTGGAGAAAAAACCAGATAACGTGCTTCTCGCATTAAATAGCTTCAAAAGAGCGATTACGGTGATTCTGCATACTTCTCACAGAAGCCTCACCAAGATTATCGCAGGAAATGCATATCCAGCTGGAAACCTCACGAAAATCCAGATATCGCAGTTTCTGCATATCAAACGTACTGAGGAGTGGTGAAAACACCAGATAACGTGCGTCCCCGCATTGAATAGCTCCAAACGAGCGATTTCGATGATACGGCATACTTCTCACAGAAGCCTCACCAAGATTATCCCAGAAAATGCATATCTCAGCTTGAAGCCCCACGAAAACCAAGATATTTACGGTTCTGCATATCAAACGCACTGTGCAGTGGTGAAAACACCAGAAAACGCGTTTTGTCGCATAAAATATCTCCATAAGAGTGATATCGATGATTCTGCATACTTCTCACAGAAGACTCACCGAGATTATCCCAGAAAATGCATATCCAGCTGGAAACCCCACGAAAACCAAGATATCGCCGGTTCGACATATCAAACGCACTGTGGAGTGGTGATAAAACCAGATAACATGCTTCTCGCATTAAATAACTCCAACAGAGCGATTTCGATGATTCGGCATACTTCTCACAGAAGAACCACGAAGATTATCGCATAAAATGCATATCTCAACTTGAAACCCCACGAAAACAAGACATCGCCGGTTCGGCATATCAAACGCACTGTGGAGTGGTGAAAAAACCAGATAACGTGCTTCTCGCAATAAATAGCTTCAAAAGAGCGATTACGGTGATTCTGCATACTTCTCACAGAAGCCTCACCAAGATTATCGCAGGAAATGCATATCCAGCTGGAAACCTCACGAAAATCCAGATATCGCAGTTTCTGCATATCAAACGCACTGTGGAGTGGTGATAAAACCAGATAACATGCTTCTCGCATTAAATAACTCCAACAGAGCGATTTCGATGATTCGGCATACTTCTCACAGAAGAACCACGAAGATTATCGCATAAAATGCATATCTCAACTTGAAACCCCACGAAAACAAGATATCGCCGGTTCGGCATATCAAACGCACTGTGGAGTGGTGAAAAAACCAGATAACGTGCTTCTCGCAATAAATAGCTTCAAAAGAGCGATTACGGTGATTCTGCATACTCCTCACAGAAGCCTCACCAAGATTATCGCAGGAAATGCATATCCAGCTGGAAACCTCACGAAAATCCAGATATCGCAGTTTCTGCATATCAAACGCACTGTGGAGTGGTGATAAAACCAGATAACATGCTTCTCGCATTAAATAACTCCAACAGAGCGATTTCGATGATTCGGCATACTTCTCACAAAAGAACCACGAAGATTATCGCATAAAATGCATATCTCAACTTGAAACCCCACGAAAACAAGATATCGCCGGTTCGGCATATCAAACGCACTGTGGAGTGGTGAAAAAACCAGATAACGTGCTTCTCGCATTAGATATCTCCATAAGAGTGATATCGATGATTCTGCATACTTCTCACAGAAGACTCACCGAGATTATCCCAGCAAATGCATATCCAGCTGGAAAACCCACGAAAACCAAGATATCTCCGGTTCTGCATATCAAACGCACTGTGGAGTGGTGATAAAACCAGATAACATGCTTCTCGCATTAAATAACTCCAACAAAGCGATTTCGATGGTTCGGCATACTTCCCACAGAAGAACCACGAAGATTATCGCATTAAATGCATATCTGAACTTGAAACCCCACGAAAACCAAGATATCGCCGGTTCGGCATACCAAACGCACTGTGGAGTGGTGAAAAAACCAGATAACGTGCTTCTCGCATTAAATAGCTTCAAAAGAGCGATTACGGTGATTCTGCATACTTCTCACAGAAGCCACACCAAGATTATCGCAGGAAATGCATATCCAGCTGGAAACCTCACGAAAATCCAGATATCGCAGTTTCTGCATATCAAACGTACTGAGGAGTGGTGAAAACACCAGATAACGTGCTTCCCCGCATTGAATAGCTCCAACAGAGAGATTTCGATGATTCGGCATACTTCTCACAGAAGAACCACCAAGATTATCCCGGAAAATGCATATCTCAACTTGAAACCCCACGAAAACCAAGATATCGCCGGTTCGGCATATCAAACGTACTGCGGAGTGGTGAAAACACCTGAAAACGCGATTTTCGCATTAAATAGCTCCAAACGAGCGATTTCGATGATACGGCATACTTCTCACAGAAGCCTCACCAAGATTATCCCAGAAAATATGCACATCTCAGCTTGAAACCCCACGAAAACCAAGATATCGCCGGTTCTGAATATCAAACGTACTGTGGAGTGGTGAAAACACCAGGTGACGTGTTTCTCGCATTAAATAGCTCCAAAACAGCGATTTCGGTGATTCTGCATACTTCTCAGAGCAGAACCACCAAGATTATCCCAGAAAATGCATATCTCAGCTTGAAACCTCACGAAAACCAAGATATCTCCGGTTCTGCATATCAAACGCACTGTGCAGTGCTGAAAACACCAGATAACGCGTTTTTTCGCATTATGTAGCTCCAAAAGGGCGATTTCGATGATTCGGTATACTTCTCACAGAAGAACCACCAAGATTATGACAGAAAATGCATATCCAGCTGGAAAACCCACGAAAACCAAGATATCTCCGGTTCTGCATATCAAACGCACTGTGGAGTGGTGATAAAACCAGATAACATGCTTCTCGCATTAAATAACTCCAACAGAGCGATTTCGATGATTCGGCATACTTCTCACAGAAGCCTCACCAAGATTATCCCAGAAAATGCATATCTCAGCTTGAAGCCCCACGAAAACCAAGATATTTACGGTTCTGCATATCAAACGCACTGTGCAGTGGTGAAAACACCAGAAAACGCGTTTTGTCGCATAAAATATCTCCATAAGAGTGATATCGATGATTCTGCATACTTCTCACAGAAGACTCACCGAGATTATCCCAGAAAATGCATATCCAGCTGGAAACCCCACGAAAACCAAGATATCGCCGGTTCGACATATCAAACGCACTGTGGAGTGGTGATAATACCAGATAACATGCTTCTCGCATTAAATAACTCCAACAGAGCGATTTCGATGATTCGGCATACTTCTCACAGAAGAACCACGAAGATTATCGCATAAAATGCATATCTCAACTTGAAACCCCACGAAAACAAGATATCGCCGGTTCGGCATATCAAACGCACTGTGGAGTGGTGAAAAAACCAGATAACGTGCTTCTCGCAATAAATAGCTTCAAAAGAGCGATTACGGTGATTCTGCATACTTCTCACAGAAGCCTCACCAAGATTATCGCAGGAAATGCATATCCAGCTGGAAACCTCACGAAAATCCAGATATCGCAGTTTCTGCATATCAAACGCACTGTGGAGTGGTGATAAAACCAGATAACATGCTTCTCGCATTAAATAACTCCAACAGAGCGATTTCGATGATTCGGCATACTTCTCACAAAAGAACCACGAAGATTATCGCATAAAATGCATATCTCAACTTGAAACCCCACGAAAATCCAGATATCGCAGTTTCTGCATATCAAACGTACTGCGGAGTGGTGAAAACACCAGATAACGTGCTTCCCCGCATTGAATAGCTCCAACAGAGAGATTTCGAAGATTCGGCATACTTCTCACAGAAGAACCACCAAGATTATCCCGGAAAATGCATATCTCAACTTGAAACCCCACGAAAACCAAGATATCGCCGGTTCGGCATATCAAACGTACTGCGGAGTGGTGAAAACACCAGAAAACGCGATTTTCGCATTAAATAGCTCCAAACGAGCGATTTCGATGATACGGCATACTTCTCACAGAAGCCTCACCAAGATTATCCCAGAAAATATGCACATCTCAGCTTGAAACCCCACGAAAACCAAGATATCGCCGGTTCTGAATATCAAACGTACTGTGGAGTGGTGAAAACACCAGGTGACGTGTTTCTCGCATTAAATAGCTCCAAAACAGCGATTTCGGTGATTCTGCATACTTCTCAGAGCAGAACCACCAAGATTATCCCAGAAAATGCATATCTCAGCTTGAAACCTCACGAAAACCAAGATATCTCCGGTTCTGCATATCGAACGCACTGTGCAGTGCTGAAAACACCAGATAACGCGTTTTTTCGCATTATATAGCTCCAAAAGGGCGATTTCGATGATTCGGTATACTTCTCACAGAAGAACCACCAAGATTATGACAGAAAATGCATATCCAGCTGGAAAACCCACGAAAACCAAGATATCTCCGGTTCTGCATATCAAACGCACTGTGGAGTGGTGATAAAACCAGATAACATGCTTCTCGCATTAAATAACTCCAACAGAGCGAATTCGATGATTCGGCATACTTCTCACAGAAGAACCACGAAGATTATCGCATAAAATGCATATCTCAGCTTGAAACCTCACGAAAACCAAGATATCGCCGGTTCGGCATATCAAACGCACTGTGGAGTGTTGATAAAACCAGATAACATGCTTCTCGCATTAAATAACTCCAACAGAGCGATTTGGATGATTCGGCATACTTCTCACAGAGGAACCACGAAGATTATCGCATAAAATGCATATCTCAACTTGAAACCCCACGAAAACAAGATATCGCCGGGTTTGCATATCAAACGCACTGTGGAGTCGTGAAAACACCAGATAACGTGTTTCTCGCATTTAATAGCTCCAAAACAGCGATTTCGATGATTCTGCATACTTCTCAGAGCAGTACCACCAAGATTATCCCAGAAAATGCATATCTCAACTTGAAACCTGACGAAAACCAAGATATCGCAGGTACTGTATCTGAGACGTACTGTGGAGTGCTGAAAACACCAAATAACGTGTTTCTAGCATTAAATAGCTCCAAAAGAGTGATATCGATGATTCTGCATACTTCTCACAGAAGACTCACCGAGATTATCCCAGGAAATGTATATCCACCTGGAAAACCCACGAAAACCAGATATCGCCGATTCCTCATATCAAACGTACTGCGGAGTGGTGAAAACACCAGAAACCGCGTTTTTTCGCATTAAATAGCTCCAAGCGAACGATTTCGATGATACGGCATACTTCTCACAGAAGCCTCACCAAGATTATCCCAGAAAATATGCACATCTCAGCTTGAAACCCCACGAAAACCAAGATATCGCCGGTTCTGAGTATGAAACGTACTGTGGAGTGGTGAAAACACCAGGTAACGTGTTTCTCGCATTAAATAGCTCCAAAACAGCGATTTCGATGATTCGGCATACTTCTCACAGAAGAAACACCAACATTATTGCAGAAAGCGCATATCTCAGCTAAAAACCCTACGAAAACCAACACATTGCCAGTTCTACATATCAAACGTACTGTGGAGTGGTGAAAACACCAGGTAACGTGTTTCTCGCATTAAATAGCTCCAAAACAGCGATTTCGGTGATTCTGCATCCTTCTCAGAGCAGAACCACCAAGATTATCCCAGAAAATGCATATCCAGCTGGAAACCCCACGAAAACCAAGATATCGCCGGTTCGACATATCAAACGCACTGTGGAGTGGTGAAAAAACCAGATAACGTGCTTCTCGCATTAAATAGCTTCAAAAGAGCGATTACGGTGGTTCTGCATACTTCTCACAGAAGCCTCACCAAGATTATCGCAGGAAATGCATATCCAGCTGGAAACCTCACGAAAATCCAGATATCGCAGTTTCTGCATATCAAACGTACTGAGGAGTGGAGAAAAAACCAGATAACGTGCTTCTCGCATTAAATAGCTTCAAAAGAGCGATTACGGTGATTCTGCATACTTCTCACAGAAGCCTCACCAAGATTATCGCAGGAAATGCATATCCAGCTGGAAACCTCACGAAAATCCAGATATCGCAGTTTCTGCATATCAAACGTACTGAGGAGTGGTGAAAACACCAGATAACGTGCGTCCCCGCATTGAATAGCTCCAAACGAGCGATTTCGATGATACGGCATACTTCTCACAGAAGCCTCACCAAGATTATCCCAGAAAATGCATATCTCAGCTTGAAGCCCCACGAAAACCAAGATATTTACGGTTCTGCATATCAAACGCACTGTGCAGTGGTGAAAACACCAGAAAACGCGTTTTGTCGCATAAAATATCTCCATAAGAGTGATATCGATGATTCTGCATACTTCTCACAGAAGACTCACCGAGATTATCCCAGAAAATGCATATCCAGCTGGAAACCCCACGAAAACCAAGATATCGCCGGTTCGACATATCAAACGCACTGTGGAGTGGTGATAAAACCAGATAACATGCTTCTCGCATTAAATAACTCCAACAGAGCGATTTCGATGATTCGGCATACTTCTCACAGAAGAACCACGAAGATTATCGCATAAAATGCATATCTCAACTTGAAACCCCACGAAAACAAGACATCGCCGGTTCGGCATATCAAACGCACTGTGGAGTGGTGAAAAAACCAGATAACGTGCTTCTCGCAATAAATAGCTTCAAAAGAGCGATTACGGTGATTCTGCATACTTCTCACAGAAGCCTCACCAAGATTATCGCAGGAAATGCATATCCAGCTGGAAACCTCACGAAAATCCAGATATCGCAGTTTCTGCATATCAAACGCACTGTGGAGTGGTGATAAAACCAGATAACATGCTTCTCGCATTAAATAACGCCAACAGAGCGATTTCGATGATTCGGCATACTTCTCACAGAAGAACCACGAAGATTATCGCATAAAATGCATATCTCAACTTGAAACCCCACGAAAACAAGATATCGCCGGTTCGGCATATCAAACGCACTGTGGAGTGGTGAAAAAACCAGGTAACGTGCTTCTCGCAATAAATAGCTTCAAAAGAGCGATTACGGTGATTCTGCATACTCCTCACAGAAGCCTCACCAAGATTATCGCAGGAAATGCATATCCAGCTGGAAACCTCACGAAAATCCAGATATCGCAGTTTCTGCATATCAAACGCACTGTGGAGTGGTGATAAAACCAGATAACATGCTTCTCGCATTAAATAACTCCAACAGAGCGATTTCGATGATTCGGCATACTTCTCACAAAAGAACCACGAAGATTATCGCATAAAATGCATATCTCAACTTGAAACCCCACGAAAACAAGATATCGCCGGTTCGGCATATCAAACGCACTGTGGAGTGGTGAAAAAACCAGATAACGTGCTTCTCGCATTAGATATCTCCATAAGAGTGATATCGATGATTCTGCATACTTCTCACAGAAGACTCACCGAGATTATCCCAGCAAATGCATATCCAGCTGGAAAACCCACGAAAACCAAGATATCTCCGGTTCTGCATATCAAACGCACTGTGGAGTGGTGATAAAACCAGATAACATGCTTCTCGCATTAAATAACTCCAACAGAGCGATTTCGATGATTCGGCATACTTCCCACAGAAGAACCACGAAGATTATCGCATTAAATGCATATCTGAACTTGAAACCCCACGAAAACCAAGATATCGCCGGTTCGGCATACCAAACGCACTGTGGAGTGGTGAAAAAACCAGATATCGTGCTTCTCGCATTAAATAGCTTCAAAAGAGCGATTACGGTGATTCTGCATACTTCTCACAGAAGCCACACCAAGATTATCGCAGGAAATGCATATCCAGCTGGAAACCTCACGAAAATCCAGATATCGCAGTTTCTGCATATCAAACGTACTGAGGAGTGGTGAAAACACCAGATAACGTGCTTCCCCGCATTGAATAGCTCCAACAGAGAGATTTCGATGATTCGGCATACTTCTCACAGAAGAACCACCAAGATTATCCCGGAAAATGCATATCTCAACTTGAAACCCCACGAAAACCAAGATATCGCCGGTTCGGCATATCAAACGTACTGCGGAGTGGTGAAAACACCTGAAAACGCGATTTTCGCATTAAATAGCTCCAAACGAGCGATTTCGATGATACGGCATACTTCTCACAGAAGCCTCACCAAGATTATCCCAGAAAATATGCACATCTCAGCTTGAAACCCCACGAAAACCAAGATATCGCCGGTTCTGAATATCAAACGTACTGTGGAGTGGTGAAAACACCAGGTGACGTGTTTCTCGCATTAAATAGCTCCAAAACAGCGATTTCGGTGATTCTGCATACTTCTCAGAGCAGAACCACCAAGATTATCCCAGAAAATGCATATCTCAGCTTGAAACCTCACGAAAACCAAGATATCTCCGGTTCTGCATATCAAACGCACTGTGCAGTGCTGAAAACACCAGATAACGCGTTTTTTCGCATTATGTAGCTCCAAAAGGGCGATTTCGATGATTCGGTATACTTCTCACAGAAGAACCACCAAGATTATGACAGAAAATGCATATCCAGCTGGAAAACCCACGAAAACCAAGATATCTCCGGTTCTGCATATCAAACGCACTGTGGAGTGGTGATAAAACCAGATAACATGCTTCTCGCATTAAATAACTCCAACAGAGCGATTTCGATGATTCGGCATACTTCTCACAGAAGCCTCACCAAGATTATCCCAGAAAATGCATATCTCAGCTTGAAGCCCCACGAAAACCAAGATATTTACGGTTCTGCATATCAAACGCACTGTGCAGTGGTGAAAACACCAGAAAACGCGTTTTGTCGCATAAAATATCTCCATAAGAGTGATATCGATGATTCTGCATACTTCTCACAGAAGACTCACCGAGATTATCCCAGAAAATGCATATCCAGCTGGAAACCCCACGAAAACCAAGATATCGCCGGTTCGACATATCAAACGCACTGTGGAGTGGTGATAATACCAGATAACATGCTTCTCGCATTAAATAACTCCAACAGAGCGATTTCGATGATTCGGCATACTTCTCACAGAAGAACCACGAAGATTATCGCATAAAATGCATATCTCAACTTGAAACCCCACGAAAACAAGATATCGCCAGTTCGGCATATCAAACGCACTGTGGAGTGCTGAAAAAACCAGATAACGTGCTTCTCGCAATAAATAGCTTCAAAAGAGCGATTACGGTGATTCTGCATACTTCTCACAGAAGCCTCACCAAGATTATCGCAGGAAATGCATATCCAGCTGGAAACCTCACGAAAATCCAGATATCGCAGTTTCTGCATATCAAACGCACTGTGGAGTGGTGATAAAACCAGATAACATGCTTCTCGCATTAAATAACTCCAACAGAGCGATTTCGATGATTCGGCATACTTCTCACAAAAGAACCACGAAGATTATCGCATAAAATGCATATCTCAACTTGAAACCCCACGAAAACAAGATATCGCCGGTTCGGCATATCAAACGCACTGTGGAGTGGTGAAAAAACCAGATAACGTGCTTCTCGCATTAGATATCTCCATAAGAGTGATATCGATGATTCTGCATACTTCTCACAGAAGACTCACCGAGATTATCCCAGCAAATGCATATCCAGCTGGAAAACCCACGAAAACCAAGATATCTCCGGTTCTGCATATCAAACGCACTGTGGAGTGGTGATAAAACCAGATAACATGCTTCTCGCATTAAATAACTCCAACAGAGCGATTTCGATGATTCGGCATACTTCCCACAGAAGAACCACGAAGATTATCGCAGGAAATGCATATCCAGCTGGAAACCTCACGAAAATCCAGATATCGCAGTTTCTGCATATCAAACGTACTGCGGAGTGGTGAAAACACCAGATAACGTGCTTCCCCGCATTGAATAGCTCCAACAGAGAGATTTCGAAGATTCGGCATACTTCTCACAGAAGAACCACCAAGATTATCCCGGAAAATGCATATCTCAACTTGAAACCCCACGAAAACCAAGATATCGCCGGTTCGGCATATCAAACGTACTGCGGAGTGGTGAAAACACCAGAAAACGCGATTTTCGCATTAAATAGCTCCAAACGAGCGATTTCGATGATACGGCATACTTCTCACAGAAGCCTCACCAAGATTATCCCAGAAAATATGCACATCTCAGCTTGAAACCCCACGAAAACCAAGATATCGCCGGTTCTGAATATCAAACGTACTGTGGAGTGGTGAAAACACCAGGTGACGTGTTTCTCGCATTAAATAGCTCCAAAACAGCGATTTCGGTGATTCTGCATACTTCTCAGAGCAGAACCACCAAGATTATCCCAGAAAATGCATATCTCAGCTTGAAACCTCACGAAAACCAAGATATCTCCGGTTCTGCATATCGAACGCACTGTGCAGTGCTGAAAACACCAGATAACGCGTTTTTTCGCATTATATAGCTCCAAAAGGGCGATTTCGATGATTCGGTATACTTCTCACAGAAGAACCACCAAGATTATGACAGAAAATGCATATCCAGCTGGAAAACCCACGAAAACCAAGATATCTCCGGTTCTGCATATCAAACGCACTGTGGAGTGGTGATAAAACCAGATAACATGCTTCTCGCATTAAATAACTCCAACAGAGCGAATTCGATGATTCGGCATACTTCTCACAGAAGAACCACGAAGATTATCGCATAAAATGCATATCTCAACTTGAAACCCCACGAAAACAAGATATCGCCGGTTCGGCATATCAAACGCACTGTGGAGTGGTGAAAAAACCAGATAACGTGCTTCTCGCATTAAATAGCTTCAAAAGAGCGATTACGGTGATTCTGCATACTTCTCACAGAAGCCTCACCAAGATTATCGCAGGAAATGCATATCCAGCTGGAAACCTCACGAAAATCCAGATATCGCAGTTTCTGCATATCAAACGTACTGAGGAGTGGTGAAAAAACCAGATAACGTGCTTCTCGCATTAAATAGCTTCAAAAGAGCGATTACGGTGATTCTGCATGCTTCTCACAGAAGAACCACCATGATTATCCCAGAAAATGCATATCTCAGCTTGAAACCTCACGAAAACCAAGATATCTCCGGTTCTGCATATCAAACGCACTGTGCAGTGGTGAAAACACCAGAAAACGCGTTTTGTCGCATAAAATATCTCCATAGGAGTGATATCGATGATTCTGCATACTTCTCACAGAAGACTCACCGAGATTATCCCAGAAAATGCATATCTCAGCTTGAAACCCCACGAAAACCAAGTTATCTCCGGTTCTGCATAACAAACGCACTGTGGAGTGGTGAAAAAACCAGATAACGTGCTTCTCGCATTAAATAGCTTCAAAAGAGCGATTACGGTGATTCGGCATATTTCTCACAGAAGCCTCACCAAGATTATCCCAGAAAATGCATATGTCGGCTTGAAGCCCCACGAAAACCAAGATATTTCCGGTTCTGCATATCAAACGCACTGTGCAGTGGTGAAAACACCAGAAAACGCGTTTTGTCGCATAAAATATCTCCATAAGAGTGATATCGATGATTCTGCATACTTCTCACAGAAGACTCACCGAGATTATCCCAAAAAATGCATATCCAGCTGGAAAACCCACGAAAACCAAGATATCTCCGGTTCTGCATATCAAACGCACTGTGCAGTGCTGAAAACACCAGATAACGCGTTTTTTCGCATTAAATAGCTCCAAACGAGCGATTTCGATGATACGGCATGCTTCTCACAGAAGCCTCAACAAGATTATCCCAGAAAATGCATATGTCAGCTTGAAGCCCCACGAAAACCAAGATATCTCCGGTTCTGCATATCAAACGCGCTGTGGAGATGTGAAAAAACCAGATAACGTGCTTCTCGCATTAAATAGCTTCAAAAGAGCGATTACGGTGATTCTGCATACTTCTCACAGAAGAACCACCAAGATTATCCCAGAAAATGCATATCACAGCTTGAAACGTCACGAAAACCAAGATATCTCCGGTTCTGCATAACTAACGCACTGTGCAGTGGTGAAAACACCAGAAAATGAGTTTTTTCGCATTAAATAGCTTCAAAAGAGCGATTACAATGATTCTGCATACTTCTCACAGAAGCCTCACCAAGATTATCGCAGGAAATGCATATCCAGCTGGAAACCCCACGAAAATCCAGATATCGCAGTTTCTGCATATCAAACGTACTGAGGAGTGCTGAAAACACCAGATGACGTGCTTCCCCGCATTAAATAGCTCCAAACGAGCGATTTCGATGACACGGCATACTTCTCACAGAAGCCTCACCAAGATTATCCCTGAAAATGCATATGTCAGCTTGAAGCCCCACGAAAACCAAGATATTTCCGGTTCTGCATATCAAACGCACTGTGCAGTGGTGAAAACACCAGAAAACGCGTTTTGTCGCATAAAATATCTCCATAAGAGTGATATCGATGATTCTGCATACTTCTCACAGAAGACTCACCGAGATTATCCCAGAAAATGCATATCCAGCTGGAAAACCCACGAAAACCGAGATATCTCCGGTTCGGCATATCAAACGCACTGAGTAGTGGTGAAAAAACCAGATAACGTGCTTCTAGCATTAAATAGCTTCAAAAGAGCGATTACGGTGATTCTGCATACTTCTCACAGAAGTACCACCAAAATTATCCCAGAAAATGCATATCTCAGCTTGAAACCCCACGAAAACCAAGATATCGCCGGTTCGACATATCAAACGCACTGTGGAGTGGTGATAAAACCAGATAACATGCTTCTCGCATAAAATAACTCCAACAGAGCGATTTCGATGATTCGGCATACTTCTCACAGAAGAACCACGAAGATTATCGCATAAAATGCATATCTCAACTTGAAACCCCACGAAAACAAGATATCGCCGGTTCGGCATATCAAACGCACTGTGGAGTGGTGAAAAAACCAGATAACGTGCTTCTCGCATTAAATAGCTTCAAAAGAGCGATTACGGTGGTTCTGCATCCTTCTCACAGAAGAACCACCAAGATTATCGCAGGAAATGCATATCCAGCTGGAAACCCCACGAAAATCCAGATATCGCAGTTTCTGCATATCAAACGCACTGTGGAGTGGTGAAAACACCAGATAACGTGCTTCTCGCATTAAATAGCTCCAACAGAACGATTTCGATGATTCAGCATACTTCTCACAGAAGAACCACCAAAATTATCCCAGAAAATGCATATCTCAGCTTGAAACCCCACGAAAACCAAAATATCGCCGGTTCGGCATATCAAACGCACTGTGTAGTGGTGAAAAAACCAGATAACGTGCTTCTCGCATTAAATAGCTTCAAAAGAGCGATTACGGTGATTCTGCATACTTCTCACAGAAGTACCACCAAGATTATCCCAGAAAATGCATATCTCAGCTTGAAACGTCACGAAAACCAAGATATCTCCGGTTCTGCATAACAAACGAACTGTGCAGTGGTGAAAACACCAGAAAATGAGTTTTTTCGCATTAAATAGCTTCAAAAGAGCGATTACAATGATTCTGCATACTTCTCACAGAAGCCTCACCAAGATTATCGCAGGAAATGCATATCCAGCCTGAAACCCCACGAAAATCCAGATATCGCAGTTTCTGCATATCAAACGTACTGTGCAGTGGTGAATCCACCAGAAAACGTGTTTCTCGCATTAAATAGCTCCAAAAGAGCGATTTCGATGATTCGGCATACTTCTCACAGAAGACTCACCAGGATTATCGCAGCAAATGCATATCTCAGCATGAAGCCTCACGAGAACCAAGATATCGCCGGTTCGGCATATCAAACGCACTGTGGAGTGGTGATAAAACCAGATAACATGCTTCTCGCATTAAATAACTCCAACAGAGCGATTTGGATGATTCGGCGTACTTCTCACAGAAGAACCACGAAGATTATCGCATAAAATGCATATCCCAAATTGAAACCCCACGAAAACAAGATATCGCCGGGTCTGCATATCAAACGCACTGTGGAGTCGTGAAAACACCAGATAACGTGCTTCTCGCATTAAATAGCTCCAACAGAGAGATTTCGATGATTCGGCATACTTCTCACAGAAGAACCACCAAGATTATCCCAGACAATGCTAATCTCAACTTGAAACCTGACGAAAACCAAGATATCGCAGGTACTGCATCTGATACGTACTGTGGAGTGCTGAAAACACCAAATAACGTGTTTCTAGCATTAAATAGCTCCAAAAGAGTGATATCGATGATTCTGCATACTTCTCACAGAAGACTCACCGAGATTATCCCAGGAGATGCATATCCACATTGAAAACCCACGAAAATCCAGATATCGCCGATTCCTCATATCAAACGTACGGCGGAGTGGTGAAAACACCAGAAAACACGTTTTTTCGCATTAAATAGCTCCAAACGAGCGATTTCGATGATACGGCATACTTCTCACAGAAGCCTCACCAAGATTATCCCAGAAAATATGCGCATCTCAGCTTGAAACCCCACGAAAACCAAGATTTCGCCGGTTCTGAGTATCAAACGTACTGTGGAGTGGTGAAAACACCAGGAAACGTGTTTCTCGCATTAAATAGCTCCAAAACAGCGATTTCGATGATTCGGCATACTTCTCACAGAAGAAACACCAACATTATTGCAGAAAGCGCATATCTCAGCTAAAAACCCTACGAAAACCAACACATTGCCGGTTCTACATATCAAACGCAATGTGGAGTGGTGAAAACACCAGGTAACGTGTCTCTCGCATTAAATAGCTCCAAAACAGCGATTTCGATGATTCTGCATACTTCTCAGAGCAGAACCACCAAGATTATCGCAGAAAATGCATGTCTCAGCTTGAAACCCCACGAGAACCAAGATATCTCCGGTTCTGCATAACAAACGCACTGTGCAGTGGTGAAAACACCAGATAACGTGCTTCCCCGCATTAAATAGCTCCAAAACAGCGATTTCGATGATTCGGCATACTTCTCACAGAAGAAACACCAACATTATTGCAGAAAGCGCATATCTCAGCTAAAAACCCTACGAAAACCAACACATTGCCGGTTCTACATATCAAACTGACTGTGGAGTGGTGAAAACACCAGGTAACGTGATTCTCGCATTAAATAGCTCCAAAACAGCGATTTCGATGATTCTGCATACTTCTCAGAGCAGAACCACCAAAATTATCCCAGAAAATGCATATCTCAGCTTGAAACCCCACGAAAACCAAGATATCGCCGGTTCGGCATATCAAACGCACTGTGGAGTGGTGAAAAAACCAGATAACGTGCTTCTCGCATTAAATAGCTTCAAAAGAGCGATTACGGTGATTCTGCATACTTCTCACAGAAGCCTCACCAAGATTATGGCAGGAAATGCATATCCAGCTGGAAACCTCACGAAAATCCAGATATCGCAGTTTCCGCATATCAAACGTACTAAGGTGTGGTGAAAACACCAGATAACGTGCTTCCCCGCATTAAATAGCTCCAAAACAGCGATTTCGATGATTCGGCACACTTCTCACAGAAGAAACACCAACATTATTGCAGAAAGCGCATATGTCAGCTTGAAGCCCCACGAAAACCAAGATATTTCCGGTTCTGCATATCAAAAGCACTGTGCAGTTGTGAAAACACCAGAAAACGCGTTTTGTCGCATATAATATCTCCATAATAGTGATATCGATGATTCTGCATACTTCTCACAGAAGACTCACCGAGATTATCACAGAAAATGCATATCCAGCTGGAAAACCCACGAAAACCGAGATATCTCTGGTTCTGCATATCAAACGCACTGTGGAGTGGTGAAAACACCAGATAACGTGCTTCTCGCATTAAGTAGCTCCAACAGAACGATTTCGATGATTCAGCATACTTCTCACAGAAGAACCACCAAAATTATCCCAGAAAATGCATATCTCAGCTTGAAACCCCACGAAAACCAAGATATCGCCGGTTCGGCATATCAAACGCACTGTGTAGTGGTGAAAAAACCAGATAACGTGCTTCTCGCATTAAATAGCTTCAAAAGAGCGATTACGGTGATTCTGCATACTTCTCACAGAAGTACCACCAAGATTATCCCAGAAAATGCATATCTCAGCTTGAAACGTCACGAAAACCAAGATATCTCCGGTTCTGCATAACAAACGCAGTGTGCAGTGGTGAAAACACCAGAAAATGAGTTTTTTCGCATTAAATAGCTTCAAAAGAGCGATTACAATGATTCTGCATACTTCTCACAGAAGCCTCACCAAGTTTATCGCAGGAAATGCATATCCAGCCTGAAACCCCACGAAAATCCAGATATCGCAGTTTCTGCATATCAAACGTACTGTGCAGTGGTGAATCCACCAGAAAACGTGTTTCTCGCATTAAATAGCTCCAAAAGAGCGATTTCGATGATTCGGCATACTTCTCACAGAAGACTCACCAGGATTATCGCAGCAAATACATATCTCAGCATGAAGCCTCACGAGAACCAAGATATCGCCGGTTCGGCATATCAAACGCACTGTGGAGTGGTGATAAAACCAGATAACATGCTTCTCGCATTAAATAACTCCAACAGAGCGATTTGGGTGATTCGGCGTACTTCTCACAGAAGAACCACGAAGATTATCGCATAAAATGCATATCCCAAATTGAAACCCCACGAAAACAAGATATCGCCGGGTCTGCATATCAAACGCACTGTGGAGTCGTGAAAACACCAGATAACGTGCTTCTCGCATTAAATAGCTCCAACAGAGAGATTTCGATGATTCGGCATACTTCTCACAGAAGAACCACCAAGATTATCCCAGACAATGCTAATCTCAACTTTAAACCTGACGAAAACCAAGATATCGCAGGTACTGCATCTGATACGTACTGTGGAGTGCTGAAAACACCAAATAACGTGTTTCTAGCATTAAATAGCTCCAAAAGAGTGATATCGATGATTCTGCATACTTCTCACAGAAGACTCACCGAGATTATCCCAGGAGATGCATATCCACCTTGAAAACCCACGAAAATCCAGATATCGCCGATTCCTCATATCAAACGTACTGCGGAGTGGTGAAAACACCAGAAAACACGTTTTTTCGCATTAAATAGCTCCAAACGAGCGATTTCGATGATACGGCATACTTCTCACAGAAGCCTCACCAAGATTATCCCAGAAAATATGCGCATCTCAGCTTGAAACCCCACGAAAACCAAGATATCGCCGGTTCTGAGTATCAAACGTACTGTGGAGTGGTGAAAACACCAGGAAACGTGTTTCTCGCATTAAATAGCTCCAAAACAGCGATTTCGATGATTCGGCATACTTCTCACAGAAGAAACACCAACATTATTGCAGAAAGCGCATATCTCAGCTAAAAACCCTACGAAAACCAACACATTGCCGGTTCTACATATCAAACGCAATGTGGAGTGGTGAAAACACCAGGTAACGTGTCTCTCGCATTAAATAGCTCCAAAACAGCGATTTCGATGATTCTGCATACTTCTCAGAGCAGAACCACCAAGATTATCGCAGAAAATGCATGTCTCAGCTTGAAACCCCACGAAAACCAAGATATCTCCGGTTCTGCATAACAAACGCACTGTGCAGTGGTGAAAACACCAGATAACGTGCTTCCCCGCATTAAATAGCTCCAAAACAGCGATTTCGATGATTCGGCATACTTCTCACAGAAGAAACACCAACATTATTGCAGAAAGCGCATATCTCAGCTAATAACCCTACGAAAACCAACACATTGCCGGTTCTACATATCAAACTTACTGTGGAGTGGTGAAAACACCAGGTAACGTGTTTCTCGCATTAAATAGCTCCATAACAGCGATTTCGATGATTCTGCATACTTCTCAGAGCAGAATCACCAAGATTATCCCAGAAAATGCATATCTCAGCTTGAAACCTCACGAAAACCAAGATATCGCCGGTTCGGCATATCAAACGCACTGTGGAGTGGTGAAAAAACCAGATAACGTGCTTCTCGCATTAGATATCTCCATAAGAGTGATATCGATGATTCTGCATACTTCTCACAGAAGACTCACCGAGATTATCCCAGCAAATGCATATCCAGCTGGAAAACCCACGAAAACCAAGATATCTCCGGTTCTGCATATCAAACGCACTGTGGAGTGGTGATAAAACCAGATAACATGCTTCTCGCATTAAATAACTCCAACAGAGCGATTTCGATGATTCGTCATACTTCCCACAGAAGAACCACGAAGATTATCGCATTAAATGCATATCTGAACTTGAAACCCCACGAAAACCAAGATATCGCCGGTTCGGCATACCAAACGCACTGTGGAGTGGTGAAAAAACCAGATAACGTGCTTCTCGCATTAAATAGCTTCAAAAGAGCGATTACGGTGATTCTGCATACTTCTCACAGAAGCCACACCAAGATTATCGCAGGAAATGCATATCCAGCTGGAAACCTCACGAAAATCCAGATATCGCAGTTTCTGCATATCAAACGTACTGAGGAGTGGTGAAAACACCAGATAACGTGCTTCCCCGCATTGAATAGCTCCAACAGAGAGATTTCGATGATTCGGCATACTTCTCACAGAAGAACCACCAAGATTATCCCGGAAAATGCATATCTCAACTTGAAACCCCACGAAAACCAAGATATCGCCGGTTCGGCATATCAAACGTACTGCGGAGTGGTGAAAACACCTGAAAACGCGATTTTCGCATTAAATAGCTCCAAACGAGCGATTTCGATGATACGGCATACTTCTCACAGAAGCCTCACCAAGATTATCCCAGAAAATATGCACATCTCAGCTTGAAACCCCACGAAAACCAAGATATCGCCGGTTCTGAATATCAAACGTACTGTGGAGTGGTGAAAACACCAGGTGACGTGTTTCTCGCATTAAATAGCTCCAAAACAGCGATTTCGGTGATTCTGCATACTTCTCAGAGCAGAACCACCAAGATTATCCCAGAAAATGCATATCTCAGCTTGAAACCTCACGAAAACCAAGATATCTCCGGTTCTGCATATCAAACGCACTGTGCAGTGCTGAAAACACCAGATAACGCGTTTTTTCGCATTATGTAGCTCCAAAAGGGCGATTTCGATGATTCGGTATACTTCTCACAGAAGAACCACCAAGATTATGACAGAAAATGCATATCCAGCTGGAAAACCCACGAAAACCAAGATATCTCCGGTTCTGCATATCAAACGCACTGTGGAGTGGTGATAAAACCAGATAACATGCTTCTCGCATTAAATAACTCCAACAGAGCGATTTCGATGATTCGGCATACTTCTCACAGAAGCCTCACCAAGATTATCCCAGAAAATGCATATCTCAGCTTGAAGCCCCACGAAAACCAAGATATTTACGGTTCTGCATATCAAACGCACTGTGCAGTGGTGAAAACACCAGAAAACGCGTTTTGTCGCATAAAATATCTCCATAAGAGTGATATCGATGATTCTGCATACTTCTCACAGAAGACTCACCGAGATTATCCCAGAAAATGCATATCCAGCTGGAAACCCCACGAAAACCAAGATATCGCCGGTTCGACATATCAAACGCACTGTGGAGTGGTGATAATACCAGATAACATGCTTCTCGCATTAAATAACTCCAACAGAGCGATTTCGATGATTCGGCATACTTCTCACAGAAGAACCACGAAGATTATCGCATAAAATGCATATCTCAACTTGAAACCCCACGAAAACAAGATATCGCCGGTTCGGCATATCAAACGCACTGTGGAGTGGTGAAAAAACCAGATAACGTGCTTCTCGCAATAAATAGCTTCAAAAGAGCGATTACGGTGATTCTGCATACTTCTCACAGAAGCCTCACCAAGATTATCGCAGGAAATGCATATCCAGCTGGAAACCTCACGAAAATCCAGATATCGCAGTTTCTGCATATCAAACGCACTGTGGAGTGGTGATAAAACCAGATAACATGCTTCTCGCATTAAATAACTCCAACAGAGCGATTTCGATGATTCGGCATACTTCTCACAAAAGAACCACGAAGATTATCGCATAAAATGCATATCTCAACTTAAAACCCCACGAAAACAAGATATCGCCGGTTCGGCATATCAAACGCACTGTGGAGTGGTGAAAAAACCAGATAACGTGCTTCTCGCATTAGATATCTCCATAAGAGTGATATCGATGATTCTGCATACTTCTCACAGAAGACTCACCGAGATTATCCCAGCAAATGCATATCCAGCTGGAAAACCCACGAAAACCAAGATATCTCCGGTTCTGCATATCAAACGCACTGTGGAGTGGTGATAAAACCAGATAACATGCTTCTCGCATTAAATAACTCCAACAGAGCGATTTCGATGATTCGGCATACTTCCCACAGAAGAACCACGAAGATTATCGCAGGAAATGCATATCCAGCTGGAAACCTCACGAAAATCCAGATATCGCAGTTTCTGCATATCAAACGTACTGCGGAGTGGTGAAAACACCAGATAACGTGCTTCCCCGCATTGAATAGCTCCAACAGAGAGATTTCGAAGATTCGGCATACTTCTCACAGAAGAACCACCAAGATTATCCCGGAAAATGCATATCTCAACTTGAAACCCCACGAAAACCAAGATATCGCCGGTTCGGCATATCAAACGTACTGCGGAGTGGTGAAAACACCAGAAAACGCGATTTTCGCATTAAATAGCTCCAAACGAGCGATTTCGATGATACGGCATACTTCTCACAGAAGCCTCACCAAGATTATCCCAGAAAATATGCACATCTCAGCTTGAAACCCCACGAAAACCAAGATATCGCCGGTTCTGAATATCAAACGTACTGTGGAGTGGTGAAAACACCAGGTGACGTGTTTCTCGCATTAAATAGCTCCAAAACAGCGATTTCGGTGATTCTGCATACTTCTCAGAGCAGAACCACCAAGATTATCCCAGAAAATGCATATCTCAGCTTGAAACCTCACGAAAACCAAGATATCTCCGGTTCTGCATATCGAACGCACTGTGCAGTGCTGAAAACACCAGATAACGCGTTTTTTCGCATTATATAGCTCCAAAAGGGCGATTTCGATGATTCGGCATACTTCCCACAAAAGAACCACGAAGATTATCGCATAAAATGCATATCTCAACTTAAAACCCCACGAAAACAAGATATCGCCGGTTCGGCATATCAAACGCACTGTGGAGTGGTGAAAAAACCAGATAACGTGCTTCTCGCATTAGATATCTCCATAAGAGTGATATCGATGATTCTGCATACTTCTCACAGAAGACTCACCGAGATTATCCCAGCAAATGCATATCCAGCTGGAAAACCCACGAAAACCAAGATATCTCCGGTTCTGCATATCAAACGCACTGTGGAGTGGTGATAAAACCAGATAACATGCTTCTCGCATTAAATAACTCCAACAGAGCGATTTCGATGATTCGGCATACTTCCCACAGAAGAACCACGAAGATTATCGCAGGAAATGCATATCCAGCTGGAAACCTCACGAAAATCCAGATATCGCAGTTTCTGCATATCAAACGTACTGCGGAGTGGTGAAAACACCAGATAACGTGCTTCCCCGCATTGAATAGCTCCAACAGAGAGATTTCGAAGATTCGGCATACTTCTCACAGAAGAACCACCAAGATTATCCCGGAAAATGCATATCTCAACTTGAAACCCCACGAAAACCAAGATATCGCCGGTTCGGCATATCAAACGTACTGCGGAGTGGTGAAAACACCAGAAAACGCGATTTTCGCATTAAATAGCTCCAAACGAGCGATTTCGATGATACGGCATACTTCTCACAGAAGCCTCACCAAGATTATCCCAGAAAATATGCACATCTCAGCTTGAAACCCCACGAAAACCAAGATATCGCCGGTTCTGAATATCAAACGTACTGTGGAGTGGTGAAAACACCAGGTGACGTGTTTCTCGCATTAAATAGCTCCAAAACAGCGATTTCGGTGATTCTGCATACTTCTCAGAGCAGAACCACCAAGATTATCCCAGAAAATGCATATCTCAGCTTGAAACCTCACGAAAACCAAGATATCTCCGGTTCTGCATATCGAACGCACTGTGCAGTGCTGAAAACACCAGATAACGCGTTTTTTCGCATTATATAGCTCCAAAAGGGCGATTTCGATGATTCGGTATACTTCTCACAGAAGAACCACCAAGATTATGACAGAAAATGCATATCCAGCTGGAAAACCCACGAAAACCAAGATATCTCCGGTTCTGCATATCAAACGCACTGTGGAGTGGTGATAAAACCAGATAACATGCTTCTCGCATTAAATAACTCCAACAGAGCGATTTCGATGATTCGGCATACTTCTCACAGAAGAACCACGAAGATTATCGCATAAAATGCATATCTCAACTTGAAACCCCACGAAAACAAGATATCGCCGGTTCGGCATATCAAACGCACTGTGGAGTGGTGAAAAAACCAGATAACGTGCTTCTCGCATTAAATAGCTTCAAAAGAGCGATTACGGTGATTCTGCATACTTCTCACAGAAGAACCACCATGATTATCCCAGAAAATGCATATCTCAGCTTGAAACCTCACGAAAACCAAGATATCTCCGGTTCTGCATATCAAACGCACTGTGCAGTGGTGAAAACACCAGAAAACGCGTTTTGTCGCATAAAATATCTCCATAGGAGTGATATCGATGATTCTGCATACTTCTCACAGAAGACTCACCGAGATTATCCCAGAAAATGCATATCTCAGCTTGAAACCCCACGAAAACCAAGTTATCTCCGGTTCTGCATAACAAACGCACTGTGGAGTGGTGAAAAAACCAGATAACGTGCTTCTCGCATTAAATAGCTTCAAAAGAGCGATTACGGTGATTCGGCATATTTCTCACAGAAGCCTCACCAAGATTATCCCAGAAAATGCATATGTCGGCTTGAAGCCCCACGAAAACCAAGATATTTCCGGTTCTGCATATCAAACGCACTGTGCAGTGGTGAAAACACCAGAAAACGCGTTTTGTCGCATAAAATATCTCCATAAGAGTGATATCGATGATTCTGCATACTTCTCACAGAAGACTCACCGAGATTATCCCAAAAAATGCATATCCAGCTGGAAAACCCACGAAAACCAAGATATCTCCGGTTCTGCATATCAAACGCACTGTGCAGTGCTGAAAACACCAGATAACGCGTTTTTTCGCATTAAATAGCTCCAAACGAGCGATTTCGATGATACGGCATGCTTCTCACAGAAGCCTCAACAAGATTATCCCAGAAAATACATATGTCAGCTTGAAGCCCCACGAAAACCAAGATATCTCCGGTTCTGCATATCAAACGCGCTGTGGAGTTGTGAAAAAACCAGATAACGTGCTTCTCGCATTAAATAGCTTCAAAAGAGCGATTACGGTGATTCTGCATACTTCTCACAGAAGAACCACCAAGATTATCCCAGAAAATGCATATCACAGCTTGAAACGTCACGAAAACCAAGATATCTCCGGTTCTGCATAACTAACGCACTGTGCAGTGGTGAAAACACCAGAAAATGAGTTTTTTCGCATTAAATAGCTTCAAAAGAGCGATTACAATGATTCTGCATACTTCTCACAGAAGCCTCACCAAGATTATCGCAGGAAATGCATATCCAGCTGGAAACCCCACGAAAATCCAGATATCGCAGTTTCTGCATATCAAACGTACTGAGGAGTGCTGAAAACACCAGATGACGTGCTTCCCCGCATTAAATAGCTCCAAACGAGCGATTTCGATGACACGGCATACTTCTCACAGAAGCCTCACCAAGATTATCCCTGAAAATGCATATGTCAGCTTGAAGCCCCACGAAAACCAAGATATTTCCGGTTCTGCATATCAAACGCACTGTGCAGTGGTGAAAACACCAGAAAACGCGTTTTGTCGCATAAAATATCTCCATAAGAGTGATATCGATGATTCTGCATACTTCTCACAGAAGACTCACCGAGATTATCCCAGAAAATGCATATCCAGCTGGAAAACCCACGAAAACCGAGATATCTCCGGTTCGGCATATCAAACGCACTGAGTAGTGGTGAAAAAACCAGATAACGTGCTTCTAGCATTAAATAGCTTCAAAAGAGCGATTACGGTGATTCTGCATACTTCTCACAGAAGTACCACCAAAATTATCCCAGAAAATGCATATCTCAGCTTGAAACCCCACGAAAACCAAGATATCGCCGGTTCGACATATCAAACGCACTGTGGAGTGGTGATAAAACCAGATAACATGCTTCTCGCATAAAATAACTCCAACAGAGCGATTTCGATGATTCGGCATACTTCTCACAGAAGAACCACGAAGATTATCGCATAAAATGCATATCTCAACTTGAAACCCCACGAAAACAAGATATCGCCGGTTCGGCATATCAAACGCACTGTGGAGTGGTGAAAAAACCAGATAACGTGCTTCTCGCATTAAATAGCTTCAAAAGAGCGATTACGGTGGTTCTGCATCCTTCTCACAGAAGAACCACCAAGATTATCGCAGGAAATGCATATCCAGCTGGAAACCCCACGAAAATCCAGATATCGCAGTTTCTGCATATCAAACGCACTGTGGAGTGGTGAAAACACCAGATAACGTGCTTCTCGCATTAAATAGCTCCAACAGAACGATTTCGATGATTCAGCATACTTCTCACAGAAGAACCACCAAAATTATCCCAGAAAATGCATATCTCAGCTTGAAACCCCACGAAAACCAAAATATCGCCGGTTCGGCATATCAAACGCACTGTGTAGTGGTGAAAAAACCAGATAACGTGCTTCTCGCATTAAATAGCTTCAAAAGAGCGATTACGGTGATTCTGCATACTTCTCACAGAAGTACCACCAAGATTATCCCAGAAAATGCATATCTCAGCTTGAAACGTCACGAAAACCAAGATATCTCCGGTTCTGCATAACAAACGAACTGTGCAGTGGTGAAAACACCAGAAAATGAGTTTTTTCGCATTAAATAGCTTCAAAAGAGCGATTACAATGATTCTGCATACTTCTCACAGAAGCCTCACCAAGATTATCGCAGGAAATGCATATCCAGCCTGAAACCCCACGAAAATCCAGATATCGCAGTTTCTGCATATCAAACGTACTGTGCAGTGGTGAATCCACCAGAAAACGTGTTTCTCGCATTAAATAGCTCCAAAAGAGCGATTTCGATGATTCGGCATACTTCTCACAGAAGACTCACCAGGATTATCGCAGCAAATGCATATCTCAGCATGAAGCCTCACGAAAACCGAGATATCTCTGGTTCTGCATATCAAACGCACTGTGGAGTGGTGAAAACACCAGATAACATGCTTCTCGCATTAAATAACTCCAACAGAGCGATTTGGATGATTCGGCGTACTTCTCACAGAAGAACCACGAAGATTATCGCATAAAATGCATATCCCAAATTGAAACCCCACGAAAACAAGATATCGCCGGGTCTGCATATCAAACGCACTGTGGAGTCGTGAAAACACCAGATAACGTGCTTCTCGCATTAAATAGCTCCAACAGAGAGATTTCGATGATTCGGCATACTTCTCACAGAAGAACCACCAAGATTATCCCAGACAATGCTAATCTCAACTTGAAACCTGACGAAAACCAAGATATCGCAGGTACTGCATCTGATACGTACTGTGGAGTGCTGAAAACACCAAATAACGTGTTTCTAGCATTAAATAGCTCCAAAAGAGTGATATCGATGATTCTGCATACTTCTCACAGAAGACTCACCGGGATTATCCCAGGAGATGCATATCCACATTGAAAACCCACGAAAATCCAGATATCGCCGATTCCTCATATCAAACGTACGGCGGAGTGGTGAAAACACCAGAAAACACGTTTTTTCGCATTAAATAGCTCCAAACGAGCGATTTCGATGATACGGCATACTTCTCACAGAAGCCTCACCAAGATTATCCCAGAAAATATGCGCATCTCAGCTTGAAACCCCACGAAAACCAAGATTTCGCCGGTTCTGAGTATCAAACGTACTGTGGAGTGGTGAAAACACCAGGAAACGTGTTTCTCGCATGAAATAGCTCCAAAACAGCGATTTCGATGATTCGGCATACTTCTCACAGAAGAAACACCAACATTATTGCAGAAAGCGCATATCTCAGCTAAAAACCCTACGAAAACCAACACATTGCCGGTTCTACATATCAAACGCAATGTGGAGTGGTGAAAACACCAGGTAACGTGTCTCTCGCATTAAATAGCTCCAAAAGAGCGATTACGGTGATTCTGCATACTTCTCACAGAAGTACCACCAAGATTATCCCAGAAAATGCATATCTCAGCTTGAAACGTCACGAAAACCAAGATATCTCCGGTTCTGCATAACAAACGCAGTGTGCAGTGGTGAAAACACCAGAAAATGAGTTTTTTCGCATTAAATAGCTTCAAAAGAGCGATTACAATGATTCTGCATACTTCTCACAGAAGCCTCACCAAGTTTATCGCAGGAAATGCATATCCAGCCTGAAACCCCACGAAAATCCAGATATCGCAGTTTCTGCATATCAAACGTACTGTGCAGTGGTGAATCCACCAGAAAACGTGTTTCTCGCATTAAATAGCTCCAAAAGAGCGATTTCGATGATTCGGCATACTTCTCACAGAAGACTCACCAGGATTATCGCAGCAAATGCATATCTCAGCATGAAGCCTCACGAGAACCAAGATATCGCCGGTTCGGCATATCAAACGCACTGTGGAGTGGTGATAAAACCAGATAACATGCTTCTCGCATTAAATAACTCCAACAGAGCGATTTGGGTGATTCGGCGTACTTCTCACAGAAGAACCACGAAGATTATCGCATAAAATGCATATCCCAAATTGAAACCCCACGAAAACAAGATATCGCCGGGTCTGCATATCAAACGCACTGTGGAGTCGTGAAAACACCAGATAACGTGCTTCTCGCATTAAATAGCTCCAACAGAGAGATTTCGATGATTCGGCATACTTCTCACAGAAGAACCACCAAGATTATCCCAGACAATGCTAATCTCAACTTTAAACCTGACGAAAACCAAGATATCGCAGGTACTGCATCTGATACGTACTGTGGAGTGCTGAAAACACCAAATAACGTGTTTCTAGCATTAAATAGCTCCAAAAGAGTGATATCGATGATTCTGCATACTTCTCACAGAAGACTCACCGAGATTATCCCAGGAGATGCATATCCACCTTGAAAACCCACGAAAATCCAGATATCGCCGATTCCTCATATCAAACGTACTGCGGAGTGGTGAAAACACCAGAAAACACGTTTTTCGCATTAAATAGCTCCAAACGAGCGATTTCGATGATACGGCATACTTCTCACAGAAGCCTCACCAAGATTATCCCAGAAAATATGCGCATCTCAGCTTGAAACCCCACGAAAACCAAGATATCGCCGGTTCTGAGTATCAAACGTACTGTGGAGTGGTGAAAACACCAGGAAACGTGTTTCTCGCATTAAATAGCTCCAAAACAGCGATTTCGATGATTCGGCATACTTCTCACAGAAGAAACACCAACATTATTGCAGAAAGCGCATATCTCAGCTAAAAACCCTACGAAAACCAACACATTGCCGGTTCTACATATCAAACGCAATGTGGAGTGGTGAAAACACCAGGTAACGTGTCTCTCGCATTAAATAGCTCCAAAACAGCGATTTCGATGATTCTGCATACTTCTCAGAGCAGAACCACCAAGATTATCGCAGAAAATGCATGTCTCAGCTTGAAACCCCACGAAAACCAAGATATCTCCGGTTCTGCATAACAAACGCACTGTGCAGTGGTGAAAACACCAGATAACGTGCTTCCCCGCATTAAATAGCTCCAAAACAGCGATTTCGATGATTCGGCATACTTCTCACAGAAGAAACACCAACATTATTGCAGAAAGCGCATATCTCAGCTAATAACCCTACGAAAACCAACACATTGCCGGTTCTACATATCAAACTTACTGTGGAGTGGTGAAAACACCAGGTAACGTGTTTCTCGCATTAAATAGCTCCATAACAGCGATTTCGATGATTCTGCATACTTCTCAGAGCAGAATCACCAAGATTATCCCAGAAAATGCATATCTCAGCTTGAAACCTCACGAAAACCAAGATATCTCCGGTTCGGCATATCAAACGCACTGTGGAGTGGTGAAAAAACCAGATAACGTGCTTCTCGCATTAAATAGCTTCAAGAGAGCGATTACGGTGATTCTGCATACTTCTCACAGAAGAACCACCAAGATTATCCCAGAAAATGCATATCTCAGCTTGAAACGTCACGAAAACCAAGATATCTCCGGTTCTGCATAACAAACGCACTGTGCAGTGGTGAAAACACCAGAAAATGAGATTTTTCGCATTAAATAGCTTCAAAAGAGCGATTACAATGATTCTGCATACTTCTCACAGAAGCCTCACCAAGATTATCGCAGGAAATGCATATCCAGCCTGAAACCCCACGAAAATCCAGATATCGCAGTTTCTGCATATCAAACGTACTGTGCAGTGGTGAATCCACCAGAAAACGTGTTTCTCGCATTAAATAGCTCCAAAAGAGCGATTTCGATGATTCGGCATACTTCTCACAGAAGACTCACCAGGATTATCGCAGCAAATGCATATCTCAGCATGAAGCCTCACGAGAACCAAGATATCGCCGGTTCGGCATATCAAACGCACTGTGGAGTGGTGATAAAACCAGATAACATGCTTCTCGCATTAAATAACTCCAACAGAGCGATTTGGGTGATTCGGCGTACTTCTCACAGAAGAACCACGAAGATTATCGCATAAAATGCATATCCCAAATTGAAACCCCACGAAAACAAGATATCGCCGGGTCTGCATATCAAACGCACTGTGGAGTCGTGAAAACAACAGATAACGTGCTTCTCGCATTAAATAGCTCCAACAGAGAGATTTCGATGATTCGGCATACTTCTCACAGAAGAACCACCAAGATTATCCCAGACAATGCTAATCTCAACTTTAAACCTGACGAAAACCAAGATATCGCAGGTACTGCATCTGATACGTACTGTGGAGTGCTGAAAACACCAAATAACGTGTTTCTAGCATTAAATAGCTCCAAAAGAGTGATATCGATGATTCTGCATACTTCTCACAGAAGACTCACCGAGATTATCCCAGGAGATGCATATCCACCTTGAAAACCCACGAAAATCCAGATATCGCCGATTCCTCATATCAAACGTACTGCGGAGTGGTGAAAACACCAGAAAACACGTTTTTTCGCATTAAATAGCTCCAAACGAGCGATTTCGATGATACGGCATACTTCTCACAGAAGCCTCACCAAGATTATCCCAGAAAATATGCGCATCTCAGCTTGAAACCCCACGAAAACCAAGATATCGCCGGTTCTGAGTATCAAACGTACTGTGGAGTGGTGAAAACTCCAGGAAACGTGTTTCTCGCATTAAATAGCTCCAAAACAGCGATTTCGATGATTCGGCATACTTCTCACAGAAGAAACACCAACATTATTGCAGAAAGCGCATATCTCAGCTAAAAACCCTACGAAAACCAACACATTGCCGGTTCTACATATCAAACGCAATGTGGAGTGGTGAAAACACCAGGTAACGTGTCTCTCGCATTAAATAGCTCCAGAACAGCGATTTCGATGATTCTGCATACTTCTCAGAGCAGAACCACCAAGATTATCGCAGAAAATGCATGTCTCAGCTTGAAACCCCACGAAAACCAAGATATCTCCGGTTCTGCATAACAAACGCACTGTGCAGTGGTGAAAACACCAGATAACGCGCTTCCCCGCATTAAATAGCTCCAAAACAGCGATTTCGATGATTCGGCATACTTCTCACAGAAGAAACACCAACATTATTGCAGAAAGCGCATATCTCAGCTAAAAACCCTACGAAAACCAACACATTGCCGGTTCTACATATCAAACTTACTGTGGAGTGGTGAAAACACCAGGTAACGTGTTTCTCGCATTAAATAGCTCCAAAACAGCGATTTCGATGATTCTGCATACTTCTCAGAGCAGAACCACCAAGATTATCCCAGAAAATGCATATCTCAGCTTGAAACCTCACGAAAACCAAGATATCTCCGGTTCGGCATATCAAACGCACTGTGGAGTGGTGAAAAAACCAGATAACGTGCTTCTCGCATTAAATAGCTTCAAAAGAGCGATTACGGTGATTCTGCATACTTCTCACAGAAGAACCACCAAGATTATCCCAGAAAATGCATATCTCAGCTTGAAACGTCACGAAAACCAAGATATCTCCGGTTCTGCATAACAAACGCACTGTGCAGTGGTGAAAACACCAGAAAATGAGTTTTTTCGCATTAAATAGCTTCAAAAGAGCGATTACAATGATTCTGCATACTTCTCACAGAAGCCTCACCAAGATTATCGCAGGAAATGCATATCCAGCTGGAAACCCCACGAAAATCCAGATATCGCAGTTTCTGCATATCAAACGTGCTGAGGAGTGGTGAAAACACCAGATAACGTGCTTCCCCGCATTAAATAGCTCCAAACGAGCGATTTCGATGACACGGCATACTTCTCACAGAAGCCTCACCAAGATTATCCCAGAAAATGCATATGTCAGCTTGAAGCCCCACGAAAACCAAGATATTTCCGGTTCTGCATATCAAACGCACTGTGCAGTGGTGAAAACACCAGAAAACGCGTTTTGTCGCATGAAATATCTCCATAAGAGTGATATCGATGATTCTGTATACTTCTCACAGAAGACTCACCGAGATTATCCCAGAAAATGCATATCCAGCTGGAAAACCCACGAAAACCGAGATATCTCCGGTTCTGCATATCAAACGCACTGTGGAGTGGTGAAAACACCAGATAACGTGCTTCTCGCATTAAATAGCTCCAACAGAACGATTTCGATGATTCAGCATACTTCTCACAGAAGAACCACCAAAATTATCCCAGAAAATGCATATCTCAGCTTGAAACCCCACGAAAACCAAGATATCGCCGGTTCGGCATATCAAACGCACTGTGCAGTGCTGAAAACACCAGATAACGCGTTTTTTCGCATTATAAAGCTCCAAAAGAGCGATTTCGATGATTCGGTATACTTCTCACAGACGAACCACCAAGATTATGACAGAAAATGCATATCTCAGCTTGAAACCCCACAAAAACCAAGATATCGCCGGTTCTGAATATCAAACGTACTGTGCAGTGCTGAAAACACCAGATAACGCGTTTTTTCGCATTAAAAAGCTCCAAAAGAGTGATATCGACGATTCTGCATTCTTCTCACAGAAGACTCACCGAGATTATCCCAGAAAATGCATATCCAGCTGGAAAACCCACGAAATCCAAGATATCTCCGGTTCTGCTTATCAAACGCACTGTGGAGTGGTGATAAAACCAGATAACATGCTTCTCGCATTAAATAACTCCAACAGAGCGATTTCGATGATTCGGCATACTTCCCACAGAAGAACCACGAAGATTATCGCATAAAATGCATATCTCAACTTGAAACCCCACGAAAACCAAGATATCGCCGGTTCGGCATATCAAACGCACTGTGGAGTGGTGAAAAAACCAGATAACGTGCTTCTCGCATTAAATAGCTTCAAAAGAGCGATTACGGTGATTTTGCATACTTCTCACAGAAGCCTCACCAAGATTATCGCAGGAAATGCATATCAAGCTGGAAACCTCACGAAAATCCAGATATCGCAGTTTCTGCATATCAAACGTACTGAGGTGTGGTGAAAACACCAGATAACGTGCTTCCCCGCATTAAATAGCTCCAAAACAGCGATTTCGATGATTCGGCACACTTCTCACAGAAGAAACACCAACATTATTGCAGAAAGCGCATATGTCTTCTTGAAGCCCCACGAAAACCAAGATATTTCCGGTTCTGCATATCAAAAGCACTGTGCAGTTGTGAAAACACCAGAAAACGCGTTTTGTCGCATATAATATCTCCATAAGAGTGATATCGATGATTCTGCATACTTCTCACAGAAGACTCACCGAGATTATCCCAGAAAATGCATATCCAGCTGGAAAACCCACGAAAACCGAGATATCTCTGCTTCTGCATATCAAACGCACTGCGGAGTGGTGAAAACACCAGATAACGTGCTTCTCGCATTAAGTAGCTCCAACAGAACGATTTCGATGATTCAGCATACTTCTCACAGAAGAACCACCAAAATGATCCCAGAAAATGCATATCTCAGCTTGAAACCCCACGAAAACCAAGATATCGCCGGTTCGGCATATCAAACGCACTGTGTAGTGGTGAAAAAACCAGATAACGTGCTTCTCGCATTAAATAGCTTCAAAAGAGCGATTACGGTGATTCTGCATACTTCTCACAGAAGTACCACCAAGATTATCCCAGAAAATGCATATCTCAGCTTGAAACGTCACGAAAACCAAGATATCTACGGTTCTGCATAACAAACGCACTGTGCAGTGGTGAAAACACCAGAACATGAGTTTTTTCGCATTAAATAGCTTCAAAAGAGCGATTACAACGATTCTGCATACTTCTCACAGAAGCCTCACCAAGATTATCGCAGGAAATGCATATCCAGCCTGAAACCCCACGAAAATCCAGATATCGCAGTTTCTGCATATCAAACGTACTGTGCAGTGGTGAATCCACCAGAAAATGTGTTTCTCGCATTAAATAGCTCCAAAAGAGCGATTTCGATGATTCGGCATACTTCTCACAGAAGACTCACCAGGATTATCGCAGAAAATGCATATCTCACCATGAAGCCTCACGAGAACCAAGATATCGCCGGTTCGGCATATCAAACGCACTGTGGAGTGGTGATAAAACCAGATAACATGCTTCTCGCATTAAATAACTCCAAAAGAGCGATTTGGGTGATTCGGCATACTTCTCACAGAAGAACCACGAAGATTATCGCATAAAATGCATATCCCAACTTGAAACCCCACGAAAACAACATATCGCTGGGTCTGCATATCAAACGCACTGTGGAGTCGTGAAAACACCAGATAACGTGCTTCTCGCATTAAATAGCTCCAACAGAGAGATTTCGATGATTCGGCATACTTCTCACAGAAGACTCACCGAGATTATCCCAGAAAATGCATAACCAGCTGGAAAACCCACGAAAACCGAGATATCTCTGGTTCTGCATATCAAACGCACTGTGGAGTGGTGAAAACACCTGATGACGTGCTTCTCGCATTAAATAGCTCCAACAGAACGATTTCGATGAGTCAGCATACTTCTCACAGAAGAACCACCAAAATTATACCAGAAAATGCATATCTCAGCTTGAAACCCCACGAAAACCAAGATATCGCCGGTTCGGCATATCAAACGCACTGTGTAGTGGTGAAAAAACCAGATAACGTGCTTCTCGCATTAAATAGCTTCAAAAGAGCGATTACGGTGATTCTGCATACTTCTCACAGAAGTACCACCAAGATTATCCCAGAAAATGCATATCTCAGCTTGAAACGTCACGAAAACCAAGATATCTCCGGTTCTGCATAACAAACGCACTCTGCAGTGGTGAAAACACCAGAAAATGAGTTTTTTCGCATTAAATAGCTTCAAAAGAGCGATTACAATGATTCTGCATACTTCTCACAGAAGCCTCACCAAGATTATCGCAGGAAATGCATATCCAGCCTGAAACCCCACGAAAATCCAGATATCGCAGTTTCTGCATATCAAACGTACTGTGCAGTCGTGAATCCACCAGAAAACGTGTTTCTCGCATTAAATAGCTCCAAAAGAGCGATTTCGATGATTGGGCATACTTCTCACAGAAGACTCACCAGGATTATCGCAGCAAATGCATATCTCAGCATGAAGCCTCACGAGAACCAAGATATCGCCGGTTCGGCATATCAAACGCACTGTGGAGTGGTGATAAAACCAGATAACATGCTTCTCGCATTAAATAACTCCAAAAGAGCGATTTGGGTGATTCGGCATACTTCTCACAGAAGAACCACGAAGATTATCGCATAAAATGCATATCCCAACTTGAAACCCCACGAAAACAACATATCGCCGGGTCTGCATATCAAACGCACTGTGGAGTCGTGAAAACACCAGATAACGTGCTTCTCGCATTAAATAGCTCCAACAGAGAGATTTCGATGATTCGGCATACTTCTCACAGAAGAACCACCAAGATTATCCCAGACAATGCTAATCTCAACTTGAAACCTGACGAAAACCAAGATATCGCAGGTACTGCATCTGAAACGTACTGTGGAGTGCTGAAAACACCAAATAACGTGTTTCTAGCATTAAATAGCTCCAAAAGAGTGATATCGATGATTCTGCATACTTCTCACAGAAGACTCACCGAGATTATCCCAGGAGATGCATATCCACCTTGAAAACCCACGAAAATCCAGATATCGCCGATTCCTCATATCAAACGTACGGCGGAGTGGTGAAAACACCAGAAAACACGTTTTTTAGCATTAAATAGCTCCAAACGAGCGATTTCGATGATACGGCATACTTCTCACAGAAGCCTCACCAAGATTATCCCAGAAAATATGCGCATCTCAGCTTGAAACCCCACGAAAACCAAGATATCGCCGGTTCTGAGAATCAAACGTACTGTGGAGTGGTGAAAACACCAGGAAACGTGTTTCTCGCATTAAATAGCTCCAAAACAGCGATTTCGATGATTCGGCATACTTCTCACAGAAGAAACACCAACATTATTGCAGAAAGCGCATATTTCAGCTAAAAACCCTACGAAAACCAACACATGGCCGGTTCTACATATCAAACGCAATGTGGAGTGGTGAAAACACCAGGTAACGTGTCTCTCGCATTAAATAGCTCCGAAACAGCGATTTCGATGATTCTGCATACTTCTCAGAGCAGAACCACCAAGATTATCCCAGAAAATGCATATCTCAGCTTGAAACCTCACGAAAACCAAGATATCTCCGGTTCTGCATAACTAACGCACTGTGCAGTGGTGAAAACACCAGAAAATGAGTTTTTTCGCATTAAATAGCTTCAACAGAGCGATTACAATGATTCTGCATACTTCTCACAGAAGCCTCATCAAGATTATCGAAGGAAATGCATATCCAGCTGGAAACCCCACGAAAACCAAGATATCGCCGGTTCTGCATAACAAACGTACTGTGGAGTGGTGAAAACACCAGTTAACGTCCTTCTCGCATTAAATAGCTCCAAAAGAGCGACTTCGATGATTCTGCATACTTCTCACAGAAGAACCACCAAGATTATCCCAGACAATGCATATCTCCGCTTGAAACCCCACGAAAATCGAAATATCGCCGTTTCTGCTTATCAAACGTACTGTGGAGTTGTAAAAACACCAGAAAACGTGTTTTTTCGCATTAAATAGCTCCGGAAGTGCGGTTTCGATGATTCGGCATACTTCTCACAGAAGAAACACCAACATTATCGCAGAAAACGCATACCTCAGCTTAAAACCCTACGAAAACCAACCCATTGCCGGTTCTAAATATCAAGCGCACTGTGGAGTGGTGAAAACACCAGATAACGTGTTTCTCGCGTTATATAGATCCAAAAGAGCGATTTCGATGATTCTGCATACTTCTCACAGAAGACTCACCAGGATTATCGCAGCAAATGCATAACTCAGCATGAAGCCTCACGAGAACCAAGATATCGCTGGTTCTACATATCAGGCGCACTGTGGAGTGGTGAAAACAACAGATAACGTGTTTCTCGCATTATATAGCTCCAAAAGAGCGATTTCGATGATTCGGTATACTTCTCACAGAAGAACCACCAAGATTATGACACAAAATGCATATCTCAGCTTGAAACCCCACAGAAACCAAGATATCGCCGGTTCTGAATATCAAACGTACTGTGCAGTGCTGAAAACACCAGATAACGCGTTTTTTCGCATTATATAGCTCCAACAGAGCGATTTCGATGATTCGGCATACTTCTCACAGAAGAACCACCAAGATTATCCCGGAAAATGCATATCTCAACTTGAAACCCCACGAAAACCAAGATATTGCCGGTTCGGCATATCAAACGCACTGTGGAGTGGTGAAAAAACCAGAAAACGCGTTTTCTCGAATTAAATAGCTCCAACAGAGCGATTTCGATGATTCAGCATACTTCTCACAGAAGAACCACCAAGATTATCCCAGAAAATGCATATCCCAAATTGAAACCCCACGAAAACAAGGTATCGCCGGGTCTGCATATCAAACGCACTGTGGAGTCGTGAAAACACCAGATAACGTGCTTCTCGCATTAAATAGCTCCAACAGAGAGATTTCGATGATTCGGCATACTTCTCACAGAAGAACCACCAAGATTATCCCGGAAAATGCATATCTCAACTTGAAACCCCACGAAAACCAAGATATTGCCGGTTCGGCATATCAAACGCACTGTGGAGTGGTGAAAAAACCAGAAAACGCGTTTTCTCGAATTAAATAGCTCCAACAGAGCGATTTCGATGATTCAGCATACTTCTCACAGAAGAACCACCAAGATTATCCCAGAAAATGCATATCTCAACTTGAAACCCCACGAAAACCAAGATATTGCCGGTTCGGCATATCAAACGCACTGTGGAGTGGTGAAAAAACCAGAAAACGCGTTTTCTCGAATTAAATAGCTCCAACAGAGTGATATCGATGATTCTGCATACTTCTCACAGAAGACTCACCGAGATTATCCCAGGAGATGCATATCCACCTTGAAAACCCACGAAAATCCAGATATCGCCGGTTCTGAGTATCAAACGTACTGTGGAGTGGTGAAAACTCCAGGAAACGTGTTTCTCGCATTAAATAGCTCCAAAACAGCGATTTCGATGATTCGGCATACTTCTCACAGAAGAAACACCAACATTATTGCAGAAAGCGCATATCTCAGCTAAAAACCCTACGAAAACCAACACATTGCCGGTTCTACATATCAAACGCAATGTGGAGTGGTGAAAACACCAGGTAACGTGTCTCTCGCATTAAATAGCTCCAGAACAGCGATTTCGATGATTCTGCATACTTCTCAGAGCAGAACCACCAAGATTATCGCAGAAAATGCATGTCTCAGCTTGAAACCCCACGAAAACCAAGATATCTCCGGTTCTGCATAACAAACGCACTGTGCAGTGGTGAAAACACCAGATAACGCGCTTCCCCGCATTAAATAGCTCCAAAACAGCGATTTCGATGATTCGGCATACTTCTCACAGAAGAAACACCAACATTATTGCAGAAAGCGCATATCTCAGCTAAAAACCCTACGAAAACCAACACATTGCCGGTTCTACATATCAAACTTACTGTGGAGTGGTGAAAACACCAGGTAACGTGTTTCTCGCATTAAATAGCTCCAAAACAGCGATTTCGATGATTCTGCATACTTCTCAGAGCAGAACCACCAAGATTATCCCAGAAAATGCATATCTCAGCTTGAAACCTCACGAAAACCAAGATATCTCCGGTTCGGCATATCAAACGCACTGTGGAGTGGTGAAAAAACCAGATAACGTGCTTCTCGCATTAAATAGCTTCAAAAGAGCGATTACGGTGATTCTGCATACTTCTCACAGAAGAACCACCAAGATTATCCCAGAAAATGCATATCTCAGCTTGAAACGTCACGAAAACCAAGATATCTCCGGTTCTGCATAACAAACGCACTGTGCAGTGGTGAAAACACCAGAAAATGAGTTTTTTCGCATTAAATAGCTTCAAAAGAGCGATTACAATGATTCTGCATACTTCTCACAGAAGCCTCACCAAGATTATCGCAGGAAATGCATATCCAGCTGGAAACCCCACGAAAATCCAGATATCGCAGTTTCTGCATATCAAACGTGCTGAGGAGTGGTGAAAACACCAGATAACGTGCTTCCCCGCATTAAATAGCTCCAAACGAGCGATTTCGATGACACGGCATACTTCTCACAGAAGCCTCACCAAGATTATCCCAGAAAATGCATATGTCAGCTTGAAGCCCCACGAAAACCAAGATATTTCCGGTTCTGCATATCAAACGCACTGTGCAGTGGTGAAAACACCAGAAAACGCGTTTTGTCGCATGAAATATCTCCATAAGAGTGATATCGATGATTCTGTATACTTCTCACAGAAGACTCACCGAGATTATCCCAGAAAATGCATATCCAGCTGGAAAACCCACGAAAACCGAGATATCTCCGGTTCTGCATATCAAACGCACTGTGGAGTGGTGAAAACACCAGATAACGTGCTTCTCGCATTAAATAGCTCCAACAGAACGATTTCGATGATTCAGCATACTTCTCACAGAAGAACCACCAAAATTATCCCAGAAAATGCATATCTCAGCTTGAAACCCCACGAAAACCAAGATATCGCCGGTTCGGCATATCAAACGCACTGTGCAGTGCTGAAAACACCAGATAACGCGTTTTTTCGCATTATAAAGCTCCAAAAGAGCGATTTCGATGATTCGGCATACTTCCCACAGAAGAACCACGAAGATTATCGCATAAAATGCATATCTCAACTTGAAACCCCACGAAAACCAAGATATCGCCGGTTCGGCATATCAAACGCACTGTGGAGTGGTGAAAAAACCAGATAACGTGCTTCTCGCATTAAATAGCTTCAAAAGAGCGATTACGGTGATTCTGCATACTTCTCACAGAAGCCTCACCAAGATTATCGCAGGAAATGCATATCAAGCTGGAAACCTCACGAAAATCCAGATATCGCAGTTTCTGCATATCAAACGTACTGAGGTGTGGTGAAAACACCAGATAACGTGCTTCCCCGCATTAAATAGCTCCAAAACAGCGATTTCGATGATTCGGCACACTTCTCACAGAAGAAACACCAACATTATTGCAGAAAGCGCATATGTCTTCTTGAAGCCCCACGAAAACCAAGATATTTCCGGTTCTGCATATCAAAAGCACTGTGCAGTTGTGAAAACACCAGAAAACGCGTTTTGTCGCATATAATATCTCCATAAGAGTGATATCGATGATTCTGCATACTTCTCACAGAAGACTCACCGAGATTATCCCAGAAAATGCATATCCAGCTGGAAAACCCACGAAAACCGAGATATCTCTGCTTCTGCATATCAAACGCACTGCGGAGTGGTGAAAACACCAGATAACGTGCTTCTCGCATTAAGTAGCTCCAACAGAACGATTTCGATGATTCAGCATACTTCTCACAGAAGAACCACCAAAATTATCCCAGAAAATGCATATCTCAGCTTGAAACCCCACGAAAACCAAGATATCGCCGGTTCGGCATATCAAACGCACTGTGTAGTGGTGAAAAAACCAGATAACGTGCTTCTCGCATTAAATAGCTTCAAAAGAGCGATTACGGTGATTCTGCATACTTCTCACAGAAGTACCACCAAGATTATCCCAGAAAATGCATATCTCAGCTTGAAACGTCACGAAAACCAAGATATCTACGGTTCTGCATAACAAACGCACTGTGCAGTGGTGAAAACACCAGAACATGAGTTTTTTCGCATTAAATAGCTTCAAAAGAGCGATTACAACGATTCTGCATACTTCTCACAGAAGCCTCACCAAGATTATCGCAGGAAATGCATATCCAGCCTGAAACCCCACGAAAATCCAGATATCGCAGTTTCTGCATATCAAACGTACTGTGCAGTGGTGAATCCACCAGAAAATGTGTTTCTCGCATTAAATAGCTCCAAAAGAGCGATTTCGATGATTCGGCATACTTCTCACAGAAGACTCACCAGGATTATCGCAGAAAATGCATATCTCACCATGAAGCCTCACGAGAACCAAGATATCGCCGGTTCGGCATATCAAACGCACTGTGGAGTGGTGATAAAACCAGATAACATGCTTCTCGCATTAAATAACTCCAAAAGAGCGATTTGGGTGATTCGGCATACTTCTCACAGAAGAACCACGAAGATTATCGCATAAAATGCATATCCCAACTTGAAACCCCACGAAAACAACATATCGCTGGGTCTGCATATCAAACGCACTGTGGAGTCGTGAAAACACCAGATAACGTGCTTCTCGCATTAAATAGCTCCAACAGAGAGATTTCGATGATTCGGCATACTTCTCACAGAAGACTCACCGAGATTATCCCAGAAAATGCATAACCAGCTGGAAAACCCACGAAAACCGAGATATCTCTGGTTCTGCATATCAAACGCACTGTGGAGTGGTGAAAACACCTGATGACGTGCTTCTCGCATTAAATAGCTCCAACAGAACGATTTCGATGAGTCAGCATACTTCTCACAGAAGAACCACCAAAATTATACCAGAAAATGCATATCTCAGCTTGAAACCCCACGAAAACCAAGATATCGCCGGTTCGGCATATCAAACGCACTGTGTAGTGGTGAAAAAACCAGATAACGTGCTTCTCGCATTAAATAGCTTCAAAAGAGCGATTACGGTGATTCTGCATACTTCTCACAGAAGTACCACCAAGATTATCCCAGAAAATGCATATCTCAGCTTGAAACGTCACGAAAACCAAGATATCTCCGGTTCTGCATAACAAACGCACTCTGCAGTGGTGAAAACACCAGAAAATGAGTTTTTTCGCATTAAATAGCTTCAAAAGAGCGATTACAATGATTCTGCATACTTCTCACAGAAGCCTCACCAAGATTATCGCAGGAAATGCATATCCAGCCTGAAACCCCACGAAAATCCAGATATCGCAGTTTCTGCATATCAAACGTACTGTGCAGTCGTGAATCCACCAGAAAACGTGTTTCTCGCATTAAATAGCTCCAAAAGAGCGATTTCGATGATTGGGCATACTTCTCACAGAAGACTCACCAGGATTATCGCAGCAAATGCATATCTCAGCATGAAGCCTCACGAGAACCAAGATATCGCCGGTTCGGCATATCAAACGCACTGTGGAGTGGTGATAAAACCAGATAACATGCTTCTCGCATTAAATAACTCCAAAAGAGCGATTTGGGTGATTCGGCATACTTCTCACAGAAGAACCACGAAGATTATCGCATAAAATGCATATCCCAACTTGAAACCCCACGAAAACAACATATCGCCGGGTCTGCATATCAAACGCACTGTGGAGTCGTGAAAACACCAGATAACGTGCTTCTCGCATTAAATAGCTCCAACAGAGAGATTTCGATGATTCGGCATACTTCTCACAGAAGAACCACCAAGATTATCCCAGACAATGCTAATCTCAACTTGAAACCTGACGAAAACCAAGATATCGCAGGTACTGCATCTGAAACGTACTGTGGAGTGCTGAAAACACCAAATAACGTGTTTCTAGCATTAAATAGCTCCAAAAGAGTGATATCGATGATTCTGCATACTTCTCACAGAAGACTCACCGAGATTATCCCAGGAGATGCATATCCACCTTGAAAACCCACGAAAATCCAGATATCGCCGATTCCTCATATCAAACGTACGGCGGAGTGGTGAAAACACCAGAAAACACGTTTTTTAGCATTAAATAGCTCCAAACGAGCGATTTCGATGATACGGCATACTTCTCACAGAAGCCTCACCAAGATTATCCCAGAAAATATGCGCATCTCAGCTTGAAACCCCACGAAAACCAAGATATCGCCGGTTCTGAGAATCAAACGTACTGTGGAGTGGTGAAAACACCAGGAAACGTGTTTCTCGCATTAAATAGCTCCAAAACAGCGATTTCGATGATTCGGCATACTTCTCACAGAAGAAACACCAACATTATTGCAGAAAGCGCATATTTCAGCTAAAAACCCTACGAAAACCAACACATGGCCGGTTCTACATATCAAACGCAATGTGGAGTGGTGAAAACACCAGGTAACGTGTCTCTCGCATTAAATAGCTCCGAAACAGCGATTTCGATGATTCTGCATACTTCTCAGAGCAGAACCACCAAGATTATCCCAGAAAATGCATATCTCAGCTTGAAACCTCACGAAAACCAAGATATCTCCGGTTCTGCATAACTAACGCACTGTGCAGTGGTGAAAACACCAGAAAATGAGTTTTTTCGCATTAAATAGCTTCAACAGAGCGATTACAATGATTCTGCATACTTCTCACAGAAGCCTCATCAAGATTATCGAAGGAAATGCATATCCAGCTGGAAACCCCACGAAAACCAAGATATCGCCGGTTCTGCATAACAAACGTACTGTGGAGTGGTGAAAACACCAGTTAACGTCCTTCTCGCATTAAATAGCTCCAAAAGAGCGACTTCGATGATTCTGCATACTTCTCACAGAAGAACCACCAAGATTATCCCAGACAATGCATATCTCCGCTTGAAACCCCACGAAAATCGAAATATCGCCGTTTCTGCTTATCAAACGTACTGTGGAGTTGTAAAAACACCAGAAAACGTGTTTTTTCGCATTAAATAGCTCCGGAAGTGCGGTTTCGATGATTCGGCATACTTCTCACAGAAGAAACACCAACATTATCGCAGAAAACGCATACCTCAGCTTAAAACCCTACGAAAACCAACCCATTGCCGGTTCTAAATATCAAGCGCACTGTGGAGTGGTGAAAACACCAGATAACGTGTTTCTCGCGTTATATAGATCCAAAAGAGCGATTTCGATGATTCTGCATACTTCTCACAGAAGACTCACCAGGATTATCGCAGCAAATGCATAACTCAGCATGAAGCCTCACGAGAACCAAGATATCGCTGGTTCTACATATCAGGCGCACTGTGGAGTGGTGAAAACAACAGATAACGTGTTTCTCGCATTATATAGCTCCAAAAGAGCGATTTCGATGATTCGGTATACTTCTCACAGAAGAACCACCAAGATTATGACACAAAATGCATATCTCAGCTTGAAACCCCACAGAAACCAAGATATCGCCGGTTCTGAATATCAAACGTACTGTGCAGTGCTGAAAACACCAGATAACGCGTTTTTTCGCATTATATAGCTCCAACAGAGCGATTTCGATGATTCGGCATACTTCTCACAGAAGAACCACCAAGATTATCCCGGAAAATGCATATCTCAACTTGAAACCCCACGAAAACCAAGATATTGCCGGTTCGGCATATCAAACGCACTGTGGAGTGGTGAAAAAACCAGAAAACGCGTTTTCTCGAATTAAATAGCTCCAACAGAGCGATTTCGATGATTCAGCATACTTCTCACAGAAGAACCACCAAGATTATCCCAGAAAATGCATATCCCAAATTGAAACCCCACGAAAACAAGGTATCGCCGGGTCTGCATATCAAACGCACTGTGGAGTCGTGAAAACACCAGATAACGTGCTTCTCGCATTAAATAGCTCCAACAGAGAGATTTCGATGATTCGGCATACTTCTCACAGAAGAACCACCAAGATTATCCCGGAAAATGCATATCTCAACTTGAAACCCCACGAAAACCAAGATATTGCCGGTTCGGCATATCAAACGCACTGTGGAGTGGTGAAAAAACCAGAAAACGCGTTTTCTCGAATTAAATAGCTCCAACAGAGCGATTTCGATGATTCAGCATACTTCTCACAGAAGAACCACCAAGATTATCCCAGAAAATGCATATCTCAACTTGAAACCCCACGAAAACCAAGATATTGCCGGTTCGGCATATCAAACGCACTGTGGAGTGGTGAAAAAACCAGAAAACGCGTTTTCTCGAATTAAATAGCTCCAACAGAGTGATATCGATGATTCTGCATACTTCTCACAGAAGACTCACCGAGATTATCCCAGGAGATGCATATCCACCTTGAAAACCCACGAAAATCCAGATATCGCCGATTCCTCATATCAAACGTACTGCGGAGTGGTGAAAACACCAGAAAACACGTTTTTTCGCATTAAATAGCTCCAAACGAGCGATTTCGATGATACGGCATACTTCTCACAGAAGCCTCACCAAGATTATCCCAGAAAATATGCGCATCTCAGCTTGAAACCCCACGAAAACCAAGATATCGCCGGTTCTGAGTATCAAACGTACTGTGGAGTGGTGAAAACACCAGGAAACGTGTTTCTCGCATTAAATAGCTCCAAAACATCGATTTCGATGATTCGGCATACTTCTCACAGAAGAAACACCAACATTATTGCAGAAAGCGCATATCTCAGCTAAAAACCCTACGAAAACCAACACATTGCCGGTTCTACATATCAAACTTAATGTGGAGTGGTGAAAACACCAGGTAACGTGTTTCTCGCATTAAATAGCTCCAAAACAGCGATTTCGATGATTCTGCATACTTCTCAGAGCAGAACCACCAAGATTATCCCAGAAAATGCATATCTCAGCTTGAAACCTCACGAAAACCAAGATATCTCCGGTTCGGCATATCAAACGCACTGAGGAGTGGTGAAAACACCAGATAACGTGCTTCCCCGCATTAAATAGCTCCAAACGAGCGATTTCGATGACACGGCATACTTCTCACAGAAGCCTCACCAAGATTATCCCAGAAAATGCATATGTCAGCTTGAAGCCCCACGAAAACCAAGGTATTTCCGGTTCTGCATATCAAACGCACTGTGCAGTGGTGAAAACACCAGAAAACGCGTTTTGTCGCATGAAATATCTCCATAAGAGTGATATCGATGATTCTGCATACTTCTCACAGAAGACTCACCGAGATTATCCCAGGAGATGCATATCCACCTTGAAAACCCACGAAAATCCAGATATCGCCGATTCCTCATATCAAACGTACTGCGGAGTGGTGAAAACACCAGAAAACACGTTTTTTCGCATTAAATAGCTCCAAACGAGCGATTTCGATGATACGGCATACTTCTCACAGAAGCCTCACCAAGATTATCCCAGAAAATATGCGCATCTCAGCTTGAAACCCCACGAAAACCAAGATATCGCCGGTTCGGCATATCAAACGCACTGTGCAGTGCTGAAAACACCAGATAACGCGTTTTTTCGCATTATAAAGCTCCAAAAGAGCGATTTCGATGATTCGGTATACTTCTCACAGACGAACCACCAAGATTATGACAGAAAATGCATATCTCAGCTTGAAACCCCACAAAAACCAAGATATCGCCGGTTCTGAATATCAAACGTACTGTGCAGTGCTGAAAACACCAGATAACGCGTTTTTTCGCATTAAATAGCTCCAAAAGAGTGATATCGACGATTCTGCATTCCTCTGACAGAAGACTCACCGAGATTATCCCAGAAAATGCATATCTCTGCTTGAAACGTCACGAAACCAAGATATCTCCGGTTCTGCATAACAAACGCACTGTGCAGTGGTGAAAACACCAGAAAATGAGTTTTTTCGCATTAAATAGCTTCAAAAGAGCGATTACAATGATTCTGCATACTTCTCACAGAAGCCCCACCAAGATTATCCCAGAAAATGCATATCTCTGCTTGAAACGTCACGAAAACCAAGATATCTCCGGTTCTGCATAACAAACGCACTGTGCAGTGGTGAAAACACCAGAAAATGAATTTTTTTCGCATTAAATAGCTTCAAAAGAGCGATTACAATGATTCTGCATACTTCTCACAGAAGCCTCACCAAGATTATCGCAGGAAATGCATATCCAGCCTGAAACCCCACGAAAATCCAGATATCGCAGTTTCTGCATATTAAACGTACTGTGCAGTGGTGAATCCACCAGAAAACGTGTTTCTCGCATTAAATAGCTCCAAAAGAGCGATTTCGATGATTCTGCATACTTCTCACAGAAGCCCCACCAAGATTATCCCAGAAAATGCATATCTCTGCTTGAAACGTCACGAAAACCAAGATATCTCCGGTTCTGCATAACAAACGCACTGTGCAGTGGTGAAAACACCAGAAAATGAATTTTTTTCGCATTAAATAGCTTCAAAAGAGCGATTACAATGATTCTGCATACTTCTCACAGAAGCCTCACCAAGATTATCGCAGGAAATGCATATCCAGCCTGAAACCCCACGAAAATCCAGATATCGCAGTTTCTGCATATTAAACGTACTGTGCAGTGGTGAATCCACCAGAAAACGTGTTTCTCGCATTAAATAGCTCCAAAAGAGCGATTTCGATGATTCGGCATACTTCTCACAGAAGACTCACCAGGATTATCGCAGCAAATGCATATCTCAGCATGAAGCCTCACGAGAACCAAGATATCGCCGGTTCGGCATATCAAAGGCACTGTGGAGTGGTGATAAAACCAGATAACATGCTTCTCGCATTAAATAACTCCAAAAGAGCGATTTGGGTGATTCGGCATACTTCTCACAGAAGAACCACGAAGATTATCGCATAAAATGCATATCCCAACTTGAAACCCCACGAAAACAACATATCGCCGGGTCTGCATATCAAACGCACTGTGGAGTCGTGAAAACACCAGATAACGTGCTTCTCGCATTTAATAGCTCCAATAGAGAGATTTCGATGATTCGGCATACTTCTCACAGAAGAACCACCAAGATTATCCCAGAAAATGCATATCTCAGCTTGAAACCTCACGAAAACCAAGATATCTCCGGTTCGGCATATCAAACGCACTGAGGAGTGGTGAAAACACCAGATAACGTGCTTCCCCGCATTAAATAGCTCCAAACGAGCGATTTCGATGACACGGCATACTTCTCACAGAAGCCTCACCAAGATTATCCCAGAAAATGCATATGTCAGCTTGAAGCCCCACGAAAACCAAGGTATTTCCGGTTCTGCATATCAAACGCACTGTGCAGTGGTGAAAACACCAGAAAACGCGTTTTGTCGCATGAAATATCTCCATAAGAGTGATATCGATGATTCTGCATACTTCTCACAGAAGACTCACCGAGATTATCCCAGGAGATGCATATCCACCTTGAAAACCCACGAAAATCCAGATATCGCCGATTCCTCATATCAAACGTACTGCGGAGTGGTGAAAACACCAGAAAACACGTTTTTTCGCATTAAATAGCTCCAAACGAGCGATTTCGATGATACGGCATACTTCTCACAGAAGCCTCACCAAGATTATCCCAGAAAATATGCGCAATCTCAGCTTGAAACCCCACGAAAACCAAGATATCGCCGGTTCGGCATATCAAACGCACTGTGCAGTGCTGAAAACACCAGATAACGCGTTTTTTCGCATTATAAAGCTCCAAAAGAGCGATTTCGATGATTCGGTATACTTCTCACAGACGAACCACCAAGATTATGACAGAAAATGCATATCTCAGCTTGAAACCCCACAAAAACCAAGATATCGCCGGTTCTGAATATCAAACGTACTGTGCAGTGCTGAAAACACCAGATAACGCGTTTTTTCGCATTAAATAGCTCCAAAAGAGTGATATCGACGATTCTGCATTCTTCTGACAGAAGACTCACCGAGATTATCCCAGAAAATGCATATCCAGCTGGAAAACCCACGAAATCCAAGATATCTCCGGTTCTGCATATCAAACGCACTGTGGAGTGGTGATAAAACCAGATAACATGCTTCTCGCATTAAATAACTCCAACAGAGCGATTTCGATGATTCGGCATACTTCCCACAGAAGAACCACTAAGATTATCGCATAAAATGCATATCTCAACTTGAAACCCCACGAAAACCAAGATATCGCCGGTTCGGCATATCAAACGCACTGTGGAGTGGTGAAAAAACCAGATAACGTGCTTCTCGCATTAAATAGCTTCAAAAGAGCGATTACGGTGATTCTGCATACTTCTCACAGAAGTACCACCAAGATTATCCCAGAAAATGCATATCTCTGCTTGAAACGTCACGAAAACCAAGATATCTCCGGTTCTGCATAACAAACGCACTGTGCAGTGGTGAAAACACCAGAAAATGAGTTTTTTCGCATTAAATAGCTTCAAAAGAGCGATTACAATGATTCTGCATACTTCTCACAGAAGCCCCACCAAGATTATCCCAGAAAATGCATATCTCTGCTTGAAACGTCACGAAAACCAAGATATCTCCGGTTCTGCATAACAAACGCACTGTGCAGTGGTGAAAACACCAGAAAATGAATTTTTTTCGCATTAAATAGCTTCAAAAGAGCGATTACAATGATTCTGCATACTTCTCACAGAAGCCTCACCAAGATTATCGCAGGAAATGCATATCCAGCCTGAAACCCCACGAAAATCCAGATATCGCAGTTTCTGCATATCAAACGTACTGTGCAGTGGTGAATCCACCAGAAAACGTGTTTCTCGCATTAAATAGCTCCAAAAGAGCGATTTCGATGATTCGGCATACTTCTCACAGAAGACTCACCAGGATTATCGCAGCAAATGCATATCTCAGCATGAAGCCTCACGAGAACCAAGATATCGCCGGTTCGGCATATCAAACGCACTGTGGAGTGGTGATAAAACCAGATAACATGCTTCTCGCATTAAATAACTCCAAAAGAGCGATTTGGGTGATTCGGCATACTTCTCACAGAAGAACCACGAAGATTATCGCATAAAATGCATATCCCAACTTGAAACCCCACGAAAACAACATATCGCCGGGTCTGCATATCAAACGCACTGTGGAGTCGTGAAAACACCAGATAACGTGCTTCTCGCATTTAATAGCTCCAATAGAGAGATTTCGATGATTCGGCATACTTCTCACAGAAGAACCACCAAGATTATCCCAGAAAATGCATATCTCAGCTTGAAACGTCACGAAAACCAAGATATCTCCGGTTCTGCATAACAAACGCACTGTGCAGTGGTGAAAACACCAGAAAATGAGTTTTTTCGCATTAAATAGCTTCAAAAGAGCGATTACAATGATTCTGCATACTTCTCACAGAAGCCTCACCAAGATTATCCCAGAAAATGCATAACCAGCTGGAAAACCCACGAAAACCGAGATATCTCTGGTTCTGCATATCAAACGCACTGTGGCGTGGTGAAAGCACCAGATAACGTGCTTCTCGCATTAAATAGCTCCAACAGAACGATTTCGATGATTCAGCATACTTCTCACAGAAGAACCACCAAAATTATCGCAGAAAATGCATATCTCAGCTTGAAACCCCACGAAAACCAAGATATCGCCGGTTCGGCATATCAAACGCACTGTGTAGCGGTGAAAAAACTAGATAACGTGCTTCTCGCATTAAATAGCTTCAAAAGAGCGATTACGGTGATTCTGCATACTTCTCACAGAAGTACCACCAAGATTATCCCAGAAAATGCATATCTCAGCTTGAAACGTCACGAAAACCAAGATATCTCCGGTTCTGCATAACAAACGCACTGTGCAGTGGTGAAAACACCAGAAAATGAGTTTTTTCGCATTAAATAGCTTCAAAAGAGCGATTACAATGATTCTGCATACTTCTCACAGAAGCCTCACCAAGATTATCGCAGGAAATGCATATCCAGCCTGAAGGCCCACGAAAATCCAGATATCGCAGTTTCTGCATATCAAACGTACTGTGCAGTGGTGAATCCACCAGAAAACGTGTTTCTCGCATTAAATAGCTCCAAAAGAGCGATTTCGATGATTCGGCATACTTCTCACAGAAGACTCACTAGGATTATCGCAGCAAATGCATATCTCAGCATGAAGCCTCACGAGAACCAAGATATCGCCGGTTCGGCATATCAAACGCACTGTGGAGTGGTGATAAAACCAGATAACATGCTTCTCGCATTAAATAACTCCAAAAGAGCGATTTGGGTGATTCGGCATACTTCTCACAGAAGAACCACGAAGATTATCGAATAAAATGCATATCCCAACTTGAAACCCCACGAAAACAACATATCGCCGGGTCTGCATATCAAACGCACTGTGGAGTCGTGAAAACACCAGATAACGTGCTTCTCGCATTAAATAGCTCCAACAGAGAGATTTCGATGATTCGGCATACTTCTCACAGAAGAACCACCAAGATTATCCCAGACAATGCTAATCTCAACTTGAAACCTGACGAAAACCAAGATATCGCAGGTACTGCATCTGAAACGTACTGTGGAGTGCTGAAAACACCAAATAACGTGTTTCTAGCATTAAATAGCTCCAAAAGAGTGATATCGATGATTCTGCATACTTCTCACAGAAGACTCACCGAGATTATCCCAGGAGATGCATATCCACCTTGAAAACCCACGAAAATCCAGATATCGCCGATTCCTCATATCAAACGTACGGCGGAGTGGTGAAAACACCAGAAAACACGTTTTTTAGCATTAAATAGCTCCAAACGAGCGATTTCGATGATACGGCATACTTCTCACAGAAGCCTCACCAAGATTATCCCAGAAAATATGCGCATCTCAGCTTGAAACCCCACGAAAACCAAGATATCGCCGATTCTGAGTATCAAACGTACTGTGGAGTGGTGAAAACACCAGGAAACGTGTTTCTCGCATTAAATAGCTCCAAAACAGCGATTTCGATGATTCGGTATACTTCTCACAGAAGAACCGCCAAGATTATGACAGAAAATGCATATCTCAGCTTGAAACCCCACAGAAACCAAGATATCGCCGGTTCTGAATATCAAACGTACTGTGCAGTGCTGAAAACACCAGATAACGCGTTTTTTCGCATTAAATAGCTCCAACAGAGCGATTTCGATGATTCGGCATACTTCTCACAGAAGAACCACCAAGATTATCCCGGAAAATGCATATCTCAACTTGAAACCCCACGAAAACCAAGATATTGCCGGTTCGGCATATCAAACGCACTGTGGAGTGGTGAAAAAACCAGAAAACGCGTTTTCTCGAATTAAATAGCTCCAACAGAGCGATTTCGATGATTCAGCATACTTCTCACAGAAGAACCACCAAGATTATCCCAGAAAATGCATATCTCAGCTTGAAACCCCACGAAAACCAAGATATCGCCGGTTCGGCATATCAAACGCACTGTGGAGTGGTGATAAAACCAGATAACATGCTTCTCGCATTAAATAGCTCCAACAGAGAGATTTCGATGATTCGGCATACTTCTCACAGAGGAACCACCAAGATTATCCCGGAAAATGCATATCTCAACTTGAAACCCCACGAAAACCAAGATATTGCCGGTTCAGCATATCAAACGCACTGTGGAGTGGTGAAAACACCAGAAAACGCGTTTTTTCGCATTAAATATCTAGAAAGGGGCGATTTCGATGATACGGCATACTTCCTACAGAAGCCTCACCAAGATTATCGCAGAAAATGCATATCTCAGCTTGAAGCCCCTCGAAAACAAGATATCTCCGGTTCTGCATATCAAACGCACTGTGGAGTGGTGATAAAACCAGATAACATGCTTCTCGCATTAAATAGCTACAGAAGTGCGGTTTCGATGATTCGGCATACTTCTCACAGAAGAAACACCAAGATTATGACAGAAAATGCATATCTCAGCTTGAAACCCCACAGAAACCAAGATATCGCCGGTTCTGAATATCAAACGTACTGTGCAGTGCTGAAAACACCAGATAACGCGTTTTTTCGCATTAAATCGCTCCAACAGAGCGATTTCGATGATTCGGCATACTTCTCACAGAAGAACCACCAAGATTATCCCGGAAAATGCATATCTCAACTTGAAACCCCACGAAAACCAAGATATTGCCGGTTCGGCATATCAAACGCACTGTGGAGTGGTGAAAAAACCAGAAAACGCGTTTTCTCGAATTAAATAGCTACAAAAGTGCGATTTCGATTATTCGGCATACTTCTCACAGAAGAACCACCAAGATTATGACAGAAAATGCATATCTCAGCTTGAAACCCCACAGAAACCAAGATATCGCCGGTTCTGCATAACAAACGCACTGTGTAGTGGTGAAAACACCAGAAAACGCGTTTTTTCGCATTAAATATCTAGAAAGGGGCGATTTCGATGATACGGCATACTTCCTACAGAAGCCTCACCAAGATTATCGCAGAAAATGCATATCTCAGCTTGAAACCCCACGAAAACAAGATATCGCCGGATCTGCATATCAAACGCACTGTGGAGTGGTGAAAACACCAGATAAGGTGCTTCTCGCTTTAAATAGCTCCAACAGAGCGATTTCGATGATTCAGCATACTTCTCACAGAAGAACCACCAAGATTATCCCAGAAAATGCATATCTCAGCTTGAAACCCCACGAAAACCAAGATATCGCCGGTTCGGCATATCAAACGCACTGTGGAGTGGTGATAAAACCAGATAACATGCTTCTCGCATTAAATAACTCCAACAGAGCGATTTGGATGATTCGGCATACTTCTCACAGAAGAACCACGAAGATTATCGCATAAAATGCATATCTCAACTTGAAACCCCACGAAAACAAGATATCACCGGGTCTGCATATCAAACGCACCGTGGGGTCGTGAAAACACCAGATAACGTGCTTCTCGCATTAAATAGCTCCAACAGAGAGATTTCGATGATTCAGCATACTTCTCACAGAAGAACCACCAAGATAATCCCGGGAAATGCATATCTCAACTTGAAACCCCACGAAAACCAAGATATCGCCGGTTCGGCATATCAAACGCACTGTGGAGTGGTGAAAAAACCAGATAACATGCTTCTCGCATTAAATAACTCCAACAGAGCGATTTGGATGATTCGGCATACTTCTCACAGAAGAACCACGAAGATTATCGCATAAAATGCATATCGCAACTTGAAACCCCACGAAAACAAGATATCGCCGGGTCTGCATATCAAACGCACCGTGGAGTCGTGAAAACACCAGATAACGTGCTTCTCGCATTAAATAGCACCAACAGAGAGATTTCGATGATTCGGCATACTTCTCACAGAAGAACCACCAAGATTATCGCAGAAAATGCATATCTCAGCTTGAAACCCCACGAAAACCAAGATATCTCCGGTTCTGCATATCAAACGCACTGTGTAGTGGATAAAACACCAGAAAACGCGTTGTTTCGCATTAAATAGCTCCAAAAGGGCGATTTCGATGATACGGCATAGTTCTTACAGAAGCCTCACCAAGATTATCGCAGAAAATGCATATCTCAGCTTGAAACCCCACGAAAACAAGATATCGCCGGTTCTGCACATCAAACGCACTGTGTAGTGGTGAAAACACCAGAAATCGCGTTTTTTCGCATTAAATGTCTAGAAAAGGGCGATTTCGATGATACGGCATACTTCCTACAGAAGCCTCACCAAGATTATCGCAGAAAATGCATATCTCAGCTTGAAACCCCACGAAAACAAGATATCGCCGGATCTGCATATCAAACGCACTGTGGAGTGGTGAAAACACCAGATAACGTGCTTCTCGCATTAAATAGCTCCAACAGAGCGATTTCGATGATTCGGCATACTTCTCACGAAAGCCTCACTAAGATTATCGCAGAAAATGCATATCTCAGCTTGAAACCCCACGAAAACAAGATATCGCCGGATCTGCATATCAAACGCACTGTGGAGTGGTGAAAACACCAGATAACGTGCTTCTCGCATTAAATAGCTCCAACAGAGCGATTTCGATGATTCGGCATACTTCTCACGAAAGCCTCACTAAGATTATCGGAGAAAATGCATACCTCAGCCTGAAACCCCACGAGAACAAGATATCGCCGGTTCTGCATATCAAACGCACTGTGGAGTGGTGAAGACACCAGATAAAGTGTTTCTCGCATTATATAGCTCCAAAAGGGCGATTTCGATGATTCGGCATACTTCTCACAGAAGAACCACCAAGATTATGACAGAAAATGCATATCTCAGCTTGAAACCCCACGAAAACCAAGTTATCTCCGGTTCTGCATAACAAACGCACTGTGCAGTGGAGAAAACACCAGAAAACGGGTGTATTCGCATGAAATAGCTCCAAAAGAGCGATTTCGATAATTCTGCATACTTCTCACAGAAGCCTCACCAAGATTATAGCAGAAAATGCATGTCTCAGCTTGATACCCCACGAAAACCAAGATATCGCCGGTTCTGAATATCAAACGTACTGTGGAGTGGTGAGAACACCAGGTAACGTGTTTCTCGCATTAAATAGCTCCAAAACAGCGATTTCGATGATTCGGCATACTTCTCACAGAAGAAACACCAACATTATTGCAGAAAGCGCATATCTCAGCTAAAAACCCTACGATAACCAACACATTGCCGGTTCTACACATCAAACGTACTGTGGAGTGGTGAAAACACCAGGTAACGTGTTTCTCGCATTAAATAGCTCCAAAACAGCGATTTCGATGATTCTGCAAACTTCTCAGAGCAGTACCACCAAGATTATCGCAGGAAATGCATATCCAGCTGGAAACCCCACGAAAATCCAGATATCGCAGTTTCTGCATATCAAACGTACTGAGGAGTGGTGAAAACACCAGATAAGGTGCTTCCCCGCATTAAATAGCTCCAAAAGAGCGATTTCGATGATTCAGCATACTTCTCACAGAAGCCTCACCAAGATTAACGCAGAAAATGCATGTCTCAGCTTGATACCCCACGAAAACCAAGATATCTCCGGTTCTGCATATCAAACGCACTGTGTAGTGGTGAAAACACCAGGTAACGCGTTTTTTCGCATTAAATAGCTGCAAACGAGCGATTTCGATGATACGGCATACTTCTCACAGAAGCCTCACCAAGATTATCCCAGAAAATATGCACATCTCAGCTTGAAACCCCACGAAAACCAAGATATCGCCGGTTCTGCATAACAAACGTACTGTGGAGTGGTGAAAACACCAGTTAACGTCCTTCTCGCATTAAATAGCTCCAAAAGAGCGACTTCGATGATTCTGCATACTTCTCACAGAAGAACCACCAAGATTATCCCAGACAATGCATATCTCCGATTGAAACCCCACGAAAATCGAGATATCGCCGTTTCTGCTTATCAAACGTACTGTGGAGTTGTAAAAACACCAGAAAACGTGCTTTTTCGCATTAAATAGCTCCAGAAGTGCGATTTCGATGATTCGGCATACTTCTCACAGAAGAAACACCAACATTATCGCAGAAAACGCATACCTCAGCTTAAAACCCTACGAAAACCAACCCATTGCCGGTTCTAAATATCAAGCGCACTGTGGAGTGGTGAAAACACCAGATAACGTGTTTCTCGCGTTATATAGATCCAAAAGAGCGATTTCGATGATTCTGCATACTTCTCACAGAAGACTCACCAGGATTATCGCAGCAAATGCATAACTCAGCATGAAGCCTCACGAGAACCAAGATATCGCTGGTTCTACATGTCAGGCGCACTGTGGAGTGGTGAAAACAACAGATGACGTGTTTCTCGCATTATATAGCTCCAAAAGAGCGATTTCGATGATTCGGTATACTTCTCACAGAAGAACCACCAAGATTATGACAGAAAATGCATATCTCAGCTTGAAACCCCACAGAAACCAAGATATCGCCGGTTCTGAATATCAAACGTACTGTGCAGTGCTGAAAACACCAGATAACGCGTTTTTTCGCATTAAATAGCTCCAACAGAGCGATTTCGATGATTCGGCATACTTCTCACAGAAGAACCACCAAGATTATCCCGGAAAATGCATATCTCAACTTGAAACCCCACGAAAACCAAGATATTGCCGGTTCGGCATATCAAACGCACTGTGGAGTGGTGAAAACACCAGAAAACGCATTTTCTCGAATTAAATAGCTACAAAAGTGCGATTTCGATTATTCGGCATACTTCTCACAGAAGAACCACCAAGATTATGACAGAAAATGCATATCTCAGCTTGAAACCCCACGAAAACCAAGATATCTCCGGTTCTGCATAACAAACGCACTGTGCAGTGGAGAAAACACCAGAAAACGCGTGTATTCGCATGAAATAGTTCCAAAAGAGCGATTTCGATAATTCTGCATACTTCTCACAGAAGCCTCACCCAGATTATCGCAGAAAATGCATGTGTCAGCTTGATACCCCACGAAAACCAAGATATCTCCGGTTCTGCATATCAAACGCACTGTGTAGTGGTGAAAACACCAGAAAACGCGTTTTTTCGCATTAAATATCTAGAAAGGGGCGATTTCGATGATACGGCATACTTCCTACAGAAGCCTCACCAAGATTATCGCAGAAAATGCATATCTCAGCTTGAAACCCCACGAAAACAAGATATCGCCGGATCAGCATATCAAACGCACTGTGGAGTGGTGAAAACACCAGATAAGGTGCTTCTCGCATTAAATAGCTCCAACAGAGCGATTTCGATGATTCAGCATACTTCTCACAGAGGAACCACCAAGATTATCCCGGAAAATGCATATCTCAACTTGAAATCCCACGAAAACCAAGATATTGCCGGTTCAGCATATCAAACGCACTGTGGAGTGGTGAAAACACCAGAAAACGCGTTTTTTCGCATTAAATAGCTTCAAAACAGCGATTTCGATGATTCTGCATACTTCTTACAGAAGCCTCACCAAGATTATCGCAGAAAATGCATATCTCAGCTTGAAGCCCCTCGAAAACAAGATATCTCCGGTTCTGCATATCAAACGCACTGTGGAGTGGTGATAAAACCAGATAACATGCTTCTCGCTTTAAATAACTCCAACAGAGCGATTTGGATAATTCGGCATACTTCTCACAGAAGAACCACGAAGATTATCGCATAAAATGCATATCTCAACTTGAAATCCCACGAAAACAAGATATCGCCGGGTCTGAATATCAAACGCACCGTGGGGTCGTGAAAACACCAGATAACGTGCTTCTCGCATTAAATAGCTCCAACAGAGAGATTTCGATGATTCGGCATACTTCTCACAGAAGAACCACCAAGATAATCCCGGGAAATGCATATCTCAACTTGAAACCCCACGAAAACCAAGATATCGCCGGTTCGGCATATCAAACGCACTGTGGAGTGGTGAAAAAACCAGATAACATGCTTCTCGCATTAAATAATTCCAACAGAGCGATTTGGATGATTCGGCATACTTCTCACAGAAGAACCACGAAGATTATCGCATAAAATGCATATCTCAACTTGAAACCCCACGAAAACCAAGATATCGCCGGTTCGGCATATCAAACGCACTGTGGAGTGGTGAAAAAACCAGATAACGTGCTTCTCGCATTAAATAGCTCCAACAGAGAGATTTCGATGATTCGGCATACTTCTCACAGAAGCCTCACCAAGATTATCCCAGAAAATATGCACATCTCAGCTTGAAACCCCACGAAAACCAAGATATCGCCGGTTCTGCATAACAAACGTACTGTGGAGTGGTGAAAACACCAGTTAACGTCCTTCTCGCATTAAATAGCTCCAAAAGAGCGACTTCGATGATTCTGCATACTTCTCACAGAAGAACCACCAAGATTATCCCAGACAATGCATATCTCCGATTGAAACCCCACGAAAATCGAGATATCGCCGTTTCTGCTTATCAAACGTACTGTGGAGTTGTAAAAACACCAGAAAACGTGCTTTTTCGCATTAAATAGCTCCAGAAGTGCGATTTCGATGATTCGGCATACTTCTCACAGAAGAAACACCAACATTATCGCAGAAAACGCATACCTCAGCTTAAAACCCTACGAAAACCAACCCATTGCCGGTTCTAAATATCAAGCGCACTGTGGAGTGGTGAAAACACCAGATAACGTGTTTCTCGCGTTATATAGATCCAAAAGAGCGATTTCGATGATTCTGCATACTTCTCACAGAAGACTCACCAGGATTATCGCAGCAAATGCATAACTCAGCATGAAGCCTCACGAGAACCAAGATATCGCTGGTTCTACATGTCAGGCGCACTGTGGAGTGGTGAAAACAACAGATGACGTGTTTCTCGCATTATATAGCTCCAAAAGAGCGATTTCGATGATTCGGTATACTTCTCACAGAAGAACCACCAAGATTATGACAGAAAATGCATATCTCAGCTTGAAACCCCACAGAAACCAAGATATCGCCGGTTCTGAATATCAAACGTACTGTGCAGTGCTGAAAACACCAGATAACGCGTTTTTTCGCATTAAATAGCTCCAACAGAGCGATTTCGATGATTCGGCATACTTCTCACAGAAGAACCACCAAGATTATCCCGGAAAATGCATATCTCAACTTGAAACCCCACGAAAACCAAGATATTGCCGGTTCGGCATATCAAACGCACTGTGGAGTGGTGAAAACACCAGAAAACGCATTTTCTCGAATTAAATAGCTACAAAAGTGCGATTTCGATTATTCGGCATACTTCTCACAGAAGAACCACCAAGATTATGACAGAAAATGCATATCTCAGCTTGAAACCCCACGAAAACCAAGATATCTCCGGTTCTGCATAACAAACGCACTGTGCAGTGGAGAAAACACCAGAAAACGCGTGTATTCGCATGAAATAGTTCCAAAAGAGCGATTTCGATAATTCTGCATACTTCTCACAGAAGCCTCACCCAGATTATCGCAGAAAATGCATGTGTCAGCTTGATACCCCACGAAAACCAAGATATCTCCGGTTCTGCATATCAAACGCACTGTGTAGTGGTGAAAACACCAGAAAACGCGTTTTTTCGCATTAAATATCTAGAAAGGGGCGATTTCGATGATACGGCATACTTCCTACAGAAGCCTCACCAAGATTATCGCAGAAAATGCATATCTCAGCTTGAAACCCCACGAAAACAAGATATCGCCGGATCAGCATATCAAACGCACTGTGGAGTGGTGAAAACACCAGATAAGGTGCTTCTCGCATTAAATAGCTCCAACAGAGCGATTTCGATGATTCAGCATACTTCTCACAGAGGAACCACCAAGATTATCCCGGAAAATGCATATCTCAACTTGAAATCCCACGAAAACCAAGATATTGCCGGTTCAGCATATCAAACGCACTGTGGAGTGGTGAAAACACCAGAAAACGCGTTTTTTCGCATTAAATAGCTTCAAAACAGCGATTTCGATGATTCTGCATACTTCTTACAGAAGCCTCACCAAGATTATCGCAGAAAATGCATATCTCAGCTTGAAGCCCCTCGAAAACAAGATATCTCCGGTTCTGCATATCAAACGCACTGTGGAGTGGTGATAAAACCAGATAACATGCTTCTCGCTTTAAATAACTCCAACAGAGCGATTTGGATAATTCGGCATACTTCTCACAGAAGAACCACGAAGATTATCGCATAAAATGCATATCTCAACTTGAAATCCCACGAAAACAAGATATCGCCGGGTCTGAATATCAAACGCACCGTGGGGTCGTGAAAACACCAGATAACGTGCTTCTCGCATTAAATAGCTCCAACAGAGAGATTTCGATGATTCGGCATACTTCTCACAGAAGAACCACCAAGATAATCCCGGGAAATGCATATCTCAACTTGAAACCCCACGAAAACCAAGATATCGCCGGTTCGGCATATCAAACGCACTGTGGAGTGGTGAAAAAACCAGATAACATGCTTCTCGCATTAAATAATTCCAACAGAGCGATTTGGATGATTCGGCATACTTCTCACAGAAGAACCACGAAGATTATCGCATAAAATGCATATCTCAACTTGAAACCCCACGAAAACCAAGATATCGCCGGTTCGGCATATCAAACGCACTGTGGAGTGGTGAAAAAACCAGATAACGTGCTTCTCGCATTAAATAGCTCCAACAGAGAGATTTCGATGATTCGGCATACTTCTCACAGAAGAACCACCAAGATAATCCCGGGAAATGCATATCTCAGCTTGAAACCCCACGAAAACCAAGATATCGCCGGTTCGGCATATCAGACGCACTGTGGAGTGGTGATAAAACCAGATAACATGCTTCTCGCATTAAATAGCTCCAACAGAGAGATTTCGATGATTCGGCATACTTCTCACAGAGGAACCACCAAGATTATCCCGGAAAATGCATATCTCAACTTGAAACCCCACGAAAACCAAGATATTGCCGGTTCAGCATATCAAACGCACTGTGGAGTGGTGAAAACACCAGAAAACGCGTTTTTTCGCATTAAATAGCTTCAAAACAGCGATTTCGATGATTCTGCATACTTCTTACAGAAGCCTCACCAAGATTATCGCAGAAAATGCATATCTCAGCTTGAAGCCCCTCGAAAACAAGATATCTCCGGTTCTGCATATCAAACGCACTGTGGAGTGGTGATAAAACCAGATAACATGCTTCTCGCATTAAATAACTCCAACAGAGCGATTTGGATGATTCGGCATACTTCTCACAGAAGAACCACGAAGATTATCGCATAAAATGCATATCTCAACTTGAAACCCCACGAAAACAAGATATCGCCGGGTCTGCATATCAAACGCACCGTGGGGTCGTAAAAACACCAGATAACGTGCTTCTCGCATTAAATAGCTCCAACAGAGAGATTTCGATGATTCGGCATACTTCTCACAGAAGAACCACCAAGATAATCCCGGGAAATGCAAATCTCAACTAGAAACCCCACGAAAACCAAGATATCGCCGGTTCGGCATATCAAACGCACTGTGGAGTGGTGAAAAAACCAGATAACATGCTTCTCGCATTAAATAACTCCAACAGAGCGATTTGGATGATTCGGCATACTTCTCACAGAAGAACCACGAAGATTATCGCATAAAATGCATATCGCAACTTGAAACCCCACGAAAACAAGATATCGCCGGGTCTGCATATCAAACGCACCGTGGAGTCGTGAAAACACCAGATAACGTGCTTCTCGCATTAAATAGCACCAACAGAGAGATTTCGATGATTCGGCATACTTCTCACAGAAGAATCACCAAGATTATCCCGGAAAATGCATATCTCAGCTTGAAACCTCACGAAAACCAAGATATCTCCGGTTCTGCATATCAAACGCACTGTGGAGTCGTGAAAACACCAGATAACGTGCTTCTCGCATTATATAGCTCCAACAGAGAGATTTCGATGATTCGGCATACTTCTCACAGAAGCCTCACCAAGATTATCGCACAGAATGCATGTCTCAGCTTGAAACCCCACGAAAACAAGATATCGCCAGTTCTGCATATCAAACGCACTGTGGAGTCGTGAAAACACCAGATAACGTGCTTCTCGCATTAAATATCTAGAAAAGGGCGATTTTGATGATACGGCATACTTCCTACAGAAGCCTCACCAAGATTATCGCAGAAAATGCATATGTCAGCTTGAAGTCCCACGAAAACAAGATATCGCCGGATCTGCATATCAAACGCACTGTGGAGTGGTGAAAACACCAGATAACGTGCTTCTCGCATTAAATAACTCCAACAGAGCGATTTGGATGATTCGGCATACTTCTCACAGAAGCCTCACCAAGATTATCGCACAGAATGCATGTCTCAGCTTGAAACCCCACGAAAACAAGATATCGCCAGTTCTGCATATCAAACGCACTGTGGAGTCGTGAAAACACCAGATAACGTGCTTCTCGCATTAAATATCTAGAAAAGGGCGATTTTGATGATACGGCATACTTCCTACAGAAGCCTCACCAAGATTATCGCAGAAATTGCAAATGTCAGCTTGAAGCCCCACGAAAACAAGATATCGCCGGATCTGCATATCAAACGCACTGTGGAGTGGTGAAAACACCAGATAACGTGCTTCTCGCATTAAATAGCTCCAACAGAGCGATTTCGATGATTCAGCATACTTCTCACAGAAGAACCACCAAGATTATCCCAGAAAATGCATATCTCAGCTTGAAACCCCACGAAAACCAAGATATCGCCGGTTCGGCATATCAAACGCACTGTGGAGTGGTGATAAAACCAGATAACATGCTTCTCGCATTAAATAACTCCAACAGAGCGATTTGGATGATTCGGCATACTTCTCACAGAAGAACCACGAAGATTATCGCATAAAATGCATATCTCAACTTGAAACCCCACGAAAACAAGATATCGCCGGGTCTGCATATCAAACGCACCGTGGGGTCGTGACAACACCAGATAACGTGCTTCTCGCAATAAATAGCTCCAACAGAGAGATTTCGATGATTCGGCATACTTCTCACAGAAGAACCACCAAGATAATCCCGGAAAATGCATATCTCAACTTGAAACCCCACGAAAACCAAGATATCGCCGGTTCGGCATATCAAACGCACTGTGGAGTGGTGAAAAAACCAGATAACATGCTTCTCGCATTAAATAACTCCAACAGAGCGATTTGGATGATTCGGCATACTTCTCACAGAAGAACCACGAAGATTATCGCATAAAATGCATATCTCAACTTGAAACCCCACGAAAACAAGATATCGCCTGTTCTGCACATCAAACGCACTGTGGAGTCGTGAAAACATCAGATAACGTGCTTCTCGCATTAAATAGCTCCAACAGAGCGATTTCGATGATTCGGCATACTTCTCACAGGAGCCTCACCAAGATTATCGCCGAAAATGCATATCTCAGCTTGAAACCCCACGAATACCAAATTATCTCCGGTTCTGCATAACAAACGCACTGTGCAGTAGTGAAAACAGCAGAAAATGAGTTTTTTCGCATTAAATAGCTTCAAAAGAGCGATTACAATGATTCCGCATACTTCTCACAGAAGCCTCACCAAGATTATCGCAGCAAATGCATATCCAGCTGGAAACCCCACGAAAATCCAGATATCGCAGTTTCTGCATATCAAACGTACTGAGGAGCGGTGAAAACACCAGATAACGTGCTTACCCGCATTCAATAGCTCCAACAGAGCGATTTCGATGATTCGGCACACTTCTCACAGAAGAACCACGAAGATTATCGCATAAAATGCATATCGCAACTTGAAACCCCACGAAAACAAGATATCGCCGGGTCTGCATATCAAACGCACCGTGGAGTCGTGAAAACACCAGATAACGTGCTTCTCGCATTAAATAGCACCAACAGAGAGATTTCGATGATTCGGCATACTTCTCACAGAAGAATCACCAAGATTATCCCGGAAAATGCATATCTCAGCTTGAAACCTCACGAAAACCAAGATATCTCCGGTTCTGCATATCAAACGCACTGTGGAGTCGTGAAAACACCAGATAACGTGCTTCTCGCATTATATAGCTCCAACAGAGAGATTTCGATGATTCGGCATACTTCTCACAGAAGCCTCACCAAGATTATCGCACAGAATGCATGTCTCAGCTTGAAACCCCACGAAAACAAGATATCGCCAGTTCTGCATATCAAACGCACTGTGGAGTCGTGAAAACACCAGATAACGTGCTTCTCGCATTAAATATCTAGAAAAGGGCGATTTTGATGATACGGCATACTTCCTACAGAAGCCTCACCAAGATTATCGCAGAAAATGCATATGTCAGCTTGAAGTCCCACGAAAACAAGATATCGCCGGATCTGCATATCAAACGCACTGTGGAGTGGTGAAAACACCAGATAACGTGCTTCTCGCATTAAATAACTCCAACAGAGCGATTTGGATGATTCGGCATACTTCTCACAGAAGCCTCACCAAGATTATCGCACAGAATGCATGTCTCAGCTTGAAACCCCACGAAAACAAGATATCGCCAGTTCTGCATATCAAACGCACTGTGGAGTCGTGAAAACACCAGATAACGTGCTTCTCGCATTAAATATCTAGAAAAGGGCGATTTTGATGATACGGCATACTTCCTACAGAAGCCTCACCAAGATTATCGCAGAAATTGCAAATGTCAGCTTGAAGCCCCACGAAAACAAGATATCGCCGGATCTGCATATCAAACGCACTGTGGAGTGGTGAAAACACCAGATAACGTGCTTCTCGCATTAAATAGCTCCAACAGAGCGATTTCGATGATTCAGCATACTTCTCACAGAAGAACCACCAAGATTATCCCAGAAAATGCATATCTCAGCTTGAAACCCCACGAAAACCAAGATATCGCCGGTTCGGCATATCAAACGCACTGTGGAGTGGTGATAAAACCAGATAACATGCTTCTCGCATTAAATAACTCCAACAGAGCGATTTGGATGATTCGGCATACTTCTCACAGAAGAACCACGAAGATTATCGCATAAAATGCATATCTCAACTTGAAACCCCACGAAAACAAGATATCGCCGGGTCTGCATATCAAACGCACCGTGGGGTCGTGACAACACCAGATAACGTGCTTCTCGCAATAAATAGCTCCAACAGAGAGATTTCGATGATTCGGCATACTTCTCACAGAAGAACCACCAAGATAATCCCGGAAAATGCATATCTCAACTTGAAACCCCACGAAAACCAAGATATCGCCGGTTCGGCATATCAAACGCACTGTGGAGTGGTGAAAAAACCAGATAACATGCTTCTCGCATTAAATAACTCCAACAGAGCGATTTGGATGATTCGGCATACTTCTCACAGAAGAACCACGAAGATTATCGCATAAAATGCATATCTCAACTTGAAACCCCACGAAAACAAGATATCGCCTGTTCTGCACATCAAACGCACTGTGGAGTCGTGAAAACATCAGATAACGTGCTTCTCGCATTAAATAGCTCCAACAGAGCGATTTCGATGATTCGGCATACTTCTCACAGGAGCCTCACCAAGATTATCGCCGAAAATGCATATCTCAGCTTGAAACCCCACGAATACCAAATTATCTCCGGTTCTGCATAACAAACGCACTGTGCAGTAGTGAAAACAGCAGAAAATGAGTTTTTTCGCATTAAATAGCTTCAAAAGAGCGATTACAATGATTCCGCATACTTCTCACAGAAGCCTCACCAAGATTATCGCAGCAAATGCATATCCAGCTGGAAACCCCACGAAAATCCAGATATCGCAGTTTCTGCATATCAAACGTACTGAGGAGCGGTGAAAACACCAGATAACGTGCTTACCCGCATTCAATAGCTCCAACAGAGCGATTTCGATGATTCGGCACACTTCTCACAGAAGCCTCACCAAGATTATCGCACAGAATGCATATCTCAACTTGAAACCCCACGAAAACAAGATATCGCCGGGTCTGCATATCAAACGCACCGTGGGGTCGTGAAAACTCCAGATAACGTGCTTCTCGCATTAAATAGCTCCAACAGAGAGATTTCGATGATTCGGCATACTTCTCACAGAAGAACCACCAAGATAATCCCGGGAAATGCAAATCTCAACTAGAAACCCCACGAAAACCAAGATATCGCCGGTTCGGCATATCAAACGCACTGTGGAGTGGTGAAAAAACCAGATAACATGCTTCTCGCATTAAATAACTCCAACAGAGCGATTTGGATGATTCGGCATACTTCTCACAGAAGAACCACGAAGATTATCGCATAAAATGCATATCGCAACTTGAAACCCCACGAAAACAAGATATCGCCGGGTCTGCATATCAAACGCACCGTGGAGTCGAGAAAACACCAGATAACGTTCTTCTCGCATTAAATAGCACCATCAGAGAGATTTCGATGATTCGGCATACTTCTCACAGAAGAATCACCAAGATTATCCCGGAAAATGCATATCTCAGCTTGAAACCTCACGAAAACCAAGATATCTCCGGTTCTGCATATCAAACGCACTGTGGAGTCGTGAAAACACCAGATAACGTGCTTCTCGCATTAAATAGCTCCATCAGAGAGATTTCGATGATTCGGCATACTCCTCACAGAAGAACCACGAAGATTATCGCATAAAATGCATATCTGAACTTGAAACCCCACGAAAACAAGATATCGCCGCTTCTGCATATCAAACGCACCGTGGAGTCGTGAAAACACCAGATAACGTGCTTCTCGCATTAAATAGCTCCAACAGAGAGATTTCTATGAATCGGCATATTTCTCACAGAAGAACCACCAAGATTATCCCGGAAAATGCATATCTCAACTTGAAACCCCACGAAAACCAAGATATTGCCGGTTCGGCATATCAAACGCACTGTGGAGTGGTGATAAAACCAGATAACATGCTTCTCGCATTAAATAACTCCAACAGAGCGATTTGGATGATTCGGCATACTTCTCACAGAAGAACCACGAAGATTATCGCATAAAATGCATATCTCAACTTGAAACCCCACGAAAACAAGATATCGCCGGGTCTGCATATCAAACGCACCGTGGGGTCGTGACAACACCAGATAACGTGCTTCTCGCAATAAATAGCTCCAACAGAGAGATTTCGATGATTCGGCATACTTCTCACAGAAGAACCACCAAGATAATCCCGGAAAATGCATATCTCAACTTGAAACCCCACGAAAACCAAGATATCGCCGGTTCGGCATATCAAACGCACTGTGGAGTGGTGAAAAAACCAGATAACATGCTTCTCGCATTAAATAACTCCAACAGAGCGATTTGGATGATTCGGCATACTTCTCACAGAAGAACCACGAAGATTATCGCATAAAATGCATATCTCAACTTGAAACCCCACGAAAACAAGATATCGCCGGGTCTGCATATCAAACGCACCGTGGGGTCGTGACAACACCAGATAACGTGCTTCTCGCAATAAATAGCTCCAACAGAGAGATTTCGATGATTCGGCATACTTCTCACAGAAGAACCACCAAGATAATCCCGGAAAATGCATATCTCAGCTTGAAACCCCACGAAAACCAAGATACCTCCGGTTCTGCATATCAAACGCACTGTGTAGTGGTTAAAACACCAGAAAACGCGTTTTTTCGCATTAAATAGCTCCAAAAGGGCGATTTCGATGATACGGCATACTTCTTACAGAAGCCTCACCAAGATTATCGCAGGAAATGCATATCCAGCCTGAAGGCCCACGAAAATCCAGATATCGCAGTTTCTGCATATCAAACGTACTGTGCAGTGGTGAATCCACCAGAAAACGTGTTTCTCGCATTAAATAGCTCCAAAAGAGCGATTTCGATGATTCGGCATACTTCTCACAGAAGACTCACTAGGATTATCGCAGCAAATGCATATCTCAGCATGAAGCCTCACGAGAACCAAGATATCGCCGGTTCGGCATATCAAACGCACTGTGGAGTGGTGATAAAACCAGATAACATGCTTCTCGCATTAAATAACTCCAAAAGAGCGATTTGGGTGATTCGGCATACTTCTCACAGAAGAACCACGAAGATTATCGAATAAAATGCATATCCCAACTTGAAACCCCACGAAAACAACATATCGCCGGGTCTGCATATCAAACGCACTGTGGAGTCGTGAAAACACCAGATAACGTGCTTCTCGCATTAAATAGCTCCAACAGAGAGATTTCGATGATTCGGCATACTTCTCACAGAAGCCTCACCAAGATTATCGCAGAAAATGCATATCTCAGCTTGAAACCCCACGAAAACAAGATATCTCCGGTTCTGCATATCAAACGCACTGTGGAGTGGTGAAAACACCAGACAACGTGCTTCTCGCATTAAACAGCTCCAATAGAGCGATTTCGATGATTCGGCATACATCTCACAGAAGAACCACCAAGATTATCCCAGAAAATGCATATCTCAGCTTGAATCCCCACGAAAACCAAGATATCTCCGGTTCTGCATATCAAACGCACTGTGGAGTGCTGAAAACACCAGAAAACGTGTTTTTCACATCAAATAGCACGACAACAGCGATTTCGGTAATTCTGCATCCTTCTCACAGAAGAATATCCAAGATTATCGTAGAAAATGCATATCTCAGCTGGAAAACTCACGAAAACGAAGATATCGCAGTTTCCGCATGTCAAACGAACTGTGGAGTGCAGGAACGCAAGAAACGTGTTATTTCGCACTAAATAGCACGAAAACAGCGTTTCCGGCGATTCTGCATCCATCTCACTGAAGAATATCCAAGATTATCGTAGAAAATGCATATCTCAGCTGCAAACCCAACGAAACCGCAGATATCGCAGTTTCCGCATATCAAACGCACTGTGGAGTGCTGGAACACAAGAAGCGTGTTATTTCGCATTAAATAGCAGTAAGCCAGCGATTTGGGTGTTTTTGCACACTTGTCACCGAAGAAATTCGAAGATTATTACTGAGAATGCATATCTCAGCTGGAAACCCAACGAAACCGAAGATATCGCAGTTTCCGCATGTCATACGAACTGTGGAGTGCTGAAAACACCAGAAAGCGTGTTTTTCGCATTCAATAGCTCGAAAACAGCGATTTTGGTGATTCTGCACACTTGTCACAGAAGAATCATGAATATTATCACTGACAATGCATATCTCAGCTGGAAACCGAACGAAACCGGAGATATCGCAGTTTCCGCATATCAAACGCTCTGTGGAGTGCTGAAAACACCAGAAAACGTGTTATTTCGCATTAAATAACACGAAAACAGCGGTTTCGGTAATTCTGCATCCTTCTCACAGAAGAATATCCAAGATTACCGTAGAAAATGCATATCTCAGCTGGAAACCCAACGAAACCGGAGATATCGCAGTTTCCGCATATCAAACGCACTGTGGAGTTCTCAAAACACCAGAAAACGTGTTTTTCGCATTAAATAGCACGACAACAGCGATTTCGGTGATTCTGCACACTTGTCACAGAAGAATCATGAAGATTAACATTGAGAATGCATATTTCAGCTGGAAAGCCAACGAAACCGGAGATATCGCAGTTTCCGCATATCAAACGCACTGTGGAGTGCTGAAAACACCAGAAAACGTGTTTTTCACATTAAATAGCTCCAAAAGAGTGATTTCAATGATTCGGCATACTTCTCACAGAAGCCTCACCTAGATTATCGCGGAAAATGCATATCTCAGCTTGAAGACCCTCGAAAACAAGATATCTCCGGTTCTGCATATCAAACTCACTGTGGAGTGGTGAAAAAACCAGATAACGTGCTTGTCGCATTAAATATCTCCAACAGAGCGATTTCAATGATTCGGCATACTTCTGACCAAAGCCTCACTAAGATTATCGCAGAAAATGCATATCTCAGCTTGACACCACACGTAAATCAAGATATCGCCGGTTCTGCATATCAAACGCACTGTGGAGTGGTGAAAACACCAGAAAACGCGTTTTTTCGCATTAAATAGCTTCAAAAGAGCGATTTCGATGATTCTGCATACTTCTCACAGAACAACCTCCAAGATTATCCCAGAAAATGCATATCTCAGGTTGAAGCCCCACGAAAACCAAGATATCTCCGGTTCTGCATATCAAACGCACTGTGGAGTGGTGAAAACACCAGACAACGTGCTTCTCGCATTAAATAGCTCCAATAGAGCGATTTCGATGATTCGGCATACTTCTCACAGAAGCCTCATCAGGATTATCGCAGAAAATGCATATCCAGCTGGAAACCCCACGAAAATCAAGGTATCGCCGTTTCTGCATATCAAACGAACTGAGGAGTGGTGAAAACACCAAATGACGTGCTTCTCGCATTAAGTAGCTGCAAAAGAGCGATTTCGATGATTCGGCATATTTGTCATAGAGGAAACACCAACTTTATCGCAGAAAACGCATATCTTAGCTTGAAACCCTACTAAAACCAACTTATCGCCGGTTCTGCATATCAAACGCACTGTGGAGTGGTGAAAACACCAGATAACGTGCTTCCCGCATTAAATAGCTCCAAAAGAGCGATTTCGGTGATTCTGCGTCCTTCTCACAGAAGAATATCCAAGATTATCATAGAAAATGCATATCTCAGCTGGAAACCCCACGAAAACGAGGATATCGCAGTTTCCGCATGTCAAGCGCACTGTGGAGTGCTGAAAACACCAGAAAACGTGTTTTTCGCATTAAATAGCACGACAACAGCGATTTCGGTGATTCTGCACACTTGTCACAGAAGAATCATGAAGATTAACACTGAGAATGCATATTTCAGCTTGAAACCCAACGAAACCGGAGATATCGCAGTTTCCGCATATCAAACACACTGTGGAGTGCTGAAAACACCAGAAAACGTGTTTTTCGCATTCAATAGCTCGAAAACAGCGATTTTGGTGATTCTGTACACTTGTCACTGAAGAATAATGAAGATTATCACTGAAAATGCATATCTCTGCTGGAAACCCAACGGAACCGGAGATATCGCAGTTTCCGCATATCAAATGCACTGTGGAGTACTGGAACACCAGGAAACGTGTTATTTCGCATTAAATAGCACGAAAACAGCGGTTTCGGTGAATCTGCATCCCTCTCACAGAAGAATATCCAAGATTATCGTAGAAAATGCATATCTCAACTGGAAAACCCACGAAAACGAAGATATCGCAGTTTCCGCATGTCAAACGCACTGTGGAGTGCAGGAACGCAAGAAACGTGTTATTTCGCACTAAATAGAACGAAAACAGCGATTCCGACGATTCTGCATCCATCTCACTGAAGAATATCCAAGATTATCGTAGAAAATGCATATCTCAGCTGAAAACCCCACGAAAACGAGGATATCGCAATCTCCGCATGTCAAGCGCACTGTGCAATGCTGAAAACACCAGAAAACGTGTTTTTCGCATTAAATAGCACGACCAGAGCGATTTCGGTGATTCTGCACAGTTGTCACAGAAGAATCATGAAGATTATCACTGAAAATGCATATCTCAGCTGGAAACCCTACGAAACCGAAGATATCGCAATTTCCGCATATCAAACGCACTGTGGAGCGCTGAAAGCACAAGGAAACGTGTATTTCGCATTCAACAGCACGAAAACAGCGACTTCGGTGATTCTGCATACCTCTCAGAGAAGAATATCCGAGATTATCATAGAAAATGCATATCTCAGCTGGAAACCCAACGAAACCGAAGATATCGCAGTTTCCGCATATCAAACGCACTGTGGAGTGCTGGAAAACAAGAAGCGTGTTATTTCATATCAAATAGCTGTACCCCAGCGATTTCGGTGATTCTGGACACTTGTCACTGAAGAAACTCGGAGATTATCACTGAAAATGCATATCTCAGCTGGAAACCCCACGAAAACGAAGATATCGCAGCTTCCGCATATCAAACGCACTGTGGAGTGCTGGATCACAAGAAGCGTGTTATTTCGTATTAAATAGCAGTACGCCAGAGATTTCGGTGATTATGCACACTTGTCACAGAAGAAACTCGGAGATTATCACTGAAAATGCATATCTCCGCTGGAAACCCCACGAAAACGAAGATATCGCAGTTTCCGCATGTCAAACGCACTGCGGAGTGCTGAAAACACCAGGAAACGTGTTTTTCGCATTTAATAGCACGAAAACAGCCATTTTGGTGATTCAGCACACTTATCACAGAAGAATATTCAAGATTATCGTAGAAAATGCCTGTCTCATCTTGAAACTCAACGATACCGAAGATTTCGCAGTTTCCGTATGTCAAACGCACTGTGGAGTGCTGAAAACACCAGGAAACGTGTTTTTCGCATTCAATAGCACGACAACAGCGATTTCGGTGAATCTGCACTCTTGTCACAGAAGAATCTCGAAAATTATCACAGGAAATGCATGTCTCAGCAGGCAACCCCACAAAGACGAATATATCGAAGTTTCCGCATGTCAAACGCACTGTGGAGCGCTGATAGCACCAGAAAAAGAGTTTTTCGCATTCAATTGCACGAAGACAGCGATATCGGTGATTCTGCATACTTCTCAATGAAGAATATCCGAGATTATCGTAGAAAATGCATGTCACAGCTGGAAACCCAACGAAACCGAAGATTTCGCAGTTTCCGTATGTCAAACGCACTGTGGAGAGCTGAAAATACCAGAAAACGTGTTTTTCGCATTCAATAGCACGAAAACAGCGATATGGGTGATTCTGCATACTTCTTACAGAAGAATATCCAAAATTGTCGTTGAAAATGTATGTCGCAGCTGGAAACCCCACGAAAACGAAGATATCGCAGTTTCCGCATTTCAAACGCACTGTGGAGTGCTGAAAATACCAGGAAACGTGTTTTTCGCATTTAATAGCACGAAAACAGCGATTTCTGTGATTCTGCACACTTGTCACAGAAGAATCATGAAGACTATCACTGAAAATGCATATCTCAGCTGAAAACCCAACGAAAACGAAGATATCGCAGTTTCCGCATATCACACGCACTGTGGAGTGCTGAAAACACAAGAATACGTGTTTTTCGCATTCAGTAGCACGAAAACAGCGATTTCGGTAGTTCTGCACACTTGTCACAGCAGAATCATGAAGATTATCACTGAAAATGCATATCTCAACTGGAAACCCAACGAAACCGGAGATATCGAAGTTTCCGCATATCAAACGCACTGTGGAGTGCTGGATCACAAGAAGCGGGTTATTTCGTATTAAATAGCAGTACGCCAGAGATTTCGGTGATTATGCACACTTGTCACAGAAGAAACTCGGAGATTATCACTGAAAATGCATATCTCAGCTGGAAACCCCACGTTAACGAAGATATCGCAGCTTGCGCATGTCAAGCGCACTGTGGAGTGCTGAAAACACCAGGAAACGTGTTTTTCGCATTCAATAGCACGAAAACAGCGATTTCGGTGATTCAGCACACTTGTCACAGCAGAATCATGAAGATAATCACTGAAAATGCATATCTCAGCTGGAAACCCAACGAATCCGAAGATATCGCAGTTTCCGCATATCAAACGCACTGTGGAGTGCTGGAACACAATAAGCGTGTTATTTCATATCAAATAGCAGTACCCCAGCGATTTCGGTGATTCTGGACACTTGTCACAGAAGAAACTCGGAGATTATCACTGAAAATGCATATCTCAGCTGGAAACCCCACGAATCCGAAGATATCGCAGTTTCCGCATATCAAACGCACTGTGGAGTGCTGGAACACAAGAAGCGTGTTATTTCGTATTAAATAGCAGTACGCCAGAGATTTCGGTGATTATGCACACTTGTCACAGAAGAAACTCGGAGATTATCACTGAAAATGCATATCTCAGCTGGAAACCCCACGTTAACGAAGATATCGCAGCTTGCGCATGTCAAGCGCACTGTGGAGTGCTGAAAACACCAGAAAACGTGTTTTTCGCATTAAATAGCACGAAAACAGCGATCTCGGTGATTCTGCATGCTTCTCAGAGAAGAATCACCAAAATAATCCTAGAAAGTGCATATCTCCGCTGGAAACCCCACGAAAACGAAGATATCGCAGTTTCCGCATGTCAAGCGCACTGTGGAGTGCTGGAACACAATAAGCGTGTTATTTCATATCAAATAGCAGTACCCCAGCGATTTCGGTGATTATGCACACTTGTCACAGCAGAATCATGAAGATAATCACTGAAAATGCATATCTCAGCTGGAAACCCAACGAATCCGAAGATATCGCAGTTTCCGCATATCAAACGCACTGTGGAGTGCTGGAACACAATAAGCGTGTTATTTCATATCAAATAGCAGTACCCCAGCGATTTCGGTGATTATGCACACTTGTCACAGCAGAATCATGAAGATAATCACTGAAAATGCATATCTCAGCTGGAAACCCAACGAATCCGAAGATATCGCAGTTTCCGCATATCAAACGCACTGTGGAGTGCTGGAACACAATAAGCGTGTTATTTCATATCAAATAGCAGTACCCCAGCGATTTCGGTGATTCTGGACACTTGTCACAGCAGAATCATGAAGATTATCACTGAAAATGCATATCTCAACTGGAAACCCAACGAAACCGGAGATATCGAAGTTTCCGCATATCAAACGCACTGTGGAGTGCTGGATCACAAGAAGCGGGTTATTTCGTATTAAATAGCAGTACGCCAGAGATTTCGGTGATTATGCACACTTGTCACAGAAGAAACTCGGAGATTATCACTGAAAATGCATATCTCAGCTGGAAACCCCACGTTAACGAAGATATCGCAGCTTGCGCATGTCAAGCGCACTGTGGAGTGCTGAAAACACCAGAAAACGTGTTTTTCGCATTAAATAGCACGAAAACAGCGATTCCGGTGATTATGCACACATGTCACAGAAGAAACTCGAAGATTATCACTGAGAATGCATATTTGAGCTGGAAACCCAACGAAACCGAAGATATCGCAGTTTCCGCATGTCAAACGCACTGTGGAGTGCTGAAAACACCAGAAAACGTGTTTTTCGCATCAAGTAGCACGACCAGAGCGATTTCGGTGATTCTGCACACTTGTCATAGAAGAATCATGAAGATAATCATTGAAAATGCATATGTCAGCTGGAAACCCAACGAAACCGAAGATATCGCTGTATCCGCATGTCAAACGCACTGTGGAGTGCTGTAAACACCAAGAACCGTGTTTTTCGCAATCAATAGCACGAAACCAGCGATCTCGGTGATTCTGCATGCTTTTCAGAGAAGAATCACCAAAATTATCCTAGAAAGTGCATATCTCCGCTGGAAACCCCACGAAAACGAAGATATCGCAGTTTCCGCATGTCAAGCGCACTGTGGAGTGCTGAAAACACCAGGAAACGTGTTTTTCGCATTAAATAGCACGAAAACAGCGGTTTCTGTGATTCTGCACGCTTGTCACAGAAGAATCTCGAAAATTTTCACAGAAAATGCATATCTCAGCTGGAACCCAACAAAACCGAAGATATCGTAATTTCCGCATAGCAAACGCACTGTGGAGCGCTCAAAGCACGAGAAAACGTGTTTTTCGCATTCAATAGCACGAAACCAGCGATCTCGGTGATTCTGCATGCTTCTCAGAGAAGAATCACCAAAATAATCCTAGAAAGTGCATATCTCCGCTGGAAACCCCACGAAAACGAAGATATCGCAGTTTCCGCATGTCAAGCGCACTGTGGAGTGCTGAAAACACCAGGAAACGTGTTTTTCGCATTAAATAGAACGAAAACAGCGATTTCGGTGATTCTGCACACTTGTCACAGCAGAATCATGAAGATTATCACTGAAAATGCATATCTCAGCTGGAAACCCAACGAATCCGAAGATATCGCAGTTTCCGCATATCAAACGCACTGTGGAGTGCTGGAACACAAGAAGCGTGTTATTTCATATCAAATAGCAGTACCCCAGCGATTTCGGTGATTCTGGACACTTGTCACAGAAGAAACTCGGAGATTATCACTGAAAATGCATATCTCAGCTGGAAACCCCACGAAAACGAAGATATCGCAGCTTCCGCATATCAAACGCACTGTGGAGTGCTCAAACCACCAGAAAACGTGTTTTTTGCATTAAATAGCACGAAAACAGCGATTCCGGTGATTATGCACACATGTCACAGAAGAAACTCGAAGATTATCACTGAGAATGCATATTTGAGCTGGAAACCCAACGAAACCAAGATATCGCAGTTTCCGCATGTCAAACGCACTGTGGAGTACTGGAACGCAAGAAACGTGTTATTTCGCACTAAATAGCACAACCAGAGCGATTTCGGTTATTCTGCACACTTGTCATAGAAGAATCATGAAGATAATCATTGAAAATGCATATGTCAGCTGGAAACCCAACGAAACCGAAGATATCGCTGTATCCGCATGTCAAACGCACTGTGGAGTGCTGGAACGCAAGGAACGTGTTATTTCGCACTAAATAGCACGAAAACAGCGATTCCGGCGATTCTGCATGCTTCTCACTGAAGAATATCCAAGATTATCGTAGGAAATGCATGTCTCAGCTGGAAACCCCGCGAAAACGAGGATATCGCAGTTTCCGCATATCAAACGCACTGTGGAGTGCTGAAAACACCAGAAAACGTGTTTTTCGCATCAAGTAGCACGACCAGAGCGATTTCGGTGATTCTGCACACTTGTCATAGAAGAATCATGAAGATAATCATTGAAAATGCATATGTCAGCTGGAAACCCAACGAAACCGAAGATATCGCTGTATCCGCATGTCAAACGCACTGTGGAGTGCTGTAAACACCAGGAACCGTGTTTTTCGCAATCAATAGCACGAAAACAGCGACTTCGGTGATTCTGCACACTTGTCACAGCAGAACCTCGACGATTATCACTAAAAATGCATATCTCTGCTGGAAACCCAACGAAACCGATCATTTCGTCGGTTCTGCATATAAAACGCACTGTGGAGTCTGTAAACACCAGGAACCGTGTTTTTCGCAATCAATAGCACGAAAACAGCGACTTCGGTGATTCTGCACACTTGTCACAGAAGAATCTCGAAAATTATCACAGAAAATGCATATCTCAGCTGGAACCCAACGAAACCGAAGATATCGCAATTTCCGCATATCGAACGCACTGTGGAGCGCTGAAAGCACCAGAAAACGTGTATTTCGCATTCAAAAGCACGAAAACAGCGATTTCGGTTATTCTGCACACTTGTCACAGAAGAATATCCAAGATTATCGTAGAAAATGTGTGTCTCAGCTGGCAACCCCACAAAGACGAATATATCGAAGTTTCCGCATGTCAAACGCACTGTGGAGCGCTGAAAGCACCAGGAAACGTGTTTTTGCATTCAATAGCACGAAAACAGCGATTTCGGTGATTCTGCATACTTCTCACAGAATAATATCCGAGATTATCGTAGAAAATGCATATCTCAGCTGGAAACTCAACGATACCGAAGATTTCGCAGTTTCCGTATGTCAAACGCACTGTGGAGTGCTGAAAACACCAGGAAACGTGTTTTTCGCATTCAATAGCACGGCAACAGCGATTTCGGTGAATCTGCACTCTTGTCACAGAAGAATCTCGAAAATTATCACAGGAAATGCATGTCTCAGCAGGCAACCCCACAAAGACGAATATATCGAAGTTTCCGCATGTCAAACGCACTGTGGAGCGCTGATAGCACCAGAAAAAGAGTTTTTCGCATTCAATTGCACGAAGACAGCGATATCGGTGATTCTGCATACTTCTCAATGAAGAATATCCGAGATTATCGTAGAAAATGCATGTCACAGCTGGAAACCCAACGAAACCGAAGATTTCGCAGTTTCCGTATGTCAAACGCACTGTGGAGAGCTGAAAATACCAGAAAACGTGTTTTTCGCATTCAATAGCACGAAAACAGCGATATGGGTGAATCTGCATACTTCTTACAGAAGAATATCCAAAATTGTCGTTGAAAATGTATGTCGCAGCTGGAAACCCCCACGAAAACGAAGATATCGCAGTTTCCGCATTTCAAACGCACTGTGGAGTGCTGAAAATACCAGGAAACGTGTTTTTCGCATTTAATAGCACGGAAACAGGGATTTCTGTGATTCTGCACACTTGTCACAGAAGAATCATGAAGACTATCACTGAAAATGCATATCTCAGCTGAAAACCCAACGAATACGAAGATATCGCAGTTTCCGCATATCACACGCACTGTGGAGTGCTGGATCACAAGAAGCGGGTTATTTCGTATTAAATAGCAGTACGCCAGAGATTTCGGTGATTATGCACACTTGTCACAGAAGAAACTCGGAGATTATCACTGAAAATGCATATCTCAGCTGGAAACCCCACGTTAACGAAAATATCGCAGCTTGCGCATGTCAAGCGCACTGTGGAGTGCTGAAAACTCCAGAAAACGTGTTTTTCGCATTCAATAGCACGAAAACAGCGATATGGGTGAATCTGCATACTTCTTACAGAAGAATATCCAAAATTGTCGTTGAAAATGTATGTCGCAGCTGGAAACCCCCACGAAAACGAAGATATCGCAGTTTCCGCATTTCAAACGCACTGTGGAGTGCTGAAAATACCAGGAAACGTGTTTTTCGCATTTAATAGCACGGAAACAGCGATTTCTGTGATTCTGCACACTTGTCACAGAAGAATCATGAAGACTATCACTGAAAATGCATATCTCAGCTGAAAACCCAACGAATACGAAGATATCGCAGTTTCCGCATATCTCACGCACTGTGGAGTGCTGGATCACAAGAAGCGGGTTATTTCGTATTAAATAGCAGTACGCCAGAGATTTCGGTGATTATGCACACTTGTCACAGAAGAAACTCGGAGATTATCACTGAAAATGCATATCTCAGCTGGAAACCCCACGTTAACGAAAATATCGCAGCTTGCGCATGTCAAGCGCACTGTGGAGTGCTGAAAACACCAGGAAACGTGTTTTTCGCATTCAATTGCACGAAAACAGCGATTTCGGTGATTCTGCACACTTGCCACAGAAGAATCATGGAGATTATCACTGAAAATGCATATCTCAGCTGAGAACCCAACGAAACCGAAGATATCGCAGTTTCCGCATATCAAACGCACTGTGGAGTGCTGAAAATACCAGAAAACGTGTTTTTCGCATTCAATAGCACAAAAACAGCGATTTCGGTGATTCTGCACACTTGTCACATCAGAATCATGAAGATTATCACTGAAAATGCATATCTCAGCTGGAAACCCAACGAATCCGAAGATATCGCAGTTTCCGCATATCAAACGCACTGTGGAGTGCTGGAACACAAGAAGCGTGTTATTTCATATCAAATAGCAGTACCCCAGCGATTTCGGTGATTCTGGACACTTGTCACAGAAGAAACTCGGAGATTATCACTGAAAATGCATATCTCAGCTGGAAACCCCACGAAAACGAAGATACCGCAGCTTCCGCATATCAAACGCACTATGGAGTGCTCAAACCACCAGAAAACGTGTTTTTCGCATTAAATAGCACGAAAACAGCGATTCCGGTGATTATGCACACATGTCACAGAAGAAACTCGAAGATTATCACTGAGAATGCATATTTGAGCTGGAAACCCAACGAAACCGAAGATATCGCAGTTTCCGCATGTCAAACGCACTGTGGAGTGCTGGAACGCAAGAACCGTGTTATTTCGCACTAAATAGCACGACCAGAGCGATTTCGGTGATTCTGCACACTTGTCATAGAAGAATCATGAAGATAATCATTGAAAATGCATATGTCAGCTGGAAACCCAACGAAACCGAAGATATCGCTGTATCCGCATATCAAACGCACTGTGGAGTGCTGAAAACACCAGAAAACGTGTTTTTCGCATCAAGTAGCACGACCAGAGCGATTTCGGTGATTCTGCACACTTGTCATAGAAGAATCATGAAGATAATCATTGAAAATGCATATGTCAGCTGGAAACCCAACGAAACCGAAGATATCGCTGTATCCGCATGTCAAACGCACTGTGGAGTGCTGTAAACACCAAGAACCGTGTTTTTCGCAATCAATAGCACGAAACCAGCGATCTCGGTGATTCTGCATGCTTCGCAAAGAAGAATCACCAAAATTATCCTAGAAAGTGCATATCTCCGCTGGAAACCCCACGAAAACGAAGATATCGCAGTTTCCGCATGTCAAGCGCACTGTGGAGTGCTGAAAACACCAGGAAACGTGTTTTTCGCATTAAATAGCACGAAAACAGCGGTTTCTGTGATTCTGCACACTTGTCACAGAAGAATCTCGAAAATTATCACAGAAAATGCATGTCTCAGCAGGCAACCCCACAAAGACGAATATATCGAAGTTTCCGCATGTCAAACGCACTGTGGAGCGCTGATAGCACCAGAAAAAGGGTTTTTCGCATTCAATTGCACGAAGACAGCGATATCGGTGATTCTGCATACTTCTCAATGAAGAATATCCGAGATTATCGTAGAAAATGCATGTCACAGCTGGAAACCCAACGAAACCGAAGATTGCGCAGTTTCCGTATGTCAAACGCACTGTGGAGTGCTGAAAACACTAGGAAACGTGTTTTTCGCATCCAACAGCACGAAAACAGCGATTACGGTTATTCTACACATTTGTCACAGCAGAATCTCGAAGATCACCAGTAATAATACATATCTCAGCTGGAAACTCAACGAAACCGAAGATATCGCAGTTTCCGCATGTCAAAAGTACTGTGGATTGCTGAAAACACCACAAAACGTGTTTGTCGCATTAAATAGCACGAAAACAGCGGTTTCTGTGATTCTGCACACTTGTCACAGAAGAATCTCGAAAATTATCACAGAAAATGCATATCTCAGCTGGAACCCAACAAAACCGAAGATATCGTAATTTCCGCATATCAAACGCACTGTGGAGCGCTCAAAGCACGAGAAAACGTGTTTTTCGCATTCAATAGCACGAAACCAGCGATCTCGGTGATTCTGCATGCTTCTCAGAGAAGAATCACCAAAATAATCCTAGAAAGTGCATATCTCCGCTGGAAACCCCACGAAAACGAAGATATCGCAGTTTCCGCATGTCAAGCGCACTGTGGAGTGCTGAAAACACCAGGAAACGTGTTTTTCGCATTAAATAGAACGAAAACAGCGATTTCGGTGATTCTGCACACTTGTCACAGAAGAATCTCGACGATTATCACTGAAAATGCATATCTCAGCTGGAAACCCAACGAAACCGAAGATATCGCAGTTTCCGCATATCAAACGCACTGTGTAGTGCTGGAACACAAGAAGCGTGTTATTTCATACCAAATAGCAGTACCCCAGCGATTTCGGTGATTCGGGACACTTGTCACAGAAGAATCTCGACGATTATCACTGAAAATGCATATCTCAGCTGGAACCCAGCGAAACCGAAGATATCGCAATTTCCGCATATCAAACGCACTGTGGAGCGCTGAAAGCACAAGGAAACGTGTATTTCGCATTCAACAGCACGAAAACAGCGACTTCGGTGATTCTGCATACCTCTCAGAGAAGAATATCCGAGATTATCGTAGAAAATGCATATCTCACCTGGAAACCAAACGAAACCGAAGATATCGCAGTTTCCGCATATCAAACGCACTGTGGAGTGCTGGAATACAAGAAGCGTGTTATTTCATATCAAATAGCAGTACCCCAGCGATTTCGGTGATTCTGGACACTTGTCACAGAAGAATCTCGACGATTATCACTAAAAATGCATATCTCAGCTGGAAACCCAACGAAACCGATCATTTCGTCGGTTCTGCATATAAAACGCACTGTGGAGTCTGTAAACACCAGGAACCGTGTTTTTCGCAATCAATAGCACGAAAACAGCGACTTCGGTGATTCTGCACACTTGTCACAGAAGAATTTCGACGATTATCACTGAAAATGCATGTCTCAGCTGGAAACCCAACGAAACCGATGATATCGTAGTTACCGCATATCAAACGCACTGTGGATTGCTCAAAACACCAGAAAACGTGTTTTTCGCAATCAATAGCACGAAACCTAGCGACTTCGGTGATTCTGCACACTTGTCACGGTAGAATCTCGACGATTATCATTGAAAATGCATATCTCAGCTGGAACCCAGCGAAACCGAAGATATCGCAATTTCCGCATATCAAACGCACTGTGGAGTGCTGGAACACAAGACGCGTGTTATTTCATATCAAATAGCAGTACCCCAGCGATTTCGGTGATTCTGGACACTTGTCACAGAAGAATCTCGACGATTATCACTGAAAATGCATATCTCAGCTGGAAACCCAACGAAACCGATCATTTCGCCGGTTCTGCATATAAAACGCACTATGGAGTGCTGTAAACACCAGGAACCGTGTTTTTCGCAATCAATAGCACGAAAACAGCGACTTCGGTGATTCTGCACACTTGTCACAGAAGAATTTCGACGATTATCACTGAAAATGCATGTCTCAGCTGGAAACCCAACGAAACCGATGATATCGTAGTTACCGCATATCAAACGCACTGTGGATTGCTCAAAACACCAGAAAACGTGTTTTTCGCAATCAATAGCACGAAACCTAGCGACTTCGGGGATTCTGCACACTTGTCACGGTAGAATCTCGACGATTATCATTGAAAATGCATATCTCAGCTGGAACCCAGCGAAACCGAAGATATCGCAATTTCCGCATATCAAACGCACTGTGGAGTGCTGGAACACAAGAAGCGTGTTATTTCATATCAAATAGCAGTACCCCAGCGATTTCGGTGATTCTGGACACTTGTCACAGAAGAATCTCGACGATTATCACTGAAAATGCATATCTCAGCTGGAAACCCAACGAAACCGATCATTTCGCCGGTTGTGCATATAAAACGCACTATGGAGTGCTGTAAACACCAGGAACCGTGTTTTTCGCAATCAATAGCACGAAAACAGCGACTTCGGTGATTCTGCACACTTGTCACAGAAGAATTTCGACGATTATCACTGAAAATGCATATCTCAGCTGGAACCCAGCGAAACCGAAGATATCGCAGTTTCCGCATATCAAACGCACTGCGGAGTGCTGAAGACACCAGAAAACGTGTTTTTCGCATTCAATAGCACGAAGACAGCGATATCGGTGATTCTGCATACTTCTCACGGAAGAATATCCGAGATTATCGTAGAAAATGCATGTCTCAGCTGGAAACCCTACGAACCGAAGATTTGGCAGTTTCCGCATATCAAACGCACTGTGGAGTGCTGAAAACACCAGAAAACGTGTTTTTCGCATTAAATAGCACGCAAGCAGCGATTTCGGTGGTTCTGCATACTTCTCAGAGAAGAATCACCAAGATTATCCTAGAAAATGCATATCTCAGCTGGCAACCCCACGAAAACGAAGATATCGCAGTTTCCGCATATCAAACACACTGTGGAGTGCTTAAAACACCAGAAAAAGTGTTTTTCGCATTCAATAGCACGAAAACAGCGCTTTCGGTGATTCTGCAAAACTCTCACAGAAGCATCTCGAAGATTCTCACTGAAAATGCATATCTTTGCTGGAAACCCAAAGAATCCGCAGATATCGCCGTTTCCGCAAATCAAACGCGCTGTGGAGTGCTAACAACACCAGAATAAGTGTTTTTCGCATTAAATAGCACGCAACCAGCGATTTCGGTGGTTCTGCATACTTCTCAGAGAAGAATCACCAAGATTATCCTAGAAAATGCATATCTCAGCTGGCAACCCCACGAAAACGAAGATATCGCAGTTTCCGCATATCAAACGCACTGTGGAGTGCTGAAGACACCAGAAAACGTGCTTTTCGCATTCAATAGCACGAAGACAGCGATATCGGTGATTCTGCATTCTGCTCAAAGAAGAATATCCGAGATTATCGTAGAAAATGCACATCTCAGCTGGAAACCCAACATTACCGAAGACATCGCTGTTTCCGCAAATCCATCGCACTGTGAAGTGCAGAAAACACCAGAAAACGCGTTTTCTGCATTCAGTAGGACGAAAACAGCGATTTCGGTGATTCTGCATACTTCTCTCAGAAGAAACATCAAGATTATCGTAGAAAATGCATGTCTCATCTGGAAACCCCACGAAAACGAAGATATCGCTGTTTCCGCATATCAGACGCACTGTGGAGTGCTGAAAACGCCAGAAAACGTGTTTTTCGCATTACATAGCACGAAAACAGCGAATTCGGTGATTCTGCACAGTTGTCATAGAAGAATATCGTAGATTATCACTGGTAATGTATATCTCAGCTGGAAACCCCACCAAACCGATGATATCGTAGTTTCCGCATATCAAACGCACTGTGGAGTGCTCAAAACAACAGAAAACGTGTTTATCGCATTACATAGCACGAAAACAGTGATTTCGGTGATTCTGCACTCTTGTCACAGCAGAATCTCGAAGATTATCACTGAAAATGCATATCTCAGCTGGAAACCCAGCGAAACCGAAGATATCGCTGTTTCTTCATATCAAACGCACTGTGGAGTGCTGGATCTTCAGGAAACGTGTTATTTCACATTAAGTAGCAGTAATCCACTAATTTCGGTGATTGTGCACACTTGTTACAGAAGAATCTCGAAGATTATCACTGAAAATACATATCTCAGCTGGAAACCCAGCGAAACCGAAGATATCGCTGTTTCCGCATATCAAACGCACTGTCGAGTGCTGACAACACCAGAAAACGAGTTTATCGCATTCAATAGCACGAAAACAGTGATTTCGGTGATTCTGCACTCTTGTCACAGCAGAATCTCGAAGATTATCACTGAAAATGCATATCTAAGCTGGAAACCCTACGAAACCGAAGATATGGCAGTTTCCGCATATCAAACGCACTGTGGAGTGCTGGAACACCAGGAAACGCGTTTTCAGCATTCAATAGCACGAAAACAGCGATTTCGGTGATTCTGCATACTTCTCTCAGAAGAAACAACAAGATTATCGTTGAAAATGCATGTCTCATCTGGAAACGCCACGAAAACTAAGATATCGCTGTTTCCGTATATCAGACGCACTGTGGAGTGCAGAAAACACCAGAAAACGTGTTTTTCGCATTACATAGCACGAAAGCAGCGAATTCGGTGATTCTGCGCAGTTGTCATAGAAGAATATCGAAGATTATCACTGATAATGTATATCTCAGCTGGAAACCCAGCGAAACCGAAGATATCGCAGTTTCCTCATATCAAACGCACTGTGGAGTGCTGGATCTTCAGGAAACGTGTTATTCCGCATTAAGTAGCAGTAAGCCAGCGCATTCGGTGCTTCTGCATACTTCTCACAGAAGAATATCCAAGATTATCGTAGAAAATGCACATCTCAGCTGGCAACCCCACGAAAACGAAGATATCCCAGTTTCCGCATATCAAACGCACTGTGGAGTGCTGAAAACACCAGGAAACGTGTTTTTCGAATTCAACTGCACGAAAACAGCGATTTCGGTGATTGTGGACATTTGTCAGAGAAGAATCTTGAAGATTATCACTGCAAATGCTTATCTATGCTGGAAACCCTACGAAACCGAAGATATGGCAGTTTCCGCATATCAAACGCACTGTGGAGTGCTGGAACACCAGGAAACGTGTTATTTGCATTCAATAGCACGAAAACAGCGATATCGGTGATTCTGCATACTTCTCACGGAAGAATATCCGAGATTATCGTAGAAAATGCATGTCTCAGCTGAAAACCCAACGAAACCGAAGATATCGCAGTTTCCGCATGACAAATACACTGTGGAGTGCAGAAAACACCAGAAAACGTGTTTTTCGCATTACATAGCACGAAAGCAGCGAATTCGGTGATTCTGCATACTTCTCACAGATGAATATCCGAGATTATCGTAGAAAATGCACATCTCAGCTGGCAACCCCACGAAAACGAAGATATCCCAGTTTCCGCATATCAAACGCACTGTGGAGTGCTGAAAACACCAGAAAACGTGCTTTTCGCATTCAATAGCACGAAAACAGCGACTTGGGTGATTCTGCACACTTGTCACAGAAGAATCTCGACGATTATCACTGAAAATGCATATCTCAGCTGGAACCCAGCGAAACCGAAGATATCGCAATTTCCGCATATCAAACCCACTGTGGAGTGCTGGAACACAAGAAACGTGTTATTTCATATCAAATAGCAGTACCCCAGCGATTTCGGTGATTCTGGACACTTGTCACAGAAGAATCTCGACGATTATCACTGAAAATGCATATCTCAGCTGGAACCCAACGAAACCGAAGATATCGCAGTTTCCGCGTGTCAAACGCACTGTGGAGTGCTGAAAACACCAGGAAACGTGTTTTTCGCATTAAATAGCACGTAAACAGCGATTGCTGTGATTCTGCACACTTGTCACTGTAGAATCTCGACGATTATCACTGAAAATGCATATCTCAGCTGAGAACCCAGCGAAACCGATCATTTCGCCGGTTCTGCATATAAAACGCACTATGGAGTGCTGTAAACACCAGGAACCGTGTTTTTCGCAATCAATAGCACGAAAACAGCGACTTCGGTGATTCTGCACACTTGTCACAGAAGAATTTCGACGATTATCACTGAAAATGCATATCTCAGCTGGAACCCAGCGAAACCGAAGATATCGCAATTTCCGCATATCAAACGCACTGTGGAGTGCTGGAACACAAGAAGCGTGTTATTTCATATCAAATAGCAGTACCCCAGCGATTTCGGTGATTCTGGACGTTTGTCACAGAAGAATCTCGACGATTATCACTGAAAATGCATATCTCAGCTGAGAACCCAACGAAACCGAAGATATCGCAGTTTCCGCATATAAAACGCACTGTGGAGTGCTGTAAACACCAGGAACCGTGTTTTTCGCAATCAATAGCACGAAAACAGCGACTTCGGTGATTCTGCACACTTGTCACAGAAGAATTTCGACGATTATCACTGAAAATGCATGTCTCAGCTGGAAACCCAACGAAACCGATGATATCGTAGTTACCGCATATCAAACGCACTGTGGATTGCTCAAAACACCAGAAAACGTGTTTTTCGCAATCAATAGCACGAAACCTAGCGACTTCGGTGATTCTGCACACTTGTCACAGTAGAATCTCGACGATTATCATTGAAAATGCATATCTCAGCTGGAACCCAGCGAAACCGAAGATATCGCAATTTCCGCATATCAAACGCACTGTGGAGTGCTGGAACACAAGACGCGTGTTATTTCATATCAAATAGCAGTACCCCAGCGATTTCGGTGATTCTGGACACTTGTCACAGAAGAATCTCGACGATTATCACTGAAAATGCATATCTCAGCTGGAAACCCAACGAAACCGATCATTTCGCCGGTTCTGCATATAAAACGCACTATGGAGTGCTGTAAACACCAGGAACCGTGTTTTTCGCAATCAATAGCACGAAAACAGCGACTTCGGTTATTCTGCACACTTGTCACAGAAGAATTTCGACGATTATCACTGAAAATGCATATCTCAGCTGGAAACCCAACGAAACCGATGATATCGTAGTTACCGCATATCAAACGCACTGTGGATTGCTCAAAACACCAGAAAACGTGTTTTTCGCAATCAATAGCACGAAACCTAGCGACTTCGGTGATTCTGCACACGTGTCACAGTAGAATCTCGACGATTATCATTGAAAATGCATATCTCAGCTGGAACCCAGCGAAACCGAAGATATCGCAATTTCCGCATATCAAACGCACTGTGGAGTGCTGGAACACAAGAAGCGTGTTATTTCATATCAAATAGCAGTACCCCAGCGATTTCGGTGATTCTGGACACTTGTCACAGAAGAATCTCGACGATTATCACTGAAAATGCATATCTCAGCTGGAAACCCAACGAAACCGATCATTTCGCCGGTTCTGCATATAAAACGCACTATGGAGTGCTGTAAACACCAGGAACCGTGTTTTTCGCAATCAATAGCACGAAAACAGCGACTTCGGTGATTCTGCACACTTGTCACAGAAGAATTTCGACGATTATCTCTGAAAATGCATCTCTCAGCTGGAACCCAGCGAAACCGAAGATATCGCAGTTTCCGCATATCAAACGCACTGCGGAGTGCTGAAGACACCAGAAAACGTGTTTTTCGCATTCAATAGCACGAAAACAGCGATATCGGTGATTCTGCATACTTCTCACGGAAGAATATCCGAGATTATCGTAGAAAATGCATGTCTCAGCTGGAAACCCTACGAACCGAAGATTTGGCAGTTTCCGCATATCAAACGCACTGTGGAGTGCTGAAAACACCAGAAAACGTGTTTTTCGCATTAAATAGCACGCAAGCAGCGATTTCGGTGGTTCTGCATACTTCTCAGAGAAGAATCACCAAGATTATCCTAGAAAATGCATATCTCAGCTGGCAACCCCACGAAAACGAAGATATCGCAGTTTCCGCATATCAAACACACTGTGGAGTGCTTAAAACACCAGAAAATGTGTTTTTCGCATTCAATAGCACGAAAACAGCGCTTTCGGTGATTCTGCAAAACTCTCACAGAAGCATCTCGAAGATTCTCACTGAAAATGCATATCTTTGCTGGAAACCCAAAGAATCCGCAGATATCGCCGTTTCCGCAAATCAAACGCGCTGTGGAGTGCTAACAACACCAGAATAAGTGTTTTTCGCATTAAATAGCACGCAACCAGCGATTTCGGTGGTTCTGCATACTTCTCAGAGAAGAATCACCAAGATTATCCTAGAAAATGCATATCTCAGCTGGCAACCCCACGAAAACGAAGATATCGCAGTTTCCGCATATCAAACGCACTGTGGAGTGCTGAAGACACCAGAAAACGTGCTTTTCGCATTCAATAGCACGAAGACAGCGATATCGGTGATTCTGCATTCTGCTCAAAGAAGAATATCCGAGATTATCGTAGAAAATGCACATCTCAGCTGGAAACCCAACATTACCGAAGACATCGCTGTTTCCGCATATCCATCGCACTGTGAAGTGCAGAAAACACCAGAAAACGCGTTTTCTGCATTCAGTAGGACGATAACAGCGATTTCGGTGATTCTGCATACTTCTCTCAGAAGAAACATCAAGATTATCGTAGAAAATGCATGTCTCATCTGGAAACCCCACGAAAACGAAGATATCGCTGTTTCCGCATATCAGACGCACTGTGGAGTGCTGAAAACGCCAGAAAACGTGTTTTTCGCATTACATAGCACGAAAACAGTGATTTCGGTGATTCTGCACTCTTGTCACAGCAGAATCTCGAAGATTATCACTGAAAATGCATATCTCAGCTGGAAACCCAGCGAAACCGAAGATATCGCTGTTTCTTCATATCAAACGCACTGTGGAGTGCTGGATCTTCAGGAAACGTGTTATTTCACATTAAGTAGCAGTAATCCACTAATTTCGGTGATTGTGCACACTTGTTACAAAAGAATCTCGAAGATTATCACTGAAAATACATATCTCAGCTGGAAACCCAGCGAAACCGAAGATATCGCTGTTTCCGCATATCAAACGCACTGTCGAGTGCTGACAACACCAGAAAACGAGTTTATCGCATTCAATAGCACGAAAACAGTGATTTCGGTGATTCTGCACTCTTGTCACAGCAGAATCTCGAAGATTATCACTGAAAATGCATATCTAAGCTGGAAACCCTACGAAACCGAAGATATGGCAGTTTCCGCATATCAAACGCACTGTGGAGTGCTGGAACACCAGGAAACGCGTTTTCAGCATTCAATAGCACGAAAACAGCGATTTCGGTGATTCTGCATACTTCTCTCAGAAGAAACAACAAGATTATCGTTGAAAATGCATGTCTCATCTGGAAACGCCACGAAAACTAAGATATCGCTGTTTCCGTATATCAGACGCACTGTGGAGTGCAGAAAACACCAGAAAACGTGTTTTTCGCATTACATAGCACGAAAGCAGCGAATTCGGTGATTCTGCGCAGTTGTCATAGAAGAATATCGAAGATTATCACTGATAATGTATATCTCAGCTGGAAACCCAGCGAAACCGAAGATATCGCAGTTTCCTCATATCAAACGCACTGTGGAGTGCTGGATCTTCAGGAAACGTGTTATTCCGCATTAAGTAGCAGTAAGCCAGCGCATTCGGTGCTTCTGCATACTTCTCACAGAAGAATATCCAAGATTATCGTAGAAAATGCACATCTCAGCTGGCAACCCCACGAAAACGAAGATATCCCAGTTTCCGCATATCAAACGCACTGTGGAGTGCTGAAAACACCAGGAAACGTGTTTTTCGAATTCAACTGCACGAAAACAGCGATTTCGGTGATTGTGGACATTTGTCAGAGAAGAATCTTGAAGATTATCACTGCAAATGCTTATCTATGCTGGAAACCCTACGAAACCGAAGATATGGCAGTTTCCGCATATCAAACGCACTGTGGAGTGCTGGAACACCAGGAAACGTGTTATTTGCATTCAATAGCACGAAAACAGCGATATCGGTGATTCTGCATACTTCTCACGGAAGAATATCCGAGATTATCGTAGAAAATGCATGTCTCAGCTGAAAACCCAACGAAACCGAAGATATCGCAGTTTCCGCATGACAAATACACTGTGGAGTGCAGAAAACACCAGAAAACGTGTTTTTCGCATTACATAGCACGAAAGCAGCGAATTCGGTGATTCTGCATACTTCTCACAGATGAATATCCGAGATTATCGTAGAAAATGCACATCTCAGCTGGCAACCCCACGAAAACGAAGATATCCCAGTTTCCGCATATCAAACGCACTGTGGAGTGCTGAAAACACCAGAAAACGTGCTTTTCGCATTCAATAGCACGAAAACAGCGACTTCGGTGATTCTGCACACTTGTCACAGAAGAATTTCGACGATTATCACTGAAAATGCATATCTCAGCTGGAACCCAGCGAAACCGAAGATATCGCAATTTCCGCATATCAAACCCACTGTGGAGTGCTGGAACACAAGAAACGTGTTATTTCATATCAAATAGCAGTACCCCAGCGATTTCGGTGATTCTGGACACTTGTCACAGAAGAATCTCGACGATTATCACTGAAAATGCATTTCTCAGCTGGAACCCAGCGAAACCGAAGATATCGCAATTTCCGCATATCAAACCCACTGTGGAGTGCTGGAACACAAGAAACGTGTTATTTCATATCAAATAGCAGTACCCCAGCGATTTCGGTGATTCTGGACACTTGTCACAGAAGAATCTCGACGATTATCACTGAAAATGCATATCTCAGCTGAGAACCCAACGAAACCGAAGATATCGCAGTTTCCGCATATAAAACGCACTGTGGAGTGCTCAAAACACCAGAAAACGTGTTTTTCGCATTAAATAGCACGAAAACAGCGCTTTCGGTGGTTCTGCATACTTCTCAGAGAAGAATCACCAAGATTATCCTAGAAAATGCATATCTCAGCTGGCAACCCCACGAAAACGAAGATATCGCAGTTTCCGCATATCAAACGCACTGTGGAGTGCTGAAGACACCAGAAAACGTGCTTTTCGCATTCAATAGCACGAAGACAGCGATATCGGCGATTCTGCATACTGCTCAAAGAAGAATATCCGAGATTATCGTAGAAAATGCACATCTCAGCTGGAAACCCAACATTACCGAAGATATCGCTGTTTCCGCATATCCATCGCACTGTGGAGTGCTGAAAACACCAGAAAACGCGTTTTCTGCATTCAGTAGGACGAAACCAGCGATTTCGGTGATTCTGCATACTTCTCTCAGAAGAAACATCAAGATTATCGTAGAAAATGCATGTCTCATCTGGAAACCCCACGAAAACGAAGATATCGCTGTTTCCGCTTATCAGACGCACTGTGGAGTGCTGAAAACGCCAGAAAACGTGTTTTTCGCATTACATAGCACGAAAACAGCGAATTCGGTGATTCTGCACACTTGTCACAGAAGAATCTCTAAAATTATCACAGAAAATGCATATCTCAGCTGGAACCCAACGAAACCGAAGATATCGCAGTTTCCGCGTGTCAAACGCACTGTGGAGTGCTGAAAACACCAGGAAACGTGTTTTTCGCATTAAATAGCACGTAAACAGCGATTGCTGTGATTCTGCACACTTGTCACTGTAGAATCTCGACGATTATCACTGAAAATGCATATCTCAGCTGAGAACCCAGCGAAACCGATCATTTCGCCGGTTCTGCATATAAAACGCACTATGGAGTGCTGTAAACACCAGGAACCGTGTTTTTCGCAATCAATAGCACGAAAACAGCGACTTCGGTGATTCTGCACACTTGTCACAGAAGAATTTCGACGATTATCACTGAAAATGCATATCTCAGCTGGAACCCAGCGAAACCGAAGATATCGCAATTTCCGCATATCAAACGCACTGTGGAGTGCTGGAACACAAGAAGCGTGTTATTTCATATCAAATAGCAGTACCCCAGCGATTTCGGTGATTCTGGACGTTTGTCACAGAAGAATCTCGACGATTATCACTGAAAATGCATATCTCAGCTGAGAACCCAACGAAACCGAAGATATCCCAGTTTCCGCATATAAAACGCACTGTGGAGTGCTGTAAACACCAGGAACCGTGTTTTTCGCAATCAATAGCACGAAAACAGCGACTTCGGTGATTCTGCACACTTGTCACAGAAGAATTTCGACGATTATCACTGAAAATGCATGTCTCAGCTGGAAACCCAACGAAACCGATGATATCGTAGTTACCGCATATCAAACGCACTGTGGATTGCTCAAAACACCAGAAGACGTGTTTTTCGCAATCAATAGCACGAAACCTAGCGACTTCGGTGATTCTGCACACTTGTCACAGTAGAATCTCGACGATTATCATTGAAAATGCATATCTCAGCTGGAACCCAGCGAAACCGAAGATATCGCAATTTCCGCATATCAAACGCACTGTGGAGTGCTGGAACACAAGAAGCGTGTTATTTCATATCAAATAGCAGTACCCCAGCGATTTCGGTGATTCTGGACACTTGTCACAGAAGAATCTCGACGATTATCACTGAAAATGCATATCTCAGCTGGAAACCCAACGAAACCGATCATTTCGCCGGTTCTGCATATAAAACGCACTATGAAGTGCTGTAAACACCAGGAACCGTGTTTTTCGCAATCAATAGCACGAAAACAGCGACTTCGGTGATTCTGCACACTTGTCACAGAAGAATTTCGACGATTATCACTGAAAATGCATATCTCAGCTGGAACCCAGCGAAACCGAAGATATCGCAGTTTCCGCATATCAAACGCACTGCGGAGTGCTGAAGACACCAGAAAACGTGTTTTTCGCATTCAATAGCACGAAGACAGCGATATCGGTGATTCTGCATACTCCTCACGGAAGAATATCCGAGATTATCGTAGAAAATGCATGTCTCAGCTGGAAACCCTACGAACCGAAGATTTGGCAGTTTCGGCATATCAAACGCACTGTGGAGAGCTGAAAACACCAGAAAACGTGTTTTTCGCATTAAATAGCACGCAACCAGCGATTTCGGTGGTTCTGCATACTTCTCAGAGAAGAATCACCAAGATTATCCTAGAAAATGCATATCTCAGCTGGCAACCCCACGAAAACGAAGTTATCGCAGTTTCCGCATATCAAACACACTGTGGAGTGCTTAAAACACCAGAAAAAGTGTTTTTCGCATTCAATAGCACGAAAACAGCGCTTTCGGTGATTCTGCAAAACTCTCACAGAAGCATCTCGAAGATTCTCACTGAAAATGCATATCTTTGCTGGAAACCCAAAGAATCCGCAGATATCACCGTTTCCGCAAATCAAACGCGCTGTGGAGTGCTAACAACACCAGAATACGTGTTTTTCGCATTAAATAGCACGCAACCAGCGATTTCGGTGGTTCTGGATACTTCTCAGAGAAGAATCGCCAAGATTATCCTAGAAAATGCATATCTCAGCTGGCAACCCCACGAAAACGAAGATATCGCAGTTTCCGCATATCAAACACACTGTGGAGTGCTTAAAACACCAGAAAAAGTGTTTTTCGCATTCAATAGCACGAAAACAGCGCTTTCGGTGATTCTGCAAATCTCTCACAGAAGCATCTCGAAGATTCTCACTGAAAATGCATATCTTTGCTGGAAACCCAAAGAATCCGCAGATATCGCCGTTTCCGCAAATCAAACGCGCTGTGGAGTGCTAACAACACCAGAATAAGTGTTTTTCGCATTAAATAGCACGCAACCAGCGATTTCGGTGGTTCTGCATACTTCTCAGAGAAGAATCACCAAGATTATGCTAGAAAATGCATATCTCAGCTGGCAACCCCACGAAAACGAAGATATCGCAGTTTCCGCATATCAAACACACTGTGGAGTGCTTAAAACACCAGAAAAAGTGTTTTTCGCATTCAATAGCACGAAAACAGCGCTTTCGGTGATTCTGCAAAACTCTCACAGAAGCATCTCGAAGATTCTCACTGAAAATGCATATCTTTGCTGGAAACCCAAAGAATCCGCAGATATCGCTGTTTCCGCAAATCAAACGCGCTGTGGAGTGCTATCAACACCAGAATACGTGTTTTTCGCATTAAATATCACGAAAACAGCGATTTCGGTGATTCTGCATACTGCTCAAAGTAGAATATCCGAGATTATCGTAGAAAATGCATATCTAAGCTGGAAACCCTACGAACCGAAGATTTGGCAGTTTCCGCATATCAAACGCACTGTGGAGTGCTGGAACACCAGGAAACGCGTTTTCGGTATTCAATGGCACGAAAACAGCGATTTCTGTGGTTCTGCATACTTATCAGAGATGAATCACCAAGATTATCCTAGAAAATGCATATCTCAGCTGGCAACTCCACGAAAACGAAGATATCGTAGTTTCCGCATATCAAACACACTGTGGAGTGCTTAAAACACCAGAAAACGTGTTTTTCGCATTAAATAGCACGCAACCAGCGATTTCGGTGGTTCTGCATACTTCTCAGAGAAGAATCACCAAGATTATCCTAGAAAATGCATATCTCAGCTGGCAACCCCACGAAAACGAAGTTATCGCAGTTTCCGCATATCAAACACACTGTGGAGTGCTTAAAACACCAGAAAAAGTGTTTTTCGCATTCAATAGCACGAAAACAGCGCTTTCGGTGATTCTGCAAAACTCTCACAGAAGCACCTCGAAGATTCTCACTGGAAATGCATATCTTTGCTGGAAACCCAAAGAATCCGCAGATATCGCCGTTTCCGCAAATCAAACGCGCTGTGGAGTGCTAACAACACCAGAATAACTGTTTTTCGCATTAAATAGCACGCAACCAGCGATTTCGGTGGTTCTGCATACTTCTCAGAGAAGAATCACCAAGATTATGCTAGAAAATGCATATCTCAGCTGGCAACCCCACGAAAACGAAGATATCGCAGTTTCCGCATATCAAACACACTGTGGAGTGCTTAAAACACCAGAAAAAGTGTTTTTCGCATTCAATAGCACGAAAACAGCGATTTCGGTGATTCTGCATACTGCTCAAAGAAGAATATCCGAGATTATCGTAGAAAATGCATATCTAAGCTGGAAACCCTACGAACCGAAGATATGGCAGTTTCCGCATATCAAACGCACTGTGGAGTGCTGGAACACCAGGAAACGCGTTTTCGGCATTCAATAGCACGAAAACAGCGATTTCGGTGGTTCTGCATACTTCTCAGAGAAGAATCACCAAGATTATCCTAGAAAATGCATATCTCAGCTGGCAACCCCACGAAAACGAAGATATCGCAGTTTCCGCATATCAAACACACTGTGGAGTGCTTAAAACACCAGAAAAAGTGTTTTTCGCATTCAACAGCACGAAAACAGCGCTTTCGGTGATTCTGCAAAACTCTCACAGAAGCATCTCGAAGATTCTCACTGAAAATGCATATCTTTGCTGGAAACCCAAAGAATCCGCAGATATCGCCGTTTCCGCAAATCAAACGCGCTGTGGAGTGCTAACAACACCAGAATACGTGTTTTTCGCATTAAATAACACGAAAACAGCGATTTCGGTGATTCTGCATACTGCTCAAAGAAGAATATCCGAGATTATCGTAGAAAATGCATATCTAAGCTGGAAACCCTACGAACCGAAGATATGGCAGTTTCCGCATATCAAACGCACTGTGGAGTGCTGGAACACCAGGAAACGCGTTTTCGGCATTCAATAGCACGAAAACAGCGATTTCGGTGATTCTGCATACTTCTCTCAGAAGAAACAACAAGATTATCGTTGAAAATGCATGTCTCATCTGGAAACCCCAGGAAAACGAAGATATCGCTGTTTCCGCATATCATACGCACTGTGGAGTGCTGAAAACACCAGGAAACGTGTTTTTCGGATTCAACAGCACGAAAACAGCGATTTCGGTGATTGTGGACATTTGTCAGGGAAGAATCATGAAGATTATAACTGAAAATGCATATCTATGCTGGAAACCCTACGAAACCGAAGATATGGCAGTTTCCGCATATCAAACGCACTGTGGAGTGCTGGAACACCAGGAAACGTGTTATTTGCATTCAATAGCACGAAAACAGCGATTTCGGTGATTCTGCACTCTTGTCACAGAAGAATCTCGAAAATTATCACAGAAAATGCATATCTCAGCTGGAAACCCAACGAAACCGATGATATCGTAGTTTCCGCATATCAAACGCACTGTGGAGTGCTCAAAACACCAGAAAAAGTGTTTTTCGCATTCAATAGCACGAAAACAGCGCTTTCGGTGATTCTGCAAAACTCTCACAGAAGCATCTCGAAGATTCTCACTGAAAATGCATATCTTTGCTGGAAACCCAAAGAATCCGCAGATATCACCGTTTCCGCAAATCAAACGCGCTGTGGAGTGCTAACAACACCAGAATACGTGTTTTTCGCATTAAATAGCACGCAACCAGCGATTTCGGTGGTTCTGGATACTTCTCAGAGAAGAATCGCCAAGATTATCCTAGAAAATGCATATCTCAGCTGGCAACCCCACGAAAACGAAGATATCGCAGTTTCCGCATATCAAACACACTGTGGAGTGCTTAAAACACCAGAAAAAGTGTTTTTCGCATCAAATAGCACGACAACAGCGATTTCGGTAATTCTGCATCCTTCTCACAGGAGAATATTCAAGATTATGGTAGAAAATACATGCCTCAGCTGGAAACCCAACGAAAACGAAGATATTGAATTTTTCGCATGTCAAGCGCACTGTGGAGTGCCGATAACACCAGAAAACATGTTTTTCGCATTCAATAGCACGAAAACAGAGATTTCGGTGATTCGGCACACTTGTCACAGCAGAATCATGAAGATTATCACTGAAAATGCATATCTCAGCTGGAAACCCAGCGAAACCGAAGATATCGCAGTTTCCGCATATCAAACGCACTGTGGAGTGCTGGATCTTCAGGAAACGTGTTATTTCGCATTAAGTAGCAGTAAGCCAGCGCTTTCGGTGATTCTGCATACTTCTCAGAGAAGAATCACCTAGATTATCCTAGAAAATGCATATCTCAGCTGGCAGCCCCACGAAAACGAAGATATCGCAGTTTCCGCATATCAAACGCACTGTGGAGTGCTGAAAACACCAGAAAACGTGTTTTTCGCGTTACATAGCACGAAAACAGCGACTTCGGTGGTTCTGCATACTTCTCAGAGAAGAATCACCAAGATTATCCTAGAAAATGCATATCTCAGCTGGCAGCCCCACGAAAACGAAGATATCGCAGTTTCCGCATATCAAACGCATTGTGGAGTGCTGAAAACACCAGGAAACGTGATTTTCGAATTCAACAGCACGAAACCAGCGACTTCGGTGATTCTGCACACTTGTCACCGTAGAATCTCGACGATTATCATTGAAAATGCATATCTCAGCTGGAAACCAGCGAAACCGAAGATATCGCAAATTCCGCATATTAAACGCACTGTGGAGTGCTGAATCACAAGAAGCGTGTTATTTCATATCAAATAGCAGTACCCCAGCGATGTCGGTGATTCTGGACACTTGTCACAGAAGAATCTCGACGATTATCACTGAAAATGCATATCTCAGCTGGAAACCCAACGAAACCGATCTTTTCGCCGGTTCTGCATATAAAACGCACTGTAGAGTGCTGTAAACACCAGGAACCGTGTTTTTCGCAATCAATAGCACGAAAACAGCGACTTCGGTGGTTCTGCATACTTCTCAGAGAAGAATCACCAAGATTATCCTAGAAAATGCATATCTCAGCTGGCAGCCCCACGAAAACGAAGATATCGCAGTTTCCGCATATCAAACGCACTGTGGAGTGCTGAAGACACCAGACAACGTGTTTTTCGCATTACATAGCACGAAAACAGCGCATTCGGTGATTCCGCACAGTTGTCATAGAAGAATATCGTAGATTATCTCTGATAATGTATATCTCAGCTGGAAACCCCACCAAACCGATGATACCGTAGTTTCCGCATATCAAACGCACTGTGGAGTGCTCAAAACAGCAGAAAACATGTTTATCGCATTACATAGCACGAAAACAGTGATTTCGGTGATTCTGCACCCTTGTCACAGCAGAATCCCGAAGATTGTCACTGAAAATGCATATCTCAGCTGGAAACCCAGCGAAACCGAAGATATCGCTGTTTCCGCATATCAGACGCACTGTGGAGTGCTGAAAACACCAGAAAACGTGTTTTTCGAATTACATAGCACGAAAACAGCGCATTCGGTGATTCTGCACAGTTGTCATAGAAGAATATCGTAGATTATCACTGATAATGTATATCTTAGCTGGAAACCCCACCAAACCGATGATATCGTAGTTTCCGCATATCAAACGCACTGTGGAGTGCTCAAAACAACAGAAAACGTGTTTATCGCATTACATAGCACGAAAACAGTGATTTCGGTGATTCTGCACTCTTGTCACAGCAGAATCTCGAAGATTATCACTGAAAATGCATATCTCAGCTGGAAACCCAGCGAAACCGAAGATATCGCAGTTTCCGCATATCAAACGCACTGTGGAGTGCTGGATCTTCAGGAAACGTGTTATTTCGCATTAAGTAGCAGTAAGCCAGCGCTTTCGGTGATTCTGCATACTTGACACAGAAGAATATCCAAGATTATCGTAGAAAATGCACATCTCAGCTGGCAACCCCACGAAAACGAAGATATCCCAGTTTACGCATATCAAACGCACTGTGGAGTGCGGAAAACACCAGGAAACGTGTTTTTCGAATTCAACAGCACGAAAACAGCGATTATGGTGATTGTGACATTTGTCAGAGAAGAATCATGAAGATTATCACTGAAAATGCATATCTAAGCTGGAAACCCTACGAAACCGAAGATATGGCAGTTTCCGCATATCAAACGCACTGTGGAGTGCTGGAACACCAGGAAACGCGTTTTCAGCATTCAATAGCACGAAAACAGCGATTTCGGTGATTCTGCATACTTCTCTCAGAAGAAACAACAAGATTATCGTTGAAAATGCATGTCTCATCTGGAAACCCCACGAAAACGAAGATATCGCTGTTTCCGCATATCAGACGCACTGTGGAGTGCTGAAAACACCAGAAAACGTGTTTTTCGCATTACATAGCACGAAAACAGCGAATTCGGTGATTCTGCACAGTTGTCATAGAAGAATATCGAAGATTATCACTCATAATGTATATCTCAGCTGGAAACCCAGCGAAACCGAAGATATCGCAGTTTCCGCATATCAAACGCACTGTGGAGTGCTGGATCTTCAGGAAACGTGTTATTTCGCATTAAGTAGCAGTAAGCCAGCGCTTTCGGTGATTCTGCATACTTCTCACAGAAGAATATCCAAGATTATCGTAGAAAATGCACATCTCAGCTGGCAACCCCACGAAAACGAAGATATTCCAGTTTCCGCATATCAAACGCACTGTGGAGTGCTGAAAACACCAGGAAACGTGTTTTTCGCATTACATAGCACGAAAACAGCGAATTCGGTGATTCTGCACAGTTGTCATAGAAGAATATCGAAGATTATCACTGATAATGTATATCTCAGCTGAAAACCCAGCGAAACCGAAGATATCGCAGTTTCCGCATATCAAACGCACTGTGGAGTGCTGGAACACCAGGAACCATGTTTTTCGCTATCAATAGCACGAAAACAGCGACTTCGGTGGTTCTGCATACTTCTCAGAGAAGAATCACCAAGATTATCCTAGAAAATGCATATCTCAGCTGGCAGCCCCACGAAAACGAAGATATCGCAGTTTCCGCATTTCAAACGCACTGTGGAGTGCTGAAAACACCAGAAAACGTGTTTTTCGCATTACATAGCACGAAAACAGCGAATTCGGTGATTCTGCACAGTTGTCATAGAAGAATATCGAAGATTATCACTGATAATGTATATCTCAGCTGAAAACCCAGCGAAACCGAAGATATCGCAGTTTCCGCATATCAAACGCACTGTGGAGTGCTGGATCTTCAGGAAACGTGTTATTTCGCATTAAGTAGCAGTAAGCCAGCGCTTTCGGTGATTCTGCATACTTCTCACAGAAGAATATCTAAGATTATCGTAGAAAATGCACATGTCAGCTGGCAACCCCACGAAAACGAAGATATCCCAGTTTACGCATATCAAACGCACTGTCGAGTGATCAAAACAACAGAAAACCTGTTTATCGCATTCAATAGCACGAAAACAGTGATTTCGGTGATTCTGCACTCTAGTCACAGCAGAATCTCGAAGATTATCACTGAAAATGCATATCTCAGCTGGAAACCCAGCGAAACCGAACATATCGCAGTTTCCGCATATCAAACGCACTGTGGAGTGCTGGATCTTCAGGAAACGTGTTATTTCGCATTAAGTAGCAGTAATCCAGCGCTTTCGGTGATTCTGCATACTTGACACAGAAGAATATCCAAGATTATCGTAGAAAATGCACATCTCAGCTGGCAACCCCACGAAAACGAAGATATCCCAGTTTCCGCATATCAAACGCACTGTGGAGTGCTGGAACACCAGGAAACGCGTTTTCAGCATTCAACAACTCGAAAACAGCGATTTCTGTGATTCTGCATACTTCTCTCAGAAGAAACAACAAGATTATCGTTGAAAATGCATGTCTCATCTGGAAACCCCACGAAAACGAAGATATCGCTGTTTCCGCATATCAGACGCACTGTGGAGTGCTGAAAACACCAGAAAACGTGTTTTTCGCATTACATAGCCCGAAAACAGCGAATTCGGTGATTCTGCACAGTTGTCATAGAAGAATATCGAAGATTATCACTCATAATGTATATCTCTGCTGGAAACCCAGCGAATCCGAAGATATCGCAGTTTCCGCATATCAAACGCACTGTGGAGTGCTGGATCTTCAGGAAACGTGTTATTTCGCATTAAGTAGCAGTAAGCCAGCGCTTTCGGTGATTCTGCATACTTCTCACAGAAGAATATCCAAGATTATCGTAGTAAATGCACATCTCAGCTGGCAACCCCACGAAAACGAAGATATTCCAGTTTCCGCATTTCAAACGCACTGTGGAGTGCTGAAAACACCAGGAAACGTGTTTTTCGAATTCAACAGCACGAAAACTGCGATTTCGGTGATTGTGGACATTTGTCAGAGAATAATCATGAAGATTATCACTGAAAATGCATATCTAAGCTGGAAACCCTACGAAACCGAAGATATCGCAAATTCCGCATATCAAACGCACTGTGGAGTGCTGGAACACAAGAAGCGTGTTATTTCATATCAAATAGCAGTACCCCAGCGATTTCGGTGATTCTGGACACTTGTCACAGAAGAATCTCGACGATTATCACTGAAAATGCATATCTCAGCTGGAAATCCAACGAAACCGATCATTTCGCCGGTTCTGCATATAAAACGCACTGTAGAGTGCTGTAAACACCAGGAACCGTGTTTTTCGCAATCAATAGCACGAAAACAGCGACTTCGGTGGTTCTGCATACTTCTCAGAGAAGAATCACCAAGATTATCCTAGAAAACGCATATCTCAGCTGGCAGCCCCACGAAAACGAAGATATCGCAGTTTCCGCATTTCAAACGCACTGTGGAGTGCTGAAGACACCAGACAACGTGTTTTTCGCATTACATAGCACGAAAACAGCGCATTCGGTGATTCTGCACAGTTGTCATAGAAGAATATCGTAGATTATCTCTGATAATGTATATCTCAGCTGGAAACCCCACCAAACCGATGATATCGTAGTTTCCGCATATCAAACGCACTGTGGAGTGCTCAAAACAACAGAAAACGTGTTTATCGCATTACATAGCACGAAAACAGTGATTTCGGTGATTCTGCACTCTTGTCACAGCAGAATCTCGAAGATTATCACTGAAAATGCATATCTCAGCTGGAAACCCAGCGAAACCGAAGATATCGCAGTTTCCGCATATCAAACGCACTGTGGAGTGCTGGATCTTCAGGAAACGTGTTATTTCACATTAAGTAGCAGTAAGCCACTAATTTCGGTGATTGTGCACACTTGTCACAGAAGAATCTCGAAGATTATCACTGAAAATGCATATCTCAGCTGGAAACCCAGCGAAACCGAAGATATCGCTGTTTCCGCATATCAAACGCACTGTCGAGTGCTCAAAACAACAGAAAACCTGTTTATCCCATTCAATAGCACGAAAACAGTGATTTCGGTGATTCTGCACTCTTGTCACAGCAGAATCTCGAAGATTATCACTGAAAATGCATATCTCAGCTGGAAACCCAGCGAAACCGAAGATATCGCAGTTTCCGCATATCAAACGCACTGTGGAGTGCTGGATCTTCAGGAAACGTGTTATTTCGCATTAAGTAGCAGTAAGCCTGCGCTTTCGGTGATTCTGCATACTTCTCACAGAAGAATATCCAAGATTATCGTAGAAAATGCACATGTCAGCTGGCAACCCCACGAAAACGAAGATATCCCAGTTTACGCATATCAAACGCACTGTGGAGTGCTGAAAACACCAGGAAACGTGTTTTTCGAATTCAACAGCACGGAAACAGCGATTTCGGTGAATGTGGACATTTGTCAGAGAAGAATCTCGAAGATTATCACTGAAAATGCATGTCTCAACTGGAAACCCAACGAAACCGAAGATATCGCAGTTTCCGCATGTCAAATGCACTGTGGAGTGCTGAAAACACCAGAAAACGTGTTTTTCGCATTAAATAGCACGAAAACAGCGCTTTCGGTGATTCTGCATACTGCTCAAAGAAGAATATCCGAAATTATCGTAGAAAATGCACATCTCAGCTGGAAACCCAACATTACCGAAGATATCGCTGTTTCCGCATATCCATCGCACTGTGGAGTGCTGAAAACACCAGAAAACGCGTTTTCAGCATTCAGTAGGACGAAAACAGCGATTTTGGTGATTCTGCATACTTCTCTCAGAAGAAACATCAAGATTATCGTAGAAAATGCATGTCTCATCTGGAAACCCCACGAAAACGAAGATATCGCTGTTTCCGCATATCAGACGCACTGTGGAGTTCTGAAAACACAAGAAAACGTGTTTTTCGCATTACATAGCACGAAAACAGCGAATTCGGTGATTCTGCACAGTTGTCAGAGAAGAATCATGAAGATTATCACTGAAAATGCATATCTAAGCTGGAAACCCTACGAAACCGAAGATATGGCAGTTTCCGCATATCAAACGCCCTGTGGAGTGCTGGAACACCAGGAAACGCGTTTTCGGCATTCAATAGCACGAAAACAGCGATTTCGGTGATTCTGCATACTTCTCTCAGAAGAAACAACAAGATTATCGTTGAAAATGCACGTCTCATCTGGAAACCCCACGAAAACGAAGATATCGCTGTTTTCGCATATCAGACGCACTGTGGAGTGCTGAAAACACAAGAAAACGTGTTTTTCGCATTACATAGCACGAAAACAGCGCATTCGGTGATTCCGCACAGTTGTCATAGAAGAATATCGTAGATTATCACTGATAATGTATATCTCAGCTGGAAACCCCACCAAACCGATGATATCGTAGTTTCCGCATATCAAACGCACTGTGGTGTGCTCAAAACAACAGAAAACCTGTTTATCGCATTCAATATCACGAAAACAGTTATTTCGGTGATTCTGCACTCTTGTCACAGCAGAATCTCGAAGATTATCACTGAAAATGCATATCTCAGCTGGAAACCCAGCGAAACCGAAGATATCGCAGTTTCCGCATATCAAACGCACTGTGGAGTGCTGGATCTTCAGGAAACGTGTTATTTCGCATTAAGTAGCAGTAAGCCAGCGCTTTCGGTGATTCTGCATACTTCTCACAGAAGAATATCCAAGATTATCGTAGAAAATGCACATGTCAGCTGGCAACCCCACGAAAACGAAGATATCCCAGTTTCCGCATATCAAACGCACTGCGGAGTGCTGAAAACACCAGGAAACGTGTTTTTCGAATTCAACAGCACGAAAACAGCGATTTCGGTGATTGTGGACATTTGTCAGAGAAGAATCATGAAGATTATCACTGAAAATGCATATCTATGCTGGAAACCCTACGAAACCGAAGATATGGCAGTTTCCGCATGTCAAGCGCACTCTGGAGTGCTGAAAACAGCAGGAAACGTGTTATTTGCATTCAATAGCACGAAAACAGCGATTTCGGTGATTCTGCACACTTGTCACAGAAGAATCAAGAAGGATATCACTGAAAATGCATATCTCAGCTGGAAACCCAACGTAACGGAAGATATCGCTGTTTCCGCATATCCATCGCACTGTGGAGTGCAGAATACACCTGAATACGTGTTTTTCGCATTCAATAGCACGAAAACAGCGCTTTCCGATATTCTGCATACTTCTCACAGAAGAATATCCAAGCTTATCGTAGAAAGTGCATGTCTCTGCTGGGAACCCCACGAAAACCAAGATATCGCAGTTTCCGCATGTCAAGCGCACTGTGGAGTGCTGAAAACACCAGGAAACGTGTTATTTGCATTCAATAGCACGAAAACAGCGATTTCGGTGATTCTGCACACTTGTCACAGAAGAATCAAGAAGGTTATCACTGAAAATGCATATCTCAGCTGGAAACCCAACGTAACGGAAGATATAGCCGTTTCCGCATATCAAACGCACTGTGGAGTGCTGAAAACACCAGGAAACGTGTTTTTCGAATTCAACAGCACAAAAACAGCGATTTCGGTGATTGTGACATTTGTCAGAGATGAATCATGAAGATTATCACTGAAAATGCATATCTAAGCTGGAAACCCTACGAAACCGAAGATATGGCAGTTTCCGCATATCAAACGCACTGTGGAGTGCTGGATCTTCTGGAAACGTGTTATTTCGCATTAAGTAGCAGTAAGCCAGCGCTTTCGGTGATTCTGCATACTTGACACAGAAGAATATCCAAGATTATCGTAGAAAATGCACATCTCAGCTGGCAACCCCACGAAAACGAAGATATCCCAGTTTACGCATATCAAACGCACTGTGGAGTGCTGAAAACACCAGGAAACGTGTTTTTCGAATTCAACAGCACGAAAACAGCGATTATGGTGATTGTGACATTTGTCAGAGAAGAATCATGAAGATTATCACTGAAAATGCATATCTAAGCTGGAAACCCTACGAAACCGAAGATATGGCAGTTTCCGCATATCAAACGCACTGTGGAGTGCTGGAACACCAGGAAACGCGTTTTCAGCATTCAATAGCACCAAAACAACGATTTCGGTGATTTTGCATACTTCTCTCAGTAGAAACAACAAGATTATCGTTGAAAATGCATGTCTCATCTGGAAACACCACGAAAACGAAGATATCGCTGTTTCCGCATATCAGACGCACTGTGGAGTGCTGAAAACACCAGAAAACGTGTTTTTCGCATTACATAGCACGAAAACAGCGAATTCGGTGATTCTGGACACTTGTCACAGAAGAATCTCGACGATTATCACTGAAAATGCATATCTCAGCTGGAAACCCAACGAAACCGATCATTTCGCCGGTTCTGCATATAAAACGCACTGTAGAGTGCTGTAAACACCAGGAACCGTGTTTTTCGCAATCAATAGCACGAAAACAGCGACTTCGGTGGTTCTGCATACTTCTCAGAGAAGAATCACCAAGATTATCCTAGAAAATGCATATCTCAGCTGGCAGCCCCACGAAAACGAAGATATCGCAGTTTCCGCATATCAAACGCACTGTGGAGTGCAGAAAACACCAGAAAACGTGTTTTTCGCATTACATAGCACGAAAACAGCGAATTCGATGATTCTGCACAGTTGTCATAGAAGAATATCGAAGATTATCACTGATAATGTATATCTCAGCTGGAAACCCAGCGAAACCGAAGATATCGCAGTTTCCGCATATCAAACGCACTGTGGAGTGCTGGATCTTCAGGAAACGTGTTATTTCGCATTAAGTAGCAGTAAGCCAGCGCTTTCGGTGATTCTGCATACTTCTCACAGAAGAATATCCAAGATTATCGTAGCAAATGCACATCTCAGCTGGCAACCCCACGAAAACGAAGATATCCCTGTTTCCGCATATCAAACGCACTGTGGAGTGCTGAAAGCACCAGGAAACGTGTTTTTCGAATTCAACAGCACGAAACCAGCGACTTCGGTGATTCTGCACACTTGTCACAGTAGAATCTCGACGATTATCATTGAAAATGCATATCTCAGCTGGAACCCAGCGAAACCGAAGATAACGCAATTTCCGCATATCAAACGCAATGTGTAGTGCTGGAACACAAGAAGCGTGTTATTTCATATCAAATAGCAGTACCCCAGCGATTTCGGTGATTCTGGACACTTGTCACAGAAGAATCTCGACAATTATCACTGAAAATGCATATCTCAGCTGGAAACCCAACGAAACCGATCATTTCGCCGGTTCTGCATATAAAACGCACTGTAGAGTGCTGTAAACACCAGGAACCGTGTTTTTCGCAATCAATAGCACGAAAACAGCGACTTCGGTGGTTCTGCATACTTCTCAGAGAAGAATCACCCAGATTATCCTAGAAAATGCATATCTCAGCTGGCAGCCCCACGAAAACGAAGATATCGCGGTTTCCGCAAATCAAACGCACTGTGGAGTGCTGAAGACACCAGACAACGTGTTTTTCGCATTACATAGCACGAAAACAGCGCATTCGGTGATTCTGCACAGTTGTCATAGAAGAATATCGTAGATTTTCACTGATAATGTATATCTCAGCTGGAAACCCCACCAAACCGATGATATCGTAGTTTCCGCATATCAAACGCACTGTGGAGTGCTCAAATCCAACAGAACACGTGTTTATCGCATTACATATCACGAAAACAGTGATTTCGGTGATTCTGCACTCTTGTCACAGCAGAATCTCGAAGATTATCACTGAAAATGCATATCTCAGCTGGAAACCCAGCGAAACCGAAGATATCGCAGTTTCCGCATATCAAACGCACTGTGGAGTGCTGGATCTTCAGGAAACGTGTTCTTTCACATTAAGTAGCAGTAAGCCACTAATTTCGGTGATTGTGCACACTTGTCACAGAAGAATCTCGAAGATTATCACTGAAAATGCATATCTCAGCTGGAAACCCAGCGAAACCGAAGATATCGCTGTTTCCGCATATCAAACGCACTGTGGAGTGCTGAAAACACCAGGAAACGTGTTTTTCGAATTCAACAGCACGGAAACAGCTTATTTCGGTGAATGTGGACATTTGTCAGAGAAGAATCTCGAAGATTATCACTGAAAATGCATGTCTCAACTGGAAACCCAACGAAACCGAGGATATCGCAGTTTCCGCATGTCAAACGCACTGTGGAGTGCTGGAACACCAGGAAACGCGTTTTCGGCATTCAATAGCACGAAAACAGCGATTTCGGTGATACTGCATACTTCTCTCAGAAGAAACAACAAGATTATCGTTGAAAATGCATGTCTCATCTGGCAGCCCCACGAAAACGAAGATATCGCAGTTTCCGCATATCAAACGCACTGTGCAGTGCTGAAGACACCAGACAACGTGTTTTTCGCATTACATAGCACGAAAACAGCGCATTCGGTGATTCTGCACAGTTGTCATAGAAGAATATCGTAGATTATCACTGATAATGTATATCTCAGCTGGAAACCCCACCAAACCGATGATATCGTAGTTTCCGCATATCAAACGCACTGTGGAGTGCTCAAAACAACAGAAAACGTGTTTATCGCATTACATAGCACGAAAACAGTGATTTCGGTGATTCTGCACTCTTGTCACAGCAGAATCTCGAAGATTATCACTGAAAATGCATATCTCAGCTGGAAACCCAGCGAAACCGAAGATATCGCAGTTTCCGCATATCAAACGCACTGTGGAGTGCTGGATCTTCAGGAAACGTGTTCTTTCACATTAAGTAGCAGTAAGCCACTAATTTCGGTGATTGTGCACACTTGTCACAGAAGAATCTCGGAGATTATCACTGAAAATGCATATCTCAGCTGGAAACCCAGCGAAACCGAAGATATCGCTGTTTCCGCATATCAAACGCACTGTGGAGTGCTGAAAACACCAGGAAACGCGTTTTCGGCATTCAATAGCACGAAAACAGCGATTTCGGTGATTCTGCACACTTGTCACTGAAGAATCAAGAAGAATATCACTGAAAATGCATATATCAGCTGGAAACCCAACGTAACGGAAGATATCGCTGTTTCCGCATATCCATCGCACTGTGGAGTGCTGAAAACACCAGGAAACGTGTTATTTGCATTCAATTGCACGAAAACAGCGATTTCGGTGATTCTGCACACTTGTCACTGAAGAATCAAGAAGGATATCACTGAAAATGCATATCTCAGCTGGAAACCCAACGTAACGGAAGATATCGCTGTTTCCGCATATCCATCGCACTGTGGAGTGCTGAAAACACCAGGAAACGTGTTATTTGCATTCAATAGCACGAAAACAGCGATTTCGGTGATTCTGCACACTTGTCACAGAAGAATCAAGAAGGATATCACTGAAAATGCATATCTCAGCTGGAAACCCAACGTAACGGAAGATATCGCTGTTTCCGCATATCCATCGAACTGTGGAGTGCTGAAAACACCAGAAAACGTGTTTTTCGCATTCAATAGCACGAAAACAGCGATTTCGGTGATTCAGCATTCTTCTCACAGTAGAATCTCATCGATTATCATTGAAAATGCATATCTCAGCTGGAACCCAGCGAAACCGAAGATATCGCAATTTCCGCCTATCAAACGCACTGGGGAGTGCTGGAACACTAGAAGCGTGTTATTTCATATCAAATAGCAGTACCCCAGGGATTTCGGTGATTCTGGACACTTGTCACAGAAGAATCTCGACGATTATCACTGAAAATGCATATCTCAGCTGGAAACCCAACGAAACCGATCATTTCGCCGGTTCTGCATATGAAACGCACTATGGAGTGCTGTAAACACCAGGAACCGTGTTTTTCGCAATCAATTGCACGAAAACAGCGATTTCGGTAATTCTGCATACTTCTCTCAGAAGAAACATCAAGATTATCGTAGAAAATGCATGCCTCATCTGGAAACCCCACGAAAACGAAGATATCGCTGTTTCCGCATATCAGACGCACTGTGGAGTGCTGAAAACACCAGAAAACGTGTTTTTCGCATTACATTGCACGAAAACAGCGAATTCGGTGATTCTGCACAGTTGTCATAGAAGAATATCGAAGAGTATCACTGATAATGTATATCTCAGCTGGAAACCCAGCGAAACCGAAGATATCGCAGTTTCCGCATATCAAACGCACTGTGGAGTGCTGGATCTGCAGGAAACGTGTTATTTCGCATTAAGTAGCAGTAAGCCAGCGCTTTCGGTGATTCTGCATACTTCTCACAGAAGAATATCCAAGATTATCGTAGAAAATGCACATCTCAGCTGGCAATCCCACGAAAACGAAGATATCCCAGTTTCCGCATATCAAACGCACTGTGCAGTGCTGAAAACACCAGGAAACGTGTTTTTCGAATTCAACAGCACGAAAACAGCGATTTCGGTGATTGTGGACATTTGTCAGAGAAGAATCATGAAGATTATCACTGCAAATGCACATCTCAGCTGGCAACCCCACGAAAACGAAGATATCCCAGTTTCCGCATATCAAACGCACTGTGGAGTGCTGAAAACACCAGAAAACGTGTTTTTCGCAATCAATAGCACGAAAACAGCGATTTCGGTGATTTTGCATACTTCTCTCAGAAGAAACAACAAGATTATCGTTGTAAATGCATGTCTCATCTGGAAACCCCACGAAAACGAAGATATCGCTGTTTCCGCATATCAGACGCACTGTGGAGTGCTGAAAACACCAGAAAACGTGTTTTTCGCATTACATAGCACGAAAACAGCGAATTCGGTGATTCTGCACAGTTGTCATAGAAGAATATCGAGGATTATCACTGATAATGTATATCTCAGCTGGAAACCCAGCGAAACCGAAGATATCGCAGTTTCCGCATATCAAACGCACTGTGGAGTGCTGGATCTTCAGGAAACGTGTTATTTCGCATTAAGTAGCAGTAAGCCAGCGCTTTCGGTGATTCTGCATACTTCTCACAGAAGAATATCCAAGATTATCGTAGAAAATGCACATCTCAGCTGGCAATCCCACGAAAACGAAGATATCCCAGTTTCCGCATATCAAACGCACTGTGGAGTGCTGAAGACACCAGGAAACGTGTTATTTGCATTCAATAGCACGAAAACAGCGATTTCGGTGATTCTGCACACTTGTCACTGAAGAATCAAGAAGGATATCACTGAAAATGCATATCTCAGCTGGAAACCCAACGTAACGGAAGATATCGCTGTTTCCGCATATCCATCGCACTGTGGAGTGCTGAAAACACCAGGAAACGTGTTATTTGCATTCAATAGCACGAAAACAGCGATTTCGGTGATTCTGCACACTGGTCACAGAAGAATCAAGAAGGATATCACTGAAAATGCATATCTCAGCTGGAAACCCAACGTAACGGAAGATATCGCTGTTTCCGCATATCCATCGAACTGTGGAGTGCTGAAAACACCAGAAAACGTGTTTTTCGCATTCAATCGCACGAAAACAGCGATTTCGGTGATTCAGCATTCTTCTCACAGAAGAATATCCAAGATTATCGTAGAAAATGCACATCTCAGCTGGCAACCCCACGAAAACGAAGATATCCCAGTTTCCGCATATCAAACGCACTGTCGAGTGCTCAAAACAACAGAAAACGTGTTTATCGCATTCGATAGCACGAAAACAGTGATTTCGGTGATTCTGCACTCTTGTCACAGCAGAATCTCGAAGATTATCACTGAAAATGCATATCTCAGCTGGAAACCCAGCGAAACCGAAGATATCGCAGTTTCCGCATATCAAACGCACTGTGGAGTGCTGGATGTTCAGGAAACGTGTTATTTCGCATTAAGTAGCAGTAAGCCAGCGCTTTCGGTGATTCTGCATACTTCACACAGAAGAATATCCAAGATTATCGTAGAAAATGCACATCTCAGCTGGCAACCCCACGAAAACGAAGATATCCCAGTTTCCGCATATCAAACGCACTGTGGAGTGCTGAAAACACCAGGAAACGTGTTTTTCGGATTCAACAGCACGAAACCAGCGACTTCGGTGATTCTGCACACTTGTCACAGTAGAATCTCGACGATTATCACTGAAAATGCATATCTCAGCTGGAACCCAGCGAAACCGAGGATATCGCTGTTTCCGCATATCAAACGCACTGTCGAGTGCTCAAAACAACAAAAAACGTGTTTATCGCATTCAATAGCACGAAAACAGTGATATCGGTGATTCTGCACTCTTGTCACAGCAGAATCTCGAAGATTATCACTGAAAATGCATATCTCAGCTGGAAACCCAGCGAAACCGAAGATATCGCAGTTTCCGCATATCAAACGCACTGTGGAGTGCTGGAACTTCAGGAAACGTGTTATTTCGCATTAAGTAGCAGTAAGCCAGCGCTTTCGGTGATTCTGCATACTTCTCACAGATGAATATCCAAGATTATCGTAGAAAATGCTCATCTCAGCTGGCAACCCCACGAAAACGAAGATATCCCAGTTTCCGCATATCAAACGCACTGTGGAGTGCTGAAAACACCAGGAAACGTGTTATTTGCATTCAATAGCACGAAAACAGCGACTTCGGTAATTCTGCACACTTGTCACTGAAGAATCAAGAAGGATATCACTGAAAATGCATATCTCAGCTGGAAACCCAACGTAACGGAAGATATCGCTGTTTCCGCATATCCATCGCACTGTGGAGTGCTGAAAACACCAGGAAACGTGTTATTTGCATTCAATAGCACGAAAACAGCGATTTCGGTGATTCTGCACACTTGTCACTGAAGAATCAAGAAGGATATCACTGAAAATGCATATCTCAGCTGGAAACCCAACGTAACGGAAGATATCGCTGTTTCCGCATATCCATCGCACTGTGGAGTGCTGAAAACAACAGAAAACGTGTTTTTCGCATTCAATAGCACGAAAACAGCGATTTCGGTGATTCTGCACTCTTGTCACAGAAGAATCAAGAAGGATATCACTGAAAATGCATATCTCAGCTGGAAACCCAACGTAACGGAAGATATCGCTGTTTCCGCATATCCATCGAACTGTGGAGTGCTGAAAACACCAGAAAACGTGTTTTTCGCATTCAATCGCACGAAAACAGCGATTTCGGTGATTCAGCATTCTTCTCACATAAGAATATCCAAGATTATCGTAGAAAATGCACATCTCAGCTGGCAACCCCACGAAAACGAAGATATGGCAGTTTCCGCATATCAAACGCACTGTGGAGTGCTGAAAACACCAGGAAACGTGTTATTTGCATTCAATAGCACGAAAACAGCGATTTCGGTGATTCTGCACACTTGTCACTGAAGAATCAAGAAGCATATCACTGAAAATGCATATCTCAGCTGGAAACCCAACGTAACGGAAGATATCGCTGTTTCCGCATATCCATCGCACTGTGGAGTGCTGAAAACACCAGAAAACGTGTTTTTCGCATTCAATAGCACGAAAACAGCGATTTCGGTGATTCTGCACACTTGTCACAGAAGAATCAAGAAGGATATCACTGAAAATGCATATCTCAGCTGGAAACCCAACGTAACGGAAGATATCGCTGTTTCCGCATATCCATCGAACTGTGGAGTGCTGAAAACAACAGAAAACGTGTTTTTCGCATTCAATAGCACGAAAACAGCGATTTCGGTGATTCAGCACTCTTCTCACAGAAGAATATCCAAGATTATCGTAGAAAATGCACATCTCAGCTGGCAACCCCACGAAAAGGAAGATATGGCAGTTTCCGCATATCAAACGCACTGTGGAGTGCTGAAAACACCAGGAAACGTGTTATTTGCATTCAATAGCTCGAAAACAGCGATTTCGGTGATTCTGCACACTTGTCACTGAAGAATCAAGAAGGATATCACTGAAAATGCATATCTCAGCTGGAAACCCAACGTAACGGAAGATATCGCTGTTTCCGCATATCCATCGCACTGTGGAGTGCTGAAAACACCAGGAAACGTGTTATTTGCATTCAATAGCACGAAAACAGCGATTTCGGTGATTCTGCACACTTGTCACTGAAGAATCAAGAAGGATATCACTGAAAATGCATATCTCAGCTGGAAACCCAACGTAACGGAAGATATCGATGTTTCCGCATATCCATCGCACTGTGGAGTGCTGGATCTTCAGGAAACGTGTTATTTCACATTAAGTAGCAGTAAGCCACTGATTTCGGTGATTGTGCACACTTGTCACAGAAGAATCCCGAAAATTATCACAGAAAATGCATATCTCAGCTGGAACCCAACGAAACCGAAGATATCGCAGTTTCCGCGTGTCAAACGCACTGTGGAGTGCTGAAAACACCAGGAAACGTGTTTTTCGCATCCAACAGCACGAAAACAGCGATTACGGTTATTCTACACACTTGTCACAGCAGAATCTCGAAGATCATCAGTAATAATACATATCCCAGCTGGAAACTCAACGAAACCGAAGATATCGCAGTTTCCGCATGTCAAAAGTACTGTGGATTGCTGAAAACACCACAAAACGTGTTTGTCGCATTAAATAGCACGAAAACAGCGATTTCAGTGATTCTGCACACTTGTCACAGTAGAATCTCGAAGATTATCACTGAAAATGAATATCTCAGCTGGAAACCCAACGAAAACGATCATTTCGCCGGTTCTGCATATAAAACGCATTGTGGAGTGCTGTAAACACCATGAACCGTGTTTTTCGCAATCAATAGCACGAAACCAGCGACTTCGGTGATTCTGCACACTTGTCACAGTAGAATCTCGGCGATTATCATTGAAAATGCATATCTCAGCTGGAACCCAGCGAAACCGAAGATATCGCAGTTACCGCATATCAAACGCACTGTGGAGTGCTGGAACACAAGAAGCGTGTTATTTCATATCAAATAGCAGTACCCCAGCGATTTCGGTGATTCTGGACACTTGTCACAGAAGAATATCGACGATTATCACTGACAATGCATATCTCAGCTGAGAACCCAACGAAACCGATGATATCGCAGTTTCCGCATATAAAACGCACTGTGGAGTGCTGTAAACACCAGGAACCGTGTTTTTCGCAATCAATAGCACGAAAACAGCGACTTCGGTGATTCTGCACACTTGTCACAGAAGAATTTCGACGATTATCACTGAAAATGCATATCTCAGCTGGAACCCAGCGAAACCGAAGATATCGCAATTTCCGCATATCAAACGCACTGTGTAGTGCTGGAACACAAGAAGCGTGTTATTTCATATCAAATAGCAGTACCCCAGCGATTTCGGTGATTCTGGACACTTGTCACAGAAGAATATCGACGATTATCACTGACAATGCATATCTCAGCTGAGAACCCAACGAAACCGAAGATATCGCAGTTTCCGCATATAAAACGCACTGTGGAGTGCTGTAAACACCAGGAACCGTGTTTTTCGCAATCAATAGCACGAAAACAGCGACTTCGGTGATTCTGCACACTTGTCACAGAAGAATCTCGAAGATTATCTCTGATAATGTATATCTGAGCTGGAAACCCCACCAAACCGATGATATCGTAGTTTCCGCATATCAAACGCACTGTGGAGTGCTCAAAACAACAGAAAACGTGTTTATCGCATTACATAGCACGAAAACAGTGATTTCGGTGATTCTGCACTCTTGTCACAGCAGAATCTCGAAGATTATCACTGAAAATGCATATCTCAGCTGGAAACCCAGCGAAACCGAAGATATCGCAGTTTCCGCATATCAAACGCACTGTGGAGTGCTGGATGTTCAGGAAACGTGTTATTTCACATTAAGTAGCAGTAAGCCACTGATTTCGGTGATTGTGCACACTTGTCACAGAAGAATCTCGAACATTATGATTGAAAATGCATATCTCAGCTGGAATCCCAGCGAAACCGAAGATATCGCTGTTTCCGCATATCCATCGCACTGTGGAGTGCTGAAAACACCAGGAAACGTGTTATTTGCATTCAGTAGCACGAAAACAGCGATTTCGGTGATTCTGCACACTTGTCACAGAAGAATCAAGAAGGATATCACTGAAAATGCATATCTCAGCTGGAATCCCAACGTAACGGAAGATATCGCTGTTTCCGCATATCCATCGAACTGTGGAGTGCTGAAAACACCAGAAAACGTGTTTTTCGCATTCAATAGCACGAAAACAGCGATTTCGGTGATTCAGCATTCTTCTCACAGAAGAATATCCAAGATTATCGTAGAAAATGCACATCTCAGCTGGCAACCCCACGAAAACGAAGATATCCCAGTTTCCGCATATCAAACGCACTGTCGAGTGCTCAAAACAACAGAAAACGTGTTTATCGCATTCAATAGCACGAAAACAGCGATTTCGGTGATTCTGCACACTTGTCACAGAAGAATATTCCAGATTATGGTAGAAAATGCATATCTCAGCTGGAAACGCCACGAAAACGAAGATATCGCAGTTTCCGCATGTCAAGCGCACTGTGGAGTGCTGAAAACACCAGGAACCGTGTTATTTGCATTCAATAGCACGAAAACAGCGATTTCGGTGATTCTGCACACTTGTCACAGAAGAATCAAGAAGGTTATCACTGAAAATGCATATCTCAGCTGGAAACCCAACGTAACGGTAGATATCGCTGTTTCCGCATATCCATCGCACTGTGGAGTGCAGAATACACCTGAATACGTGTTTTTCGCATTCAATAGCACGAAAACAGCGCATTCCGTGATTCTGCATACTTCTCACAGAAGAATATCCAAGATTATCGTACAAAATGCCTGTATCAGCTGGCAACCCCACGAAAACGAAGACATCCCAGTTTCCGCATATCAAACGCACTGTGGAGTGCTCAAAACACCAGAAAACGTGTTTTTCGCATTACATAGCACGAAAACAGCGATTTCGGTGATTCTGCAGACTCCTCAGAGTAGAATATGCGAATTATCGTAGAAAATGCATGTCTCAGCTGGAAACCCCACGAAAACGAAGATATCGCAGTTTCCGCGTGTCAAGCGCACTGTGGAGTGCTGAAAACACCAGAAAACGTATTTTTCGCATTCAATAGCACGACAACAGCGATTTCGGTAATTGTGCATCCTTCTCACAGAAGAATATTCAAGATTATCGTAGAAAATACATGCCTCACATGGAAACCCCACAAAAACGAAGATATCGCAGTTTGCGCATTTCAAACGCACTGTGGAGTGCAGATAACACCAGAAAACGTGTTTTTTGCTTCAAATAGCACGAAAATAGCTATTTTGGTGATTCTGCACACTTGTCACAGAATAATCATGAAGAGTATCATCGAAAATGAATATCTCACCTGGAAACCACACGAAAACGAAGATATCGCAGCTTCCGCATATCAAACGCACTGTGGAGTGCTGCAAACACCAGAAAACGCGTTTTTCGCATCAAATAGCATGACAACAGCGATTTCGGTAATTCTGCATCCTTCTCACAGAACAATATTCATGATTATCGTAGAAAATGCATATTTCAGCTGGAAACGCCACGAAAACGAAGATATCGCAGTATCCGCATGTCAAGCGCACTGTGGAGTGCTGAAAACACCAGAAAACGCGATTTTCGCATCAAATAGCACGACAACAGCGATTTCGGTAATTCTGCATCCTTCTCACAGAAGAATATTCAAGATTATCGTAGAAAATACATGCCTCACGTGGAAACCCCACGAAAACGAAGATATCGCAGTTTGCGCATTTCAAACGCACTGTGGAGTGCAGAAAACACCAGAAAACGTGTTTTTCGCATCAAATAGCACGAAAATAGCTATTTTGGTGATTCTGCACACGTGTCACAGAATCATCATGAAGAGTATCACCGAAAATGCATATCTCAGCTGGGAACCCCACGAAAACGAAGATATCGCAGCTTCCGCATGTCAAGCGCACTGTGGAGTGCTGAAAACACCAGAAAACGTGCTTTTCGCATTCAATAGCACGACAACAGCGATTTCGGTAATTGTGCATTCTTCTCACAGTAGAATATTCAAGATTATCGTAGAAAATACATGCCTCACATGGAAACCCCACAAAAACGAAGATATCGCAGTTTGCGCATTTCAAACGCACTGTGGAGTGCAGATAACACCAGAAAACGTGTTTTTTGCTTCAAATAGCACGAAAATAGCTATTTTGGTGATTCTGCACACTTGTCACAGAATAATCATGAAGACTATCATCGAAAATGAATATCTCACCTGGAAACCCCACGAAAACGAAGATATCGCAGCTTCCGCATATCAAACGCACTGTGGAGTGCTGCAAACACCAGAAAACGCGTTTTTCGCATCAAATAGCACGACAACAGCGATTTCGGTAATTCTGCATCCTTCTCACAGAAGAAAATTGAAGATTATCGTAGAAAATGCATATCTCAGCTGGAAACGCCACGAAAACGAAGATATCGCAGTTTCCGCCTGTCAAGCGCACTGTGGAGTGCTGAAAACACCAGAAAACGTGTTTTTCGCATCAAATAGCACGACAACAGCGATTTCGGTAATTCTGCATCCTTCTCACAGAAGAATATTCAAGATTATCGTAGAAAATACATGCCTCACATGGAAACCCCACAAAAACGAAGATATCGCAGTTTGCGCATTTCAAACGCACTGTGGAGTGCAGATAACACCAGAAAACGTGTTTTTTGCTTCAAATAGCACGAAAATAGCTATTTTGGTGATTCTGCACACTTGTCACAGAATAATCATGAAGAGTATCATCGAAAATGAATATCTCACCTGGAAACCACACGAAAACGAAGATATCGCAGCTTCCGCATATCAAACGCACTGTGGAGTGCTGCAAACACCAGAAAACGCGTTTTTCGCATCAAATAGCATGACAACAGCGATTTCGGTAATTCTGCATCCTTCTCACAGAACAATATTCATGATTATCGTAGAAAATGCATATCTCACCTGGAAACCCCACGAAAACGAAGATATCGCAGCTTCCGCATATCAAACGCACTGTGGAGTGCTGCAAACACCAGAAAACGCGTTTTTCGCATCAAATAGCACGACAACAGCGATTTCGGTAATTCTGCATCCTTCTCACAGAAGAAAATTGAAGATTATCGTAGAAAATGCATATCTCAGCTGGAAACGCCACGAAAACGAAGATATCGCAGTTTCCGCCTGTCAAGCGCACTGTGGAGTGCTGAAAACACCTGAAAACGTGTTTTTCGCATCAAATAGCACGACAACAGCGATTTCGGTAATTCTGCATCCTTCTCACAGAAGAATATTCAAGATTATCGTAGAAAATACATGCCTCACATGGAAACCGCACTAAAACGAAGGTATCGCAATTACCGCATTTCAAACGCACTGTGGAGTGCAGAAAACACCAGAAAACGTGTTTTTCGCATCAAATAGCACGAAAACAGCGATTTCGGTGATTCTGCACACTTGTCACTGAAGAATCAAGAAGGATATCACTGAAAATGCATATCTCAGCTGGAAACCCAACGTAACGGAAGATATCGCTGTTTCCGCATATCCATCGCACTGTGGAGTGCTGGATCTTCAGGAAACGTGTTATTTCACATTAAGTAGCAGTAAGCCACTGATTTCGGTGATTGTGCACACTTGTCACAGAAGAATCTCGAAAATTATCACAGAAAATGCATATCTCAGCTGGAACCCAACGAAACCGAAGATATCGCAGTTTCCGCGTGTCAAACGCACTGTGGAGTGCTGAAAACACCAGGAAACGTGTTTTTCGCATCCAACAGCACGAAAACAGCGATTACGGTTATTCTACACACTTGTCACAGCAGAATCTCGAAGATCATCAGTAATAATACATATCCCAGCTGGAAACTCAACGAAACCGAAGATATCGCAGTTTCCGCATGTCAAAAGTACTGTGGATTGCTGAAAACACCACAAAACGTGTTTGTCGCATTAAATAGCACGAAAACAGCGATTTCAGTGATTCTGCACACTTGTCACAGTAGAATCTCGAAGATTATCACTGAAAATGAATATCTCAGCTGGAACCCAGCGAAACCGAAGATATCGCAGTTACCGCATATCAAACGCACTGTGGAGTGCTGGAACACAAGAAGCGTGTTATTTCATATCAAATAGCAGTACCCCAGCGATTTCGGTGATTCTGGACACTTGTCACAGAAGAATATCGACGATTATCACTGACAATGCATATCTCAGCTGAGAACCCAACGAAACCGATGATATCGCAGTTTCCGCATATAAAACGCACTGTGGAGTGCTGTAAACACCAGGAACCGTGTTTTTCGCAATCAATAGCACGAAAACAGCGACTTCGGTGATTCTGCACACTTGTCACAGAAGAATTTCGACGATTATCACTGAAAATGCATATCTCAGCTGGAACCCAACGAAACCGAAGATATCGCAATTTCCGCATATCAAACGCACTGTGGAGTGCTGGAACACAAGAAGCGTGTTATTTCATATCAAATAGCAGTACCCCAGCGATTTCGGTGATTCTGGACGTTTGTCACAGAAGAATCTCGACGATTATCACTGAAAATGCATATCTCAGCTGAGAACCCAACGAAACCGAAGATATCGCAGTTTCCGCATATAAAACGCACTGTGGAGTGCTGTAAACACCAGGAACCGTGTTTTTCGCAATCAATAGCACGAAAACAGTGACTTCGGTGATTCTGCACACTTGTCACAGAAGAATCTCGAAGATTATCACTGATAATGTATATCTGAGCTGGAAACCCCACCAAACCGATGATATCGTAGTTTCCGCATATCAAACGCACTGTGGAGTGCTCAAAACAACAGAAAACGTGTTTATCGCATTACATAGCACGAAAACAGTGATTTCGGTGATTCTGCACTCTTGTCACAGCAGAATCTCGAAGATTATCACTGAAAATGCATATCTCAGCTGGAAACCCAGCGAAACCGAAGATATCGCAGTTTCCGCATATCAAACGCACTGTGGAGTGCTGGATCTTCAGGAAACGTGTTATTTCACATTAAGTAGCAGTAAGCCACTGATTTCGGTGATTGCGCACACTTGTCACAGAAGAATCTCGAACATTATGATTGAAAATGCATATCTCAGCTGGAATCCCAGCGAAACCGAAGATATCGCTGTTTCCTCATATCAAACGCACTGTCGAGTGCTCAAAACAACAGAAAACGTGTTTATCGCATTCAATAGCACGAAAACAGCGCTTTCGGTGATTCTGCAAAACTCTCACAGAAGCATCTCGAAGATTCTCACTGAAAATGCATATCTTTGCTGCAAACCCAAAGAATCCGCAGATATCGCCGTTTCCGCAAATCAAACGCTCTGTGGAGTGCTAACAACACCAGAATACGTGTTTTTCGCATTAAATATCACGAAAACAGCGATTTCGGTGATTCTGCATACTGCTCAAAGAAGAATATCCGAGATTATCGTAGAAAATGCACATCTCAGCTGGAAACCCAACATTACCGAAGATATCGCTGTTTCCGCATATCCATCGAACTGTGCAGTGCTGAAAACACCAGAAAACGTGTTTTTCGCATTCAATAGCACGAAAACAGCGATTTCGGTGATTCAGCATTCTTCTCACAGAAGAATATCCAAGATTATCGTAGAAAATGCACATCTCAGCTGGCAACCCCACGAAAACGAAGATATCCCAGTTTCCGCATATCAAACGCACTGTCGAGTGCTCAAAACAACAGAAAACGTGTTTATCGCATTCAATAGCACGAAAACAGCGATTTCGGTGATTCTGCACACTTGTCACAGAAGAATATTCAAGATTATGGTAGAAAATGCATATCTCAGCTGGAAACGCCACGAAAACGAAGATATCGCAGTTTCCGCATGTCAAGCGCACTGTGGAGTGCTGAAAACACCAGGAACCGTGTTATTTGCATTCAATAGCACGAAAACAGCGATTTCGGTGATTCTGCACACTTGTCACAGAAGAATCAAGAAGGTTATCACTGAAAATGCATATCTCAGCTGGAAACCCAACGTAACGGTAGATATCGCTGTTTCCGCATATCCATCGCACTGTGGAGTGCAGAATACACCTGAATACGTGTTTTTCGCATTCAATAGCACGAAAACAGCGCTTTCCGTGATTCTGCATACTTCTCACAGAAGAATATCCAAGATTATCGTACAAAATGCCTGTATCAGCTGGCAACCCCACGAAAACGAAGACATCCCAGTTTCCGCATATCAAACGCACTGTGGAGTGCTCAAAACACCAGAAAACGTGTTTTTCGCATTACATAGCACGAAAACAGCGATTTCGGTGATTCTGCAGACTCCTCAGAGTAGAATATGCGAATTATCGTAGAAAATGCATGTCTCAGCTGGAAACCCCACGAAAACGAAGATATCGCAGTTTCCGCATGTCAAGCGCACTGTGGAGTGCTGAAAACACCAGAAAACGTGTTTTTCGCATTCAATAGCACGACAACAGCGATTTCGGTAATTGTGCATCCTTCTCACAGAAGAATATTCAAGATTATCGTAGAAAATACATGCCTCACATGGAAACCCCACAAAAACGAAGATATCGCAGTTTGCGCATTTCAAACGCACTGTGGAGTGCAGATAACACCAGAAAACGTGTTTTTTGCTTCAAATAGCACGAAAATAGCTATTTTGGTGATTCTGCACACTTGTCACAGAATAATCATGAAGAGTATCATCGAAAATGAATATCTCACCTGGAAACCACACGAAAACGAAGATATCGCAGCTTTCGCATATCAAACGCACTGTGGAGTGCTGCAAACACGAGAAAACGCGTTTTTCGCATCAAATAGCATGACAACAGCGATTTCGGTAATTCTGCATCCTTCTCACAGAACAATATTCATGATTATCGTAGAAAATGCATATTTCAGCTGGAAACGCCACGAAAACGAAGATATCGCAGTATCCGCATGTCAAGCGCACTGTGGAGTGCTGAAAACACCAGAAAACGCGTTTTTCGCATCAAATAGCACGACAACAGCGATTTCGGTAATTCTGCATCCTTCTCACAGAAGACTATTCAAGATTATCGTAGAAAATACATGCCTCACGTGGAAACCCCACGAAAACGAAGATATCGCAGTTTGCGCATTTCAAACGCACTGTGGAGTGCAGAAAACACCAGAAAACGTGTTTTTCGCATCAAATAGCACGAAAATAGCTATTTTGGTGATTCTGCCCACGTGTCACAGAATCATCATGAAGAGTATCACCGAAAATATATATCTCAGCTGGGAACCCCACGAAAACGAAGATATCGCAGCTTCCGCATGTCAAGCGCACTGTGGAGTGCAGAAAACACCAGAAAACGTGTTTTTCGCATTCAATAGCACGACAACAGCGATTTCGGTAATTGTGCATTCTTCTCACAGAAGAATATTCAAGATTATCGTAGAAAATACATGCCTCACATGGAAACCCCACAAAAACGAAGATATCGCAGTTTGCGCATGTCAAACGCACTGTGGAGTGCTGAAAACACCAGGAAACGTGTTTTTCGAATTCAACTGCACGAAAACAGCGATTTCGGTGATTGTGGACATTTGTCAGAGAAGAATCTTGAAGATTATCACTGCAAATGCTTATCTATGCTGGAAACCCTACGAAACCGAAGATATGGCAGTTTCCGCATATCAAACGCACTGTGGAGTGCTGGAACACCAGGAAACGTGTTATTTGCATTCAATAGCACAAAAACAGCGATATCGGTGATTCTGCATACTTCTCACGGAAGAATATCCGAGATTATCGTAGAAAATGCATGTCTCAGCTGAAAACCCAACGAAACCGAAGATATCGCAGTTTCCGCATGACAAATACACTGTGGAGTGCAGAAAACACCAGAAAACGTGTTTTTCGCATTACATAGCACGAAAGCAGCGAATTCGGTGATTCTGCATACTTCTCACAGATGAATATCCGAGATTATCGTAGAAAATGCACATCTCAGCTGGAAACGCCACGAAAACGAAGATATCGCAGTTTCCGCCTGTCAAGCGCACTGTGGAGTGCTGAAAACACCAGAAAACGTGTTTTTCGCATCAAATAGCACGACAACAGCGATTTCGGTAATTCTGCATCCTTCTCACAGAAGAATATTCAAGATTATCGTAGAAAATACATGCCTCAGCTGGAAACCCAGCGAAACCGAAGATATCGCAGTTTCCGCATATCAAACGCACTGTGGAGTGCTGGATCTTCAGGAAACGTGTTATTTCGCATTAAGTAGCAGTAAGCCAGCGCTTTCGGTGATTCTGCATACTTCTCACAGAAGAATATCCAAGATTATCGTAGAAAATGCACATCTCAGCTGGCAATCCCACGAAAACGAAGATATCCCAGTTTCCGCATATCAAACGCACTGTGGAGTGCTGAAGACACCAGGAAACGTGTTATTTGCATTCAATAGCACGAAAACAGCGATTTCGGTGATTCTGCACACTTGTCACTGAAGAATCAAGAAGGATATCACTGAAAATGCATATCTCAGCTGGAAACCCAACGTAACGGAAGATATCGCTGTTTCCGCATATCCATCGCACTGTGGAGTGCTGAAAACACCAGGAAACGTGTTATTTGCATTCAATAGCACGAAAACAGCGATTTCGGTGATTCTGCACACTGGTCACAGAAGAATCAAGAAGGATATCACTGAAAATGCATATCTCAGCTGGAAACCCAACGTAACGGAAGATATCGCTGTTTCCGCATATCCATCGAACTGTGGAGTGCTGAAAACACCAGAAAACGTGTTTTTCGCATTCAATCGCACGAAAACAGCGATTTCGGTGATTCAGCATTCTTCTCACAGAAGAATATCCAAGATTATCGTAGAAAATGCACATCTCAGCTGGCAACCCAACGAAAACGAAGATATCCCAGTTTCCGCATATCAAACGCACTGTCGAGTGCTCAAAACAACAGAAAACGTGTTTATCGCATTCGATAGCACGAAAACAGTGATTTCGGTGATTCTGCACTCTTGTCACAGCAGAATCTCGAAGATTATCACTGAAAATGCATATCTCAGCTGGAAACCCAGCGAAACCGAAGATATCGCAGTTTCCGCATATCAAACGCACTGTGGAGTGCTGGATGTTCAGGAAACGTGTTATTTCGCATTAAGTAGCAGTAAGCCAGCGCTTTCGGTGATTCTGCATACTTCACACAGAAGAATATCCAAGATTATCGTAGAAAATGCACATCTCAGCTGGCAACCCCACGAAAACGAAGATATCCCAGTTTCCGCATATCAAACGCACTGTGGAGTGCTGAAAACACCAGGAAACGTGTTTTTCGGATTCAACAGCACGAAACCAGCGACTTCGGTGATTCTGCACACTTGTCACAGTAGAATCTCGACGATTATCACTGAAAATGCATATCTCAGCTGGAACCCAGCGAAACCGAGGATATCGCTGTTTCCGCATATCAAACGCACTGTCGAGTGCTCAAAACAACAAAAAACGTGTTTATCGCATTCAATAGCACGAAAACAGTGATATCGGTGATTCTGCACTCTTGTCACAGCAGAATCTCGAAGATTATCACTGAAAATGCATATCTCAGCTGGAAACCCAGCGAAACCGAAGATATCGCAGTTTCCGCATATCAAACGCACTGTGGAGTGCTGGAACTTCAGGAAACGTGTTATTTCGCATTAAGTAGCAGTAAGCCAGCGCTTTCGGTGATTCTGCATACTTCTCACAGAAGAATATCCAAGATTATCGTAGAAAATGCACATCTCAGCTGGCAACCCCACGAAAACGAAGATATCCCAGTTTCCGCATATCAAACGCACTGTGGAGTGCTGAAAACACCAGGAAACGTGTTATTTGCATTCAATAGCACGAAAACAGCGACTTCGGTAATTCTGCACACTTGTCACTGAAGAATCAAGAAGGATATCACTGAAAATGCATATCTCAGCTGGAAACCCAACGTAACGGAAGATATCGCTGTTTCCGCATATCCATCGCACTGTGGAGTGCTGAAAACACCAGGAAACGTGTTATTTGCATTCAATAGCACGAAAACAGCGATTTCGGTGATTCTGCACACTTGTCACTGAAGAATCAAGAAGGATATCACTGAAAATGCATATCTCAGCTGGAAACCCAACGTAACGGAAGATATCGCAGTTTGCGCATGTCAAACGCACTGTGGAGTGCTGAAAACACCAGGAAACGTGTTTTTCGAATTCAACTGCACGAAAACAGCGATTTCGGTGATTGTGGACATTTGTCAGAGAAGAATCTTGAAGATTATCACTGCAAATGCTTATCTATGCTGGAAACCCTACGAAACCGAAGATATGGCAGTTTCCGCATATCAAACGCACTGTGGAGTGCTGGAACACCAGGAAACGTGTTATTTGCATTCAATAGCACGAAAACAGCGATATCGGTGATTCTGCATACTTCTCACGGAAGAATATCCGAGATTATCGTAGAAAATGCATGTCTCAGCTGAAAACCCAACGAAACCGAAGATATCGCAGTTTCCGCATGACAAATACACTGTGGAGTGCAGAAAACACCAGAAAACGTGTTTTTCGCATTACATAGCACGAAAGCAGCGAATTCGGTGATTCTGCATACTTCTCACAGATGAATATCCGAGATTATCGTAGAAAATGCACATCTCAGCTGGAAACGCCACGAAAACGAAGATATCGCAGTTTCCGCCTGTCAAGCGCACTGTGGAGTGCTGAAAACACCAGAAAACGTGTTTTTCGCATCAAATAGCACGACAACAGCGATTTCGGTAATTCTGCATCCTTCTCACAGAAGAATATTCAAGATTATCGTAGAAAATACATGCCTCAGCTGGAAACCGCACTAAAACGAAGGTATCGCAATTACCGCATTTCAAACGCACTGTCGAGTGCTCAAAACAACAGAAAACGTGTTTATCGCATTCGATAGCACGAAAACAGTGATTTCGGTGATTCTGCACAGTTGTCATAGAAGAATATCGAGGATTATCACTGATAATGTATATCTCAGCTGGAAACCCAGCGAAACCGAAGATATCGCAGTTTCCGCATATCAAACGCACTGTGGAGTGCTGGATCTTCAGGAAACGTGTTATTTCGCATTAAGTAGCAGTAAGCCAGCGCTTTCGGTGATTCTGCATACTTCTCACAGAAGAATATCCAAGATTATCGTAGAAAATGCACATCTCAGCTGGCAATCCCACGAAAACGAAGATATCCCAGTTTCCGCATATCAAACGCACTGTGGAGTGCTGAAGACACCAGGAAACGTGTTATTTGCATTCAATAGCACGAAAACAGCGATTTCGGTGATTCTGCACACTTGTCACTGAAGAATCAAGAAGGATATCACTGAAAATGCATATCTCAGCTGGAAACCCAACGTAACGGAAGATATCGCTGTTTCCGCATATCCATCGCACTGTGGAGTGCTGAAAACACCAGGAAACGTGTTATTTGCATTCAATAGCACGAAAACAGCGATTTCGGTGATTCTGCACACTGGTCACAGAAGAATCAAGAAGGATATCACTGAAAATGCATATCTCAGCTGGAAACCCAACGTAACGGAAGATATCGCTGTTTCCGCATATCCATCGAACTGTGGAGTGCTGAAAACACCAGAAAACGTGTTTTTCGCATTCAATCGCACGAAAACAGCGATTTCGGTGATTCAGCATTCTTCTCACAGAAGAATATCCAAGATTATCGTAGAAAATGCACATCTCAGCTGGCAACCCCACGAAAACGAAGATATCCCAGTTTCCGCATATCAAACGCACTGTCGAGTGCTCAAAACAACAGAAAACGTGTTTATCGCATTCGATAGCACGAAAACAGTGATTTCGGTGATTCTGCACTCTTGTCACAGCAGAATCTCGAAGATTATCACTGAAAATGCATATCTCAGCTGGAAACCCAGCGAAACCGAAGATATCGCAGTTTCCGCATATCAAACGCACTGTGGAGTGCTGGATGTTCAGGAAACGTGTTATTTCGCATTAAGTAGCAGTAAGCCAGCGCTTTCGGTGATTCTGCATACTTCACACAGAAGAATATCCAAGATTATCGTAGAAAATGCACATCTCAGCTGGCAACCCCACGAAAACGAAGATATCCCAGTTTCCGCATATCAAACGCACTGTGGAGTGCTGAAAACACCAGGAAACGTGTTTTTCGGATTCAACAGCACGAAACCAGCGACTTCGGTGATTCTGCACACTTGTCACAGTAGAATCTCGACGATTATCACTGAAAATGCATATCTCAGCTGGAACCCAGCGAAACCGAGGATATCGCTGTTTCCGCATATCAAACGCACTGTCGAGTGCTCAAAACAACAAAAAACGTGTTTATCGCATTCAATAGCACGAAAACAGTGATATCGGTGATTCTGCACTCTTGTCACAGCAGAATCTCGAAGATTATCACTGAAAATGCATATCTCAGCTGGAAACCCAGCGAAACCGAAGATATCGCAGTTTCCGCATATCAAACGCACTGTGGAGTGCTGGAACTTCAGGAAACGTGTTATTTCGCATTAAGTAGCAGTAAGCCAGCGCTTTCGGTGATTCTGCATACTTCTCACAGAAGAATATCCAAGATTATCGTAGAAAATGCACATCTCAGCTGGCAACCCCACGAAAACGAAGATATCCCAGTTTCCGCATATCAAACGCACTGTGGAGTGCTGAAAACACCAGGAAACGTGTTATTTGCATTCAATAGCACGAAAACAGCGACTTCGGTAATTCTGCACACTTGTCACTGAAGAATCAAGAAGGATATCACTGAAAATGCATATCTCAGCTGGAAACCCAACGTAACGGAAGATATCGCTGTTTCCGCATATCCATCGCACTGTGGAGTGCTGAAAACACCAGGAAACGTGTTATTTGCATTCAATAGCACGAAAACAGCGATTTCGGTGATTCTGCACACTTGTCACTGAAGAATCAAGAAGGATATCACTGAAAATGCATATCTCAGCTGGAAACCCAACGTAACGGAAGATATCGCTGTTTCCGCATATCCATCGCACTGTGGAGTGCTGAAAACACCAGAAAACGTGTTTTTCGCATTCAATAGCACGAAAACAGCGATTTCGGTGATTCTGCACTCTTGTCACAGAAGAATCAAGAAGGATATCACTGAAAATGCATATCTCAGCTGGAAACCCAACGTAACGGAAGATATCGCTGTTTCCGCATATCCATCGAACTGTGGAGTGCTGAAAACACCAGAAAACGTGTTTTTCGCATTCAATCGCACGAAAACAGCGATTTCGGTGATTCAGCATTCTTCTCACATAAGAATATCCAAGATTATCGTAGAAAATGCACATCTCAGCTGGCAACCCCACGAAAACGAAGATATGTCAGTTTCCGCATATCAAACGCACTGTGGAGTGCTGAAAACACCAGGAAACGTGTTATTTGCATTCAATAGCACGAAAACAGCGATTTCGGTGATTCTGCACACTTGTCACTGAAGTATCAAGAAGGATATCACTGAAAATGCATATCTCAGCTGGAAACCCAACGTAACGGAAGATATCGCTGTTTCCGCATATCCATCGCACTGTGGAGTGCTGAAAACACCAGGAAACGTGTTATTTGCATTCAATAGCACGAAAACAGCGATTTCGGTGATTCTGCACACTTGTCACTGAAGAATCAAGAAGCATATCACTGAAAATGCATATCTCAGCTGGAAACCCAACGTAACGGAAGATATCGCTGTTTCCGCATATCCATCGCACTGTGGAGTGCTGAAAACACCAGAAAACGTGTTTTTCGCATTCAATAGCACGAAAACAGCGATTTCGGTGATTCTGCACACTTGTCACAGAAGAATCAAGAAGGATATCACTGAAAATGCATATCTCAGCTGGAAACCCAACGTAACGGAAGATATCGCTGTTTCCGCATATCCATCGAACTGTGGAGTGCTGAAAACAACAGAAAACGTGTTTTTCGCATTCAATAGCACGAAAACAGCGATTTCGGTGATTCAGCACTCTTCTCACAGAAGAATATCCAATATTATCGTAGAAAATGCACATCTCAGCTGGCAACCCCACGAAAAGGAAGATATGGCAGTTTCCGCATATCAAACGCACTGTGGAGTGCTGAAAACACCAGGAAACGTGTTATTTGCATTCAATAGCACGAAAACAGCGATTTCGGTGATTCTGCACACTTGTCACTGAAGAATCAAGAAGGATATCACTGAAAATGCATATCTCAGCTGGAAACCCAACGTAACGGAAGATATCGCTGTTTCCGCATATCCATCGCACTGTGGAGTGCTGAAAACACCAGGAAACGTGTTATTTGCATTCAATAGCACGAAAACAGCGATTTCGGTGATTCTGCACACTTGTCACTGAAGAATCAAGAAGGATATCACTGAAAATGCATATCTCAGCTGGAAACCCAACGTAACGGAAGATATCGATGTTTCCGCATATCCATCGCACTGTGGAGTGCTGGATCTTCAGGAAACGTGTTATTTCACATTAAGTAGCAGTAAGCCACTGATTTCGGTGATTGTGCACACTTGTCACAGAAGAATCCCGAAAATTATCACAGAAAATGCATATCTCAGCTGGAACCCAACGAAACCGAAGATATCGCAGTTTCCGCGTGTCAAACGCACTGTGGAGTGCTGAAAACACCAGGAAACGTGTTTTTCGCATCCAACAGCACGAAAACAGCGATTACGGTTATTCTACACACTTGTCACAGCAGAATCTCGAAGATCATCAGTAATAATACATATCCCAGCTGGAAACTCAACGAAACCGAAGATATCGCAGTTTCCGCATGTCAAAAGTACTGTGGATTGCTGAAAACACCACAAAACGTGTTTGTCGCATTAAATAGCACGAAAACAGCGATTTCAGTGATTCTGCACACTTGTCACAGTAGAATCTCGAAGATTATCACTGAAAATGAATATCTCAGCTGGAAACCCAACGAAAACGATCATTTCGCCGGTTCTGCATATAAAACGCATTGTGGAGTGCTGTAAACACCATGAACCGTGTTTTTCGCAATCAATAGCACGAAACCAGCGACTTCGGTGATTCTGCACACTTGTCACAGTAGAATCTCGGCGATTATCATTGAAAATGCATATCTCAGCTGGAACCCAGCGAAACCGAAGATATCGCAGTTACCGCATATCAAACGCACTGTGGAGTGCTGGAACACAAGAAGCGTGTTATTTCATATCAAATAGCAGTACCCCAGCGATTTCGGTGATTCTGGACACTTGTCACAGAAGAATATCGACGATTATCACTGACAATGCATATCTCAGCTGAGAACCCAACGAAACCGATGATATCGCAGTTTCCGCATATAAAACGCACTGTGGAGTGCTGTAAACACCAGGAACCGTGTTTTTCGCAATCAATAGCACGAAAACAGCGACTTCGGTGATTCTGCACACTTGTCACAGAAGAATTTCGACGATTATCACTGAAAATGCATATCTCAGCTGGAACCCAGCGAAACCGAAGATATCGCAATTTCCGCATATCAAACGCACTGTGTAGTGCTGGAACACAAGAAGCGTGTTATTTCATATCAAATAGCAGTACCCCAGCGATTTCGGTGATTCTGGACGTTTGTCACAGAAGAATCTCGACGATTATCACTGAAAATGCATATCTCAGCTGAGAACCCAACGAAACCGAAGATATCGCAGTTTCCGCATATAAAACGCACTGTGGAGTGCTGTAAACACCAGGAACCGTGTTTTTCGCAATCAATAGCACGAAAACAGCGACTTCGGTGATTCTGCACACTTGTCACAGAAGAATCTCGAAGATTATCTCTGATAATGTATATCTGAGCTGGAAACCCCACCAAACCGATGATATCGTAGTTTCCGCATATCAAACGCACTGTGGAGTGCTCAAAACAACAGAAAACGTGTTTATCGCATTACATAGCACGAAAACAGTGATTTCGGTGATTCTGCACTCTTGTCACAGCAGAATCTCGAAGATTATCACTGAAAATGCATATCTCAGCTGGAAACCCAGCGAAACCGAAGATATCGCAGTTTCCGCATATCAAACGCACTGTGGAGTGCTGGATGTTCAGGAAACGTGTTATTTCACATTAAGTAGCAGTAAGCCACTGATTTCGGTGATTGTGCACACTTGTCACAGAAGAATCTCGAACATTATGATTGAAAATGCATATCTCAGCTGGAATCCCAGCGAAACCGAAGATATCGCTGTTTCCGCATATCCATCGCACTGTGGAGTGCTGAAAACACCAGGAAACGTGTTATTTGCATTCAGTAGCACGAAAACAGCGATTTCGGTGATTCTGCACACTTGTCACAGAAGAATCAAGAAGGATATCACTGAAAATGCATATCTCAGCTGGAATCCCAACGTAACGGAAGATATCGCTGTTTCGGCATATCCATCGAACTGTGGAGTGCTGAAAACACCAGAAAACGTGTTTTTCGCATTCAATAGCACGAAAACAGCGATTTCGGTGATTCAGCATTCTTCTCACAGAAGAATATCCAAGATTATCGTAGAAAATGCACATCTCAGCTGGCAACCCCACGAAAACGAAGATATCCCAGTTTCCGCATATCAAACGCACTGTCGAGTGCTCAAAACAACAGAAAACGTGTTTATCGCATTCAATAGCACGAAAACAGCGATTTCGGTGATTCTGCACACTTGTCACAGAAGAATATTCCAGATTATGGTAGAAAATGCATATCTCAGCTGGAAACGCCACGAAAACGAAGATATCGCAGTTTCCGCATGTCAAGCGCACTGTGGAGTGCTGAAAACACCAGGAACCGTGTTATTTGCATTCAATAGCACGAAAACAGCGATTTCGGTGATTCTGCACACTTGTCACAGAAGAATCAAGAAGGTTATCACTGAAAATGCATATCTCAGCTGGAAACCCAACGTAACGGTAGATATCGCTGTTTCCGCATATCCATCGCACTGTGGAGTGCAGAATACACCTGAATACGTGTTTTTCGCATTCAATAGCACGAAAACAGCGCATTCCGTGATTCTGCATACTTCTCACAGAAGAATATCCAAGATTATCGTACAAAATGCCTGTATCAGCTGGCAACCCCACGAAAACGAAGACATCCCAGTTTCCGCATATCAAACGCACTGTGGAGTGCTCAAAACACCAGAAAACGTGTTTTTCGCATTACATAGCACGAAAACAGCGATTTCGGTGATTCTGCAGACTCCTCAGAGTAGAATATGCGAATTATCGTAGAAAATGCATGTCTCAGCTGGAAACCCCACGAAAACGAAGATATCGCAGTTTCCGCGTGTCAAGCGCACTGTGGAGTGCTGAAAACACCAGAAAACGTATTTTTCGCATTCAATAGCACGACAACAGCGATTTCGGTAATTGTGCATCCTTCTCACAGAAGAATATTCAAGATTATCGTAGAAAATACATGCCTCACATGGAAACCCCACAAAAACGAAGATATCGCAGTTTGCGCATTTCAAACGCACTGTGGAGTGCAGATAACACCAGAAAACGTGTTTTTTGCTTCAAATAGCACGAAAATAGCTATTTTGGTGATTCTGCACACTTGTCACAGAATAATCATGAAGAGTATCATCGAAAATGAATATCTCACCTGGAAACCACACGAAAACGAAGATATCGCAGCTTCCGCATATCAAACGCACTGTGGAGTGCTGCAAACACCAGAAAACGCGTTTTTCGCATCAAATAGCATGACAACAGCGATTTCGGTAATTCTGCATCCTTCTCACAGAACAATATTCATGATTATCGTAGAAAATGCATATTTCAGCTGGAAACGCCACGAAAACGAAGATATCGCAGTATCCGCATGTCAAGCGCACTGTGGAGTGCTGAAAACACCAGAAAACGCGATTTTCGCATCAAATAGCACGACAACAGCGATTTCGGTAATTCTGCATCCTTCTCACAGAAGAATATTCAAGATTATCGTAGAAAATACATGCCTCACGTGGAAACCCCACGAAAACGAAGATATCGCAGTTTGCGCATTTCAAACGCACTGTGGAGTGCAGAAAACACCAGAAAACGTGTTTTTCGCATCAAATAGCACGAAAATAGCTATTTTGGTGATTCTGCACACGTGTCACAGAATCATCATGAAGAGTATCACCGAAAATGCATATCTCAGCTGGGAACCCCACGAAAACGAAGATATCGCAGCTTCCGCATGTCAAGCGCACTGTGGAGTGCTGAAAACACCAGAAAACGTGCTTTTCGCATTCAATAGCACGACAACAGCGATTTCGGTAATTGTGCATTCTTCTCACAGTAGAATATTCAAGATTATCGTAGAAAATACATGCCTCACATGGAAACCCCACAAAAACGAAGATATCGCAGTTTGCGCATTTCAAACGCACTGTGGAGTGCAGATAACACCAGAAAACGTGTTTTTTGCTTCAAATAGCACGAAAATAGCTATTTTGGTGATTCTGCACACTTGTCACAGAATAATCATGAAGACTATCATCGAAAATGAATATCTCACCTGGAAACCCCACGAAAACGAAGATATCGCAGCTTCCGCATATCAAACGCACTGTGGAGTGCTGCAAACACCAGAAAACGCGTTTTTCGCATCAAATAGCACGACAACAGCGATTTCGGTAATTCTGCATCCTTCTCACAGAAGAAAATTGAAGATTATCGTAGAAAATGCATATCTCAGCTGGAAACGCCACGAAAACGAAGATATCGCAGTTTCCGCCTGTCAAGCGCACTGTGGAGTGCTGAAAACACCAGAAAACGTGTTTTTCGCATCAAATAGCACGACAACAGCGATTTCGGTAATTCTGCATCCTTCTCACAGAAGAATATTCAAGATTATCGTAGAAAATACATGCCTCACATGGAAACCCCACAAAAACGAAGATATCGCAGTTTGCGCATTTCAAACGCACTGTGGAGTGCAGATAACACCAGAAAACGTGTTTTTTGCTTCAAATAGCACGAAAATAGCTATTTTGGTGATTCTGCACACTTGTCACAGAATAATCATGAAGAGTATCATCGAAAATGAATATCTCACCTGGAAACCACACGAAAACGAAGATATCGCAGCTTCCGCATATCAAACGCACTGTGGAGTGCTGCAAACACCAGAAAACGCGTTTTTCGCATCAAATAGCATGACAACAGCGATTTCGGTAATTCTGCATCCTTCTCACAGAACAATATTCATGATTATCGTAGAAAATGCATATTTCAGCTGGAAACGCCACGAAAACGAAGATATCGCAGTATCCGCATGTCAAGCGCACTGTGGAGTGCTGAAAACACCAGAAAACGCGATTTTCGCATCAAATAGCACGACAACAGCGATTTCGGTAATTCTGCATCCTTCTCACAGAAGAATATTCAAGATTATCGTAGAAAATACATGCCTCACGAGGAAACCCCACGAAAACGAAGATATCGCAGTTTGCGCATTTCAAACGCACTGTGGAGTGCAGAAAACACCAGAAAACGTGTTTTTCGCATCAAATAACACGAAAATAGCTATTTTGGTGATTCTGCACACGTGTCACAGAATCATCATGAAGAGTATCACCGAAAATGCATATCTCAGCTGGGAACCCCACGAAAACGAAGATATCGCAGCTTCCGCATGTCAAGCGCACTGTGGAGTGCTGAAAACACCAGAAAACGTGCTTTTCGCATTCAATAGCACGACAACAGCGATTTCGGTAATTGTGCATTCTTCTCACAGTAGAATATTCAAGATTATCGTAGAAAATACATGCCTCACATGGAAACCCCACAAAAACGAAGATATCGCAGTTTGCGCATTTCAAACGCACTGTGGAGTGCAGATAACACCAGAAAACGTGTTTTTTGCTTCAAATAGCACGAAAATAGCTATTTTGGTGATTCTGCACACTTGTCACAGAATAATCATGAAGACTATCATCGAAAATGAATATCTCACCTGGAAACCCCACGAAAACGAAGATATCGCAGCTTCCGCATATCAAACGCACTGTGGAGTGCTGCAAACACCAGAAAACGCGTTTTTCGCATCAAATAGCACGACAACAGCGATTTCGGTAATTCTGCATCCTTCTCACAGAAGAAAATTGAAGATTATCGTAGAAAATGCATATCTCAGCTGGAAACGCCACGAAAACGAAGATATCGCAGTTTCCGCCTGTCAAGCGCACTGTGGAGTGCTGAAAACACCAGAAAACGTGTTTTTCGCATCAAATAGCACGACAACAGCGATTTCGGTAATTCTGCATCCTTCTCACAGAAGAATATTCAAGATTATCGTAGAAAATACATGCCTCAGCTGGAAACCGCACTAAAACGAAGGTATCGCAATTACCGCATTTCAAACGCACTGTCGAGTGCAGAAAACACCAGAAAACGTGTTTTTCGCATCAAATAGCACGAAAACAGCGATTTCGGTGATTCTGCACACTTGTCACTGAAGAATCAAGAAGGATATCACTGAAAATGCATATCTCAGCTGGAAACCCAACGTAACGGAAGATATCGCTGTTTCCGCATATCCATCGCACTGTGGAGTGCTGGATCTTCAGGAAACGTGTTATTTCACATTAAGTAGCAGTAAGCCACTGATTTCGGTGATTGTGCACACTTGTCACAGAAGAATCTCGAAAATTATCACAGAAAATGCATATCTCAGCTGGAACCCAACGAAACCGAAGATATCGCAGTTTCCGCGTGTCAAACGCACTGTGGAGTGCTGAAAACACCAGGAAACGTGTTTTTCGCATCCAACAGCACGAAAACAGCGATTACGGTTATTCTACACACTTGTCACAGCAGAATCTCGAAGATCATCAGTAATAATACATATCCCAGCTGGAAACTCAACGAAACCGAAGATATCGCAGTTTCCGCATGTCAAAAGTACTGTGGATTGCTGAAAACACCACAAAACGTGTTTGTCGCATTAAATAGCACGAAAACAGCGATTTCAGTGATTCTGCACACTTGTCACAGTAGAATCTCGAAGATTATCACTGAAAATGAATATCTCAGCTGGAACCCAGCGAAACCGAAGATATCGCAGTTACCGCATATCAAACGCACTGTGGAGTGCTGGAACACAAGAAGCGTGTTATTTCATATCAAATAGCAGTACCCCAGCGATTTCGGTGATTCTGGACACTTGTCACAGAAGAATATCGACGATTATCACTGACAATGCATATCTCAGCTGAGAACCCAACGAAACCGATGATATCGCAGTTTCCGCATATAAAACGCACTGTGGAGTGCTGTAAACACCAGGAACCGTGTTTTTCGCAATCAATAGCACGAAAACAGCGACTTCGGTGATTCTGCACACTTGTCACAGAAGAATTTCGACGATTATCACTGAAAATGCATATCTCAGCTGGAACCCAACGAAACCGAAGATATCGCAATTTCCGCATATCAAACGCACTGTGGAGTGCTGGAACACAAGAAGCGTGTTATTTCATATCAAATAGCAGTACCCCAGCGATTTCGGTGATTCTGGACGTTTGTCACAGAAGAATCTCGACGATTATCACTGAAAATGCATATCTCAGCTGAGAACCCAACGAAACCGAAGATATCGCAGTTTCCGCATATAAAACGCACTGTGGAGTGCTGTAAACACCAGGAACCGTGTTTTTCGCAATCAATAGCACGAAAACAGCGACTTCGGTGATTCTGCACACTTGTCACAGAAGAATCTCGAAGATTATCACTGATAATGTATATCTGAGCTGGAAACCCCACCAAACCGATGATATCGTAGTTTCCGCATATCAAACGCACTGTGGAGTGCTCAAAACAACAGAAAACGTGTTTATCGCATTACATAGCACGAAAACAGTGATTTCGGTGATTCTGCACTCTTGTCACAGCAGAATCTCGAAGATTATCACTGAAAATGCATATCTCAGCTGGAAACCCAGCGAAACCGAAGATATCGCAGTTTCCGCATATCAAACGCACTGTGGAGTGCTGGATCTTCAGGAAACGTGTTATTTCACATTAAGTAGCAGTAAGCCACTGATTTCGGTGATTGCGCACACTTGTCACAGAAGAATCTCGAACATTATGATTGAAAATGCATATCTCAGCTGGAATCCCAGCGAAACCGAAGATATCGCTGTTTCCTCATATCAAACGCACTGTCGAGTGCTCAAAACAACAGAAAACGTGTTTATCGCATTCAATAGCACGAAAACAGCGCTTTCGGTGATTCTGCAAAACTCTCACAGAAGCATCTCGAAGATTCTCACTGAAAATGCATATCTTTGCTGCAAACCCAAAGAATCCGCAGATATCGCCGTTTCCGCAAATCAAACGCTCTGTGGAGTGCTAACAACATCAGAATACGTGTTTTTCGCATTAAATATCACGAAAACAGCGATTTCGGTGATTCTGCATACTGCTCAAAGAAGAATATCCGAGATTATCGTAGAAAATGCACATCTCAGCTGGAAACCCAACATTACCGAAGATATCGCTGTTTCCGCATATCCATCGCACTGTGGAGTGCTGAAAACACCAGGAAACGTGTTATTTGCATTCAGTAGCACGAAAACAGCGATTTCGGTGATTCTGCACACTTGTCACAGAAGAATCAAGAAGGATATCACTGAAAATGCATTTCTCAGCTGGAATCCCAACGTAACGGAAGATATCGCTGTTTCCGCATATCCATCGAACTGTGGAGTGCTGAAAACACCAGAAAACGTGTTTTTCGCATTCAATAGCACGAAAACAGCGATTTCGGTGATTCAGCATTCTTCTCACAGAAGAATATCCAAGATTATCGTAGAAAATGCACATCTCAGCTGGCAACCCCACGAAAACGAAGATATCCCAGTTTCCGCATATCAAGCGCACTGTGGAGTGCTGAAAACACCAGGAACCGTGTTATTTGCATTCAATAGCACGAAAACAGCGATTTCGGTGATTCTGCACACTTGTCACAGAAGAATCAAGAAGGTTATCACTGAAAATGCATATCTCAGCTGGAAACCCAACGTAACGGTAGATATCGCTGTTTCCGCATATCCATCGCACTGTGGAGTGCAGAATACACCTGAATACGTGTTTTTCGCATTCAATAGCACGAAAACAGCGCTTTCCGTGATTCTGCATACTTCTCACAGAAGAATATCCAAGATTATCGTACAAAATGCCTGTATCAGCTGGCAACCCCACGAAAACGAAGACATCCCAGTTTCCGCATATCAAACGCACTGTGGAGTGCTCAAAACACCAGAAAACGTGTTTTTCGCATTACATAGCACGAAAACAGCGATTTCGGTGATTCTGCAGACTCCTCAGAGTAGAATATGCGAATTATCGTAGAAAATGCATGTCTCAGCTGGAAACCCCACGAAAACGAAGATATCGCAGTTTCCGCATGTCAAGCGCACTGTGGAGTGCTGAAAACACCAGAAAACGTGTTTTTCGCATTCAATAGCACGACAACAGCGATTTCGGTAATTGTGCATCCTTCTCACAGAAGAATATTCAAGATTATCGTAGAAAATACATGCCTCACATGGAAACCCCACAAAAACGAAGATATCGCAGTTTGCGCATTTCAAACGCACTGTGGAGTGCAGATAACACCAGAAAACGTGTTTTTTGCTTCAAATAGCACGAAAATAGCTATTTTGGTGATTCTGCACACTTGTCACAGAATAATCATGAAGAGTATCATCGAAAATGAATATCTCACCTGGAAACCACACGAAAACGAAGATATCGCAGCTTCCGCATATCAAACGCACTGTGGAGTGCTGCAAACACCAGAAAACGCGTTTTTCGCATCAAATAGCATGACAACAGCGATTTCGGTAATTCTGCATCCTTCTCACAGAACAATATTCATGATTATCGTAGAAAATGCATATTTCAGCTGGAAACGCCACGAAAACGAAGATATCGCAGTATCCGCATGTCAAGCGCACTGTGGAGTGCTGAAAACACCAGAAAACGCGTTTTTCGCATCAAATAGCACGACAACAGCGATTTCGGTAATTCTGCATCCTTCTCACAGAAGACTATTCAAGATTATCGTAGAAAATACATGCCTCACGTGGAAACCCCACGAAAACGAAGATATCGCAGTTTGCGCATTTCAAACGCACTGTGGAGTGCAGAAAACACCAGAAAACGTGTTTTTCGCATCAAATAGCACGAAAATAGCTATTTTGGTGATTCTGCCCACGTGTCACAGAATCATCATGAAGAGTATCACCGAAAATATATATCTCAGCTGGGAACCCCACGAAAACGAAGATATCGCAGCTTCCGCATGTCAAGCGCACTGTGGAGTGCTGAAAACACCAGAAAACGTGTTTTTCGCATTCAATAGCACGACAACAGCGATTTCGGTAATTGTGCATTCTTCTCACAGAAGAATATTCAAGATTATCGTAGAAAATACATGCCTCACATGGAAACCCCACAAAAACGAAGATATCGCAGTTTGCGCATGTCAAACGCACTGTGGAGTGCTGAAAACACCAGGAAACGTGTTTTTCGAATTCAACTGCACGAAAACAGCGATTTCGGTGATTGTGGACATTTGTCAGAGAAGAATCTTGAAGATTATCACTGCAAATGCTTATCTATGCTGGAAACCCTACGAAACCGAAGATATGGCAGTTTCCGCATATCAAACGCACTGTGGAGTGCTGGAACACCAGGAAACGTGTTATTTGCATTCAATAGCACGAAAACAGCGATATCGGTGATTCTGCATACTTCTCACGGAAGAATATCCGAGATTATCGTAGAAAATGCATGTCTCAGCTGAAAACCCAACGAAACCGAAGATATCGCAGTTTCCGCATGACAAATACACTGTGGAGTGCAGAAAACACCAGAAAACGTGTTTTTCGCATTACATAGCACGAAAGCAGCGAATTCGGTGATTCTGCATACTTCTCACAGATGAATATCCGAGATTATCGTAGAAAATGCACATCTCAGCTGGAAACGCCACGAAAACGAAGATATCGCAGTTTCCGCCTGTCAAGCGCACTGTGGAGTGCTGAAAACACCAGAAAACGTGTTTTTCGCATCAAATAGCACGACAACAGCGATTTCGGTAATTCTGCATCCTTCTCACAGAAGAATATTCAAGATTATCGTAGAAAATACATGCCTCAGCTGGAAACCGCACTAAAACGAAGGTATCGCAATTACCGCATTTCAAACGCACTGTGGAGTGCAGAAAACACCAGAAAACGTGTTTTTCGCATCAAATAGCACGAAAACAGCGATTTCGGTGATTCTGCATACGTGTCACAGAATTATCATGAAGATTATCACCGAAAATGCATATCTCAGCTGGAAACCCAACGAAAACGAAGATATCGCAGTTACCGCATTTCAAACGCACTGTGGAGTGCAGAAAACACCAGAAAACGTGTTTTTCGCATCAAATAGCACGACAACAGCGATTTCGGTAATTCTGCATCCTTCTCACAGAAGAAAATTCAAGATTATCGTAGAAAATGTATATCTCAGCTGGAAACGCCACGAAAACGAAGATATCGCAGTTTCCGCATGTCAAGCGCACTGTGGAGTGCTGAAAACACCAGAAAACGCGTTTTTCGCATCAAACAGCACGACAACAGCGATTTCGGTAATTCTGCATCCTTCTCACAGAAGAATATTCAAGATTATCGTAGAAAATACATGCCTCAGCTGGAAACCCCACTAAAACGAAGGTATCGCAGTTACCGCATTTCAAACGCACTGTGGAGTGCATAAAACACCAGAAAACGTGTTTTTCGCATCAAATAGCACGAAAACAGCGATTTCGGTGTTTCTGCATACTTCTCACAGAAGTATATTCAAGATTATCGTAGAAAATACATGCCACAGCAGGAAACCCCACGAAAACGAGGATATCGCTGTTACCGCATTTCAATCGCACTGTGGAGTGCAGAAAACACCAGAAATCGTGTTTTTCGCATCAAATAGCACGAAAACAGCGATTTCGGTGATTCTGCATACTTCTCACAGAAGAATATACAAGATTATCGTAGAAAATGCATGTCTCAGCTGGAAACCCCACGAAAACGAAGATATCACAGTTTCCGCATGTCAAGCGCACTGTGGAGTGCTGAAAACACCAGAAACCGTGTTTTTCGCATTCATTAGCACGAAAACAGCGATTTCGGTGATTCTGCATACTTCTCACGGAAGAGTATTCAAGATTATGGTAGAAAATGCATATCTCACCTGGAAACGTCACGAAAACGAAGATATCGCAGTTTCCGCATGTCAAGCGCACTGTGGAGTGCTGAAAACACCAGAAAACGCGTTTTTCGCATCAAATAGCACGACAACAGCGATTTCGGTAATTCTGCATCCTTCTCACAGAAGAATATTCAAGATTATCGTAGAAAATACATGCCTCAGCTGGAAACCCCACTAAAACGAAGGTATCGCAGTTACCGCATTTCAAACGCACTGTGGAGTGCATAAAACACCAGAAAACGTGTTTTTCGCATCAAATAGCACGAAAACAGCGATTTCGGTGATTCTGCATACTTCTCACAGAAGTATATTCAAGATTATCGTAGAAAATACATGCCACAGCAGGAAACCCCACGAAAACGAAGATATCGCAGTTTCCGCATATCAAACGCACTGTGGAGTGCTGCAAACACCAGAAAACGCGTTTTTCGCATCAAATAGCATGACAACAGCGATTTTGGTAATTCTGCATCCATCTCACAGAAGAATATTCATGATTATCGTAGAAAATGCATATTTCAGCTGGAAACGCCACGAAAACGAAGATATCGCAGTATCTGCATGTCAAGCGCACTGTGGAGTGCTGAAAACACCAGAAAACGTGTTTTTCGCATTCAGTAGCACGAAAACAGCGATTTCGGTGATTCTGCATACTTCTCACATAAGAATATTCAAGATTATGGTAGAAAATACATGCCTCAGCAGGAAACCCCACGAAAACGAAGATATCACAGTTTTCGCATGTCAAGCGCACTGTGGAGTGCTGAAAACACCAGAAAACGTGTTTTTCGCATTCAATAGCACGAAAACAGCGATTCCGGTGATTCTGCATACTTCTCACATAAGAATATTCATGATTATCGTAGAAAATGCATATCTCAGCTGGAAACGCCACGAAAACGAAGATATCGCAGTATCCGCATGTCAAGCGCACTGTGGAGTGCTGAAAACACCAGAAAACGCGTTTTTCGCATCAAATAGCACGACAACAGCGATTTCGCTAATTCTGCATCCTTCTCACAGAAGAATATTCAAGATTATCGTAGAAAATACATGCCTCAGCTGGAAACCCCACTAAAACGAAAGTATCGCAGTTACCGCATTTCAAACGCACTGTGGAGTGCATAAAACTCCAGAAAACGTGTTTTTCGCATCAAATAGCACGAAAACAGCGATTTCGGTGATTCTGCATACTTCTCACAGAAGTATATTCAAGATTATCGTAGAAAATACATGCCACAGCAGGAAACCCCACGAAAACGAGGATATCGCAGTTACCGCATTTCAAACGCACTGTGGAGTGCAGAAAACACCAGAAATCGTGTTTTTCGCATCAAATAGCACGAAAACAGCGATTTCGGTGATTCTGCATACTTCTCACAGAAGAATATACAAGATTATCGTAGAAAATGCATGTCTCAGCTGGAAACCCCACGAAAACGAAGATATCACAGTTTCCGCATGTCAAGCGCACTGTGGAGTGCTGAAAACACCAGAAACCGTGTTTTTCGCATTCAATAGCACGAAAACAGCGATTTCGGTGATTCTGCATACTTCTCACGGAAGAGTATTCAAGATTATGGTAGAAAATGCATATCTCACCTGGAAACGTCACGAAAACGAAGATATCGCAGTTTCCGCATGTCAAGCGCACTGTGGAGTGCTGAAAACACCAGAAAACGCGTTTTTCGCATCAAATAGCACGACAACAGCGATTTCGGTAATTCTGCATCCTTCTCACAGAAGAATATTCAAGATTATCGTAGAAAATACATGCCTCAGCTGGAAACCCCACTAAAACGAAGGTATCGCAGTTACCGCATTTCAAACGCACTGTGGAGTGCATAAAACACCAGAAAACGAGTTTTTCGCATCAAATAGCACGAAAACAGCGATTTCGGTGATTTTGCATACTTCTCACAGAAGAATATACAAGATTATCGTAGAAAATGCATATCTCACCTGGAAACGTCACGAAAACGAAGATATCGCAGTTTCCGCATGTCAAGCGCACTGTGGAGTGCTGAAAACACCAGAAAACGCGTTTTTCGCATCAAATAGCACGACAACAGCGATTTCGGTAATTCTGCATCCTTCTCACAGAAGAATATTCAAGATTGTCGTAGAAAATACATGCCTCAGCTGGAAACCCCACTAAAACGAAGGTATCGCAGTTACCGCATTTCAAACGCACTGTGGAGTGCATAAAACAACAGAAAACGTGTTTTTCGCATCAAATAGCACGAAAACAGCGATTTCGGTGATTCTGCATACTTCTCACAGAAGTATATTCAAGATTATCGTCGAAAATACATGCCACAGCAGGAAACCCCACGAAAACGAAGATATCGCAGTTTCCGCATATCAAACGCACTGTGGAGTGCTGCAACCACCAGAAAACGCGTTTTTCGCATCAAATAGCATGACAACAGCGATTTTGGTAATTCTGCATCCATCTCACAGAAGAATATTCATGATTATCGTAGAAAATGCATATTTCAGCTGGAAACGCCACGAAAACGAAGATATCGCAGTATCTGCATGTCAAGCGCACTGTGGAGTGCTGAAAACACCAGAAAACGTGTTTTTCGCATTCAGTAGCACGAAATCAGCGATTTCGTTGATTCTGCATACTTCTCACATAAGAATATTCATGATTATCGTAGAAAATGCATATCTCAGCTGGAAACGCCACAAAAATGAAGATATCGCAGTATCCGCATGTCAAGCGCACTGTGGAGTGCGGAAAACACCAGAAAACGTGTTTTTCGCATCAGATAGCACGAAAACAGCGATTTCGGTGATTCTGCATACTTCTCACAGAAGAATATTCATGATTATCGTAGAAAATGCATATCTCAGCTGGAAACGCCACGAAAACGAAGATATCGCAGTATCCGCATGTCAAGCGCACTGTGGAGTGCTGAAAACACCAGAAAACGTGTTTTTCGCATTCAATAGCACGATAACAGCGATTTCGGTGATTCTGCATACTTCTCACATAAGAATATTCAAGATTATGGTAGAAAATACATGCCTCAGAGAAAACCCCACGAAAACGAAGATATCACAGTTTTCGCATGTAAAGCGCACTGTGGAGTGCTGAAAACACCAGAAAACGTGTTTTTCGCATTCAATAGCACGAAAACAGCGATTCCGGTGATTCTGCATACTTCTCACGGAAGAATATTCAAGATTATGGTAGAAAATGCATATCTCAGCTGGAAACGCCACGAAAACGAAGATATCGCAGTTTCCGCATGTCAAGCGCACTGTGGAGTGCTGAAAACACCAGATAACGTGTTTTTCGCATTCAATAGCACGACAACAGCGATTTCGGTAATTCTGCATCCTTCTCACAGAAGAATATTCAAGATTATCGTAGAAAATACATGCCTCACGTGGAAACCCCACGAAAACGAAGATATTGAATTTTTCGCATGTCAAGCGCACTGTGGAGTGCTGATAACACCAGAAAATATGTTTTTCGCATTCAATAGCTCGAAAACAGAGATTTCGGTGATTCGGAACACTTGCCACAGCAGAATCATGAAGATTATCACTGAAAATGCATATCTCAGCTGGAAACCCAACGAAACCGGTGATGTCGCAGTTTCCGCATGTCAAGAGCACTGTGGAGTGCTGAAAACACCAGAAAACGTGTTTTTCGCATCAAATAGCATGACAACAGCGATTTTGGTAATTCTGCATCCATCTCACAGAAGAATATTCATGATTATCGTAGAAAATGCATATCTCAGCTGGAAACGCCACGAAAACGAAGATATCGCAGTATCCGCATGTCAAGCGCACTGTGGAGTGCTGAAAACACCAGAAATCGCGTTTTTCGCATCAAATAGCACGACAACAGCGATTTCGGTAATTCTGCATCCTTCTCACAGAAGAAAATTGAAGATTATCGTAGAAAATGCATATCTCAGCTGGAAACGCCACGAAAACAAAGATATCGCAGTTTCCGCCTGTCAAGCGCACTGTGGAGTGCTGAAAACACCAGAAAACGTGTTTTTCGCATCAAATAGCACGAAAATAGCTATTTTGGTGATTCTGCACACTTGTCACAGAATAATCATTTAGATTATCATCGAAAATGAATATCTCACCTGGAAACCCCACGAAAACGAAGATATCGCAGTTTCCGCATATCAAACGCACTGTGGAGTGCTGCAAACACCAGAAAACGCATTTTTCGCATCAAATAGCATGACAACAGCGATTTTGCTAATTCTGCATCCATCTCACAGAAGAATATTCATGATTATCGTAGAAAATGCATATCTCAGCTGGAAACGCCACGAAAACGAAGATATCGCAGTATCCGCATGTCAAGCGCACTGTGGAGTGCTGAAAACACCAGAAAACGTGTTTTTCGCATCAGATAGCACGAAAACAGCGATTTCGGTGATTCTGGATACTTGTCACAGAAGAATATTCAAGATTATCGTAGAAAATACATGCCTCAGCTGGAAACCCCACGAAAACGAAGATATCGCAGTTACCGCATGTCAAGCGCACTGTGGAGTGCTGAAAACACCAGAAAACGTGTTTTACGCATTCAATAGCACGAAAACAGCGATTCCGGTGATTCTGCATACTTCTCACGGAAGAATATTCAAGATTATCGTAGAAAATGCATATCTCAGCTGGAAACGCCACGAAAACGAAGATATCGCAGTTACCGCATTTCAAACGCACTGTGGAGTGCAGAAAACACAAGAAAACGTGTTTTTCGCATCAAATAGCACGAAAACAGCGATTTCGGTGATTCTGCATACTTCTCACAGAAGAATATTCAAGATTATCGTAGAAAATACATGCCTCAGCTGGAAACCCCACGAAAACGAAGATATCGCAGTTACCGCATGTCAAGCGCACTGTGGAGTGCTGAAAACACCAGAAAACGTGTTTTACGCATTCAATAGCACGAATACAGCGATTCCGGTGATTCTGCATACTTCTCACGGAAGAATATTCCAGATTATGGTAGAAAATGCATATCTCAGCTGGAAACGCCACGAAAATGAAGATATCGCAGTTTCCGCATGCCAAGCGCACTGTGGAGTGCTGAAAACACCAGATAACGTGTTTTTCGCATTCAATAGCACGACAACAGCGATTTCGGTAATTCTGCATCCTTTTCACGGAAGAATATTCAAGATTATCGTAGAAAATACATGCCTCACGTGGAAACCCCACGAAAACGAAGATATTGAATTTTTCGCATGTCAAGCGCACTGTGGAGTGCTGATAACACCAGAAAACGTGTTTTTCGCATTCAATAGCACGAAAACAGAGATTTCGTTGATTGTGCATACTTCTCACATAAGAATATTCATGATTATCGTAGAAAATGCATATCTCAGCTGGAAACGCCACAAAAACGAAGATATCGCAGTATCCGCATGTCAAGCGCACTGTGGAGTGCGGAAAACACCAGAAAACGTGTTTTTCGCATCAAATAGCACGAAAACAGCGATTTCGGTGATTCTGCATACTTCTCACAGAAGAATATTCATGATTATCGTAGAAAATGCATATCTCAGCTGGAAACGCCACGAAAACGAAGATATCGCAGGATCCGCATGTCAAGCGCACTGTGGAGTGCTGAAAACACCAGAAAACGTGTTTTTCGCATCAGATAGCACGAAAACAGCGATTTCGGTGATTCTGGATACTTGTCACAGAAGAATATTCAAGATTATCGTAGTAAATACATGCCTCAGCTGGAAACCCCACGAAAACGAAGATATCGCAGTTACCGCATTTCAAACGCACTGTGGAGTGCAGAAAACACAAGAAAACGTGTTTTTCGCATCAAATAGCACGAAAACAGCGATTCCGGTGATTCTGCATACTTCTCACGGAAGAATATTCAAGATTATGGTAGAAAATGCATATCTCAGCTGGAAACGCCACGAAAACGAAGATATCGCAGTTTCCGCATGCCAAGCGCACTGTGGAGTGCTGAAAACACCAGATAACGTGTTTTTCGCATTCAATAGCACGACAACAGCGATTTCGGTAATTCTGCATCCTTTTCACGGAAGAATATTCAAGATTATCGTAGAAAATACATGCCTCACGTGGAAACCCCACGAAAACGAAGATATTGAATTTTTCGCATGTCAAGCGCACTGTGGAGTGCTGATAACACCAGAAAACGTGTTTTTCGCATTCAATAGCACGAAAACAGAGATTTCGTTGATTCTGCATACTTCTCACAGAAGAATATAAAAAATTATCGTAGAAAATGCATGTCTCAGCTGGAAACCACACGAAAACGAAGATATCACAGTTTCCGCATGTCAAGCGCACTGTGGAGTGCTGAAAACACCAGAAAACGTGTTTTTCGCATCAAATAGCACGAAAACAGCGATGTCGGTGATTCTGGATACTTGTCACAGAAGAATATTCAAGATTATCGTAGAAAATACATGCCTCAGCTGGAAACCCCACGAAAACGAAGATATCGCAGTTACCGCATTTCAAACGCACTGTGGAGTGCAGAAAACACAAGAAAACGTGTTTTTCGCATCAAATAGCACGAAAACAGCGATTTCGGTGATTCTGGATACTTGTCACAGAAGAATATTCATGATTATCGTAGAAAATGCATATCTCAGCTGGAAACGCCACGAAAACGAAGATATCGCAGTATCCGCATGTCAAGCGCACTGTGGAGTGCTGAAAACACCAGAAAACGTGTTTTTCGCATCAAATAGCACGAAAACAGCGATTTCGGTGATTCTGGATACTTGTCACAGAAGAATATTCAAGATTATCGTAGAAAATACATGCCTCAGCTGGAAACCCCACGAAAACGAAGATATCGCAGTTACCGCATTTCAAACGCACTGTGGAGTGCAGAAAACACAAGAAAACGTGTTTTTCGCATCAAATAGCACGAAAACAGCGATTTCGGTGATTCTGCATACTTCTCACAGAAGAATATTCAAGATTATCGTAGAAAATACATGCCTCAGCTGGAAACCCCACGAAAACGAAGATATCGCAGTTACCGCATTTCAAGCGCACTGTGGAGTGCTGAAAACACCAGAAAACGTGTTTTCCGCATCAAATAGCACGAAAACAGCGATTTCGGTGATTCTGGATACTTGTCACAGAAGAATATTCAAGATTATCGTAGAAAATACATGCCTCAGCTGGAAACCCCACGAAAACGAAGATATCGCAGTTACCGCATGTCAAGCGCACTGTGGAGTGCTGAAAACACCAGAAAACGTGTTTTTCGCATTCAATAGCACGAAAACAGCGATTCCGGTGATTCTGCATACTTCTCACGGAAGAATATTCAAGATTATGGTAGAAAATGCATATCTCAGCTGGAAACGCCACGAAAACGAAGATATCGCAGTTTCCGCATGTCAAGCGCACTGTGGAGTGCTGAAAACACCAGATAACGTGTTTTTCGCATTCAATAGCACGACAACAGCGATTTCGGTAATTCTGCATCCTTTTCACGGAAGAATATTCAAGATTATCGTAGAAAATACATGCCTCACGTGGAAACCCCACGAAAACGAAGATATTGAATTTTTCGCATGTCAAGCGCACTGTGGAGTGCTGATAACACCAGAAAACGTGTTTTTCGCATTCAATAGCACGAAAACAGAGATTTCGTTGATTCTGCATACTTCTCACAGAAGAATATAAAAAATTATCGTAGAAAATGCATGTCTCAGCTGGAAACCCCACGAAAACGAAGATATCACAGTTTCCGCATGTCAAGCGCACTGTGGAGTGCTGAAAACGTGTTTTTCGCATCAAATAGCACGAAAACAGCGATTTCGGTGATTCTGGATACTTGTCACAGAAGAATATTCAAGATTATCGTAGAAAATACATGCCTCAGCTGGAAACCCCACGAAAACGAAGATATCGCAGTTACCGCATTTCAAACGCTCTGTGGAGTGCAGAAAACAGCAGAACACGTGTTTTTCGCATCAAATAGCACGAAAACAGCGATTCCGGTGATTCTGCATACTTCTCACAGAAGAATATTCAAGATTATCGTCGAAAATACACGCCTCACATGGAAACCCCACAAAAATGAAGATATCGCAGATTGCGCATTTCAAACGCACTGTGGAGTTCAGAAAACACCAGAAAACGTGTTTTTCGCATCAAATAGCACGAAAATAGCTATTTTGGTGATTCTGCACACTTGTCACAGAATAATCATGAAGAGCATCATCGAAAATGAATATCTCACCTGGAAACCCCACGAAAACGAAGATATCGCAGTTTCCGCATGTCAAGCGCACTGTGGAGTGCTGAAAACACCAGAAAACGTGTTTTTCGCATTCAATAGCACGACAACAGCGATTTCGGTAATTCTGCATCCTTCTCACAGAAGAATATTCAAGATTATCGTAGAAAATACATGCCTCACAATGAAATCCCACAAAAACGAAGATATCGCAGTTTGCGCATTTCAAACGCACTGTGGAGTGCAGATAACACCAGAAAAAGTGTTTCTTGCTTCAAATAGCACGAAAATAGCTATTTTGGTGATTCTGCACACTGGTCACTGAATAATCATGAAGATTATCATCGAAAATGAATATCTCACCTGGAAACCCCACGAAAACGAAGATATCGCAGTTTCCGCATATCAAACGCACTGTGGAGTGCTGCAAACACCAGAAAACGCGTTTTTCGCATCAAATAGCATGACAACAGCGATTTCGGTAATTCTGCATCCTTCTCACAGAAGAATATTCATGATTATCGTAGAAAATGCATATCTCAGCTGGAAACGCCACGAAAACGAAGATATCGCAGTATCCGCATGTCAAGCGCACTGTGGAGTGCTGAAAACACCAGAAAACGCGTTTTTCGCATCAAATAGCACGACAACAGCGATTTCGGTAATTCTGCATCCTTCTCACCGAAGAAAATTGAAGATTATCGTAGAAAATGCATATCTCAGCTGGAAACGCCACGAAAACGAAGATATCGCAGTTTCCGCCTTTCAAGCGCACTGTGGAGTGCTGAACACACCAGAAAACGTGTTTTTCGCATCAAATAGCACGACAACAGCGATTTCGGTAATTCTGCATCCTTCTCACAGAAGAATATTCAAGATTATCGTAGAAAATACATGCCTCAGCTGGAAACCCCACGAAAACGAAGATATCGCAGTTACCGCATTTCAAGCGCACTGTGGAGTGCTGAAAACACCAGAAAACGTGTTTTTCGCATCAAATAGCACGAAAACAGCGATTTCGGTGATTCTGGATACTTGTCACAGAAGAATATTCAAGATTATCGTAGAAAATACATGCCTCAGCTGGAAACCCCACGAAAACGAAGATATCGCAGTTACCGCATGTCAAGCGCACTGTGGAGTGCTGAAAACACCAGAAAACGTGTTTTTCGCATTCAATAGCACGCAAACAGCGATTCCGGTGATTCTGCATACGTCTCACGGAAGAATATTCAAGATTATGGTAGAAAATGCATATCTCAGCTGGAAACACCACGAAAACGAAGATATCGCAGTTTCCGCATGTCAAGCGCACTGTGGAGTGCTGAAAACACCAGATAACGTGTTTTTCGCATTCAATAGCACGACAACAGCGATTTCGGTAATTCTGCATCCTTTTCACGGAAGAATATTCAAGATTATCGTAGAAAATACATGCCTCACGTGGAAACCCCACGAAAACGAAGATATTGAATTTTTCGCATGTCAAGCGCACTGTGGAGTGCTGAAAACACCAGAAAACGTGTTTTTCGCATTCAATAGCACGACAACAGCGATTTCGGTAATTCTGCATCCTTCTAACAGAAGAATATTCAAGATTATCGTAGAAAATACATGCCTCTGCTGGAAACCCCACGAAAACGAAGATATCGCAGTTACCGCATTTCAAACGCACTGTGGAGTGCAGAAAACAGCAGAACACGTGTTTTTCGCATCAAATAGCACGAAAACAGCGATTCCGGTGATTCTGCATACTTCTCACAGAAGAATATTCAAGATTATCGTCGAAAATACACGCATCACATGGAAACCCCACAAAAATGAAGATATCGCAGATTGCGCATTTCAAACGCACTGTGGAGTTCAGAAAACACCAGAAAACGTGTTTTTCGCATCAAATAGCACGAAAATAGCTATTTTGGTGATTCTGCACACTTGTCACAGAATAATCATGAAGAGCATCATCGAAAATGAATATCTCACCTGGAAACCCCACGAAAACGAAGATATCGCAGTTTCCGCATGTCAAGCGCACTGTGGAGTGCTGAAAACACCAGAAAACGTGTTTTTCGCATTCAATAGCACGACAACAGCGATTTCGGTAATTCTGCATCCTTCTCACAGAAGAATATTCAAGATTATCGTAGAAAATACATGCCTCACAATGAAATCCCACAAAAACGAAGATATCGCAGTTTGCGCATTTCAAACGCACTGTGGAGTTCAGAAAACACCAGAAAACGTGTTTTTCGCATCAAATAGAACGAAAATAGCTATTTTGGTGATTCTGCACACTTGTCACAGAATAATCATGAAGAGCATCATCGAAAATGAATATCTCACCTGGAAACCCCACGAAACGGAAGATATCGCAGTTTCCGCATGTCAAGCGCACTGTGGAGTGCTGCAAACACCAGAAAACGCGTTTTTCGCATCAAATAGCATGACAACAGCGATTTCGGTAATTCTGCATCCTTCTCACAGAAGAATATTCATGATTATCGTAGAAAATGCATATCTCAGCTGGAAACGCCACGAAAACGAAGATATCGCAGTATCCGCATGTCAAGCGCACTGTGGAGTGCTGAAAACACCAGAAAACGCGTTTTTCGCATCAAATAGCACGACAACAGCGATTTCGGTAATTGTGCATCCTTCTCACCGAAGAAAATTGAAGATTATCGTAGAAAATGCATATCTCAGCTGGAAACGCCACGAAAACGAAGATATCGCAGTTTCCGCCTGTCAAGCGCACTGTGGAGTGCTGAACACACCAGAAAACGTGTTTTTCGCATCAAATAGCACGACAACAGCGATTTCGGTAATTCTGCATCCTTCTCACAGAAGAATATTCAAGATTATCGTAGAAAATACATGCCTCACGTGGAAACCCCACGAAAATGAAGATATCGCAGTTTGCGCATTTCAAACGCACTGTGGAGTGCAGATAACACCAGAAAACGTGTTTTTTGCTTCAAATAGCACGAAAATAGCTATTTTGGTGATTCGGCACACTTGTCACAGAATAATCATGAAGATTATCACCGAAAATGCATATCTCAGCTGGAAACCCAACGAAAACGAAGATATCGCAGTTACCGCATTTCAAACGCACTGTGGAGTGCAGAAAACACCAGAAAACGTGTTTTTCGCATCAAATAGCACGAAAACAGCGATTTCGGTGATTCTGCATACTTCTCACAGAAGAATATACAAGATTATCGTAGAAAATGCATGTCTAAGCTGGAAACCCCACGAAAACGAAGATATCACAGTTTCCGCATGTCAAGCGCACTGTGGAGTTCTGAAGACACCAGAAAACGCGTTTTTCGCATCAAATAGCACGACAACAGCGATTTCGGTAATTCTGCATCCTTCTCACAGAAGAATATTCAAGATTATCGTAGAAAATACATGCCTCAGCTGGAAACCCCACTAAAACGAAGGTATCGCAATTACCGCATTTCAAACGCACTGTGGAGTGCAGAAAACACCAGAAAACGTGTTTTTCGCATCAAATAGCACGAAAACAGCGATTTCGGTGATTCTGCATACTTCTCACAGAAGAATATTCAAGATTATCGTAGAAAATACATGCCTCAGCTGGAAACCCCACGAAAACGAAGATATCGCAGTTACCGCATTTCAAACGCACTGAGGAGTGCAGAAAACACCAGAAAACGTGTTTTTCGCATCAAATAGCACGAAAACAGCGATTTCGGTGATTCTGCATACTTCTCACTGAAGAATATACAAGATTATCGTAGAAAATGCATGTCTCAGCTGGAAACCCCACGAAAACGAAGATATCACAGTTTCCGCATGTCAAGCGCACTGTGGAGTGCTGAAAACACCAGAAAACGTGTTTTTCGCATTCAATAGCACGAAAACAGCGATTTCGGTGATTCTGCATACTTCTCACGGAAGAATATTCTAGATTATGGTAGAAAATGCATATCTCAGCTGGAAACGCCACGAAAACGAAGATATCGCAGCTTCCGCATGTCAAGCGCACTGTGGAGTGCTGAAAACACCAGATAACGTGTTTTTCGCATTCAATAGGACGACAACAGCGATTTCGGTAATTCTGCATCCTTCTCACAGAAGAATATTCAAGATTATCGTAGAAAATACATGCCTCACGTAGAAACCCCACGAAAACGAAGATATTGAATTTTTCGCATGTCAAGCGCACTGTGGAGTGCTGATACCACCAGAAAACGAGTTTTTCGCATTCAATAGCACGAAAACAGAGATTTCGGTGATTCGGCACACTTGTCACACCAGAATCATGAAGATTATCACTGAAAATGCATATCTCAGCTGGAAACCCAACGAAACCGGTGATGTCGCAGTTTCCGCATATCAAACGCACTGTGGAGTGAAGAAAACACCAGAAAACGAGTTTTTCGCATCAAATAGCACGAAAACAGCGATTTCGGTAATTCTGCATCCTTCTCACAGAAGAATATTCAAGATTATCGTAGAAAATATATGCCTCACGTGGAAACCCCACGAAAACGAAGATATTGAATTTTTCGCATGTCAAGCGCACTGTGGAGTGCTGAAAAAACCAGAAAACGTGTTTTTCGCATCAAATAGCACGAAAACAGCGATTTCGGTGATTCTGCATACTTCTCACAGAAGAATATTCAAGATTATCGTAGAAAATACATGCCTCAGCTGGAAACCCCACGAAAACGAAGATATCGCAGTTACCGCATTTCAAACGCACTGTGGAATGCAGAAAACACCAGAAAACGTGTTTTTCGCATCAAATAGCACGAAAACAGCGATTTCGGTGATTCTGCATACTTCTCACTGAAGAATATACAAGATTATCGTAGAAAATGCATGTCTCAGCTGGAAACCCCACGAAAACGAAGATATCACAGTTTCCGCATGTCAAGCGCACTGTGGAGTGCTGAAAACACCAGAAAACGTGTTTTTCGCATTCAATAGCACGAAAACAGCGATTTCGGTGATTCTGCAAACTTCTCACGGAAGAATATTCAAGATTATGGTAGAAAATGCATATCTCACCTGGAAACGTCACGAAAACGAAGATATCGCAGTTTCCGCATGTCAAGCGCACTGTGGAGTGCTGAAAACACCAGAAAACGTGTTTTTCGCATTCAATAGCACGACGACAGCAATTTCGGTAATTCTGCATCCTTCTCACAGAAGAATATTCAAGATTATCGTAGAAAATACATGCCTCACATGGAAACCCCACGAAAACGAAGATATCGCAGTTTCCGCATGTCAAGCGCACTGTGGAGTGCTGAAAACACCAGAAAACGTGTTTTTCGCATCAAATAGCACGAAAATAGCTATTTTGGTGATTCTGCACACTTGTCACTGAATAATCATGAAGATTATCATCGAAAATGAATATCTCACCTGGATACCCCACGAAAACGAAGATATCGCAGTTTCCGCATATCAAACGCACTGTGGAGTGCTGCAAACACCAGAAAACGCGTTTTTCGCATCAAATAGCATGACAACAGCGATTTTGGTAATTCTGCATCCCTCTCACAGAAGAATATTCATGATTAGCGTAAAAATGCATATCTCAGCTGGAAACGCCACCAAAACGAAGATATCGCAGTATCCGCATGTCAAGCGCACTGTGGAGTGCAGATAACACCAGAAAACGTGTTTTTTGCTTCAAATAGCACGAAAATAGCTATTTTGGTGATTCGGCACACTTGTCACAGAATAATCATGAAGATTATCACCGAAAATGCATATCTCAGCTGGAAACCCAACGAAAACGAAGATATCGCAGTTTCCGCATATCAAACGCACTGTGGAGTGCTGCAAACACCAGAAAACGCGTTTTTCGCATCAAATAGCATGACAACAGCGATTTCGGTGATTCTGCATACTTCTCACAGAAGAATATACAAGATTATCGTAGAAAATGCATGTCTCAGCTGGAAACCCCACGAAAACGAATATATCACAGTTTCCGCATGTCAAGCGCACTGTGGAGTGCTGAAAACACCAGAAAACGCGTTTTTCGCATCAAATAGCACGACAACAGCGATTTCTGTAATTCTGCATCCTTCTCACAGAAGAAAATTGAAGATTATCGTAGAAAATGCATATCTCAGCTGGAAACGCCACGAAAACGAAGATATCGCAGTTTCCGCCTGTCAAGCGCACTGTGGAGTGCTGAAAACAGCAGAAAACGCGTTTTTCGCATCAAATAGCACGACAACAGCGATTTCGGTAATTCTGCATCCTTCTCACAGAAGAATATTCAAGATTATCGTAGAAAATACATGCCTCAGCTGGAAACCCCACTAAAACGAAGGTATCGCAGTTACCGCATTTCAAACGCACTGTGGAGTGCAGAAAACACCAGAAAACGTGTTTTTCGCATCAAATAGCACGAAAGCAGCGATTTCGGTGATTCTGCATACTTCTCACAGAAGGATATCCAAGAATATCGTAGAAAATACATGTCTCAGATGGAAACCCCACGAAAACGAAGGTATCATAGTTTCGGGATTTCAAACGCACTGTGGAGTGCTGAAAACACCAGAACACGCGTGTTTGGCTTTCAGTAGCACGAAATCAGCGATTTCGGTGATTCTGCATACTTCTCACAGAAGAATATCCAAGATTATCCAAGATAATGCATGTCTCAGCTGGAAGCCCCACGAAAACGAAGATATCGCAGTTTCCGCATATCAAACGCACTGCGGAGTGCTGAAGATACCAGAATACGTGTATTTCGCTTTCAATAGCACGAAAACAGTGATTTCGGTGAATCTGCATACTTCTCACAGAAGAGTATCCAAGATTACCGTAGAAAATGTATCTCTCAGCTGGAAACCGCACGATGACATTTATATCGCTGTATCCGTATGTCAAACGCACTGTGGACTGCTGAAAACACCAGAAAACACGTTTTTCGCATTCAATAGCACGACAACAGCGATTTCGGTGATTCTGCATACTTCTCACAGAAGAATATCCAAGATTATCGTAGAAAATACATGTCTCAGCTGGAAACCCCACGAAAACGAATATATCGCAGTTTCGGCTTGCCAAACGTACTGTGGAGTGCTGAAAATACCAGAAATCGTGTTTTTCGCATTCAATAGCACGAACGCAGCGATATGGGTGATTCTGCATACTTCTCAAAGAAGAATATCCAAAATTGTCGTTGAAAATGTATGCCGCAGCTGGAACAACCACGAAAACGAAGATATCGCAGTTTCCGCTTGCCAAACGCACTGTCGAGTGCTGAAAACACCAGGAAACGTGTTTTTCGCATTCAATAGCTCGAAAACAGAGATTTTGGTGATTCTGCACACTTGTCACAGTAGAATCATGAAGATATCACGGAAAATGCATATCTCAGCTGGAAATCCAACGGAACCACAGATATCGCAGTTTCCGCATATCAAACGCACTGTGGAGTGCTGAAAGCACCAGAAAACGTGTTTTTCGCATTAAATAGCTCGAAAACAGCGATTTCGGTGATTCTGCACCCTTGTCACAGAAGAATCATGAAGATTACCACTGAGAATGCATATCTCACCTGGAAACCCAACGAAACCGAAGATATCGCAGTTTCCGCATGTCAAACTCACTGTGGAGTTCTGAACACACCAGAAAACGTGTTCTTCGCATTAAATAGCACGACCGGAGCGATTTCGGTAATTCTGCATCCTTCTCACAGAAGAATATCCAAGATTATCGTAGAAAATGCATATCTCAGCTGGAAAACCGACGAAAATGACGATATCGCAGCTTCCGCATTTCAAACGCACTGTGGAGTGCTGAAAGCACCAGAAAACGTGTTTTTCGCATTAAATAGCTCGAAAACAGCGATTTCGGTGATTCTGCACCCTTGTCACAGAAGAATCATGAAGATTACCACTGAGAATGAATATCTCACCTGGAAACCCAACGAAACCGAAGATATCGCAGTTTCCGCATGTCAAACTCACTGTGGAGTTCTGAAAACACCAGAAAACGTGTTCTTCGCATTAAATAGCACGACCGGAGCGATTTCGGTAATTCTGCATCCTTCTCACAGAAGAATATCCAAGATTATCGTAGAAAATGCATATCTCAGCTGGAAAACCGACGAAAATGACGATATCGCAGCTTCCGCATTTCAAACGCACTGTGGAGTGCTGAAAACACCAGAAAACGTGTTTTTCGCATTAAATAGCTCGAAAACAGCGATTTCGGTGATTCTGCACCCTTGTCACAGAAGAATCATGAAGATTACCACTGAGAATGCATATCTCAGCTGGAAACCCAACGAAACCGAAGATATCGCAGTTTCCGCATGTCAAACTCACTGTGGAGTGCTGAAAACACCACAAAACGTGTTCTTCGCATTAAATAGCACGACCGGAGCGATTTCGGTAATTCTGCATCCTTCTCACAGAAGAATATCCAAGATTATCGTAGAAAATGCATATCTCAGCTGGAAAACCGACGAAAATGACGATATCGCAGCTTCCGCATTTCAAACGCACTGTGGAGTGCTGAAAACACCAGAAAACGTGTTTTTCGCATTAAATAGCTCGAAAACAGCGATTTCGGTGATTCTGCACCCTTGTCACAGAAGAATCATGAAGATTACCACTGAGAATGCATATCTCAGCTGGAAACCCAACGAAACCGAAGATATCGCAGTTTCCGCATGTCAAACTCACTGTGGAGTGCTGAAAACACCAGAAAACGTGTTCTTCGCATTAAATAGCACGACCGGAGCGATTTCGGTAATTCTGCATCCTTCTCACAGAAGAATATCCAAGATTATCGTAGAAAATGCATATCTCAGCTGGAAAACCGACGAAAATGACGATATTGCAGCTTCCGCATTTCAAACGCACTGTGGAGTGCTGAAAACACCAGAAAACGTGTTTTTCACATCAAATAGCACGACAACAGCGATTTCAGTAATTCTGCATCCTTCTCACAGAAGAATATCCAAGATTATCGTAGGAAACGCATATCTCAGCTGCAAACCCAACGAAACCGCAGAGATCGCAGATTCCGCATATCAAACGCACTGTGGAGTGCTGAAAGCACCAGAAAACGTGTTTTTCACATCAAATAGCTCGAAAACAGCCATTTCGGTGATTCTGCACCCTTGTCACAGAAGAATCATGAAGATTACCACTGAGAATGCATATCTCAGCTGGAAACCCAACGAAACCGAAGATATCGCAGTTTCCGCATGTCAAACTCACTGTGGAGTGCTGAAAACACCAGAAAACGTGTTCTTCGCATTAAATAACACGACCGGAGCGATTTTGGTAATTCTGCATCCTTCTCACAGAAGAATATCCAAGATTATCGTAGAAAATGCATATCTCAGCTGGAAAACCGACGAAAATGACGATATCGCAGCTTCCGCATTTCAAACGCACTGTGGAGTGCTGAAAACACCAGAAAACGTGTTTTTCGCATTAAAGAGCTCGAAAACAGCGATTTCGGTGATTCTGCACCCTTGTCACAGAAGAATCATGAAGATTACCACTGAGAATGCATATCTCAGCTGGAAACCCAACGAAACCGAAGATATCGCAGTTTCCGCATGTCAAACTCACTGTGGAGTGCTGAAAACACCAGAAAACGTGTTCTTCGCATTAAATAGCACGACCGGAGCGATTTCGGTAATTCTGCATCCTTCTCACAGAAGAATATCCAAGATTATCGTAGAAAATGCATATCTCAGCTGGAAAACCGACGAAAATGACGATATTGCAGCTTCCGCATTTCAAACGCACTGTGGAGTGCTGAAAACACCAGAAAACGTGTTTTTCACATCAAATAGCACGACAACAGCGATTTCAGTAATTCTGCATCCTTCTCACAGAAGAATATCCAAGATTATCGTAGGAAACGCATATCTCAGCTGCAAACCCAACGAAACCGCAGATATCGCAGATTCCGCATATCAAACGCACTGTGGAGTGCTGAAAGCACCAGAAAACGTGTTTTTCACATCAAATAGCTCGAAAACAGCCATTTCGGTGATTCTGCACCCTTGTCACAGAAGAATCATGAAGATTACCACTGAGAATGCATATCTCAGCTGGAAACCCAACGAAACCGAAGATATCGCAGTTTCCGCATGTCAAACTCACTGTGGAGTGCTGAAAACACCAGAAAACGTGTTCTTCGCATTAAATAACACGACCGGAGCGATTTCGGTGATTCTGCATACTTCTCACAGAAGAATATTCAAGATTATCGTAGAAAATACATGCCTCAGCTGGAAACCCCACGAAAACGAAGATATCGCAGTTACCGCATTTCAAACGCACTGAGGAGTGCAGAAAACACCAGAAAACGTGTTTTTCGCATCAAATAGCACGAAAACAGCGATTTCGGTGATTCTGCATACTTCTCACTGAAGAATATACAAGATTATCGTAGAAAATGCATGTCTCAGCTGGAAACCCCACGAAAACGAAGATATCACAGTTTCCGCATGTCAAGCGCACTGTGGAGTGCTGAAAACACCAGAAAACGTGTTTTTCGCATTCAATAGCACGAAAACAGCGATTTCGGTGATTCTGCATACTTCTCACGGAAGAATATTCTAGATTATGGTAGAAAATGCATATCTCAGCTGGAAACCCAACGAAACCGGTGATGTCGCAGTTTCCGCATATCAAACGCACTGTGGAGTGAAGAAAACACCAGAAAACGAGTTTTTCGCATCAAATAGCACGAAAACAGCGATTTCGGTAATTCTGCATCCTTCTCACAGAAGAATATTCAAGATTATCGTAGAAAATATATGCCTCACGTGGAAACCCCACGAAAACGAAGATATTGAATTTTTCGCATGTCAAGCGCACTGTGGAGTGCTGAAAAAACCAGAAAACGTGTTTTTCGCATCAAATAGCACGAAAACAGCGATTTCGGTGATTCTGCATACTTCTCACAGAAGAATATTCAAGATTATCGTAGAAAATACATGCCTCAGCTGGAAACCCCACGAAAACGAAGATATCGCAGTTACCGCATTTCAAACGCACTGTGGAATGCAGAAAACACCAGAAAACGTGTTTTTCGCATCAAATAGCACGAAAACAGCGATTTCGGTGATTCTGCATACTTCTCACTGAAGAATATACAAGATTATCGTAGAAAATGCATGTCTCAGCTGGAAACCCCACGAAAACGAAGATATCACAGTTTCCGCATGTCAAGCGCACTGTGGAGTGCTGAAAACACCAGAAAACGTGTTTTTCGCATTCAATAGCACGAAAACAGCGATTTCGGTGATTCTGCAAACTTCTCACGGAAGAATATTCAAGATTATGGTAGAAAATGCATATCTCACCTGGAAACGTCACGAAAACGAAGATATCGCAGTTTCCGCATGTCAAGCGCACTGTGGAGTGCTGAAAACACCAGAAAACGTGTTTTTCGCATTCAATAGCACGACGACAGCAATTTCGGTAATTCTGCATCCTTCTCACAGAAGAATATTCAAGATTATCGTAGAAAATACATGCCTCACATGGAAACCCCACGAAAACGAAGATATCGCAGTTTCCGCATGTCAAGCGCACTGTGGAGTGCTGAAAACACCAGAAAACGTGTTTTTCGCATCAAATAGCACGAAAATAGCTATTTTGGTGATTCTGCACACTTGTCACTGAATAATCATGAAGATTATCATCGAAAATGAATATCTCACCTGGATACCCCACGAAAACGAAGATATCGCAGTTTCCGCATATCAAACGCACTGTGGAGTGCTGCAAACACCAGAAAACGCGTTTTTCGCATCAAATAGCATGACAACAGCGATTTTGGTAATTCTGCATCCCTCTCACAGAAGAATATTCATGATTAGCGTAAAAATGCATATCTCAGCTGGAAACGCCACCAAAACGAAGATATCGCAGTATCCGCATGTCAAGCGCACTGTGGAGTGCAGATAACACCAGAAAACGTGTTTTTTGCTTCAAATAGCACGAAAATAGCTATTTTGGTGATTCGGCACACTTGTCACAGAATAATCATGAAGATTATCACCGAAAATGCATATCTCAGCTGGAAACCCAACGAAAACGAAGATATCGCAGTTTCCGCATATCAAACGCACTGTGGAGTGCTGCAAACACCAGAAAACGCGTTTTTCGCATCAAATAGCATGACAACAGCGATTTCGGTGATTCTGCATACTTCTCACAGAAGAATATACAAGATTATCGTAGAAAATGCATGTCTCAGCTGGAAACCCCACGAAAACGAATATATCACAGTTTCCGCATGTCAAGCGCACTGTGGAGTGCTGAAAACACCAGAAAACGCGTTTTTCGCATCAAATAGCACGACAACAGCGATTTCTGTAATTCTGCATCCTTCTCACAGAAGAAAATTGAAGATTATCGTAGAAAATGCATATCTCAGCTGGAAACGCCACGAAAACGAAGATATCGCAGTTTCCGCCTGTCAAGCGCACTGTGGAGTGCTGAAAACAGCAGAAAACGCGTTTTTCGCATCAAATAGCACGACAACAGCGATTTCGGTAATTCTGCATCCTTCTCACAGAAGAATATTCAAGATTATCGTAGAAAATACATGCCTCAGCTGGAAACCCCACTAAAACGAAGGTATCGCAGTTACCGCATTTCAAACGCACTGTGGAGTGCAGAAAACACCAGAAAACGTGTTTTTCGCATCAAATAGCACGAAAGCAGCGATTTCGGTGATTCTGCATACTTCTCACAGAAGGATATCCAAGAATATCGTAGAAAATACATGTCTCAGATGGAAACCCCACGAAAACGAAGGTATCATAGTTTCGGGATTTCAAACGCACTGTGGAGTGCTGAAAACACCAGAACACGCGTGTTTGGCTTTCAGTAGCACGAAATCAGCGATTTCGGTGATTCTGCATACTTCTCACAGAAGAATATCCAAGATTATCCAAGATAATGCATGTCTCAGCTGGAAGCCCCACGAAAACGAAGATATCGCAGTTTCCGCATATCAAACGCACTGCGGAGTGCTGAAGATACCAGAATACGTGTATTTCGCTTTCAATAGCACGAAAACAGTGATTTCGGTGAATCTGCATACTTCTCACAGAAGAGTATCCAAGATTACCGTAGAAAATGTATCTCTCAGCTGGAAACCGCACGATGACATTTATATCGCTGTATCCGTATGTCAAACGCACTGTGGACTGCTGAAAACACCAGAAAACACGTTTTTCGCATTCAATAGCACGACAACAGCGATTTCGGTGATTCTGCATACTTCTCACAGAAGAATATCCAAGATTATCGTAGAAAATACATGTCTCAGCTGGAAACCCCACGAAAACGAATATATCGCAGTTTCGGCTTGCCAAACGTACTGTGGAGTGCTGAAAATACCAGAAATCGTGTTTTTCGCATTCAATAGCACGAACGCAGCGATATGGGTGATTCTGCATACTTCTCAAAGAAGAATATCCAAAATTGTCGTTGAAAATGTATGCCGCAGCTGGAACAACCACGAAAACGAAGATATCGCAGTTTCCGCTTGCCAAACGCACTGTCGAGTGCTGAAAACACCAGGAAACGTGTTTTTCGCATTCAATAGCTCGAAAACAGAGATTTTGGTGATTCTGCACACTTGTCACAGTAGAATCATGAAGATATCACGGAAAATGCATATCTCAGCTGGAAATCCAACGGAACCACAGATATCGCAGTTTCCGCATATCAAACGCACTGTGGAGTGCTGAAAGCACCAGAAAACGTGTTTTTCGCATTAAATAGCTCGAAAACAGCGATTTCGGTGATTCTGCACCCTTGTCACAGAAGAATCATGAAGATTACCACTGAGAATGCATATCTCACCTGGAAACCCAACGAAACCGAAGATATCGCAGTTTCCGCATGTCAAACTCACTGTGGAGTTCTGAACACACCAGAAAACGTGTTCTTCGCATTAAATAGCACGACCGGAGCGATTTCGGTAATTCTGCATCCTTCTCACAGAAGAATATCCAAGATTATCGTAGAAAATGCATATCTCAGCTGGAAAACCGACGAAAATGACGATATCGCAGCTTCCGCATTTCAAACGCACTGTGGAGTGCTGAAAGCACCAGAAAACGTGTTTTTCGCATTAAATAGCTCGAAAACAGCGATTTCGGTGATTCTGCACCCTTGTCACAGAAGAATCATGAAGATTACCACTGAGAATGAATATCTCACCTGGAAACCCAACGAAACCGAAGATATCGCAGTTTCCGCATGTCAAACTCACTGTGGAGTTCTGAAAACACCAGAAAACGTGTTCTTCGCATTAAATAGCACGACCGGAGCGATTTCGGTAATTCTGCATCCTTCTCACAGAAGAATATCCAAGATTATCGTAGAAAATGCATATCTCAGCTGGAAAACCGACGAAAATGACGATATCGCAGCTTCCGCATTTCAAACGCACTGTGGAGTGCTGAAAACACCAGAAAACGTGTTTTTCGCATTAAATAGCTCGAAAACAGCGATTTCGGTGATTCTGCACCCTTGTCACAGAAGAATCATGAAGATTACCACTGAGAATGCATATCTCAGCTGGAAACCCAACGAAACCGAAGATATCGCAGTTTCCGCATGTCAAACTCACTGTGGAGTGCTGAAAACACCACAAAACGTGTTCTTCGCATTAAATAGCACGACCGGAGCGATTTCGGTAATTCTGCATCCTTCTCACAGAAGAATATCCAAGATTATCGTAGAAAATGCATATCTCAGCTGGAAAACCGACGAAAATGACGATATCGCAGCTTCCGCATTTCAAACGCACTGTGGAGTGCTGAAAACACCAGAAAACGTGTTTTTCGCATTAAATAGCTCGAAAACAGCGATTTCGGTGATTCTGCACCCTTGTCACAGAAGAATCATGAAGATTACCACTGAGAATGCATATCTCAGCTGGAAACCCAACGAAACCGAAGATATCGCAGTTTCCGCATGTCAAACTCACTGTGGAGTGCTGAAAACACCAGAAAACGTGTTCTTCGCATTAAATAGCACGACCGGAGCGATTTCGGTAATTCTGCATCCTTCTCACAGAAGAATATCCAAGATTATCGTAGAAAATGCATATCTCAGCTGGAAAACCGACGAAAATGACGATATTGCAGCTTCCGCATTTCAAACGCACTGTGGAGTGCTGAAAACACCAGAAAACGTGTTTTTCACATCAAATAGCACGACAACAGCGATTTCAGTAATTCTGCATCCTTCTCACAGAAGAATATCCAAGATTATCGTAGGAAACGCATATCTCAGCTGCAAACCCAACGAAACCGCAGAGATCGCAGATTCCGCATATCAAACGCACTGTGGAGTGCTGAAAGCACCAGAAAACGTGTTTTTCACATCAAATAGCTCGAAAACAGCCATTTCGGTGATTCTGCACCCTTGTCACAGAAGAATCATGAAGATTACCACTGAGAATGCATATCTCAGCTGGAAACCCAACGAAACCGAAGATATCGCAGTTTCCGCATGTCAAACTCACTGTGGAGTGCTGAAAACACCAGAAAACGTGTTCTTCGCATTAAATAACACGACCGGAGCGATTTTGGTAATTCTGCATCCTTCTCACAGAAGAATATCCAAGATTATCGTAGAAAATGCATATCTCAGCTGGAAAACCGACGAAAATGACGATATCGCAGCTTCCGCATTTCAAACGCACTGTGGAGTGCTGAAAACACCAGAAAACGTGTTTTTCGCATTAAATAGCTCGAAAACAGCGATTTCGGTGATTCTGCACCCTTGTCACAGAAGAATCATGAAGATTACCACTGAGAATGCATATCTCAGCTGGAAACCCAACGAAACCGAAGATATCGCAGTTTCCGCATGTCAAACTCACTGTGGAGTGCTGAAAACACCAGAAAACGTGTTCTTCGCATTAAATAGCACGACCGGAGCGATTTCGGTAATTCTGCATCCTTCTCACAGAAGAATATCCAAGATTATCGTAGAAAATGCATATCTCAGCTGGAAAACCGACGAAAATGACGATATTGCAGCTTCCGCATTTCAAACGCACTGTGGAGTGCTGAAAACACCAGAAAACGTGTTTTTCACATCAAATAGCACGACAACAGCGATTTCAGTAATTCTGCATCCTTCTCACAGAAGAATATCCAAGATTATCGTAGGAAACGCATATCTCAGCTGCAAACCCAACGAAACCGCAGATATCGCAGATTCCGCATATCAAACGCACTGTGGAGTGCTGAAAGCACCAGAAAACGTGTTTTTCACATCAAATAGCTCGAAAACAGCCATTTCGGTGATTCTGCACCCTTGTCACAGAAGAATCATGAAGATTACCACTGAGAATGCATATCTCAGCTGGAAACCCAACGAAACCGAAGATATCGCAGTTTCCGCATGTCAAACTCACTGTGGAGTGCTGAAAACATCAGAAAACGTGTTCTTCGCATTAAATAACACGACCGGAGCGATTTCGGTAATTCTGCATCCTTCTCACAGAAGAATATCCAAGATTATCGTAGAAAATGCATATCTCAGCTGGAAAACCGACGAAAATGACGATATCGCAGCTTCCGCATTTCAAACGCACTGTGGAGTGCTGAAAACACCAGAAAACGTGTTTTTCACATCAAATAGCACGACAACAGCGATTTCAGTAATTCTGCATCCTTCTCACAGAAGAATATCCAAGATTATCGTAGGAAATGCATATCTCAGCTGCAAACCCAACGAAACCGCAGATATCGCAGTTTCCGCATATCAAACGCACTGTGGAGTGCTGAAAGCACCAGAAAACGTGTTTTTCACATCAAATAGCTCGAAAACAGCGATTTCGGTGATTCTGCACCCTTGTCACAGAAGAATCATGAAGATTACCACTGAGAATGCATATCTCAGCTGGAAACCCAACGAAACCGAAGATATCGCAGTTTCCGCATGTCAAACTCAATGTGGAGTGCTGAAAACACCAGAAAACGTGTTCTTCGCATTAAATAGCACGACCGGAGCGATTTCGGTAATTCTGCATCCTTCTCACAGAAGAATATCCAAGATTATCGTAGAAAATGCATATCTCAGCTGGAAAACCGACGAAAATGACGATATCGCAGCTTCCGCATTTCAAACGCACTGTGGAGTGCTGAAAACACCAGAAAACGTGTTTTTCACATCAAATAGCACGACAACAGCGATTTCAGTAATTCTGCATCCTTCTCACAGAAGAATATCCAAGATTATCGTAGGAAATGCATATCTCAGCTGCAAACCCAACGAAACCGCAGATATCGCAGTTTCCGCATATCAAATGCACTGTGGAGTGCTGAAAGCACCAGAAAACGTGTTTTTCACTTCAAATAGCTCGAAAACAGCGATTTCGGTGATTCTGCACCCTTGTCACAGAAGAATCATGAAGATTACCACTGAGAATGCATATCTCAGCTGGAAACCCAACGAAACAGAAGATATCGCAGTTTCCGCATGTCAAACGCACTGTGGAGTGCTGGAACGCAAGAAACGTGTTATTTCGCACTAAATAGCACGAAAACAGCGATTCCGGCGATTCTGCATGCTTCTCACTGCAGAATATCCAAGATTATCGTAGAAAATGCATGTCTCAGCTGGAAACCCCACGAAAACGAAGATATCGCAGTTTCCGCATATCAAACGCACTGTGGAGTGCTGGAGACACCAGAATACGTGTATTTCGCTTTCAATAGCACGAAAGCAGCGATTTCGGTGATTCTGCATACTTCTCACAGAAGAATATCCAAGAATATCGTAGAAAATACATGTCTCAGATGGAAACCCCACGAAAACGAAGGTATCATAGTTTCGGGATTTCAAACGCACTGTGGAGTGCTGAAAACACCAGAACACGTGTTTTTGGCTTTCAGTAGCAGGAAAACAGCGATTTCGGTGATTCTGCATACTTCTCACAGAAGAATATCCAAGATTATCCAAGATAATGCATGTCTCAGCTGGAAGCCCCACGAAAACGAAGATATCGCAGTTTCCGCATATCAAACGCACTGCGGAGTGCTGAAGACACCAGAATACGTGTATTTCGCTTTCAATAGCACGAAAACAGTGATTTCGGTGAATCTGCATACTTCTCACGGAAGAGTATCCAAGATTACCGTAGAAAATGTATCTCTCAGCTGGAAACCGCACGATGACATTGATATCGCTGTATCCGTATGTCAAACGCACTGTGGACAGCTGAAAACACCAGAAAACGTGTTTTTCGCTTTCAATAGCACGAAAACAGCGATTTCGGTGATTCTGCATACTTCTCACAGAAGAATATCCAAGATTATCGTAGAAAATGCATCTCTCAGCTGGAAGCCCCACGAAAACGATGATATCGCAGTTTCACCAAATCAAACGCACTGTGGACTGCTGAAAACACCAGAAAACACGTTTTTCGCATTCAATAGCACGACAACAGCGATTTCGGTGATTCTGCATACTTCTCACAGAAGAATATCCAAGATTATCGTAGAAAATACATGTCTCAGCTGGAAACCCCACGAAAACGAATATATCGCAGTTTCCGCTTGCCAAACGCACTGTGGAGTGCTGAAAACACCAGAAATCGTGTTTTTCGCATTCAATAGCACGAACGCAGCGATATGGGTGATTCTGCATACTTCTCAAAGAAGAATATCCAAAATTGTCGTTGAAAATGTATGCCGCAGCTGGAACAACCACGAAAACGAAGATATCGCAGTTTCCGCTTGCCAAACGCACTGTGGAGTGCTGAAAACACCAGGAAACGTGTTTTTCGTTTTCAATAGCACGAAAACAGTGATTTCGGTGATTCTGCATACCTCTCACAGAAGAATATCCAAGATTATCGTAGAAAATCCATGTCTCAGATGGAAACCCCACGAAAGCGAAGGTATCATGGTTTCCGCATATCGAACGCACTGTGGACTGCTGAAGACACCAGAATACGTGTATTTCGCTTTCAATAGCACGAAAACAGTGATTTCGGTGACTCTGCATACTTCTCACAGAAGAATATACAAGATTATCCTAGAAAATGCATGTCTCAGCTGGAAACCCCACGAAAACGAAGATATCACAGTTTCCGCATGTCAAGCGCACTGTGGAGTGCTGAAAACACCAGAAAACGTGTTTTTCGCATTCAATAGCACGAAAACAGCGATTTCGGTGATTCTGCAAACTTCTCACGGAAGAATATTCAAGATTATGGTAGAAAATGCATATCTCACCTGGAAACGTCACGAAAACGGATATATCGCAGTTTCCGCATGTCAAGCGCACTGTGGAGTGCTGAAAACACCAGAAAACGTGTTTTTCGCATTCAATAGCACGACGACAGCAATTTCGGTAATTCTACATCCTTCTCACAGAAGAATATTCAAGATTATCGTAGAAAATACATGCCTCACATGGAAACCCCACGAAAACGAAGATATCGCAGTTTCCGCATGTCAAGCGCACTGTGGAGTGCTGAAAACACCAGAAAACGTGTTTTTCGCATCAAATAGCACGAAAATAGCTATTTTGGTGATTCTGCACACTTGTCACTGAATAATCATGAAGATTATCATCGAAAATGAATATCTCACCTGGATACCCCACGAAAACGAAGATATCGCAGTTTCCGCATATCAAACGCACTGTGGAGTGCTGCAAACACCAGAAAACGCGTTTTTCGCATCAAATAGCATGACAACAGCGATTTTGGTAATTCTGCATCCCTCTCACAGAAGAATATTCATGATTAGCGTAAAAATGCATATCTCAGCTGGAAACGCCACCAAAACGAAGATATCGCAGTATCCGCATGTCAAGCGCAGTGTGGAGTGCAGATAACACCAGAAAACGTGTTTTTTGCTTCAAATAGCACGAAAATAGCTATTTTGGTGATTCGGCACACTTGTCACAGAATAATCATGAAGATTATCACCGAAAATGCATATCTCAGCTGGAAACCCAACGAAAACGAAGATATCGCTGTTTCCGCATATCAAACGCACTGTGGAGTGCTGCAAACACCAGAAAACGCGTTTTTCGCATCAAATAGCATGACAACAGCGATTTCGGTGATTCTGCATACTTCTCACAGAAGAATATACAAGATTATCGTAGAAAATGCATGTCTCAGCTGGAAACCCCACGAAAACGAATATATCACAGTTTCCGCATGTCAAGCGCACTGTGGAGTGCTGAAAACACCAGAAAACGTGTTTTTCGCATTCAATCGCACGAAAACAGCGATTTCGGTGATTCTGCCTACTTCTCACGGAAGAATATTCTAGATTATGGTAGAAAATGCATATCTCAGCTGGAAACCCCACGAAAACGAAGATATCGCAGTTTCCGCATGTCAAACGCACTGTGGAGTGCTGCAAACACCAGAAAACGCGTTTTTCGCATCAAATAGCATGACAACAGCGATTTTGGTAATTCTGCATCCATCTCACAGAAGAGTATTCATGATTATCGTAGAAAATGCATATCTCAGCTGGAAACGCCACCAAAACGAAGATATCGCAGTATCCGCATGTCAAGCGCACTGTGGAGTGCTGAAAACACCAGAAAACGCGTTTTTCGCATCAAATAGCACGACAACAGCGATTTCTGTAATTCTGCATCCTTCTCACAGAAGAAAATTGAAGATTATCGTAGAAAATGCATATCTCAGCTGGAAACGCCACGAAAACGAAGATATCGCAGTTTCCGCCTGTCAAGCGCACTGTGGAGTGCTGAAAACACCAGAACACGTGTTTTTCGCATCAAATAGCACGAAAATAGCTATTTTGGTGATTCTGCACACTTGTCACAGAATAATCATGAAGATTATCATCGAAAATGAATATCTCACCTGGAAACCCCACGCAAACGAAGATATCGCAGTTTCCGCATATCAAACGCACTGTGGAGTGCTGTAAACACCAGAAAACGCGTTTTTCGCATCAAATAGCATGACAACAGCGATTTTGGTAATTCTGCATCCATCTCACAGAAGAATATTCATGATTATCGTAAAAAATGCATATCTCAGCTGGAAACGCCACGAAAACGAAGATATCGCAGTTTCCGCATGTCAAGCGCACTGTGGAGTGCTGAAAACACCAGAAAACGCGTTTTTCGCATCAAATAGCACGACAACAGCGATTTCGGTAATTCTGCATCCTTCTCACAGAAGAATATTCAAGATTATCGTAGAAAATACATGCCTCAGCTGGAAACCCCACTAAAACGAAGGTATCGCAGTTACCGCATTTCAAACGCACTGTGGAGTGCAGAAAACACCAGAAAACGTGTTTTTCGCATCAAATAGCACGAAAGCAGCGATTTCGGTGATTCTGCATACTTCTCACAGAAGAATATTCATGATTATCGTAAAAAATGCATATCTCAGCTGGAAACGCCACGAAAACGAAGATATCGCAGTTTCCGCATGTCAAGCGCACTGTGGAGTGCTGAAAACACCAGAAAACGCGTTTTTCGCATCAAATAGCACGACAACAGCGATTTCGGTAATTCTGCATCCTTCTCACAGAAGAATATCCAAGATTATCCAAGATAATGCATGTCTCAGCTGGAAGCCCCACGAAAACGAAGATATCGCAGTTTCGGCTTGCCAAACGTACTGTGGAGTGCTGAAAATACCAGAAATCGTGTTTTTCGCATTCAATAGCACGAACGCAGCGATATGGGTGATTCTGCATACTTCTCAAAGAAGAATATCCAAAATTGTCGTTGAAAATGTATGCCGCAGCTGGAACAACCACGAAAACGAAGATATCGCAGTTTCCGCTTGCCAAACGCACTGTCGAGTGCTGAAAACACCAGGAAACGTGTTTTTCGCATTCAATAGCTCGAAAACAGAGATTTTGGTGATTCTGCACACTTGTCACAGTAGAATCATGAAGATATCACGGAAAATGCATATCTCAGCTGGAAATCCAACGGAACCACAGATATCGCAGTTTCCGCATATCAAACGCACTGTGGAGTGCTGAAAGCACCAGAAAACGTGTTTTTCGCATTAAATAGCTCGAAAACAGCGATTTCGGTGATTCTGCATACTTCTCACAGAAGAATATCCAAGATTATCGTAGAAAATGCATATCTCAGCTGGAAAACCGACGAAAATGACGATATCGCAGCTTCCGCATTTCAAACGCACTGTGGAGTGCTGAAAGCACCAGAAAACGTGTTTTTCGCATTAAATAGCTCGAAAACAGCGATTTCGGTGATTCTGCACCCTTGTCACAGAAGAATCATGAAGATTACCACTGAGAATGAATATCTCACCTGGAAACCCAACGAAACCGAAGATATCGCAGTTTCCGCATGTCAAACTCACTGTGGAGTTCTGAAAACACCAGAAAACGTGTTCTTCGCATTAAATAGCACGACCGGAGCGATTTCGGTAATTCTGCATCCTTCTCACAGAAGAATATCCAAGATTATCGTAGAAAATGCATATCTCAGCTGGAAAACCGACGAAAATGACGATATCGCAGCTTCCGCATTTCAAACGCACTGTGGAGTGCTGAAAACACCAGAAAACGTGTTTTTCGCATTAAATAGCTCGAAAACAGCGATTTCGGTGATTCTGCACCCTTGTCACAGAAGAATCATGAAGATTACCACTGAGAATGCATATCTCAGCTGGAAACCCAACGAAACCGAAGATATCGCAGTTTCCGCATGTCAAACTCACTGTGGAGTGCTGAAAACACCACAAAACGTGTTCTTCGCATTAAATAGCACGACCGGAGCGATTTCGGTAATTCTGCATCCTTCTCACAGAAGAATATCCAAGATTATCGTAGAAAATGCATATCTCAGCTGGAAAACCGACGAAAATGACGATATCGCAGCTTCCGCATTTCAAACGCACTGTGGAGTGCTGAAAACACCAGAAAACGTGTTTTTCACATCAAATAGCACGACAACAGCGATTTCAGTAATTCTGCATCCTTCTCACAGAAGAATATCCAAGATTATCGTAGGAAATGCATATCTCAGCTGCAAACCCAACGAAACCGCAGATATCGCAGTTTCCGCATATCAAACGCACTGTGGAGTGCTGAAAGCACCAGAAAACGTGTTTTTCACATCAAATAGCTCGAAAACAGCGATTTCGGTGATTCTGCACCCTTGTCACAGAAGAATCATGAAGATTACCACTGAGAATGCATATCTCAGCTGGAAACCTAACGAAACCGAAGATATCGCAGTTTCCGCATGTCAAACTCAATGTGGAGTGCTGAAAACACCAGAAAACGTGTTCTTCGCATTAAATAGCACGACCGGAGCGATTTCGGTAATTCTGCATCCTTCTCACAGAAGAATATCCAAGATTATCGTAGAAAATGCATATCTCAGCTGGAAAACCGACGAAAATGACGATATCGCAGCTTCCGCATTTCAAACGCACTGTGGAGTGCTGAAAACACCAGAAAACGTGTTTTTCACATCAAATAGCACGACAACAGCGATTTCAGTAATTCTGCATCCTTCTCACAGAAGAATATCCAAGATTATCGTAGGAAATGCATATCTCAGCTGCAAACCCAACGAAACCGCAGATATCGCAGTTTCCGCATATCAAACGCACTGTGGAGTGCTGAAAGCACCAGAAAACGTGTTTTTCACTTCAAATAGCTCGAAAACAGCGATTTCGGTGATTCTGCACCCTTGTCACAGAAGAATCATGAAGATTACCACTGAGAATGCATATCTCAGCTGGAAACCCAACGAAACAGAAGATATCGCAGTTTCCGCATGTCAAACGCACTGTGGAGTGCTGGAACGCAAGAAACGTGTTATTTCGCACTAAATAGCACGAAAACAGCGATTCCGGCGATTCTGCATGCTTCTCACTGCAGAATATCCAAGATTATCGTAGAAAATGCATGTCTCAGCTGGAAACCCCACGAAAACGAAGATATCGCAGTTTCCGCATATCAAACGCACTGTGGAGTGCTGGAGACACCAGAATACGTGTATTTCGCTTTCAATAGCACGAAAGCAGCGATTTCGGTGATTCTGCATACTTCTCACAGAAGAATATCCAAGAATATCGTAGAAAATACATGTCTCAGATGGAAACCCCACGAAAACGAAGGTATCATAGTTTCGGGATTTCAAACGCACTGTGGAGTGCTGAAAACACCAGAACACGTGTTTTTGGCTTTCAGTAGCAGGAAAACAGCGATTTCGGTGATTCTGCATACTTCTCACAGAAGAATATCCAAGATTATCCAAGATAATGCATGTCTCAGCTGGAAGCCCCACGAAAACGAAGATATCGCAGTTTCCGCATATCAAACGCACTGCGGAGTGCTGAAGACACCAGAATACGTGTATTTCGCTTTCAATAGCACGAAAACAGTGATTTCGGTGAATCTGCATACTTCTCACGGAAGAGTATCCAAGATTACCGTAGAAAATGTATCTCTCAGCTGGAAACCGCACGATGACATTGATATCGCTGTATCCGTATGTCAAACGCACTGTGGACAGCTGAAAACACCAGAAAACGTGTTTTTCGCTTTCAATAGCACGAAAACAGCGATTTCGGTGATTCTGCATACTTCTCACAGAAGAATATCCAAGATTATCGTAGAAAATGCATCTCTCAGCTGGAAGCCCCACGAAAACGATGATATCGCAGTTTCACCAAATCAAACGCACTGTGGACTGCTGAAAACACCAGAAAACACGTTTTTCGCATTCAATAGCACGACAACAGCGATTTCGGTGATTCTGCATACTTCTCACAGAAGAATATCCAAGATTATCGTAGAAAATACATGTCTCAGCTGGAAACCCCACGAAAACGAATATATCGCAGTTTCCGCTTGCCAAACGCACTGAGGAGTGCTGAAAACACCAGAAATCGTGTTTTTCGCATTCAATAGCACGAACGCAGCGATATGGGTGATTCTGCATACTTCTCAAAGAAGAATATCCAAAATTGTCGTTGAAAATGTATGCCGCAGCTGGAACAACCACGAAAACGAAGATATCGCAGTTTCCGCTTGCCAAACGCACTGTGGAGTGCTGAAAACACCAGGAAACGTGTTTTTCGTTTTCAATAGCACGAAAACAGTGATTTCGGTGCTTCTGCATACCTCTCACAGAAGAATATCCAAGATTATCGTAGAAAATACATGTCTCAGATGGAAACCCCACGAAAGCGAAGGTATCATGGTTTCCGCATATCGAACGCACTGTGGACTGCTGAAGACACCAGAATACGTGTATTTCGCTTTCAATAGCACGAAAACAGTGATTTCGGTGACTCTGCATACTTCTCACAGAAGAGTATCCAAGATTATCGTAGAAAATGTATCTCTCAGCTGGAAACCGCACGATGACATTGATATCGCTGTATCCGTATGTCAAACGCACTGTGGACTGCTGAAAACACCAGTAAACGTGTTTTTCGCTTTCAATAGCACGAAAACAGCGATTTCGGTGATTCTGCATACCTCTTACAGAAGAATATCCAAAATTGTCGTTGAAAATGTATGTCGCAGCTGGAAACCCCACGAAAACGAAGATATCGCAGTTTCCGCATTTCAAACGCACTGTGGAGTGCTGAAAATATCAGGAAACGTGCTTTTCGCATTCCATAGCACGAAAACAGCGATTTCTGTGATTCTGCACACTTGTCACAGGAGAAACTCGAAGATTATAACTGAAAATGCATATCTCAGCTGGAAAACCCACGAAAACGAAGATATCGCAGTTTCCGCATGTCAAACGCCCTGTGGAGTGCTGGAACGCAAGAAACGTGTTATTTCGCAATAAATAGCACGACCAGAGCGATTTCGGTGATTCTGCACACTTGTCATAGAAGAATCATGAAGATAATCATTGAAAATGCATATGTCAGCTGGAAACCCAACGAAACCGAAGATATCGCTGTATCCGCATGTCAAACGCACTGTGGAGTGCTGGAACGCAAGAAACGTGTTATTTCGCACTAAATAGCACGAAAACAGCGATTCCGGCGATTCTGCATGCTTCTCACTGAAGAATATCCAAGATTATCGTAGAAAATGCATGTCTCAGCTGGAAACCCCACGAAAACGAAGATATCGCAGTTTCCGCACATCAAACGCACTGTGGAGTGCTGGAGACACCAGAATACGTGTATTTCGCTTTCAATAGCACGAAAACAGTGATTTCGGTGATTCTGCATACTTCTCACAGAATAATATCCAAGATCATCCAAGAAAATGCATGTCTCAGCTGGAAGCCCCACGAAAACGAAGATATCGCAGTTTCCGCATGTCAAACGCACTGTGGAGTCCTGGAACGCAAGAAACGTGTTATTTCGCACTAGATAGCACGAAAACAGCGTTTTCGGCGATTCAGCAAACTTGTGACAGAAGAATCATGAAGATTATAACTGAAAATGCATATCTCAGCTGGAAACCCCACGAAAACGAAGATATCGCAGTTTCCGCATGTCAAACTCACGGTGGAGTGCAGAAAACACCAGAAAAAGTGTTTTTCGCATTCAATAGCACGAAAGCAGCGATTTCGGTGATTCTGCATACTTCTCACAGAAGAATATCCAAGAATACCGTAGAAAATACATGTCTCAGATGGAAACCCCACGAAAACGAAGGTATCATAGTTTCGGGATTTCAAACGCACTGTGGAGTGCTGAAGACACCAGAATACGTGTATTTCGCTTTTAATAGCACGAAAACAGTGATTTCGGTGAATCTGCATACTTCTCACAGAAGAGTATCCAAGATTACCGTAGAAAATGTATCTCTCAGCTGGAAACCGCACGATGACATTGATATCGCTGTATCCCTATGTCAAACGCACTGTGGACAGCTGAAAACACCAAAAAAGGTGTTTTTCGCTTTCAATAGCACGAAAACAGCGATTTCGGTGATTCTGCATACTTCTCACAGAAGAATATCCAAGATTATCGTAGAAAATACATGTCTCAGCTGGAAACCCCACGAAAACGAATATATCGCAGTTTCCGCTTGCCAAACGCACTGTGGATTGCTGAAAACACCAGAAATCGTGTTGTTCGCATTCAATAGCACGAACGCAGCGATATGGGTGATTCTGCATACTTCTCACAGAAGAATATCCAAAATTGTCGTTGAAAATGTATGCCGCAGCTGGAACAACCACGAATACGAAGATATCGCAGTTTCCGCTTGCCAAGCGCACTGTGGAGTGCTGAAAACACCAGAAAACGTGTTTTTCGCATTCAATAGCACGAAAACAGCGCTTTCGGTGATTGTGGACATTTGTCAGAGAAGAATCATGAAGATTATCACTGAAAATGCAAATCTATGCTGGAAACCCAGCGAAACCGAAGATATCGCAGTTTCCGCATATCAAACGCACTGTGGAGTGCTGGATCTTCAGGAAACGTGTTATTTCACATTAAGTAGCAGTAAGCCACTGATTTCGGTGATTGTGCACACTTGTCACAGAAGAATCTCGAACATTATCACTGAAAATGCATATCTCAGCTGGAATCCCAGCGAAACCGAAGATATCGCTGTTTCCGCATATCAAACGCACTGTCGAGTGCTCAAAACAACAGAAAACGTGTTTATCGCATTCAATAGCACGAAAACAGCGATTTCGGTGATTCTGCATACTTCTCTCAGAAGAAACATCAAGATTATCGTAGAAAATGCATGTCTCATCTGGAAACCCCACGAAAACGAAGATATCGCTGTTTCCGCATATCAGACGCACTGTGGAGTGCTGAAAACACCAGAAAACGTCTTTTTCGCATTACATAGCACGAAAACAGCGAATTCGGTGATTCTGCACAGTTGTCAGAGAAGAATCATGAAGATTATCACTGAAAATGCATATCTAAGCTGGAAACCCTACGAAACCGAAGATATGGCAGTTTCCGCATATCAAACGCACTGTGGAGTGCTGGAACACCAGGAAACGCGTTTTCGGCATTCAATAGCACGAAAACAGCGATTTCGGTGATTCTGCATACTTCTCTCAGAAGAAACAACAAGATTATCGTTGAAAATGCATGTCTCATCTGGAAACCCCAGGAAAACGAAGATATCGCTGTTTCCGCATTATCCATCGCACTGTGGAGTGCTGAAAACCCCAGGAAACGTGTTTTTCGAATTCAACAGCACGAAAACAGCGATTTCGGTGATTGTGGACATTTGTCAGAGAAGAATCTAGAAGATTATCACTGAAAATGCATAACTACGCTGGAAACCCTACGAAACCGAAGATATGGCAGTTTCCGCATATCAAACGCACTGTGGAGTGCTGGAACACCAGGAAACGCGTTTTCAGCATTCAATAGCACGAAAACAGCGATCTCGGTGATTCTGCATCCTTCTCTCAGAAGAAACAACAAGATTATCGTTGAAAATGCATGTCTCATCTGGAAACCCCACGAAAACGAAGATATCGCTGTTTCCGCATATCAGACGCACTGTGGAGTGCTGAAAACACCAGAAAACGTGTTTTTCGCATTACATAGCACGAAAACAGTGAATTCGGTGATTCTGCACAGTTGTCATAGAAGAATATCGAAGATTATCACTGATAATGTATATCTCAGCTGCAAACCCAGCGAAACCGAAGATATCGCAGTTTCCGCATATCAAACGCACTGTGGAGTGCTGGATCTTCAGGAAACGTGTTATTTCGCATTAAGTAGCAGTAAGCCAGCGCTTTCGGTGATTCTGCATACTTCTCACAGAAGAATATCCAAGATTATCGTAGAAAATGCACATCTCAGCTGGCAACCCCACGAAAACGAAGATATCCCAGTTTCCGCATACCAAACGCACTGTGGAGTGCTGAAAACACCAGGAAACGTGTTTTTCGAATTCAACACCACGAAAACAGCGATTTCGGTGATTGTGGACATTTGTCAGAGAAGAATCTAGAAGATTATCACTGAAAATGCATATCTACGCTAAAAACCCTACGAAACCGAAGATATGGCAGTTTCCGCATATCAAACGCACTGTGGAGTGCTGGAACACCAGGAAACGCGTTTTCAGCATTCAATAGCATGAAAACAGCGAATTCGGTGATTCTGCACAGTTGTCATAGAAGAATATCGAAGATTATCACTGATAATGTATATCTTAGCTGGAAACCCCACCAAACCGATGATATCGTAGTTTCCGCATATCAAACGTACTGTGGAGTGCTGAAAACTCCAGAAAACGTGTTTATCGCATTACATAGCACGAAAACAGTGATTTCGGTGATTCTGCATACTTCTCACAGAAGAATATTCAAGATTATGGTAGAAAATGCATATCTCAGCTGGAAACGCCACGAAAACGAAGATATCGCAGTTTCCGCATGTCAAGCGCACTGTGGAGTGCTGAAAACACCAGAAAACGTGTTTTTCGCATTCAATAGCACGACAACAGCGATTTCGGTAATTCTGCATCCTTCTCACAGAAGAATATTCAAGATTATGGTAGAAAATACATGCCTCAGCTGGAAACCCCACAAAAACGAAGATATCGCAGTTTCCGCATTTCAAACGCACTGTGGAGTGCAGAAAACACCAGAAAACGTGTTTTTCGCATCAAATAGCACGAAAACAGCGATTCCGGTGATTCTGCATACTTGTCACCGAAGAATATTCAAGATTATCGTAGAAACACATGCCTCAGCTGGAAACCCCACGAAAACGAAGATATCGCAGTTACCGCGTTTCAAACGCACTGTGGAGTGCAGAAAACACCAGAAAACGTGTTTTTCGCATCAAATTGCACAAAAACAGCGATTTCGGTGATTCTGCATACTTCTCACAGAAGAATATTCAAGATTATCGTAGAAAATACATGCCTCAGCTGGAAACCCCACGAAAACGAAGATATCACAGTTTCCGCATGTCAAGCGCACTGTGTAGTGCTGAACACACCAGAAAACGTGTCTTTCGCATCAAATAGCACGACTACAGCGATTTCGGTAATTCTGCATACTTCTCACAGAAGAATATTCAAGATTATGGTAGAAAATACATGCCTCAGCTGGAAACCCAACGAAAACGAAGATATTGAATTTTTCGCATTTCAAGCGCACTGTGGAGTGCTGATAACACCAGAAAACGTGTTTTTCGCATTCAATAGCACGAAAACAGAGATTTCGGTGATTCGGCACACTTGTCACAGCAGAATCATGAAGATTATCACTGAAAATGCATATCTCAGATGGAAACCCAACGAAACCGGAGATGTCGCAGTTTCCGCATATCAAACGCACTGTGGAGTGCTGAAAACACCAGAAAACGTGTTTTTTCGCATCAAATAGCACGAAAACAGCGATTTCGGTGATTGTGGACATTTGTCAGAGAAGAATCATTAAGATTATCACTGAAAATGCATATCTATGCTGGAAACCCTACGAAACCGAAGATATGGCAGTTTCCGCATATCAAACGCACTGTGGAGTGCTGAAAACACCAGAAACCGTGTTTATCGCATTACATAGCACGAAAACAGCGATTTCGGTGATTCTGCATACTTCTCACAGAAGAATATCCAAGATTATGGTAGGAAATGCATATCTCAGCAGGAAACGCCACGAAAACGAAGATATCGTAGTTTCCGCATGTCAAGCGCACTGTGGAGTGCTGAAAACACCAGAAAACGTGTTTTTCGCATCAAATAGCACGAAAACAGCGATTTCGGTGATTCTGCATACTTGTCACCGAAGAATATTCAAGATTATCGTAGAAAATACATGCCTCAGCTGGAAACCCCGCGAAAACGAAGATATTGAATTTTTCGCATGTCAAGCGCACTCTGGAGTGCTGATAACACCAGAAAACGTGTTTTTCGCATTCAATAGCACGAAAACAGAGATTTCGGTGATTCGGAACACTTGTCACAGCAGAATCATGAAGATTATCACTGAAAATGCATATCTAAGCTGGAAACCCCACGAAAACGAAGATGTCACAGTTTCCGCATGTCAAGCACACTGTGGAGTGCTGAAAACACCAGAAAACGTGTTTTTCGCATCAAATAGCACGAAAACAGCGATTTCGTTGATTCTGCATACTTCTCACAGAAGAATATTCAAGATTATCGTAGAAAATACATGCCTCAGCTGGAAACCCCACGAAAACGAAGATATCGCAGTTTCCGCATATCAAACGCACTGTGGAGTGCTGCAAACACCAGAAAACGCGTTTTTCGCATCAAATTGCATGACAACAGCGATTTCGGTAATTCTGCATCCTTCTCACAGAAGAATATTCATGATTATCGTAGAAACTGCATATCTCAGCTGGAAACGCCACGAAAACGAAGATATCGCAGTTTCCGCCTGTCAAGCGCACTGTGGAGTGCTGAAAACACCAGAAAACGTGTTTTTCGCATCAAATAGCACGACAACAGCGATTTCGGTAATTCTGCATCCTTCTCACAGAAGAATATTCAAGATTATCGTAGAAAATACATGCCTCACGTGGAAACCCCACGAAAACGAAGATATCGCAGTTTGCGCATTTCAAACGCACTGTGGAGTGCAGAAAACACCAGAAAACGTGTTTTTCGCATCAAATTGCACGACAACAGCGATTTCGGTAATTCTGCATCCTTCTCACAGAAGAATATTCAAGATTATCGTAGAAAATACATGCCTCAGCTGGAAACCCCACTAAAACGAAGGTATCGCAGTTACCGCATTTCAAACGCACTGTGGAGTGCAGAAAACACCAGAAAACGTGTTTTTCGCATCAAATAGCACAAAAACAGCGATTTCGGTGATTCTGCATACTTCTCACAGAAGAAAATTCAAGATTATCGTAGAAAATGCATATATCAGCTGGAAACGCCACGAAAACGAAGATATCGCAGTTTCCGCATGTCAAGCGCACTGTAGAGTGCTGAAAACACCAGAAAACGTGTTTTTCGCATCAAATAGCACGACAACAGCGATTTCGGTAATTCTGCATCCTTCTCACAGAAGAATATTCAAGATTATCGTAGAAAATACATGCCTCACGTGGAAACCCCACGAAAACGAAGATATCGCAGTTTGCGCATTTCAAACGCACTGTGGAGTGCAGAAAACACCAGAAAACGTGTTTTTCGCATCAAATTGCACGACAACAGCGATTTCGGTAATTCTGCATCCTTCTCACAGAAGAATATTCAAGATTATCGTAGAAAATACATGCCTCAGCTGGAAACCCCACTAAAACGAAGGTATCGCAGTTACCGCATTTCAAACGCACTGTGGAGTGCAGAAAACACCAGAAAACGTGTTTTTCGCATCAAATAGCACAAAAACAGCGATTTCGGTGATTCTGCATACTTCTCACAGAAGAAAATTCAAGATTATCGTAGAAAATGCATATATCAGCTGGAAACGCCACGAAAACGAAGATATCGCAGTTTCCGCATGTCAAGCGCACTGTGGAGTGCTGAAAACACCAGAAAACGCGTTTTTCGCATCAAATAGCACGACAACAGCGATTTCGGTAATTCTGCATCCTTCTCACAGAAGAATATTCAAGATTATCGTAGAAAATACATGCCTCAGCTGGAAACCCCACTAAAACGAAGGTATCGCAGTTACCGCATTTCAAACGCACTGTGCAGTGCTGAAAACACCAGAAAACGCGTTTTTCGCATCAAATAGCACGACAGCAGCGATTTCGGTAATTCTGCATCCTTCTCACAGAAGAATATCGCAGATTATCACTGATAATGTATATCTCAGCTGGAAACCCCACCAAACCGATGATATCGTAGTTTCCGCATATCAAACGTACTGTGGAGTGCTGAAAACTCCAGAAAACGTGTTTATCGCATTACATAGCACGAAAACAGTGATTTCGGTGATCCTGCATACTTCTCACCGAAGAATATTCAAGATTATGGTAGAAAATGCATATCTCAGCTGGAAACGCCACGAAAACGAAGATATCGCAGTTTCCGCATGTCAAGCGCACTGTGGAGTGCTGAAAACACCAGAAAACTTGTTTTTGGCATCAAATAGCACGACAACAGCGATTTCGGTAATTCTGCATCCTTCTCACAGAAGAATATCGAAGATTATCACTGATAATGTATATCTCAGCTGGAAACCCCACCAAACCGATGATATCGTAGTTTCCGCATATCAAACGTACTGTGGAGTGCTGAAAACTCCAGAAAACGTGTTTATCGCATTACATAGCACGAAAACAGTGATTTCGGTGATCCTGCATACTTCTCACAGAAGAATATTCAAGATTATGGTAGAAAATGCATATCTCAGCTGGAAACGCCACGAAAACGAAGATATCGCAGTTTCCGCATGTCAAGCGCACTGTGGAGTGCTGAAAACACCAGAAAACGTGTTTATCGCATTACATAGCACGAAAACAGTGATTTCGGTGATCCTGCATACTTCTCACAGAAGAATATTCAAGATTATGGTAGAAAATGCATATCTCAGCTGGATACGCCACGAAAACGAAGATATCGCAGTTTCCGCATGTCAAGCGCACTGTGGAGTGCTGAAAACACCAGAAAACGTGTTTATCGCATTACATAGCACGAAAACAGTGATTTCGGTAATTCTGCATCCTTCTCACAGAAGAATATCGAAGATTATCACTGATAATGTATATCTCAGCTGGAAACCCCACCAAACCGATGATATCGTAGTTTCCGCATATCAAACGTACTGTGGAGTGCTGAAAACTCCAGAAAACGTGTTTATCGCATTACATAGCACGAAAACAGCGATTTCGGTGATTCTGCATACTTCTCACCGAAGAATATTCAAGATTATGGTAGAAAATGCATATCTCAGCTGGAAACGCCACGAAAACGAAGATATCGCAGTTTCCGCATGTCAAGCGCACTGTGGAGTGCTGAAAACTCCAGAAAACGTGTTTTTCGCATTCAATAGCACGACAACAGCGATTTCGGTAATTCTGCATCCTTCTCACAGAAGAATATTCAAGATTATGGTAGAAAATACATGCCTCAGCTGGAAACCCCACTAAAACGAAGGTATCGCAGTTACCGCATTTCAAACGCACTGTGGAGTGCTGAAAACACCAGAAACCGTGTTTATCGCATTACATAGCACGAAAACAGCGATTTCGGTGATTCTGCATACTTCTCACAGAAGAATATCCAAGATTATGGTAGAAAATGCATATCTCAGCAGGAAACGCCACGAAAACGAAGATATCGTAGTTTCCGCATGTCAAGCGCACTGTGGAGTGCTGAAAACACCAGAAAACGTGTTTTTCGCATCAAATAGCACGAAAACAGCGATTTCGGTGATTCTGCATACTTGTCACCGAAGAATATTCAAGATTATCGAAGAAAATACATGCCTCAGCTGGAAACCCCGCGAAAACGAAGATATTGAATTTTTCGCATGTCAAGCGCACTCTGGAGTGCTGATAACACCAGAAAACGTGTTTTTCGCATTCAATAGCACGAAAACAGAGATTTCGGTGATTCGGAACACTTGTCACAGCAGAATCATGAAGATTATCACTGAAAATGCATATCTAAGCTGGAAACCCAACGAAACCGGTGATGTCGCAGTTTCCGCATGTCAAGCGAACTGTGGAGTGCTGAAAACACCAGAAAACGTGTTTTTCGCATCAAATAGCACGAAAACAGCGATTTCGTTGATTCTGCATACTTCTCACAGAAGAATATAAAAAATTATCGTAGAAAATGCATGTCTCAGCTGGAAACCCCACGAAAACGAAGATGTCACAGTTTCCGCATGTCAAGCACACTGTGGCGTGCTGAAAACACCAGAAAACGTGTTTTTCGCATCAAATAGCACGAAAACAGCGATTTCGTTGATTCTGCATACTTCTCACAGAAGAATATTCAAGATTATCGTAGAAAATACATGCCTCAGCTGGAAACCCCACGAAAACGAAGATATCGCAGTTTCCGCATATCAAACGCACTGTGGAGTGCTGCAAACACCAGAAAACGCGTTTTTCGCATCAAATAGCATGACAACAGCGATTTCGGTAATTCTGCATCCTTCTCACAGAAGAATATTCATGATTATCGTAGAAACTGCATATCTCAGCTGGAAACGCCACGAAAACGAAGATATCGCAGTTTCCGCCTGTCAAGCGCACTGTGGAGTGCTGAAAACACCAGAAAACGTGTTTTTCGCATCAAATAGCACGACAACAGCGATTTCGGTAATTCTGCATCCTTCTCACAGAAGAATATTCAAGATTATCGTAGAAAATACATGCCTCACGTGGAAACCCCACGAAAACGAAGATATCGCAGTTTGCGCATTTCAAACGCACTGTGGAGTGCAGAAAACACCAGAAAACGCGTTTTTCGCATCAAATAGCACGACAGCAGCGATTTCGGTAATTCTGCATCCTTCTCACAGAAGAATATCGCAGATTATCACTGATAATGTATATCTCAGCTGGAAACCCCACTAAAACGAAGGTATCGCAGTTACCGCATTTCAAACGCACTGTGCAGTGCTGAAAACACCAGAAAACGCGTTTTTCGCATCAAATAGCACGACAGCAGCGATTTCGGTAATTCTGCATCCTTCTCACAGAAGAATATCGCAGATTATCACTGATAATGTATATCTCAGCTGGAAACCCCACCAAACCGATGATATCGTAGTTTCCGCATATCAAACGTACTGTGGAGTGCTGAAAACTCCAGAAAACGTGTTAATCGCATTACATAGCACGAAAACAGTGATTTCGGTGATCCTGCATACTTCTCACAGAAGAATATTCAAGATTATGGTAGAAAATGCATATCTCAGCTGGAAACGCCACGAAAACGAAGATATCGCAGTTTCCGCATGTCAAGCGCACTGTGGAGTGCTGAAAACACCAGAAAACGTGTTTATCGCATTACATAGCACGAAAACAGTGATTTCGGTGATCCTGCATACTTCTCACAGAAGAATATTCAAGATTATGGTAGAAAATGCATATCTCAGCTGGAAACGCCACGAAAACGAAGATATCGCAGTTTCCGCATGTCAAGCGCACTGTGGAGTGCTGAAAACACCAGAAAACGTGTTTTTCGCATCAAATAGCACGACAACAGCGATTTCGGTAATTCTGCATCCTTCTCACAGAAGAATATTCAAGATTATGGTAGAAAATGCATATCTCAGCTGGAAACGCCACGAAAACGAAGATATCGCAGTTTGCGCATTTCAAACGCACTGTGGAGTGCAGAAAACACCAGAAAACGTGTTTTTCGCATCAAATAGCACGAAAATAGCTATTTTGGTGATTCTGGACACTTGTAACAGAATAATCAGGAAGATTATCACCGAAAATGCATATCTCAGCTGGAAACCCAACGAAAACGAAGATATCACAGTTACCGCATATCAAACGCACTGTGGAGTGCTGCAAACACCAGAAAACGCGTTTTTCGCATCAAATAGCATGACAACAGCGATTTCGGTAATTCTGCATCCTTCTCACAGAAGAATATTCATGATTATCGTAGAAACTGCATATCTCAGCTGGAAACGCCACGAAAACGAAGATATCGCAGTTTCCGCCTGTCAAGCGCACTGTGGAGTGCTGAAAACACCAGAAAACGTGTTTTTCGCATCAAATAGCACGACAACAGCGATTTCGGTAATTCTGCATCCTTCTCACAGAAGAATATTCAAGATTATCGTAGAAAATACATGCCTCACGTGGAAACCCCACGAAAACGAAGACATCCCAGTTTCCGCATATCAAACGCACTGTGGAGTGCTGAAAACACCAGAAAACGCGTTTTTCGCATCAAATAGCACGACAACAGCGATTTCGGTAATTCTGCATCCTTCTCACAGAAGAATATTCAAGATTATGGTAGAAAATGCATATCTCAGCTGGAAACGCCACGAAAACGAAGATATCGCAGTTTGCGCATTTCAAACGCACTGTGGAGTGCAGAAAACACCAGAAAACGTGTTTTTCGCATCAAATAGCACGAAAATAGCTATTTTGGTGATTCTGGACACTTGTCACAGAATAATCAGGAAGATTATCACCGAAAATGCATATCTCAGCTGGAAACCCAACGAAAACGAAGATATCACAGTTACCGCATTTCAAACGCACTGTGGAGTGCAGAAAACACCAGAAAACGTGTTTTTCGCATCAAATAGCACGAAAACAGCGATTTCGGTGATTCTGCATACTTCTCACAGAAGAAAATTCAAGATTATCGTAGAAAATGCATATCTCAGCTGGAAACGCCACGAAAACGAAGATATCGCAGTTTCCGCATGTCAAGCGCACTGTGGAGTGCTGAAAACACCAGAAAACTTGTTTTTGGCATCAAATAGCACGACAACAGCGATTTCGGTAATTCTGCATCCTTCTCACAGAAGAATATCGAAGATTATCACTGATAATGTATATCTCAGCTGGAAACCCCACCAAACCGATGATATCGTAGTTTCCGCATATCAAACGTACTGTGGAGTGCTGAAAACTCCAGAAAACGTGTTTATCGCATTACATAGCACGAAAACAGCGATTTCGGTGATTCTGCATACTTCTCACCGAAGAATATTCAAGATTATGGTAGAAAATGCATATCTCAGCTGGAAACGCCACGAAAACGAAGATATCGCAGTTTCCGCATGTCAAGCGCACTGTGGAGTGCTGAAAACTCCAGAAAACGTGTTTTTCGCATTCAATAGCACGACAACAGCGATTTCGGTAATTCTGCATCCTTCTCACACAAGAATATTCAAGATTATGGTAGAAAATACATGCCTCAGCTGGAAACCCCACTAAAACGAAGGTATCGCAGTTACCGCATTTCAAACGCACTGTGGAGTGCAGAAAACACCAGAAAACGTGTTTTTCGCATCAAATAGCACGAAAACAGCGATTTCGGTGATTCTGCATACTTCTCACAGAAGAATATTCAAGATTATGGTAGAAAATACATGCCTCAGCTGGAAACCCAACGAAAACGAAGATATTGCAGTTTCCGCATGTCAGGCGCACTGTGGAGTGCTGAAAACACCAGAAAACGCGTTTTTCGCATCAAATAGCACGACAACAGCGATTTCGGTAATTCTGCATCCTTCTCACAGAAGCATATCGAAGATTATCACTGATATTGTATATCTCAGCTGGAAACCCCACCAAACCGATGATATCGTAGTTTCCGCATATCAAACGTACTGTGGAGTGCTGAAAACTCCAGAAAACGTGTTTAACGCATTACATAGCACGAAAACAGTGATTTCGGTGATTCTGCATACTTCTCACAGAAGAATATTCAAGATTATGGTAGAAAATGCATATCTCAGCTGGAAACGCCACGAAAACGAAGATATCGCAGTTTCCGCATGTCAAGCGCACTGTGGAGTGCTGAAAACACCAGAAAACGTGTTTTTCGCATTCAATAGCACGAAAACAGAGATTTCGGTGATTCGGCACACTGGTCACAGCAGAATCATGAAGATTATCACTGAAAATGCATATCTCAGCTGGAAACCCAACGAAACCGGAGATGTCGTAGTTTCCGCATATCAAACGCACTGAGGAGTGCTGAAAACACCAGAAAACGTGTTTTTCGCATCAAATAGCACGAAAACACCGATTTCGGTGAATCTGCATACTTCTCATAGAAGAATATACAAGATTATCGTAGAAAATGCATGTCTCAGCTGGAAACCCCACGAAAACGAAGATATCACAGTTTCCGCATGTCAAGCGCACTGTGGAGTGCTGAAAACACCAGAAAACGTGCCTTTCGCATCAAATAGCACGACTACAGCGATTTCGGTAATTCTGCATCCTTCTCACAGAAGAATATTCAAGATTATGGTAGAAAATACATGCCTCAGCTGGAAACCCAACGAAAACGAAGATATTGAATTTTTCGCATGTCAAGCGCACTGTGGAGTGCTGATAACACCAGAAAACGTGTTTTTCGCATTCAATAGCACGAAAACAGAGATTTCGGTGATTCGGCACACTGGTCACAGCAGAATCATAAAGATTATCACTGAAAATGCATATCTCAGCTGGAAACCCAACGAAACCGGAGATGTCGCAGTTTCCGCATATCAAACGCACTGAGGAGTGCTGAAAACACCAGAAAACGTGTTTTTCGCATCAAATAGCACGAAAACAGCGATTTCGGTGAATCTGCATACTTCTCATAGAAGAATATACAAGATTATCGTAGAAAATGCATGCCTCAGCTGGAAACCCCACGAAAACGAAGATATCACAGTTTCCGCATGTCAAGCGCACTGTGGAGTGCAGAAAACACCAGAAAACGTGTATTTCGCATCAAATAGCACGAAAACAGCGATTTCGGTGATTCTGCATTCTTCTCACAGAAGGATATACAAGATTATCGTAGAAAATGCATGTCTCAGCTGGAAACGCCACGAAAACGAAGATATCGCAGTTTGCGCATTTCAAACGCACTGTGGAGTGCTGAAGACACCAGAATACGTGTTTTTCGCATCAAATAGCACGACAACAGCGATTTCTGTAATTCTGCATCCTTCTCACAGAAGAATATTCAAGATTATCGTAGAAAATACATGCCTCAGCTGGAAACCCCACTAAAACGAAGGTATCGCAGTTACCGCATTTCAAACGCACTGTGGAGTGCAGAAAACACCAGAAAACGTGTTTTTCGCATCAAATATCACGAAAACAGCGATTTCGGTGATTCTGCATACTTCTCACAGAAGAATATTCAAGATTATGGTAGAATATACATGCCTCAGCTGAAAACCCAACGAAAACGAAGATATCGCAGTTTCCGCATGTCAAGCGCACTGTGCAGTGCTGAAAACACCAGAAAACGCGTTTTTCGCATCAAATAGCACGACAACAGCGATTTCGGTAATTCTGCATCCTTCTCACAGAACAATATCGCAGATTATCACTGATAATGTATATCTCCGCTGGAAACCCCACCAAACCGATGATATCGTAGTTTCCGCATATCAAACGTACTGTGGAGTGCTGAAAACTCCAGAAAACGTGTTTATCGCATTACATAGCACGAAATCAGCGATTTCGGTGATTCTGCATACTTCTCACAGAAGAATATTCAAGATTATGGTAGAAAATACATGCCTCAGCTGGAAACCCAACGAAAACCAAGATATTGCAGTTTCCGCATGTCAGGCGCACTGTGGAGTGCTGAAAACACCAGAAAACGCGTTTTTCGCATCAAATAGCCCGACCACAGCGATTTCGGTAATTCTGCATCCTTCTCACAGAAGCATATCGCAGATTATCACTGATAATGTATATCTCAGCTGGAAACCCCACCAAACCGATGATATCGTAGTTTCCGCATATCAAACGTACTCTGGAGTGCTGAAAACTCCAGAAAACGTGTTTATCGCATTACATAGCACGAAAACTGTGATTTCGGTGATTCTGCATACTTCTCACCGAAGAATATTCAAGATGATGGTAGAAAATGCATATCTCAGCTGGAAACGCCACGAAAACGAAGATATCGCAGTTTCCGCATGTCAAGCGCACTGTGGAGTGCTGAAAACTCCAGAAAACGTGTTTTTCGCATTCAATAGCACGACAACAGCGATTTCGGTAATTCTGCATCCTTCTCACAGAAGAATATTCAAGATTATGGTAGAAAATACATGCCTCAGCTGGAAACCCCACGAAAACGAAGATATCGCAGTTTCCGCATTTCAAACGCACTGTGGTGTGCAGAAAACACCAGAAAACGTGTTTTTCGCATCAAATAGCACGAAAACAGCGATTTCGGTGATTCTGCATACTTCTCACAGAAGAATATTCAAGATTATGGTAGAAAATACATGCCTCAGCTGGAAACCCAACGAAAACGAAGATATTGAATTTTTCGCATGTCAAGCGCACTGTGGAGTGCTGATAACACCAGAAAACGTGTTTTTCGCATTCAATAGCACGAAAACAGAGATTTCGGTGAATCGGCACACTGGTCACAGCAGAATCATGAAGATTATCACTGAAAATGCATATCTCAGCTGGAAACCCAACGAAACCGGAGATGTCGTAGTTTCCGCATATCAAACGCACTGAGGAGTGCTGAAAACACCAGAAAACGTGTTTTTCGCATCAAATAGCACGAAAACACCGATTTCGGTGAATCTGCATACTTCTCATAGAAGAATATACAAGATTATCGTAGAAAATGCATGTCTCAGCTGGAAACCCCACGAAAACGAAGATATCACAGTTTCCGCATGTCAAGCGCACTGTGGAGTGCTGAAAACACCAGAAAACGTGCCTTTCGCATCAAATAGCACGACTACAGCGATTTCGGTAATTCTGCATCCTTCTCACAGAAGAATATTCAAGATTATGGTAGAAAATACATGCCTCAGCTGGAAACCCAACGAAAACGAAGATATTGAATTTTTCGCATGTCAAGCGCACTGTGGAGTGCTGATAACACCAGAAAACGTGTTTTTCGCATTCAATAGCACGAAAACAGAGATTTCGGTGATTCGGCACACTGGTCACAGCAGAATCATAAAGATTATCACTGAAAATGCATATCTCAGCTGGAAACCCAACGAAACCGGAGATGTCGCAGTTTCCGCATATCAAACGCACTGAGGAGTGCTGAAAACACCAGAAAACGTGTATTTCGCATCAAATAGCACGAAAACAGCGATTTCGGTGATTCTGCATTCTTCTCACAGAAGAATATACAAGATTATCGTAGAAAATGCATGTCTCAGCTGGAAACCCCACGAAAACGAAGATATCGCAGTTTGCGCATTTCAAACGCACTGTGGAGTGCAGAAAACACCAGAAAACGTGTTTTTCGCATTCAATAGCACGACAACAGCGATTTCGGTAATTCTGCATCCTTCTCACAGAAGAATATTCAAGATTATGGTAGAAAATACATGCCTCAGCTGGAAACCCCACGAAAACGAAGATATCGCAGTTTCCGCATTTCAAACGCACTGTGGAGTGCAGAAAACACCAGAAAACGTGTTTTTCGCATCAAATAGCACGAAAACAGCGATTTCGGTGATTCTGCATACTTCTCACAGAAGAATATTCAAGATTATGGTAGAAAATACATGCCTCAGCTGGAAACCCAACGAAAACGAAGATATTGAATTTTTCGCATGTCAAGCGCACTGTGGAGTGCTGATAACACCAGAAAACGTGTTTTTCGCATTCAATAGCACGAAAACAGAGATTTCGGTGATTCGGCACACTGGTCACAGCAGAATCATAAAGATTATCACTGAAAATGCATATCTCAGCTGGAAACCCAACGAAACCGGTGATGTCGCAGTTTCCGCATATCAAACGCACTGAGGAGTGCTGAAAACACCAGAAAACGTGTTTTTCGCATCAAATAGCACGAAAACACCGATTTCGGTGAATCTGCATACTTCTCATAGAAGAATATACAAGATTATCCTAGAAAATGCATGTCTCAGCTGGAAACCCCACGAAAACGAAGATATCACAGTTTCCGCATGTCAAGCGCACTGTGGAGTGCTGAAAACACCAGAAAACGTGCCTTTCGCATCAAATAGCACGACTACAGCGATTTCGGTAATTCTGCATCCTTCTCACAGAAGAATATTCAAGATTATGGTAGAAAATACATGCCTCAGCTGGAAACCCAACGAAAACGAAGATATTGAATTTTTCGCATGTCAAGCGCACTGCGGAGTGCTGATAACACCAGAAAACGTGTTTTTCGCATTCAATAGCACGAAAACAGAGATTTCGGTGATTCGGCACACTGGTCACAGCAGAATCATAAAGATTATCACTGAAAATGCATATCTCAGCTGGAAACCCAACGAAACCGGAGATGTCGCAGTTTCCGCATATCAAACGCACTGAGGAGTGCTGAAAACACCAGAAAACGTGTTTTTCGCATCAAATAGCACGAAAACAGCGATTTCGGTGAATCTGCATACTTCTCATAGAAGAATATACAAGATTATCGTAGAAAATGCATGCCTCAGCTGGAAACCCCACGAAAACGAAGATATCACAGTTACCGCATTTCAAACGCACTGTGGAGTGCAGAAAACACCAGAAAACGGGTATTTCGCATCAAATAGCACGAAAACAGCGATTTCGGTGATTCTGCATTCTTCTCACAGAAGAATATACAAGATTATCGTAGAAAATGCATGTCTCAGCTGGAAACCCCACGAAAACGAAGATATCACAGTTTCCGCATGTCAAGCGCACTGTGGAGTGCAGAAAACACCAGAAAACGTGTATTTCGCATCAAATAGCACGAAAACAGCTATTTCGGTGATTCTGCATTCTTCTCACAGAAGAATATACAAGATTATCGTAGAAAATGCATGTCTCAGCTGGAAACGCCACGAAAACGAAGATATCGCAGTTTCCGCCTGTCAAGCGCACTGTGGAGTGCTGAAAACACCAGAAAACGTGTTTTTCGCATCAAATAGCACGACAACAGCGATTTCGGTAATTCTGCATCCTTCTCATAGAAGAATATTCAAGATTATCGTAGAAAATACATGCCTCACGTGGAAACCCCACGAAAACGAAGATATCGCAGTTTGCGCATTTCAAACGCACTGTGGAGTGCAGAAAACACCAGAAAACGTGTTTTTCGCATCAAATAGCACGACAACATCGATTTCGGTAATTCTGCATCCTTCTCACAGAAGAATATTCAAGATTATCGTAGAAAATACATGCCTCAGCTGGAAACCCCACTAAAACGAAGGTATCGCAGTTACCGCATTTCAAACGCACTGTGGAGTGCAGAAAACACCAGAAAACGTGTTTTTCGCATCAAATATCACGAAAACAGCGATTTCGGTGATTCTGCATACTTCTCACAGAAGAATATTCAAGATTATGGTAGAATATACATGCCTCAGCTGAAAACCCAACGAAAACGAAGATATCGCAGTTTCCGCATGTCAAGCGCACTGTGCAGTGCTGAAAACACCAGAAAACGCGTTTTTCGCATCAAATAGCACGACAACAGCGATTTCGGTAATTCTGCATCCTTCTCACAGAAGAATATCGCAGATTATCACTGATAATGTATATCTCCGCTGGAAACCCCACCAAACCGATGATATCGTAGTTTCCGCATATCAAACGTACTGTGGAGTGCTGAAAACTCCAGAAAACGTGTTTATCGCATTACGTAGCACGAAAACAGCGATTTCGGTGATTCTGCATACTTCTCACAGAAGAATATTCAAGATTATGGTAGAAAATACATGCCTCAGCTGGAAACCCAACGAAAACGAAGATATTGCAGTTTCCGCATGTCAGGCGCACTGTGGAGTGCTGAAAACACCAGAAAACGCGTTTTTCGCATCAAATAGCACGACAACAGCGATTTCGGTAATTCTGCATCCTTCTCACAGAAGCATATCGAAGATTATCACTGATAATGTATATCTCAGCTGGAAACCCCACCAAACCGATGATATCGTAGTTTCCGCATATCAAACGTACTGTGGAGTGCTGAAAACTCCAGAAAACGTGTTTATCGCATTACATAGCACGAAAACAGTGATTTCGGTGATTCTGCATACTTCTCACAGAAGAATATTCAAGATTATGGTAGAAAATGCATGTCTCAGCTGGAAACGCCACGAAAACGAAGATATCGCAGTTTCCGCATGTCAAGCGCACTGTGGAGTGCTGAAAACACCAGAAAACGTGTTTTTCGCATTAAATAGCACGACAACAGCGATTTCGGTAATTCTGCATCCTTCTCACAGAAGAATATTCAAGATTATGGTAGAAGATGCATATCTCAGCTGGAAACGCCACGAAAACGAAGATATCGCAGTTTGCGCATTTCAAACGCACTGTGGAGTGCAGAAAACGCCAGAAAACGTGTTTTTCGCATCAAATAGCACGAAAATAGCTATTTTGGTGATTCTGCACACTTGTCACAGAATAATCAGGAAGATTATCACCGAAAATGCATATCTCAGCTGGAAACCCAACGAAAACGAAGATATCGCAGTTACCGCATTTCAAACGCACTGTGGAGTGCAGAAAACACCAGAAAACGTGTTTTTCGCATCAAATAGCACGAAAGCAGCGATTTCGGTGATTCTGCATACTTCTCACAGAAAAATATTCAAGATTATGGTAGAAAATATATGCCTCAGCTGGAAACCCAACGAAAACGAAGATATCGCAGTTTCCGCATGTCAAGCGCACTGTGGAGTGCTGAAAACACCAGAAAACGCGTATTTCGCATCAAATAGCACGACAACAGCGATTTCGGTAATTCTGCATCCTTCTCACAGAAGAATATCGAAGATTATCACTGATAATGTATATTTCAGCTGGAAACCCCACCAAACTGATGATATCGTAGTTTCCGCATATCAAACGTACTCTGGAGTGCTGAAAACTCCAGAAAACGTGTTTTTCGCATTCAATAGCACGACAACAGCGATTTCGGTAATTCTGCATCCTTCTCACAGAAGAATATTCAAGATTATGGTAGAATATACATGCCTCAGCTGAAAACCCAACGAAAACGAAGATATCGCAGTTTCCGCATGTCAAGCGCACTATGCAGTGCTGAAAACACCAGAAAACGCGTTTTTCGCATCAAATAGCACGACAACAGCGATTTCGGTGATTCTGCATTCTTCTCACAGAAGAATATACAAGATTATCGTAGAAAATGCATGTCTCAGCTGGAAACGCCACGAAAACGAAGATATCGCAGTTTCCGCCTGTCAAGCGCACTGTGGAGTGCTGAAAACACCAGAAAACGTGTTTTTCGCATCAAATAGCACGACAACAGCGATTTCGGTAATTCTGCATCCTTCTCACAGAAGAATATTCAAGATTATCGTAGAAAATACATGCCTCACGTGGAAACCCCACGAAAACGAAGATATCGCAGTTTGCGCATTTCAAACGCACTGTGGAGTGCAGAAAACACCAGAAAACGTGTTTTTCGCATCAAATAGCACGACAACAGCGATTTCGGTAATTCTGCATCCTTCTCACAGAAGAATATTCAAGATTATCGTAGAAAATACATGCCTCAGCTGGAAACCCCACTAAAACGAAGGTATCGCAGTTACCGCATTTCAAACGCACTGTGGAGTGCAGAAAACACCAGAAAACGTGTTTTTCGCATCAAATATCACGAAAACAGCGATTTCGGTGATTCTGCATACTTCTCACAGAAGAATATTCAAGATTATGGTAGAATATACATGCCTCAGCTGAAAACCCAACGAAAACGAAGATATCGCAGTTTCCGCATGTCAAGCGCACTGTGCAGTGCTGAAAACACCAGAAAACGCGTTTTTCGCATCAAATAGCACGACAACAGCGATTTCGGTAATTCTGCATCCTTCTCACAGAAGAATATCGCAGATTATCACTGATAATGTATATCTCCGCTGGAAACCCCACCAAACCGATGATATCGTAGTTTCCGCATATCAAACGTACTGTGGAGTGCTGAAAACTCCAGAAAACGTGTTTATCGCATTACGTAGCACGAAAACAGCGATTTCGGTGATTCTGCATACTTCTCACAGAAGAATATTCAAGATTATGGTAGAAAATACATGCCTCAGCTGGAAACCCAACGAAAACGAAGATATTGCAGTTTCCGCATGTCAGGCGCACTGTGGAGTGCTGAAAACACCAGAAAACGCGTTTTTCGCATCAAATAGCACGAAAACAGCGATTTCGGTGATTCTGCATACTTCTCACAGAAGAATATTCAAGATTATGGTAGAAAGTAAATGCCTCAGCTGGAAACCCAACGAAAACGAAGATATTGAATTTTTCGCATGTCAAGCGCACTGTGGAGTGCTGATAACACCAGAAAACGTGTTTTTCGCATTCAATAGCACGAAAACAGAGATTTCGGTGATTCGGCACACTGGTCACAGCAGAATCATGAAGATTATCACTGAAAATGCATATCTCAGCTGGAAACCCAACGAAACCGGAGATGTCGTAGTTTCCGCATATCAAACGCACTGAGGAGTGCTGAAAACACCAGAAAACGTGTTTTTCGCATCAAATAGCACGAAAACACCGATTTCGGTGAATCTGCATACTTCTCATAGAAGAATATACAAGATTATCGTAGAAAATGCATGCCTCAGCTGGAAACCCCACGAAAACGAAGATATCACAGTTACCGCACTTCAAACGCACTGTGGAGTGCAGAAAACACCAGAAAACGTGTATTTCGCATCAAATAGCACGAAAACAGCGATTTCGGTGATTCTGCATTCTTCTCACAGAAGAATATACAAGATTATCGTAGAAAATGCATGTCTCAGCTGGAAACCCCACGAAAACGAAGATATCACAGTTTCCGCATGTCAAGCGCACTGTGGAATGCAGAAAACACCAGAAAACGTGTTTTTCGCATCAAATAGCACGACAACAGCGATTTCGCTAATTCTGCATCCTTCTCACAGAAGAATATTCAAGATTATGGTAGAAAATACATCCCTCAGCTGGAAACCCAACGAAAACGAAGATATTGAATTTTTCGCATGTCAAGCGCACTGTGGAGTGCTGATAACACCAGAAAACGTGTTTTTCGCATACAATCGCACGAAAACAGAGATTTCTGTGATTCGGCACACTTGTCACAGCACAATCATGAAGATTATCACTGAAAATGCATATCTCAGCTGGAAACCCAACGAAACCGGAGATGTAGCAGTTTCCGCATATCAAACGCACTGTGGAGTGCAGAAAACACCAGAAGACGTGTTTTTCGCATCAAATAGCACGACTACAGCGATTTCGGTAATTCTGCATCCTTCTCACAGAAGAATATTCAAGATTATGGTAGAAAATACATGCCTCAGCTGGAACCCAACGAAAACGAAGATATTGAATTTTTCGCATGTCAAGCGCACTGTGGAGTGCTGAAAACACCAGAAAACGTGTCTTTCGCATCAAATAGCACGACTACAGCGATTTCGGTAATTCTGCATCCTTCTCACAGAAGATTATACAAGATTGTGGTAGAAAATACATGCCTCAGCTGGAAACCCAACGAAAACGAAGATATTGAATTTTTCGCATGTCAAGCGCACTGTGGAGTGCTGATAACACCAGAAAACGTGTTTTTCGCATTCAATAGCACGAAAACAGAGATTTCGGTGATTCGGCACACTGGTCACAGCAGAATCATGAAGATTATCACTGAAAATGCATATCTCAGCTGGAAACCCAACGAAACCGGAGATGTCGCAGTTTCCGCATATCAAACGCACTGAGGAGTGCTGAAAACACCAGAAAACGTGTTTTTCGCATCAAATAGCACGACTACAGCGATTTCGGTAATTCTGCATACTTCTCACAGAAGAATATACAAGATTATCGTAGAAAATGCATGTCTCAGCTGGAAACCCCACGAAAACGAAGATATCACAGTTTCCGCATGTCAAGCGCACTGTGGAGTGCTGAAAACACCAGAAAACGTGTCTTTCGCATCAAATAGCACGACTACAGCGATTTCGGTAATTCTGCATCCTTCTCACAGAAGAATATTCAAGATTATGGTAGAAAATACATGCCTCAGCTGGAAACCCAACGAAAACGAAGATATTGAATTTTTCGCATGTCAAGCGCACTGTGGAGTACTGATAACACCAGAAAACGTGTTTTTCGCATTCAATAGCACGAAAACAGAGATTTCGGTGATTCGGCACACTTGTCACAGCAGAATCATGAAGATTATCACTGAAAATGCATATCTCAGATGGAAACCCAACGAACCCGCAGATGTCGCAGTTTCCGCATATCAAACGCACTGAGGAGTGCTGAAAACACCAGAAAACGTGTTTTTCGCATCAAATAGCACGAAAACAGCGATTTCGGTGAATCTGCATACTTCTCATAGAAGAATATACAAGATTATCGTAGAAAATGCATGCCTCAGCTGGAAACCCCACGAAAACGAAGATATCTCAGTTACCGCACTTCAAACGCACTGTGGAGTGCAGAAAACACCAGAAAACGTGTATTTCGCATCAAATAGCACGAAAACAGCGATTTCGGTGATTCTGCATCCTTCTCACAGAAGAATATCGAAGATTATCACTGATAATGTATATTTCAGCTGGAAACCCCACCAAACTGATGATATCGTAGTTTCCGCATATCAAACGTACTCTGGAGTGCTGAAAACTCCAGAAAACGTGTTTTTCGCATTCAATAGCACGACAACAGCGATTTCGGTAATTCTGCATCCTTCTCACAGAAGAATATTCAAGATTATGGTAGAATATACATGCCTCAGCTGAAAACCCAACGAAAACGAAGATATCGCAGTTTCCGCATGTCAAGCGCACTGTGCAGTGCTGAAAACACCAGAAAACGCGTTTTTCGCATCAAATAGCACGACAACAGCGATTTCGGTGATTCTGCATTCTTCTCACAGAAGAATATACAAGATTATCGTAGAAAATGCATGTCTCAGCTGGAAACGCCACGAAAACGAAGATATCGCAGTTTCCGCCTGTCAAGCGCACTGTGGAGTGCTGAAAACACCAGAAAACGTGTTTTTCGCATCAAATAGCACGACAACAGCGATTTCGGTAATTCTGCATCCTTCTCACAGAAGAATATTCAAGATTATCGTAGAAAATACATGCCTCACGTGGAAACCCCACGAAAACGAAGATATCGCAGTTTGCGCATTTCAAACGCACTGTGGATTGCAGAAAACACCAGAAAACGTGTTTTTCGCATCAAATAGCACGACAACAGCGATTTCGGTAATTCTGCATCCTTCTCACAGAAGAATATTCAAGATTATCGTAGAAAATACATGCCTCAGCTGGAAACCCCACTAAAACGAAGGTATCGCAGTTACCGCATTTCAAACGCACTGTGGAGTGCAGAAAACACCAGAAAACGTGTTTTTCGCATCAAATATCACGAAAACAGCGATTTCGGTGATTCTGCATACTTCTCACAGAAGAATATTCAAGATTATGGTAGAATATACATGCCTCAGCTGAAAACCCAACGAAAACGAAGATATCGCAGTTTCCGCATGTCAAGCGCACTGTGCAGTGCTGAAAACACCAGAAAACGCGTTTTTCGCATCAAATAGCACGACAACAGCGATTTCGGTGATTCGGCACACTGGTCACAGCAGAATCATGAAGATTATCACTGAAAATGCATATCTCAGCTGGAAACCCAACGAAACCGGAGATGTCGTAGTTTCCGCATATCAAACGCACTGAGGAGTGCTGAAAACACCAGAAAACGTGTTTTTCGCATCAAATAGCACGAAAACACCGATTTCGGTGAATCTGCATACTTCTCATAGAAGAATATACAAGATTATCGTAGAAAATGCATGCCTCAGCTGGAAACCCCACGAAAACGAAGATATCACAGTTACCGCACTTCAAACGCACTGTGGAGTGCAGAAAACACCAGAAAACGTGTATTTCGCATCAAATAGCACGAAAACAGCGATTTCGGTGATTCTGCATTCTTCTCACAGAAGAATATACAAGATTATCGTAGAAAATGCATGTCTCAGCTGGAAACCCCACGAAAACGAAGATATCACAGTTTCCGCATGTCAAGCGCACTGTGGAATGCAGAAAACACCAGAAAACGTGTTTTTCGCATCAAATAGCACGACAACAGCGATTTCGCTAATTCTGCATCCTTCTCACAGAAGAATATTCAAGATTATGGTAGAAAATACATCCCTCAGCTGGAAACCCAACGAAAACGAAGATATTGAATTTTTCGCATGTCAAGCGCACTGTGGAGTGCTGATAACACCAGAAAACGTGTTTTTCGCATTCAATCGCACGAAAACAGAGATTTCTGTGATTCGGCACACTTGTCACAGCACAATCATGAAGATTATCACTGAAAATGCATATCTCAGCTGGAAACCCAACGAAACCGGAGATGTAGCAGTTTCCGCATATCAAACGCACTGTGGAGTGCAGAAAACACCAGAAGACGTGTTTTTCGCATCAAATAGCACGACTACAGCGATTTCGGTAATTCTGCATCCTTCTCACAGAAGAATATTCAAGATTATGGTAGAAAATACATGCCTCAGCTGGAACCCAACGAAAACGAAGATATTGAATTTTTCGCATGTCAAGCGCACTGTGGAGTGCTGAAAACACCAGAAAACGTGTCTTTCGCATCAAATAGCACGACTACAGCGATTTCGGTAATTCTGCATCCTTCTCACAGAAGATTATACAAGATTGTGGTAGAAAATACATGCCTCAGCTGGAAACCCAAACGAAAACGAAGATATTGAATTTTTCGCATGTCAAGCGCACTGTGGAGTGCTGATAACACCAGAAAACGTGTTTTTCGCATTCAATAGCACGAAAACAGAGATTTCGGTGATTGGGCACACTGGTCACAGCAGAATCATGAAGATTATCACTGAAAATGCATATCTCAGCTGGAAACCCAACGAAACCGGAGATGTCGCAGTTTCCGCATATCAAACGCACTGAGGAGTGCTGAAAACACCAGAAAACGTGTTTTTCGCATCAAATAGCACGAATACAGCGATTTCGGTAATTCTGCATACTTCTCACAGAAGAATATACAAGATTATCGTAGAAAATGCATGTCTCAGCTGGAAACCCCACGAAAACGAAGATATCACAGTTTCCGCATGTCAAGCGCACTGTGGAGTGCTGAAAACACCAGAAAACGTGTCTTTCGCATCAAATAGCACGACTACAGCGATTTCGGTAATTCTGCATCCTTCTCACAGAAGAATATTCAAGATTATGGTAGAAAATACATGCCTCAGCTGGAAACCCAACGAAAACGAAGATATTGAATTTTTCGCATGTCAAGCGCACTGTGGAGTACTGATAACACCAGAAAACGTGTTTTTCGCATTCAATAGCACGAAAACAGAGATTTCGGTGATTCGGCACACTTGTCACAGCAGAATCATGAAGATTATCACTGAAAATGCATATCTCAGATGGAAACCCAACGAAACCGGAGATGTCGCAGTTTCCGCATATCAAACGCACTGTGGAGTGCTGAAAACACCACAAAACGTGATTTTCGCATCAAATAGCACGAAAACAGCGATATCGGTGATTCTGCATACTTGTCACCGAAGAATATTCAAGATTATCGTAGAAACACATGCCTCAGCTGGAAACCCCAGGAAAACGAAGATATCGCAGTTACCGCGTTTCAAACGCACTGTGGAGTGCAGAAAACACCAGAAAACGTGTTTTTCGCATCAAATAGCACGAAAACAGCGATTTCGGTGATTCTGCATACTTCTCAGAGAAGAATATTCAAGATTATGGTAGAAAATACATGCCTCAGCTGGAAACCCAACGAAAACGAAGATATTGAATATTTCGCATGTCAAGCGCACTGTGGAGTGCTGATAACACCAGAAAACGTGTTTTTCGAATTCAATCGCACGAAAACAGAGACTTCTTTGATTCCGCACACTTGTCACAGCACAATCATGAAGATTATCACTGAAAATGCATATCTCAGCTGGAAACCCAACGAAACCGGAGATGTCGCAGTTTCCGCATATCAAACGCACTGTGGAGTGCAGAAAACACCAGAAAACGTGTTTTTCGCATCAAATAGAACGAAAACAGCGATTTCGGTGATTCTGCATACTTCTCACAGAAGAATATACAAGATTATCGTAGAAAATGCATGTCTCAGCTGGAAACCCCACGAAAACGAAGATATCGCAGTTACCGCATTTCAAACGCACTGTGGAGTGCAGAAAACACCAGAAAACGTGTTTTTCGCATCAAATAGCAGGAAAACAGCGATTTCGGTGATTCTGCATACTTCTCACAGAAGAATATTCAAGATTATCGTAGAAAATACATGCCTCAGCTGGAAACCCCACGAAAATGAAGATATGGCAGTTACCGCATTTCAAGCGCACTGTGGAGTGCAGAAAACACCAGAAAACGTGTTTTTCGCATCAAATAGCACGAAAACAGCGATTTCGGTGATTCTGCATACTTCTCACAGAAGAATATACAAGATTATCGTAGAAAATGCATGTCTCAGCTGGAAACCCCACGAAAACGAAGATATCACAGTTTCCGCATGTCAAGCGCACTGTGGAGTGCTGAAAACACCAGGAAACATGTTTTTCGAATTCAACAGCACGAAAACAGCGATTTCGGTGATTGTGGACATTTGTCAGAGAAGAATCATGAAGATTATCACTGAAAATGCATATCTATGCTGGAAACCCTACGAAACCGAAAAGATGGCAGTTTCCGCATATCAAACGCACTGTGGAGTGCAGGAACACGAGGAAACGTGTTATTTGCATTGAATAGCACGAAAACAGCGATTTCGGTGATTCTGCACACTTGTCACAGAAGAATCAAGAAGGTTATCACTGAAAATGCATATCTCAGCTGGAAACCCAACGTAACGGAAGATATCGCTGTTTCCGCATATCCATCGCACTGTGGAGTGCTGAAAACACCAGAAAACGTGTTTTTCGCATTCAATAGCACGAAAACAGAGATTTCGGTGATTCGGCACGCTTGTCACAGCAGAATCATGAAGATTATCACTGAAAATGCATATCTCTGCTGGAAACCCAAAGAAACCGGAGATGTCGCAGTTTCCGCATATCAAACGCACTGTGGAGTGCAGAAAACACCAGAAAACGTGTTTTTCGCATCAAATAGCACGAAAACAGCGATTTCGGTAATTCTGGATACTTGTCACAGCAGAATATTCAAGATTATCGTAGAAAATGCATGTCTCAGCTGGAAACCCCACGAAAACGAAGATATCACAGTTTCCGCATGTCAAACGCACTGTGGAGTGCTCAAAACACCAGAAAACGTGATTTTCACATTATATAGCACCAAAACAGCGATTTCGGTGATTCTGCACACTTGTCACAGAACCATCTCGAAGATTATCACTGGAAATGCATATCTTAACTGGAAACCCCACGAAAACGAAGATATCGCAGTTCCCGCATGTCAAACTCACTTTGGAGTGCTGAAAACTCCAGAAAACGTGTTTTTCGCATTAAATAGCACGAAAACAGCGATTTCGGTGATTCTGCACTTGTCACAGAAGAATCATGAAGATTATAACTGAAAATGCATATCTTAGTTGGAAACCCAAAGAAACCGCAGATATCGAAGTTTCCGCATATCAAAAGCACTGTGGAGTGCTCACAACACCAGATAACGTGTTTTTCACATTAAATAGCACGAAAACAGCGATTTCGGTGATTCTGCATCATTCTCACAGAACAATATCCAAGATTATCGTAGAAAATACATGTCTCATCTGGAAACCAAACGAAACGGAAGACATCGCAGTTTCCGCATGTCAAACGCACTGTGGAGTGCTCAAAACACCAGAAAATGTGTTTTTCACATTAAATAGCACCAAAACAGCGATTTCGATGATTCTGCACGCTTGTCACAGAGGAATCATGAAGATTATCACTGAAAATGCATACCTCATCTGGAAACCCAACGAAACAGAAGATATCGCAGTTCCAGCATGTCAAACGCACTGTGGAATGCTGAAAACACCAGAAAACGTGTTTTTCGCATTAAATAGCACGAAAACAGCGATTTCGGTGATTCTGCACACTTGTCACAGAAGCATCTCGAAGATTATCACTGAAAATGCATATCTCATCTGGAAACCAAACGAAACCGAAGACATCGCAGTTTCCGCATGTCAAACTCACTTTGGAGTGCTGAAAACACCAGAAAACGTGTTTTTCGCATTCAATAGCACGAAAACAGTGATTTCGGTGATTCTGCATACCTCTCACAGAAGAATATCCAAGATTATCGTAGAAAATACATGTCTCAGATGGAAACCCCACGAAAGCGAAGGTATCATGGTTTCCGCATATCAAACGCACTGTGGACTGCTGAAGACACCAGAATACGTGTATTTCGCTTTCAATAGCACGAAAACAGTGATTTTGGTGATTATACACTTGTCACAGAAGAATCATGAAGATTATTACTGAAAATGCATATCTTAGCTGGAAACCCCACGAAAACGATGGTATCGCAGTTTCCGCATATCAAACGCACTGTGGAGTGCTGAATACGCCAGAAAACGTGTTTTTCGCATTAAATAGCACGAATACAGCGATTTCGGTGATCCTGAATACTTCTCGCAGAAGGATATCCAAGATTATCGTAGAAAATGCATTTCTCATCTGGAAACCCCACGAAAGCGAAGGTATCATGGTTTCCGCATATCAAACGCACTGTGGAGTGCTCAAAACACCAGAAAATGTGTTTTTCACATTAAATAGCACCAAAACAGCGATTTCGATGATTCTGCACGCTTGTCACAGAGGAATCATGAAGATTATCACTGAAAATGCATACCTCATCTGGAAACCCAACGAAACAGAAGATATCGCAGTTCCAGCATGTCAAACGCACTGTGGAATGCTGAAAACACCAGAAAACGTGTTTTTCGCATTAAATAGCACGAAAACAGCGATTTCGGTGATTCTGCACACTTGTCACAGAAGCATCTCGAAGATTATCACTGAAAATGCGTATCTCATCTGGAAACCAAACGAAACCGAAGATATCGCAGTTTCCGCATGTCAAACTCACTTTGGAGTGCTGAAAACTCCAGAAAACGTGTTTTTCGCATTAAATAGCACGAAAACAGCGATTTCGGTGATTCTGCATACTTCTCACAGAAGAATATCCAAGATTATCGTAGAAAATGCATGTCTCAGCTGTAAACCCCATGAAAACGAAGATATCGCAGTTTCCGCATATCATACGCACTGTGGAATGTTGAAAACACCAGAAGACGTGTATTTCGCATTAAATAGCACGAAAACAGCGCTTTCGGTGATTATACACTTGTCACAGAAGAATCATGAAGATTATTACTGAAAATGCATATCTTAGCTGGAAACCCCACGAAAACGATGGTATCGCAGTTTCCGCATATCAAACGCACTGTGGAGTGCTGAATACGCCAGAAAACGTGTTTTTCGCATTAAATAGCACGAATACAGCGATTTCGGTGATCCTGAATACTTCTCGCAGAAGGATATCCAAGATTATCGTAGAAAATGCATTTCTCATCTGGAAACCCCACGAAAACGAAGATATCGCAGTTTCCGCATATCACACGCACTGTGGAGTGCTGGGACACCAGAAAACGTTTTTTTCGCATTAAATAGCACGAAAACAGCGATTTCGGTGATTCTGCTCACTTGTCACAGAAGAATCATGAAGATTATTACTGAAAATGCATATCTTAGATGGAAACCCCACGAAAACGATGATATCGCAGTTTCCGCATATCAAACGCACTGTGAAGTGCTGAAAACACCAGAAAACGTGTTATTCGCATGCAATAGCACGAAAACAGCGATATTGGTTATTCTGCATACTTCTCACAGAAGAATATCCGAGATTATCGTAGAAAATGCATGTCTCAGCTGTAAACCCCATGAAAACGAAGATATCGCAGTTTCCGCATATCGTACGCACTGTGGAATGTTGAAAACTCCAGAAGACGTGTTTATCGCATTAAATAGCACGAAAACAGCGCTTTCGGTGATTATACACTTGTCACAGAAGAATCATGAAGATTATTACTGAAAATGCATATCTTAGCTGGAAACCCCACGAAAACGATGATATCGCAGTTTCCGCATATCAAACGCACTGTGGAGTGTTGAAAACACCAAAAAACGTGTTTTTCTCATTCAATAGCACGAAAACTGCAATTTCGGTGATTCTGCATACTTCTCACAGAACAATATCCAAGATTATCGTAGAAAATGCATGTCTCAGCTGCAAACCCCAAGAAAACGAAGATATCGCAGTTTCCGCATATCATACGCACTGTGGAATGTTGAAAACACCAGAAAACGTGTTTTTCGCATAAAATAGCACGAAAACGGCGATTTCGGTGATTCTGCTCACTTGTCACAGATGAATCATGAAGATTATCACTGAAAATGCATATCTCAGCTGGAAACCCAACGAAACCGAAGATATCGCCGTTTCCGCATGTCCAACGCACTGTGAAGTGCTGAAAAAACCAGAAAACGTGTTTTTCGCATTCAATAGCACGAAAACAGCGATATTGGTTATTCTGCATACTTCTCACAGAAGAATATCCGAGATTATCGTAGCAAATGCATGTTTCAGCTGGCAACCTCACGAAAACGAAGATATCGCTGTACCCGCATGTCAAACACACTGTGGAGTGCTCAAAACACCAGAAAACGTGGTTTTCCCATTCAATAGCACGAAAACAGTGATATCGGTGATTGTGCATACTTCTCACAGAAGAATATCCAAGATTATCGCAGAAAATGCATGTCTCAACTGGAAACCCCACGAAAACGAAGATATCGCAGTTTCCGCATATCAAACGCACTGTGGAGATCTGGGACACTAGGAATGGTTTTATTTCGCTTTATATAGCTGCGAGCCAGCGATTTCGGTGATTCTGCATACTTCTCACAGAAGAATATCCAAGATTATCGCAGAAACTGCATGTCACAGCTGGAAACCCCACGGAAACGAAGATATCGCAGTTTCGGCATATCAAACGCACTGTGGAGTGCTGAAAACACCAGAAAACGTGTTTTGCGCATTCAATAGCACGAAAACAGCGATTTCGGTGATTCTACATACTTCTCGCAGAAGGATATCCAAGATTATCGTAGAAAATGCATGTCTCAGCTGGAAACCCAACGAAAACGAAGATATCGCAGTTGCCGCATGTCATACTCACAGTGGAGTGCAGAAAACACCAGAAAACGTGTTTTTCGATTTCGATAGCACGAAAACAGCGATTACAGTGCTTCTGCACACTTGTAACAGCAGAATCATGAAGATAATCACTGAAAATCCATATCTCAGCTGGAAACCCAACGATACCGAAGATATCGCAGTTTCCGCATGTCAAACGCACCGTGAAGTGCTGAAAACACCTGGAAACATGTTTTTCGCATTCAATAGCACGAAATCTGGGATTTCGGTGATTCTGTATACTTCTCACGGAAGTATATCCAAGATTATCGTAGAAAATGCATGTCTCAGCTGGAAACCCAACGAAAACGAAGATATCGCTGTTGCCGCATGTCAAACGCACTCTGAAGTGCTGAAAACACCAGAAAACGTGTGTTTCGCATTAAATAGCACGAACACAGCGATTTCGGTGATTCTGCATACTTCTCGCAGAAGGATATCCAAGATTATCGCAGAAAATGCATGTCACAGCTGGAAACCCCACGGAAACGAAGATATCGCAGTTTCGGCATATCAAACGCACTGTGGAGTGCTGAAAACACCAGAAAACGTGTTTTGCGCATTCAATAGCACGAAAACAGCGATTTCGGTGATTCTGCATACTTCTCGCAGAAGCATCTCGAAGATCATCACTGAAAATGCATCTCCCATCAGGAAACCAAACGAAAACGAAGATATCGCAGTTTCGGCATAGCAAACGCACTGTGGAGTGCTGAACACACCACAAAACGTGTTTTTCGCATTAAATAGCACGAAAACAGCGATATTGGTTATTCTGCATACTTCTCACAGAAGAATATCCGAGATTATCGTAGAAAATGCGTGTTTCATCTGGCAACCTCACGAAAACGATGATATCGCTGTATCCGCATGTCAAACGCACTGTGGAGTGCTCAAAGCACCAGAAAACGTGTTTTTCACATTAAATAGCACCAAACCAGCGATTTCGGTGATTCTGCACACTTATAACAGAAGAATCATGAAGATTATCACTGAAAATGCATATCACATCTGGAAACCCAACGAAACAGAAGATATCGCAGTTTCCGCATGTCAAACGCACTGTGGAGTGCTGACAACACCAGAACACGTATTTTTCGCATTCAATAGCACGACAACAGCGATTTCGGAGATTCTGCTCACTTGTCTCAGAAGAATCATGAAGATGATCACTGAAAATGCATATCTCAGCTGGAAACCCAACGAAACCGAAGAAATCGCAGTTTCCGCATGTCAAACGCACTGTGGAGTGCTGACAACACCAGAACACGTGTTTTTCGCATAAAATAGCACGACTGCAGCGATTTCGGTGATTCTGCACACTTGTCACAGAAGAATCACGAAGATTATCACCGAAAATGCATATCTCAGCTGGTAACCCAACGAAACCGAAGTCATCGCAGTTTCCGCATATCAAACGCACTGTGGGGTGCTGGAACACAAGAAGCGTGTTATTTCGCATTAAATAGCAGTAAGCCAGCGAATTCGGTGATTATGCACACTTGCCACAGCAGAATCATGATGATTATCGCTGAAAATGCATATCTCAACTGGAAATCCAACGAAACCGAAGAAATCGCAGTTTCCGCATATCAAACGCACTGTGGAGTGCTGAACACACCAGAAAACGTGTTTTGCGCATAAAATAGCACGACAACAGCGATTTCGGTGATTCTGCACACTTGTCACAGAAGAATCATGAAGATTATCACCGAAAATGCATATCTCAGCTGGAAGCCCAACGAAACCGAAGTTATCGCAGTTTCCGCATATCAAACGCAGTGTGGAGTGCTGAACACGCCAGAAAACGTGTTTTTCGCATAAAATAGCACGACTGCAGCGATTTCGGTGATTCTGCACACTTGTCACAGAAGAATCACGAAGATTATCACCGAAAATGCATATCTCAGCTGGTAACCCAACGAAACCGAAGTCATCGCAGTTTCCGCATATCAAACGCACTGTGGGGTGCTGGAACACAAGAAGCGTGTTATTTCGCATTAAAAAGCAGTTAGCCTGCGAATTTCGGTGATTATGCACACTTGTCACAGAAGAATCCCGATGATTATCACTGAAAATACATATCTCAACTGGAAACCCAACGAAACCGAGGATATCGCAGTTTCCGCATATCAAACGCACTGTGGAGTGCTGAACACACCAGAAAACGTGTTTTTCGCATAAAATAGCACGACTGCAGCGATTTTGGTGATTCTGCACACTTGTCACAGAAGAATCATGAAGATTATCACAGAAAATGCATGTCACAGCTGGAAACCCCACGGAAACGAAGATATCGCAGTTTCGGCATATCAAACGCACTGTGGAGTGCTGAAAACACCAGAAAACGTGTTTTGCTCATTCAATAGCACGAAAACAGCGATATTTTGGTTATTCTGCATACTTCTCACAGAAGAATATCCAAGATTATCGTAGAAAATGCATGTTTCAGCTGGCAACCTCACGAAAACGAAGATATCGCTGTATCCGCATGTCAAACGCACTGTGGAGTGCTCAAAACACCAGAAAACTTGTTTTTCGCATTCAATAGCACGAAAACAGCGATTTCGGTGATTCTGCTCACTTGTCACAGAAGAATCATGAAGATTATCACTGAAAATGCATATCTCAGCTGGAAACCCTACGAAACCGAAGATGTCGCCGTTTCCGCATGTCCAACGCACTGTGGAGTGCTGACAACACCAGAACACGTATTTTTCGCATTCAATAGCACGACAACAGCGATTTCGGAGATTCTGCTCACTTGTCTCAGAAGAATCATGAAGATTATCACTGAAAATGCATATCTCAGCTGGAAACCCAACGAAACCGAAGAAATCGCAGTTTCCGCATATCAAACGCACTGTGGAGTGCTGAAAACACCAGAAAACGTGTTTTGCGCATTCAATAGCACGAAAACAGCGATTTCGGTGATTCTACATACTTCTCGCAGAAGGATATCCAAGATTATCGTAGAAAATGCATGTCTCAGCTGGAAACCCAACGAAAACGAAGATATCGCAGTCGCCGCATGTCATACTCACAGTGGAGTGCAGAAAACACCAGAAAACGTGTTTTTCGATTTAGATAGCACGAAAACAGCGATTACAGTGCTTCTGCACACTTGTAACAGCAGAATCATGAAGATAATCACTGAAAATCCATATCTCAGCTGGAAACCCAACGATACCGAAGATATCGCAGTTTCCGCATGTCAAACGCACCGTGAAGTGCTGAAAACACCTGGAAACATGTTTTTCGCATTCAATAGCACGAAATCTGGGATTTCGGTGATTCTGTATACTTCTCACGGAAGTATATCCAAGATTATCGTAGAAAATGCATGTCTCAGCTGGAAACCCAACGAAAACGAAGATATCGCTGTTGCCGCATGTCAAACGCACTCTGAAGTGCTGAAAACACCAGAAAACGTGTGTTTCGCATTAAATAGCACGAACACAGCGATTTCGGTGATTCTGCATACTTCTCGCAGAAGGATATCCAAGATTATCGCAGAAAATGCATGTCACAGCTGGAAACCCCACGGAAACGGAGATATCGCAGTTTCGGCATATCAAACGCACTGTGGAGTGCTGAAAACACCAGAAAACGTGTTTTGCGCATTCAATAGCACGAAAACAGCGATTTCGGTGATTCTGCATACTTCTCGCAGAAGCATCTCGAAGATCATCACTGAAAATGCATCTCCCATCAGGAAACCAAACGAAAACGAAGATATCGCAGTTTCGGCATAGCAAACGCACTGTGGAGTGCTGAACACACCACAAAACGTGTTTTTCGCATTAAATAGCACGAAAACAGCGATATTGGTTATTCTGCATACTTCTCACAGAAGAATATCCGAGATTATCGTAGAAAATGCGTGTTTCATCTGGCAACCTCACGAAAACGATGATATCGCTGTATCCGCATGTCAAACGCACTGTGGAGTGCTCAAAGCACCAGAAAACGTGTTTTTCACATTAAATAGCACCAAAACAGCGATTTCGGTGATTCTGCACACTTATAACAGAAGAATCATGAAGATTATCACTGAAAATGCATATCACATCTGGAAACCCAACGAAACAGAAGATATCGCAGTTTCCGCATGTCAAACGCACTGTGGAGTGCTGACAACACCAGAACACGTATTTTTCGCATTCAATAGCACGACAACAGCGATTTCGGAGATTCTGCTCACTTGTCTCAGAAGAATCATGAAGATTATCACTGAAAATGCATATCTCAGCTGGAAACCCAACGAAACCGAAGAAATCGCAGTTTCCGCATATCAAACGCACTGTGGATAGCTGAAAACACCAGAAAACGTGTTTTGCGCATTCAATAGCACGAAAACAGCGATTTCGGTGATTCAACATACTTCTCGCAGAAGGATATCCAAGATTATCGTAGAAAATGCATGTCTCAGCTGGAAACCCAACGAAAACGAAGATATCGCAGTTGCCGAATGTCATACTCACAGTGGAGTGCAGAAAACACCAGAAAACGTGTTTTTCGAATTCGATAGCACGAAAACAGCGATTACAGTGCTTCTGCACACTTGTAACAGCAGAATCATGAAGATAATCACTGAAAATCCATATCTCAGCTGGAAACCCAACGATACCGAAGATATCGCAGTTTCCGCATGTCAAACGCACCGTGGAGTGCTGAAAACACCTGGAAACATGTTTTTCGCATTCAATAGCACGAAATCTGGGATTTCGGTGATTCTGTATACTTCTCACGGAAGTATATCCAAGATTATCGTAGAAAATGCATGTCTCAGCTGGAAACCCAACGAAAACGAAGATATCGCTGTTGCCGCATGTCAAACGCACTCTGAAGTGCTGAAAACACCAGAAAACGTGTGTTTCGCATTAAATAGCACGAACACAGCGATTTCGGTGATTCTGCATACTTCTCGCAGAAGGATATCCAAGATTATCGTAAAAAATGCATGTCTCAGCTGGAAACCCAACGACAACGAAGATATTGCTGTATCCGCATGTCAAACGCACTGTGGAGTGCTCAAAACACCAGAAAACGTGTTTTTCACATTAAATAGCACCAAAACAGCGATTTCGGTGATTCTGCACACTTGTCACAGATGGATCATGAAGATTATCACTGAAAAAGCATATCTCACCTGGAAACCCAACGAAACCGCGGATATCGCAGTTTTCGCATATCAAACGCACTGTGGAGTGCTGAACACACCAGAAAACATGTTTTTCGCATAAAATAGCACGACTGCTGCGATTTCGGTGATTCTGCACACTTGTCACAGAAGAATCATGAAGATTATCACCGAAAATGCATATCTCAGCTGGAAACCCAACGAAACCGAAGTTATCGCAGTTTCCGCATATCAAACGCACTGTGGAGTGCTGGAACACAAGAAGCGTGTTATTTCGCATTAAATAGCACGACAACAGCGATTTCGGTGATTCTGCACACTTGTCACAGAGGAATCATGAAGATTAACACTGAGAATGCATATTTCAGCTGGTAACCCAACGAAACCGAAGTTATCGCAGTTTCCGTATATCAAACGCACTGTGGGGTGCTGGAACACAAGAAGCGTTTTATTTCGCATTAAATAGCAGTAAGCCAGCGAATTCGGTGATTATGCACACTTGTCACAGCAGAATCATGAAGATTATCGCTGAAAATGCATATCTCAACTGGAAATCCAACGAAACCGAAGAAATCGCAGTTTCCGCATATCAAACGCACTGTGGAGTGCTGAACACACCAGAAAACGTGTTTTTCGCATAAAATAGCACGACAACAGCGATTTCGGCGATTCTGCACACTTGTCACAGAAGAATCATGAAGATTATCACCGAAAATGCATATCTCAGCTGGAAACCCAACGAAACCGAAGTTATCGCAGTTTCCGCATATCAAACGCACTGTGGAGTGCTGAACACACCAGAAAACATGTTTTTCGCATAAAATAGCACGACTGCTGCGATTTCGGTGATTCTGCACACTTGTCACAGAAGAATCATGAAGATTATCACCGAAAATGCATATCTCAGCTGGAAACCCAACGAAACCGAAGTTATCGCAGTTTCCGCATATCAAACGCACTGTGGAGTGCTGGAACACAAGAAGCGTGTTATTTCGCATTAAATAGCACGACAACAGCGATTTCGGTGATTCTGCACACTTGTCACAGAGGAATCATGAAGATTAACACTGAGAATGCATATTTCAGCTGGTAACCCAACGAAACCGAAGTTATCGCAGTTTCCGCATATCAAACGCACTGTGGGGTGCTGGAACACAAGAAGCGTTTTATTTCGCATTAAATAGCAGTAAGCCAGCGAATTCGGTGATTATGCACACTTGTCACAGCAGAATCATGAAGATTATCGCTGAAAATGCATATCTCAACTGGAAATCCAACGAAACCGAAGAAATCGCAGTTTCCGCATATCAAACGCACTGTGGAGTGCTGAACACACCAGAAAACGTGTTTTTCGCATAAAATAGCACGACAACAGCGATTTCGGCGATTCTGCACACTTGTCACAGAAGAATCATGAAGATTATCACCGAAAATGCATATCTCAGCTGGAAACCCAACGAAACCGAAGTTATCGCAGTTTCCGCATATCAAGCGCACTGTGGAGTGCTGAACACACCAGAAAACGTGTTTTTCATATAAAATAGCACGACAACAGCGATTTCGGTGATTCTGCACACTTGTCACAGAAGAATCATGAAGATTATCACCGAAAATGCATATCTCAGCTGGAAACCCAACGAAACAGAAGTTATCGCAGTTTCCGCATATCAAACGCACTGTGGGGTGCTGGAACACAAGAAGCGTGCTATTTCGCATTCAAAAGCAGTTAGCCTGCGAATTACGGTGGTTATGCACACTTGTCACAGAAGAATCCCGATGATTATCACTGAAAATACATATCTCAACTGGAAACCCAACGAAACCGAGGATATCGCAGTTTCCGCATATCAAACGCACTGTGGAGTGCTGAACACACCAGAAAACGTGTTTTGCGCATAAAATAGCACGACAACAGCGATTTCGGTGATTCTGCACACTTGTCACAGAAGAATCATGAAGATTATCACCGAAAATGCATATCTCAGCTGGAAGCCCAACGAAACCGAAGTTATCGCAGTTTCCGCATATCAAACGCAGTGTGGAGTGCTGAACACGCCAGAAAACGTGTTTTTCGCATAAAATAGCACGACTGCAGCGATTTCGGTGATTCTGCACACTTGTCACAGAAGAATCACGAAGATTATCACCGAAAATGCATATCTCAACTGGAAACCCAACGAAACCGAGGATATCGCAGTTTCCGCATATCAAACGCACTGTGGAGTGCTGAACACACCAGAAAACGTGTTTTTCGCATAAAATAGCACGACTGCAGCGATTTTGGTGATTCTGCACACTTGTCACAGAAGAATCATGAAGATTATCACAGAAAATGCATATCTCAGCTGGTAACCCAACGAAACCGAAGTTATCGCAGTTTCCGCGTATCTAACGCACTGTGGAGTGCGGGAACACAAGAAGCGTGTTCTTTCGCATTAAATAGCAGTAAGCCAGCGATTTCGGTGATTATGCACACCTATCACAGCAGAATCATGAAGATTATCACTGAAAATTCATATCTCAGCTGGAAACCCAACGAAACCGGAGATGTCGCAGTTTCCGCATATCAAACGCTCTGTGGAGTGCTGAAAGCACCAGAAAACGTGTTTTTCGCATCAAATAGTACGACAACAGCGATTTCGGTAATTCTGCATCCTTATCACAGAAGAATCATGAAGATTATCACTGAAAATGCATATCTCAGCTGGAAACCCAACGAAACCGGAGATATTGCAGTTTCCGCATATCAAACGCAGTGTGGAGTGCTGAACACGCCAGAAAACGTGTTTTTCGCATAAAATAGCACGACTGCAGCGATTTCGGTGATTCTGCACACTTGTCACAGAAGAATCACGAAGATTATCACCGAAAATGCATATCTCAGCTGGTAACCCAACGAAACCGAAGTCATCGCAGTTTCCGCATATCAAACGCACTGTGGGGTGCTGGAACACAAGAAGCGTGTTATTTCGCATTAAAAAGCAGTTAGCCTGCGAATTTCGGTGATTATGCACACTTGTCACAGAAGAATCCCGATGATTATCACTGAAAATACATATCTCAACTGGAAACCCAACGAAACCGAGGATATCGCAGTTTCCGCATATCAAACGCACTGTGGAGTGCTGAACACACCAGAAAACGTGTTTTTCGCATAAAATAGCACGACTGCAGCGATTTTGGTGATTCTGCACACTTGTCACAGAAGAATCATGAAGATTATCACAGAAAATGCATATCTCAGCTGGTAACCCAACGAAACCGAAGTTATCGCAGTTTCCGCGTATCTAACGCACTGTGGAGTGCGGGAACACAAGAAGCGTGTTCTTTCGCATTAAATAGCAGTAAGCCAGCGATTTCGGTGATTATGCACACCTATCACAGCAGAATCATGAAGATTATCACTGAAAATTCATATCTCAGCTGGAAACCCAACGAAACCGGAGATGTCGCAGTTTCCGCATATCAAACGCTCTGTGGAGTGCTGAAAGCACCAGAAAACGTGTTTTTCGCATCAAATAGTACGACAACAGCGATTTCGGTAATTCTGCATCCTTATCACAGAAGAATCATGAAGATTATCACTGAAAATGCATATCTCAGCTGGAAACCCAACGAAACCGGAGATATTGCAGTTTCCGCATATCAAACGCACTGTGGAGTGCTGAAAACACCAGGAAACGTGTTTTTCGCATTCAATAGCACGAAAACAGCGAATTCGGTGATTATGCACACTTGTCACAGCAGAATCAGGAAGATTATCAGTGATAATGCATATCTCAGCTGGATACCCAACGAAACCGGAGATATCGCAGTTTCCGCATATCAAACGCAGTGTGGAGTGCTGAAAACACCAGAAAACGTGTTTTTCGCATCAAATAGCACGACAACAGCGATTTCGATTTTTCTGCATCGTTCTCACCGAAGAATATTCAAGATTATCGTAGAAAATATATGTCTCAGCTGGAAACCCCACGAAAACGAAGATATCGCAGTTTCCGCATATCAAACGCACTGTGGAGTGCTGGAGACACCAGAATACGTGTATTTCGCTTTCAATAGCACGAAAACAGTGATTTCGGTGATTCTGCATACTTCTCACCGAAGAATATCCAAGATCATCCAAGAAAATGCATGTCTCAGCTGGAAACACCCCGAAAACGAAGATATCGCAGTTTCCGCATATCAAACGCACTGTGGAGTGCTGAAGACACCAGAATACGTGTTTTTCGTTTTCAATAGCACGAAAACCGTGATTTCGGTGATTCTGCATACCTCTCACAGAAGAATATCCAAGATTATCGTAGAAAATACATGTCTCAGATGGAAACCCCACGAAAGCGAAGGTATCATGGTTTCCGCATATCAAACGCACTGTGGACTGCTGAAGACACCAGAATACGTGTATTTCGCTTTCAATAGCACGAAAACAGTGATTTCGGTGACTCTGCATACTTCTCACAGAAGAGTATCCAAGATTACCGTAGAAAATGTATCTCTCAGCTGGAAACCGCACGATGACATTGATATCGCTGTATCCGTATGTCAAACGCACTGTGGACAGCTGAAAACACCAGAAAACGTGTTTTTCGCTTTCAATAGCACGAAAACAGCGATTTCGGTGATTCTGCATACTTCTCACAGAAGAATATCCAAGATTATCGTAGCAAATGCATCTCTCAGCTGGAAGCCCCACGAAAACGAAGATATCGCAGTTTCCCCAAATCAAACGCACTGTGGACTGCTGAATACACCAGAAAACGCGTTTTTCGCATTCAATAGCACGAACGCAGCGATATGGGTGATTCTGCATACTTCTTACAGTAGAATATCCAAAATTGTCGTTGAAAATGCATATCTCAGCTGGAAAACCCACGAAAACGAAGATATCGCAGTTTCCGCATGTCAAACGCACTGTGGAGTGCTGGAACGCAAGAAACGTGTTATTTCGCACTAAATAGCACGACCAGAGCGATTTCGGTGATTCTGCACACTTGTCATAGAAGAATCAAGAAGATAATCATTGAAAATGCATATGTCAGCTGGAAACCCAACGAAACCGAAGATATCGCTGTATCCGCATGTCAAACGCACTGTGGAGTGCTGGAACGCAAGAAACGTGTTATTTCGCACTAAATAGCACGAAAACAGCGATTCCGGCGATTCTGCATGCTTCTCACTGAAGAATATCCAAGATTATCGTAGAAAATAAATGTCTCAGCTGGAAACCCCACGAAAACGAAGATATCGCAGTTTCCGCATATCAAACGCACTGTGGAGTGCTGAAGACACCAGAATACGTGTATTTCGCTTTCAATAGCACGAAAACAGTGATTTCGGTGATTCTGCATACTTCTCACAGAAGAATATCCAAGATCATCCAAGAAAATGCATGTCTCAGCTGGAAGCCCCACGAAAACGAAGATATCGCAGTTTCCGCATGTCAAACGCAATGTGGAGTCCTGGAACGCAAGAAACGTGTTATTTCGCACTAGATAGCACGAAAACAGCGATTTCGGCGATTCAGCAAACTTGTGACAGAAGAATCATGAAGATTATAACTGAAAATGCATATCTCAGCTGGAAACCCCACGAAAACGAAGATATCGCAGTTTCCGCATGTCAAACTCACTGTGGAGTGCAGAAAACACCAGAAAACGTGTTTTTCGCATTCAATAGCACGAAAGCAGCGATTTCGGTGATTCTGCATACTTCTCACAGAAGAATATCCAAGAATATCGTAGAAAATACATGTCTCAGATGGAAACCCCACGAAAACGAAGGTATCATAGTTTCGGGATTTCAAACGCACTGTGGAGTGCTGAAAACACCAGAATACGTGTATTTCGCTTTCAATAGCACGAAAACAGTGATTTCGGTGATTCTGCATACTTCTCACAGAAGAATATCCAAGATCATCCAAGAAAATGCATGTCTCAGCTGGAAACCCCACGAAAACGAAGATATCGCAGTTTCCGCATATCAAACGCACTGTGGAGTGCTGAAAATACCAGGAAACGTGCGTTTCGCATTCAATAGCACGAAAACAGCGATTTCTGTGATTCTGCGCACTTGTCACAGAAGAATCATGAAGACTATCACTGAAAATGCATATCTCAGCTGAAAACCCAACGAAACCGAAGATATCGCAGTTTCCGCATATCACACACACTGTGAAGTGCTGAAAATACCAGAAAACGTGTTTTTCGCATTCAATAGCACGAAAACAGCGAATTCGGTTATTATGCATCCTTCTCACAGAAGAATATTCAAGATTATCGTAGAAAATGCATGTCTCAGCTGGAAACGCCACGTAAACGAAGATATCGCAGTTTCCGCATGTCAAGCGCACTGTGGAGTGCTGAAAACACGAGAAAACGTGTTTTTCGCATTCAATAGCACGAACGCAGCGATATGGGAGATTCTGCATACTTCTCACAGAAGAATATCCAAGATTAGCGTTGAAAATGTATGTCGCTGCAGGAAACCCCACGAAAACGAAGATATCGCAGTTTCCGCATTTCAAACGCACTTTGAAGTGCTGCAAATACCAGAAAACGTGATTTTCGCATTCAATAGCACGAAAACAGCGATTCCGTCGATTCTGCATGCCTCTCACAGAAGAATATCCAACATTATCGTAGAAAATGCATATATCAGCTGAAACCCCCACGAAAACGAGGATATCGTAGTTTCCGCATGTCAAGCGCACTGTGGAGTGCTGAAAACACCAGAAAATGTGTTTTTCGCATTAAATAGCACGACCGGAGCGATTTCGGTGATTCTGCACACTTGTCACAGAAGAATCATGAAGATTATCACTGAAAATGCATATCTCAGCTGGAAACCCAACGAAACCGGAGATATCGCAGTTTCCGCATATCAAACGCACTGTGGAGTGCTGAAAACACCAGAAACGTGTTTTTCACATCAAACAGCACGACAACAGCGATTTCGGTAATTCTGCATCCTTCTCACAGAAGAATATCCAAGATTATCGTAGAAAATGCATATCTCAGCTGGAAAACCTACGAAAACGACGATATCGCAGCTTCCGCATTTCAAACGCACTGTGGAGTGCTGAAAACACCAGAAAACGTGTTATTCGCATTAAATAGCACGACAACAGCGATTTCGGTGATTCTGCACGCTTGTCACAGAAGAATCATGAAGATTATCGCTGAGAATGCATATTTCAGCTGGAAACCCAACGAAACCGAAGATATCGCAGTTTCCGCACTTTAAACGCACTGTGGAGTGCTGAAAACACCAGAAAACGTGTTTTTCGCATTCAATAGCTCGAAAACAGCGATTTTGGTGATTCTGCACATTTGTCACAGAAGAATCATGAAGATTATCACTGAAAATGCATATCTCAACTGGAAACCCCACGAAAACGAAGATATCGCAGTTTCCGCATATCAAACGCACTGTGGAGTGCTGAAAATACCAGGAAACGTGCGTTTCGCATTCAATAGCACGAAAACAGCGATTTCTGTGATTCTGCGCACTTGTCACAGAAGAATCATGAAGACTATCACTGAAAATGCATATCTCAGCTGAAAACCCAACGAAACCGAAGATATCGCAGTTTCCGCATATCAAACACACTGTGAAGTGCTGAAAATACCAGGAAACGTGTTTTTCGCATTCAATAGCACGAAAACAGCGAATTCGGTTATTATGCATCCTTCTCACAGAAGAATATTCAAGATTATCGTAGAAAATGCATGTCTCAGCTGGAAACGCCACGTAAACGAAGATATCGCAGTTTCCGCATGTCAAGCGCACTGTGGAGTGCTGAAAACACCAGAAAACGTGTTTTTCGCATTCAATAGCACGAACGCAGCGATATGGGAGATTCTGCATACTTCTCACAGAAGAATATCCAAGATTGGCGTTGAAAATGTATGTCGCTGCAGGAAACCCCACGAAAACGAAGATATCGCAGTTTCCGCATTTCAAACGCACTTTGAAGTGCTGCAAATACCAGAAAACGTGATTTTCGCATTCAATAGCACGAAAACAGCGATTCCGTCGATTCTGCATGCCTCTCACAGAAGAATATCCAACATTATCGTAGAAAATGCATATATCAGCTGAAACCCCCACGAAAACGAGGATATCGTAGTTTCCGCATGTCAAGCGCACTGTGGAGTGCTGAAAACACCAGAAAATGTGTTTTTCGCATTAAATAGCACGACCGGAGCGATTTCGGTGATTCTGCACACTTGTCACAGAAGAATCATGAAGATTATCACTGAAAATGCATATCTCAGCTGGAAACCCAACGAAACCGGAGATATCGCAGTTTCCGCATATCAAACGCACTGTGGAGTGCTGAAAACACCAGAAACGTGTTTTTCACATCAAACAGCACGACAACAGCGATTTCGGTAATTCTGCATCCTTCTCACAGAAGAATATCCAAGATTATCGTAGAAAATGCATATCTCAGCTGGCAACCCCACGAAAACGAGGATATCGCAGCTTCCGCATTTCAAACGCACTGTGGAGTGCTGAAAACACCAGAAAACGTGTTATTCGCATTAAATAGCACGACAACAGCGATTTCGGTGATTCTGCACGCTTGTCACAGAAGAATCATGAAGATTATCGCTGAGAATGCATATTTCAGCTGGAAACCCAACGAAACCGAAGATATCGCAGTTTCCGCACTTTAAACGCACTGTGGAGTGCTGAAAACACCAGAAAACGTGTTTTTCGCTTTCAATAGCTCGAAAACAGCGATTTTGGTGATTCTGCATCCTTCTCACAGAAGAATATCCAAGATTATCGTAGAAAATACATGTCTCAGCTAGAAACCCCACGAAAACGAAGATATCGCAGTTTCCGCATACGAAACGCACTGTGGAGTGCTGAAAACACCAGAAAACGTGTTTTTCACATTAAATAGCACGACAACAGCGATTTCGGTGATTCTGCACACTTGTCACAGAGGAATCATGAAGATTAACACTGAGAATGCATATTTCAGCTGGAAACCCCACGAAAACGAAGATATCGCAGTTTCCGCATACCAAACGCACTGTGGAGTGCTGAAAAACCAGAAAACGTGTTTTTCGCATTAAATAGCACGACAACAGCGATTTCGGTGGTTCTGCACCCTTGTCACAGAAGAATCATGAAGATTATCGCTGAGAATGCATATTTCAGCTGGAAACCCAACGAAACCGAAGATATCGCAGTTTCCGCACTTTAAACGCACTGTGGAGTGCTGAAAACACCAGAAAACGTGTTTTTCGCATTCAATAGCTCGAAAACAGCGATTTTGGTGATTCTGCACATTTGTCACAGAAGAATCATGAAGATTATCACTGAAAATGCATATCTCAACTGGAAACCCAACGAAACCGAAGATATCGCAGATTCCGCAAATCAAACGCACTGTGGAGTGCTGAACACACCAGAAAACGTGTTTTTCGCATAAAATAGCACGACAACAGCGATTTCGGTGATTCTGCTCACTTGTCACAGAAGAATCATGAAGATTATCACCGAAAATGCTTATCTCAGCTGGAAACCCAACGAAACCGAAGTTATCGCAGTTTCCGCAAATCAAACGCACTGTGGAGTGCTGAACACACCAGAAAACGTGTTTTTCGCATAAAATAGCACGACAACAGCGATTTCGGTGATTATGCACACTTGGCACAGAAGAATCCCGATGATTATCACTGAAAATACATATCTCAGCTAGAAACCCCACGAAATTGAAGATATCGCAGTTTCCGCAAGTCAAGCGCACTGTGGAGTGCTGAAAACTCCAGGAAACGTGTTTTCCGCATTCAATAGCACGAGAACAGCGATTTCGGGGATTCGGCACACTTGTCACAGAAGAATCATGAAGATTAACACTGAGAATGCATATTTCAGCTGGAAACCCAAAAAACCCGAAGATATTGCAGTTTCCGCACTTTAAACGCACTGTGAAGTGCTGAAAACACCAGAAAACGTGTTTTTCGCATTCAATAGCTCGAAAACAGCGATTTTGGTGATTCTGCACACTTGTCACAGAAGAATCATGAAGATTATCACTGGAAATGCATATCTCAGCTAGAAACCCCACGAAATCGAAGTTATCGCAGTTTCCGCATATTAAACGCACTGTGGAGTGCTGGAACACAAGAAGCGTGTTATTTCGCATTAAATAGCACGACAACAGCGATTTCGGTGATTCTGCACACTTGTCACAGAGGAATCATGAAGATTAACACTGAGAATGCATATTTCAGCTGGAAACCCAACGAATCGAAGATATCGCAGTTTCCGCACTTTAAACGCACTGTGGAGTGCTGAAAACACCAGAAAACGTGTTTTTCGCATTCAATAGCTCAAAAACAGCGATTTTGGTGATTCTGCACACTTGTCACAGAAGAATCATGAAGATTATCACTGAAAATGCATATCTCAGCTGGAAACCCAACGAAACCGGAGATATCGCAGTTTCCGCATATCAAACGCACTGTGGAGTGCTGAAAACACCAGAAAACGTGTTTTCGCATTAAATAGCTCGAAAACAGCGATTTTGGTGATTCTGCACACTTGTCACAGAAGAATCATGAAGATTATCACTGGAAATGCATATCTCAGCTAGAAACCCCACGAAATCGAAGTTATCGCAGTTTCCGCATATTAAACGCACTGTGGAGTGCTGGAACACAAGAAGCGTGTTATTTCGCATTAAATAGCACGAAAACAGCGGTTTCGGTGATTCTGCATACTTCTCACAGAAGAATATCCAAGATTATCGTAGAAAATACATGTCTCAGCTAGAAACCCCACGAAAAGGAAGATATCGCAGTTTCCGCATACCAACCGCACTGTGGAGTGCTGAAAACACCAGAAAACGTGTTTTTCGCATTAAATAGCACGACAACAGCGATTTCGGTGATTCTGCACACTTGTCACAGAGGAATCATGAAGATTAACACTGAGAATGCATATTTCAGCTGGAAACCCAACGAATCGAAGATATCGCAGTTTCCGCACTTTAAACGCACTGTGGAGTGCTGAAAACACCAGAAAACGTGTTTTTCGCATTCAATAGCTCGAAAACAGCGATTTTGGTGATTCTGCACACTTGTCACAGAAGAATCATGAAGATTATCACTGAAAATGCATATCTCAGCTGGAAACCCAACGAATTCGGAGATATCGCAGTTTCCGCATACGAAACGCACTGTGGAGTGCTGAAAACACCAGAAAACGTGTTTTTCACATTAAATAGCACGACAACAGCGATTTCGGTGATTCTGCACACTTGTCACAGAGGAATCATGAAGATTAACACTGAGAATGCATATTTCAGCTGGAAACCCCACGAAAACGAAGATATCGCAGTTTCCGCATACCAAACGCACTGTGGAGTGCTGAAAAACCAGAAAACGTGTTTTTCGCATTAAATAGCACGACAACAGCGATTTCGGTGGTTCTGCACCCTTGTCACAGAAGAATCATGAAGATTATCGCTGAGAATGCATATTTCAGCTGGAAACCCAACGAAACCGAAGATATCGCAGTTTCCGCACTTTAAACGCACTGTGGAGTGCTGAAAACACCAGAAAACGTGTTTTTCGCATTCAATAGCTCGAAAACAGCGATTTTGGTGATTCTGCACATTTGTCACAGAAGAATCATGAAGATTATCACTGAAAATGCATATCTCAACTGGAAACCCAACGAAACCGAAGATATCGCAGATTCCGCAAATCAAACGCACTGTGGAGTGCTGAACACACCAGAAAACGTGTTTTTCGCATAAAATAGCACGACAACAGCGATTTCGGTGATTCTGCTCACTTGTCACAGAAGAATCATGAAGATTATCACCGAAAATGCTTATCTCAGCTGGAAACCCAACGAAACCGAAGTTATCGCAGTTTCCGCAAATCAAACGCACTGTGGAGTGCTGAACACACCAGAAAACGTGTTTTTCGCATAAAATAGCACGACAACAGCGATTTCGGTGATTATGCACACTTGGCACAGAAGAATCCCGATGATTATCACTGAAAATACATATCTCAGCTAGAAACCCCACGAAATTGAAGATATCGCAGTTTCCGCAAGTCAAGCGCACTGTGGAGTGCTGAAAACTCCAGGAAACGTGTTTTCCGCATTCAATAGCACGAGAACAGCGATTTCGGGGATTCGGCACACTTGTCACAGAAGAATCATGAAGATTAACACTGAGAATGCATATTTCAGCTGGAAACCCAACAAACCCGAAGATATCGCAGTTTCCGCACTTTAAACGCACTGTGAAGTGCTGAAAACACCAGAAAACGTGTTTTTCGCATTCAATAGCTCGAAAACAGCGATTTTGGTGATTCTGCACACTTGTCACAGAAGAATCATGAAGATTATCACTGGAAATGCATATCTCAGCTAGAAACCCCACGAAATCGAAGTTATCGCAGTTTCCGCATATTAAACGCACTGTGGAGTGCTGGAACACAAGAAGCGTGTTATTTCGCATTAAATAGCACGACAACAGCGATTTCGGTGATTCTGCACACTTGTCACAGAGGAATCATGAAGATTAACACTGAGAATGCATATTTCAGCTGGAAACCCAACGAATCGAAGATATCGCAGTTTCCGCACTTTAAACGCACTGTGGAGTGCTGAAAACACCAGAAAACGTGTTTTTCGCATTCAATAGCTCGAAAACAGCGATTTTGGTGATTCTGCACACTTGTCACAGAAGAATCATGAAGATTATCACTGAAAATGCATATCTCAGCTGGAAACCCAACGAAACCGGAGATATCGCAGTTTCCGCATATCAAACGCACTGTGGAGTGCTGAAAACACCAGAAAACGTGTTTTCGCATTAAATAGCTCGAAAACAGCGATTTTGGTGATTCTGCACACTTGTCACAGAAGAATCATGAAGATTATCACTGGAAATGCATATCTCAGCTAGAAACCCCACGAAATCGAAGTTATCGCAGTTTCCGCATATTAAACGCACTGTGGAGTGCTGGAACACAAGAAGCGTGTTATTTCGCATTAAATAGCACGAAAACAGCGGTTTCGGTGATTCTGCATACTTCTCACAGAAGAATATCCAAGATTATCGTAGAAAATACATGTCTCAGCTAGAAACCCCACGAAAAGGAAGATATCGCAGTTTCCGCATACCAAACGCACTGTGGAGTGCTGAAAACACCAGAAAACGTGTTTTTCGCATTAAATAGCACGACAACAGCGATTTCGGTGATTCTGCACACTTGTCACAGAGGAATCATGAAGATTAACACTGAGAATGCATATTTCAGCTGGAAACCCAACGAATCGAAGATATCGCAGTTTCCGCACTTTAAACGCACTGTGGAGTGCTGAAAACACCAGAAAACGTGTTTTTCGCATTCAATAGCTCGAAAACAGCGATTTTGGTGATTCTGCACACTTGTCACAGAAGAATCATGAAGATTATCACTGAAAATGCATATCTCAGCTGGAAACCCAACGAATTCGGAGATATCGCAGTTTCCGCATATCAAACGCACTGTGGAGTGCTGAAAACACCAGAAAACGTGTTTTTCGCATTAAATAGCTCGAAAACTGCGATTTTGGTGATTCTGCACACTTGTCACAGAAGAATCATGAAGATTATCACTGAAAATGCATATCTCAGCGGGAAACCCAACGAATCGAAGATATCGCAGTTTCCGCACTTTAAACGCACTGTGGAGTGCTGAAAACACCAGAAAACGTGATTTTCGCATTCAATAGCTCGAAAACAGCGATTTTGGTGATTCTGCACACTTGTCACAGAGGAATCATGAAGATTAACACTGAGAATGCATATTTCAGCTGGAAACCCAACGAATCGAAGATATCGCAGTTTCCGCACTTTAAACGCACTGTGGAGTGCTGAAAACACTAGAAAACGTGTTTTTCGCATTCAATAGCTCGAAAACAGCGATTTTGGTGATTCTGCACACTTGTCACAGAAGAATCATGAAGATTATCACTGAAAATGCATATCTCAGCTGGAAACCCAACGAAACCGGAGATATCGCAGTTTCCGCATGTCAAACGCACTGTGGAGTGCTGGAACGCAAGAAACGTGTTATTTCGCACTAAATAGCACGAAAACAGCGATTTCGGTGAATCTGCATCCTTCTCACATAAGAATATCCAAGATTATCGTAGAAAATGCATATCTCAGCAGAAAACCCCACGAAAACGAGGATATCGCAGTTTCCGCATGTCAAGAGCACTGTGGAGTGCTGAAAACACCAGAAAACGTGTTTTTCGCATTAAATAGCACGACCAGAGCGATTTCGGTGATTCTGCACACTTGTCACAGAAGAATCGTGTAGATTATCATTGAAAATGCATATGTCAGCTGGAAACACAACGAAACCGAAGATATCGCTGTATCCGCATGTCAAACGCACTGTGGAGTGCTGAAAACACCAGAAAACGTGTTTTCACATCAAATAGCACAACAGCAGCGATTTCGGTAATTCTGCATCCTTCTCACAGAACAATATCCAAGATTATCGTAGAAAATAAATATCTCAGCTGGAAAACCCACGAAAACGAAGATATCGCAGTTTCCGCATTTCAAACGCACTGTGGAGTGCTGAAAACACCAGAAAACGTGTTTTTCGCTTTCAGTAGCACGAAGACAGCGATATCGGTGAATCTGCATACTTCTCACAGAAGAATATCCAAGATTATCGTAGAAAATACATGTCACAGCTGGAAACCCCACGAAACCGAAGATATCGCAGTTTGCGCATACCAAACGCACTGTGGAGTGCTGAAAATACCACAAAACGTGTTTTTCGCATTAAATAGCACGACAACAGCGATTTCGGTGATTCTGCACACTTGTCACAGAGGAATCATGAAGATTAACACTGAGAATGCATATTTCAGCTGGAAACCCAACGAATCGAAGATATCGCAGTTTCCGCACTTTAAACGCACTGTGGAGTGCTGAAAACACCAGAAAACGTGTTTTTCGCATTCAATAGCTCGAAAACAGCGATTTTGGTGATTCTGCACACTTGTCACAGAGGAATCATGAAGATTATCACTGAGAATGCATATTTCAGCTAGAAACCCAACGAAACCGAAGTTATCGCAGTTTCCGCACTTTAAACGCACTGTGGAGTGCTGAAAACATCAGAAAACGTGTTTTTCGCATTCAATAGCTCGAAAACAGCGATTTTGGTGATTGTGCACACTTGTCACAGCGGAATCATGAAGATTAACACTGAGAATGCATATTTCAGCTGGAAACCCAACGAATCGAAGATATCGCAGTTTCCGCATTTCAAACGCACTGTGGAGTGCTGAAAATACCAGGAAACGTGCTTTTCGCATTCAATAGCACGAAAACAGCTTTTTCTGTGATTCTGCACACTTGTCACAGAAGAATCATGAAGACTATCACTGGAAATGCATATCTCAGCTAGAAACCCCACGAAATCGAAGTTATCGCAGTTTCCGCATATTAAACGCACTGTGGAGTGCTGGAACACAAGAAGCGTGTTATTTCGCATTAAATAGCACGAAAACAGCGGTTTCGGTGATTCTGCATACTTCTCACAGAAGAATATCCAAGATTATCGTAGAAAATACATGTCTCAGCTAGAAACCCCACGAAAAGGAAGATATCGCAGTTTCCGCATACCAAACGCACTGTGGAGTGCTGAAAACACCAGAAAACGTGTTTTTCGCATTAAATAGCACGACAACAGCGATTTCGGTGATTCTGCACACTTGTCACAGAGGAATCATGAAGATTAACACTGAGAATGCATATTTCAGCTGGAAACCCAACGAATCGACGATATCGCAGTTTCCGCACTTTAAACGCACTGTGGAGTGCTGAAAACACCAGAAAACGTGATTTTCGCATTCAATAGCTCGAAAACAGCGATTTTGGTGATTCTGCACACTTGTCACAGAGGAATCATGAAGATTAACACTGAGAATGCATATTTCAGCTGGAAACCCAACGAATCGAAGATATCGCAGTTTCCGCACTTTAAACGCACTGTGGAGTGCTGAAAACACTAGAAAACGTGTTTTTCGCATTCAATAGCTCGAAAACAGCGATTTTGGTGATTCTGCACACTTGTCACAGAAGAATCATGAAGATTATCACTGAAAATGCATATCTCAGCTGGAAACCCAACGAAACCGGAGATATCGCAGTTTCCGCATGTCAAACGCACTGTGGAGTGCTGGAACGCAAGAAACGTGTTATTTCGCACTAAATAGCACGAAAACAGCGATTTTGGTGATTCTGCACACTTGTCACAGAGGAATCATGAAGATTATCACTGAGAATGCATATTTCAGCTAGAAACCCAACGAAACCGAAGTTATCGCAGTTTCCGCACTTTAAACGCACTGTGGAGTGCTGAAAACACCAGAAAACGTGTTTTTCGCATTCAATAGCTCGAAAACAGCGATTTTGGTGATTGTGCACACTTGTCACAGCGGAATCATGAAGATTAACACTGAGAATGCATATTTCAGCTGGAAACCCAACGAATCGAAGATATCGCAGTTTCTGCACTTTAAACGCACTGTGGAGTGCTGAAAACACCAGTAAACGTGATTTTCGCATTCAATAGCTCGAAAACAACGATTTTGGTGATTCTGCACACTTGTCACAGAGGAATCATGAAGATTAACACTGAGAATGCATATTTCAGCTGGAAACCCAACGAATCGAAGATATCGCAGTTTCCGCATTTCAAACGTACTGTGGAGTGCTGAAAATACCAGGAAACGTGCTTTTCGCATTCAATAGCACGAAAACAGCTTTTTCTGTGATTCTGCACACTTGTCACAGAAGAATCATGAAGACTATCACTGGAAATGCATATCTCAGCTAGAAACCCCACGAAATCGAAGTTATCGCAGTTTCCGCATATTAAACGCACTGTGGAGTGCTGGAACACAAGAAGCGTGTTATTTCGCATTAAATAGCACGAAAACAGCGGTTTCGGTGATTCTGCATACTTCTCACAGAAGAATATCCAAGATTATCGTAGAAAATACATGTCTCAGCTAGAAACCCCACGAAAAGGAAGATATCGCAGTTTCCGCATACCAAACGCACTGTGGAGTGCTGAAAACACCAGAAAACGTGTTTTTCGCATTAAATAGCACGACAACAGCGATTTCGGTGATTCTGCACACTTGTCACAGAGGAATCATGAAGATTAACACTGAGAATGCATATTTCAGCTGGAAACCCAACGAATCGACGATATCGCAGTTTCCGCACTTTAAACGCACTGTGGAGTGCTGAAAACACCAGAAAACGTGATTTTCGCATTCAATAGCTCGAAAACAGCGATTTTGGTGATTCTGCACACTTGTCACAGAGGAATCATGAAGATTAACACTGAGAATGCATATTTCAGCTGGAAACCCAACGAATCGAAGATATCGCAGTTTCCGCACTTTAAACGCACTGTGGAGTGCTGAAAACACTAGAAAACGTGTTTTTCGCATTCAATAGCTCGAAAACAGCGATTTTGGTGATTCTGCACACTTGTCACAGAAGAATCATGAAGATTATCACTGAAAATGCATATCTCAGCTGGAAACCCAACGAAACCGGAGATATCGCAGTTTCCGCATGTCAAACGCACTGTGGAGTGCTGGAACGCAAGAAACGTGTTATTTCGCACTAAATAGCACGAAAACAGCGATTTTGGTGATTCTGCACACTTGTCACAGAGGAATCATGAAGATTATCACTGAGAATGCATATTTCAGCTAGAAACCCAACGAAACCGAAGTTATCGCAGTTTCCGCACTTTAAACGCACTGTGGAGTGCTGAAAACACCAGAAAACGTGTTTTTCGCATTCAATAGCTCGAAAACAGCGATTTTGGTGATTGTGCACACTTGTCACAGCGGAATCATGAAGATTAACACTGAGAATGCATATTTCAGCTGGAAACCCAACGAATCGAAGATATCGCAGTTTCTGCACTTTAAACGCACTGTGGAGTGCTGAAAACACCAGTAAACGTGATTTTCGCATTCAATAGCTCGAAAACAACGATTTTGGTGATTCTGCACACTTGTCACAGAGGAATCATGAAGATTAACACTGAGAATGCATATTTCAGCTGGAAACCCAACGAATCGAAGATATCGCAGTTTCCGCATTTCAAACGTACTGTGGAGTGCTGAAAATACCAGGAAACGTGCTTTTCGCATTCAATAGCACGAAAACAGCTTTTTCTGTGATTCTGCACACTTGTCACAGAAGAATCATGAAGACTATCACTGAAAATGCATATCTCAGCTGAAAACCCAACGAAACCGAAGATATCGCAGCTTCCGCATATCAAACACACTGTGAAGTGCTGAAAATACCAGAAAACGTGTTTTTCGCATTCAATAGCACGAAAACAGCGAATTCGGTTATTCTGCACACTTGTCACAGCAGAATCATGAAGATTATCACTGATAATGCATATCTCAGCTGGAAACCCAACGAAACCGGAGATATCGCAGTTTCCAAATATCAAACGCACTGTGGAGTGCTGAAAACACCAGAAAACGTGTTTTTCGCATCAAATAGCACGACAACAGCGATTTCGGTAATTCTGCATCCTTCTCACAAAAGAATATTCATGATTATCGTAGAAAATATATGTCTCAGCTGGAAACCCCACGAAAACGAAGATATCGCAGTTTCCGCATATCACACGCGCAGTGGAGAGCTGAAAACACCAGAAAACGTGTTTTTCGCATTCAGTAGTACGATAACAGCGATTTCGGTGATTCTGCACACTTGTCACAGCAGAATCATAAAGATTATCACTGATAATGCATATCTCAGCTGGAAACCCAACGAAACCGGAGATATCGCAGTTTCCGCATATCAAACGCACTGTGGAGTCCTGAAAATACCAGAAAACGTGCTTTTCGCATTCAATAGCACGAAAACAGCGATTTCTGTGATTCTGCATCCTTCTCACAGAAGGCTATCCAAGATTATCGCAGAAAATGCATATCTCAGCTGCAAACCGCACGATGACATTGATATCGCTGTAGCCGTATGTCAAACGCACTGTGGACTGCTGAAAACACCAGAAAACGCGTTTTTCTCATTCAATAGCACGAACGCAGCGATATGGGTGATTCTGCATGCTTCTTACAGAAGAATATCCAAAATTGTCGTTGAAAATGTATGTCGCAGCTGGAAACCCCACGAAAACGAAGATATCGCAGTTTCCGCATTTCAAACGCACTGTGGAGTGCTGAAAATACCAGGAAACGTGCTTTTCGCATTCCATAGCACGAAAACAGCGATTTCTGTGATTCTGCACACTTGTCATAGAAGAATCATGAAGACTATCACTGAAAATGCATATCTCAGCTGAAAACCCAACGAAACCGAGGATATCGCAGTTTCCGCATATCAAACACACTGTGAAGTGCTGAAAATACCAGAAAACGTGTTTTTCGCATTCAATAGCACGAAAACAGCGAATTCGGTTATTATGCATCCTTCTCACAGAAGAATATTCAAGATTATCGTAGAAAATGCATGTCTCAGCTGGAAACACCACGTAAACGAAGATATCGCAGTTTCCGCATGTCAAGCGCACTGTGGAGTGCTGAAAACACCAGAAAACGTGTTTTTCGCATTCAATAGCACGAACGCAGCGATATGGGAGTTTCTGCATACTTCTCACAGAAGAATATCCAAGATTGGCGTTGAAAATGTATGTCGCTGCAGGAAACCCCACGAAAACGAAGATATCGCAGTTTCCGCATTTCAAACGCACTTTGAAGTGCTGCAAATACCAGAAAACGTGTTTTTCGCATTCAATCGCACGAAAACAGCGATTCCGGCGATTCTGCATGCCTCTCACTGAAGAATATCCAACATTATCGTAGAAAATGCATATATCAGCTGAAAACCCCACGAAAACGAATATATCGCAGTTTCCCCAAATCAAACGCACTGTGGACTGCTGAAAACCCCAGAAAACGCGTTTTTCGCATTCAATAGCACGAACGCAGCGATATGGGTGATTCTGCATACTTCTTACAGAAGAATATCCAAAATTGTCGTTGAAAATGTATGTCGCAGCTGGAAACCCCACGTAAACGAAGATATCGCAGTTTCCGCATTTCAAACGCACTGTGGAGTGCTGAAAATACCAGGAAACGTGCTTTTCGCATTCCATAGCACGAAAACAGCGATTTCTGTGATTCTGCACACTTGTCACAGAAGAATCATGAAGACTATCACTGAAAATGCATATCTCAGCTGAAAACCCAACGAAACCGAAAATATCGCAGTTCCCGCATATCAAACACACTGTGAAGTGCTGAAAATACCAGAAAACGTGTTTTTCGCATTCAATAGCACGAAAACAGCGAATTCGGTTATTATGCATCCTTCTCACAGAAGAATATTCAAGATTATCGTAGAAAATGCATGTCTCAGCTGGAAACACCACGTAAACGAAGATATCGCAGTTTCCGCATTTCAAACGCACTTTGAAGTGCTGCAAATACCAGAAAACGTGTTTTTCGCATTCAATCGCACGAAAACAGCGATTCCGGCGATTCTGCATGCCTCTCACTGAAGAATATCCAACATTATCGTAGAAAATGCATATATCAGCTGAAAACCCCACGAAAACGAATATATCGCAGTTTCCGCTTGCCAAACGCACTGTGGAGTGCTGAAAACACCAGGAATCGTGTTTTTCGCATTCAATAGCACGAACCCAGCGATATGGGTGATTCTGCATACTTCTCACAGAAGAATATCCAAAATTGTCGTTGAAAATGTATGCCGCAGCTGGAACAACCACGAAAACGAAGATATCGCAGTTTCCGCTTGCCAAACGCACTGTGGAGTGCTGAAAACACCAGGAAACGTGTTTTTCGCAATCAATAGCACGAAAACAGCGAATTCGGTGATTATGCACACTTGTCACAGCAGAATCATGAAGATTATCACTGATAATGCATATCTCAGCTGGATACCCAACGAAACCGGAGATATCGCAGTTTCCGCATATCAAACGCACTGTGGAGTGCTGAAAACACCAGAAAAAGTGTTTTTCGCATCAAGTAGCACGACAACAGCGATTTCGATTTTTCTGCATCCTTCTCACCGAAGAATATTCAAGATTATCGTAGAAAATATATGTCTCAGCTGGAAACCCCACGAAAACGAAGATATCGCAGTTTCCGCATATCAAACGCACTGTGGAGTGCTGAAGACACCAGAATACGTGTTTCTCGTATTCAATAGCACGAAAACAGCGATTTCGGTGATTCTGCATACTTCTCACAGAAGAATATCCAAGATTATCGTAGCAAATGCATCTCTCAGCTGGAAGCCCCACGAAAACGAAGATATCGCAGTTTCCCCAAATCAAACGCACTGTGGACTGCTGAAAACACCAGAAAACGCGTTTTTCGCATTCAATAGCACGAACGCAGCGATATGGGTGATTCTGCATACTTCTTACAGAAGAATATCCAAAATTGTCGTTGAAAATGTATGTCGCAGCTGGAAACCCCACGTAAACGAAGATATCGCAGTTTCCGCATTTCAAACGCACTGTGGAGTGCTGAAAATACCAGGAAACGTGCTTTTCGCATTCCATAGCACGAAAACAGCGATTTCTGTGATTCTGCACACTTGTCACAGAAGAATCATGAAGACTATCACTGAAAATGCATATCTCAGCTGAAAACCCAACGAAACCGAAAATATCGCAGTTCCCGCATATCAAACACACTGTGAAGTGCTGAAAATACCAGAAAACGTGTTTTTCGCATTCAATAGCACGAAAACAGCGAATTCGGTTATTATGCATCCTTCTCACAGAAGAATATTCAAGATTATCGTAGAAAATGCATGTCTCAGCTGGAAACGCCACGTAAACGAAGATATCGCAGTTTCCGCATGTCAAGCGCACTGTGGATTGCTGAAAACACCAGAAAACGTGTTTTTCGCATTCAATAGCACGAACGCAGCGATATGGGAGTTTCTGCATACTTCTCACAGAAGAATATCCAAGATTGGCGTTGAAAATGTATGTCGCTGCAGGAAACCCCACGAAAACGAAGATATCGCAGTTTCCGCATTTCAAACGCACTTTGAAGTGCTGCAAATACCAGAAAACGTGTTTTTCGCATTCAATCGCACGAAAACAGCGATTCCGGCGATTCTGCATGCCTCTCACTGAAGAATATCCAACATTATCGTAGAAAATGCATATATCAGCTGAAAACCCCACGAAAACGAATATATCGCAGTTTCCGCTTGCCAAACGCACTGTGGAGTGCTGAAAACACCAGGAATCGTGTTTTTCGCATTCAATAGCACGAACCCAGCGATATGGGTGATTCTGCATACTTCTCACAGAAGAATATCCAAAATTGTCGTTGAAAATGTATGCCGCAGCTGGAACAACCACGAAAACGAAGATATCGCAGTTTCCGCTTGCCAAACGCACTGTGGAGTGCTGAAAACACCAGGAAACGTGTTTTTCGCAATCAATAGCACGAAAACAGCGAATTCGGTGATTATGCACACTTGTCACAGCAGAATCATGAAGATTATCACTGATAATGCATATCTCAGCTGGATACCCAACGAAACCGGAGATATCGCAGTTTCCGCATATCAAACGCACTGTGGAGTGCTGAAAACACCAGAAAACGTGTTTTTCGCATCAAGTAGCACGACAACAGCGATTTCGATTTTTCTGCATCCTTCTCACCGAAGAATATTCAAGATTATCGTAGAAAATATATGTCTCAGCTGGAAACCCCACGAAAACGAAGATATCGCTGTTTCCGCATATCAAACGCACTGTGGAGTGCTGAAGACACCAGAATACGTGTTTCTCGTATTCAATAGCACGAAAACAGCGATTTCGGTGATTCTGCATACTTCTCACAGAAGAATATCCAAGATTATCGTAGCAAATGCATCTCTCAGCTGGAAGCCCCACGAAAACGAAGATATCGCAGTTTCCCCAAATCAAACGCACTGTGGACTGCTGAAAACACCAGAAAACGCGTTTTTCGCATTCAATAGCACGAACGCAGCGATATGGGTGATTCTGCATACTTCTTACAGAAGAATATCCAAAATTGTCGTTGAAAATGTATGTCGCAGCTGGAAACCCCACGTAAACGAAGATATCGCAGTTTCCGCATTTCAAACGCACTGTGGAGTGCTGAAAATACCAGGAAACGTGCTTTTCGCATTCCATAGCACGAAAACAGCGATTTCTGTGATTCTGCACACTTGTCACAGAAGAATCATGAAGACTATCACTGAAAATGCATATCTCAGCTGAAAACCCAACGAAACCGAAAATATCGCAGTTCCCGCATATCAAACACACTGTGAAGTGCTGAAAATACCAGAAAACGTGTTTTTCGCATTCAATAGCACGAAAACAGCGAATTCGGTTATTATGCATCCTTCTCACAGAAGAATATTCAAGATTATCGTAGAAAATGCATGTCTCAGCTGGAAACACCACGTAAACGAAGATATCGCAGTTTCCGCATGTCAAGCGCACTGTGGATTGCTGAAAACACCAGAAAACGTGTTTTTCGCATTCAATAGCACGAACGCAGCGATATGGGAGTTTCTGCATACTTCTCACAGAAGAATATCCAAGATTGGCGTTGAAAATGTATGTCGCTGCAGGAAACCCCACGAAAACGAAGATATCGCAGTTTCCGCATTTCAAACGCACTTTGAAGTGCTGCAAATACCAGAAAACGTGTTTTTCGCATTCAATCGCACGAAAACAGCGATTCCGGCGATTCTGCATGCCTCTCACTGAAGAATATCCAACATTATCGTAGAAAATGCATATATCAGCTGAAAACCCCACGAAAACGAATATATCGCAGTTTCCGCTTGCCAAACGCACTGTGGAGTGCTGAAAACACCAGGAATCGTGTTTTTCGCATTCAATAGCACGAACCCAGCGATATGGGTGATTCTGCATACTTCTCACAGAAGAATATCCAAAATTGTCGTTGAAAATGTATGCCGCAGCTGGAACAACCACGAAAACGAAGATATCGCAGTTTCCGCTTGCCAAACGCACTGTGGAGTGCTGAAAACACCAGGAAACGTGTTTTTCGCAATCAATAGCACGAAAACAGCGAATTCGGTGATTATGCACACTTGTCACAGCAGAATCATGAAGATTATCACTGATAATGCATATCTCAGCTGGATACCCAACGAAACCGGAGATATCGCAGTTTCCGCATATCAAACGCACTGTGGAGTGCTGAAAACACCAGAAAACGTGTTTTTCGCATCAAGTAGCACGACAACAGCGATTTCGATTTTTCTGCATCCTTCTCACCGAAGAATATTCAAGATTATCGTAGAAAATATATGTCTCAGCTGGAAACCCCACGAAAACGAAGATATCGCAGTTTCCGCATATCAAACGCACTGTGGAGTGCTGAAGACACCAGAATACGTGTTTCTCGTATTCAATAGCACGAAAACAGCGATTTCGGTGATTCTGCATACTTCTCACAGAAGAATATCCAAGATTATCGTAGCAAATGCATCTCTCAGCTGGAAGCCCCACGAAAACGAAGATATCGCAGTTTCCCCAAATCAAACGCACTGTGGACTGCTGAAAACACCAGAAAACGCGTTTTTCGCATTCAATAGCACGAACGCAGCGATATGGGTGATTCTGCATACTTCTTACAGAAGAATATCCAAAATTGTCGTTGATAATGTATGTCGCAGCTGGAAACCCCACGTAAACGAAGATATCGCAGTTTCCGCATTTCAAACGCACTGTGGAGTGCTGAAAATACCAGGAAACGTGCTTTTCGCATTCCATAGCACGAAAACAGCGATTTCTGTGATTCTGCACACTTGTCACAGAAGAATCATGAAGACTATCACTGAAAATGCATATCTCAGCTGAAAACCCAACGAAACCGAAAATATCGCAGTTCCCGCATATCAAACACACTGTGAAGTGCTGAAAATACCAGAAAACGTGTTTTTCGCATTCAATAGCACGAAAACAGCGAATTCGGTTATTATGCATCCTTCTCACAGAAGAATATTCAAGATTATCGTAGAAAATGCATGTCTCAGCTGGAAACACCACGTAAACGAAGATATCGCAGTTTCCGCATTTCAAACGCACTTTGAAGTGCTGCAAATACCAGAAAACGTGTTTTTCGCATTCAATCGCACGAAAACAGCGATTCCGGCGATTCTGCATGCCTCTCACTGAAGAATATCCAACATTATCGTAGAAAATGCATATATCAGCTGAAAACCCCACGAAAACGAATATATCGCAGTTTCCGCTTGCCAAACGCACTGTGGAGTGCTGAAAACACCAGGAATCGTGTTTTTCGCATTCAATAGCACGAACCCAGCGATATGGGTGATTCTGCATACTTCTCACAGAAGAATATCCAAGATTATCGTAGAAAATGCATATCTCAGCTGGAAAACCTACGAAAACGACGATATCGCAGCTTCCGCATTTCAAACGCACTGTGGAGTGCTGAAAACACCAGAAAACGTGTTTTTCACATCAAATAGCACGACAACAGCGATTTCAGTAATTCTGCATCCTTCTCACAGAAGAATATCCAAGATTATAGTAGGAAATGCATATCTCAGCTGCAAACCCATCGAAACCGCAGATATCGCAGTTTCCGCATATCAAACGCACTGTGGAGTGCTGGAACACAGGAAGCGGGTTATTTCGCATTAAATAGCAGTAATCCAGCGATTTGGGTGTTTTTGCACACAGGTCACAGATGAAACTCGAAGATTATCACTGAAAATGCATATCTCAGCTAGAAACCCCACGAAAACGAAGATATCACAGTTTCCGCATGTCAAGCGCACTGTGGAGTGCTGAAAACTCCAGTAAACGCGTTTTCCGCATTCAATAGCACGAGAACAGCGGTTTCGGTGATTCTGCACACTTGTCACAGATGAATCATGAAGATTATCACTGAGAATGCATATCTCAGCTGGAAACCCAACGAAACCGAAGGTATCGCAGTTTCCGCATATCAAACGCACTGTGGGGTGCTGGAACACAAGAAGCGTGTTATTTCGCATTAAAAAGCAGTTAGCGTGCGATTTCGGTGATTATGCACACTTGTCACAGAAGAATCCCGATGATTATCACTGAAAATACATATCTCAACTGGAAACCCAACGAAACCGAAGATATCGCAGTTTCCGCATATCAAACGCACTGTGGAGTGCTGAACACACCAGAAAACGTGTTTTTCGCATAAAATAGCACGACAACAGCGATTTCGGTGATTCTGCACACTTGTCACAGAAGAATCATGAAGATTATCGCTGAAAATGCATATCTCAGCTAGAAACCCCACGAAATTGAAGATATCGCAGTTTCCGCAAGTCAAGCGCACTGTGGAGTGCTGAAAACTCCAGGAAACGTGTTTTCCGCATTCAATAGCACGAGAACAGCGATTTCGGGGATTCTGCACACTTGTCACAGAAGAATCATGAAGATTAACACTGAGAATGCATATTTCAGCTGGAAACCCAACAAAACCGAAGATATCGCAGTTTCAGCACTTTAAACGCACTGTGAAGTGCTGAAAACACCCGAAAACGTGTTTTTCGCATTCAATAGCTCAAAAACAGCGATTTTGGTGATTCTGCACCCTTGGCACAGAAGAATCATGAAGATTATCACTGAAAATGCATATCTCAGCTGGAAACCCCACGAAACCGGAGATATCGCAGTTTCCGCATGTCAAACGCACTGTGGTGTGCTGGAACGCAAGAAACGTGTTATTTCGCACTAAATAGCACGAAAACAGCGATTTCGGTGAATCTGCATCCTTCTCACAGAAGAATATCCAAGATTATCGTAGAAAATGCATATCTCAGCAGAAAACCCCACGAAAACGAGGATATCGCAGTTTCCGCATGTCAAGCGCACTGTGGAGTGCTGAAAACACCAGAAAACGTGTTTTTCGCATTAAATAGCACGACCAGATCGATTTCGGTGATTCTGCACACTTGTCACAGAAGAATCATGAAGATTATCATTGAAAATGCATATGTCAGCTGGAAACACAACGAAACCGAAGATATCGCTGTATCCGCATGTCAAACGCACTGTGGAGTGCTGAAAACACCAGAAAACGTGTTTTCACATCAAATAGCACAACAGCAGCGATTTCGGTAATTCTGCATCCTTCTCACAGAAGAAGATTCAAGATTATCGTAGAAAGTACATGCCTCAGCTGGAAAGCCCACGAAATCGAAGATATCGCAGTTTCCGCATATCAAACGCACTGTGGAGTGCTGAAAACACCAGGAAACGTGTTTTTCTCATTCAATTGCACGACAACAGCGATTTCGGTGATTCTGCACACTTGTCACAGAGGAATCATGAAGATGAACACTGAGAATGCATATTTCAGCTAGAAACCCAACGAAACCGAAGTTATCGCAGTTTCCGCACTTTAAACGCACTGTGGAGTGCTGAAAACACCAGAAAACGTGTTTTTCGCATTAAATAGCTCCAAAACAGCGATTTTGGTGATTCTGCACACTTGTCACAGGAGAGTCATGAAGATTATCACCGAGAATGCATATTTCAACTAGAAACCTAACGAAACCGAAGTTATCGCAGTTTCCGCACTTTAAACGCACTGTGGAGTGCTGAAAAAACCAGAAAACGTGTTTTTCGCATTAAATAGCACGACAACAGCGATTTCGGTGATTCTGCACACTTGTCACAGAAGAATCATGAAGATTAACACTGAGAATGCATATTTCAGCTGGAAACCCAACAAAACCGAAGATATCGCAGTTTCCGCACTTTAAACGCACTGTGGAGTGCTGAAAACACCAGAAAACGTGTTTTTCGCATTCAATAGCTCGAAAACAGCGATTTTGGTGATTCTGCACCCTTTGCACAGAAGAATCATGAAGATTATCACTGAAAATGCATATCTCAGCTGGAAACCCAACGAAACCGGAGATATCGCAGTTTCCGCATGTCAAACGCACTGTGGAGTGCTGGAACGCAAGAAACCTGTTATTTCGCACTAAATAGCACGAAAACAGCGATTTCGGTGAATCTGCATCCTTCTCACAGAAGAATATCCAAGATTATCGTAGAAAATGCATATCTCAGCTGAAAACCCCACGAAATCGAGGATATCGCAGTTTCCGCATGTCAAGCGCACTGTGGAGTGCTGAAAACACCAGAAAACGTGTTTTTCGCATTAAATAGCACGACCAGAGCGATTTCGGTGATTCTGCACACTTGTCACAGAAGAATCATGAAGATTATCACGGAAAATGCATATTTCAGCTGGAAACCCAACGAATTGAAGATATCGCAGTTTCCGCACTTTAACCGCACTGTGGAGTGCTGAAAACACCAGAAAACGTGTTTTTCGCATTCAATAGCTCGAAAACAGCGATTTTGGTGATTCTGCACACTTGTCACAGAGGAATCATGAAGATTATCACTGAGAATGCATATTTCAGCTAGAAAACCAACGAAACCGAAGATATCGCAGTTTCCGCACTTTACACGCACTGTGGAGTGCTGAAAACACCAGAAAACGTGTTTTTCGCATTCAATAGCTCGAAAACAGCGATTTTGGTGATTCTGCACACTTGTCACAGAGGAATCATGAAGATTAACACTGAGAATGCATATTTCAGCTGGAAACCCAACGAATCGAAGATATCGCAGTTTCCGAACTTTAAACGCACTGTGGAGTGCTGAAAACACCAGAAAACGTGTTTTTCGCATTCAATAGCTCGAAAACAGCGATTTTGGTGATTCTGCACAGTTGTCACAGAAGAATCATGAAGATTATCACTGAAAATGCATATCTCAGCTGGAAACCCAACGAAACCGGAGATATCGCAGTTTCCGCATATCAAACGCACTGTGGAGTGCTGAAAACACCAGAAAACGTGTTTTTCGCATTAAATAGCACGACAACAGCGATTTCGGTGATTCTGCACACTTGTCACAGAAGGATCATGAAGATTAACACTGAGAATGCATATTTCAGCTAGAAACCCAACGAAACCGAAGTTATCGCAGTTTCCGCACTTTAAACGCACTGTGGAGTGCTGAAAACACCAGAAAACGTGTTTTTCGCATTCAATAGCTCGAAAATAGCGATTTTGGTGATTCTGCACACTTGTCACAGAGGAATCATGAAGATTATCACTGAGAATGCATATTTCAGCTAGAAACCCCACGAAATCGAAGTTATCGCAGTTTCCGCATATTAAACGCACTGTGGAGTGCTGGAACACAAGAAGCGTGGTATGTCGCATTAAATAGCACGAAAACAGCGGTTTCGGTGATTCTGCATACTTCTCACAGTAGAATATCCAAGATTATCGTAGAAAATACATGTCTCAGCTAGCAAGCCCACGAAAACGAAGATATCGCAGTTTCCGCATACCAAACGCACTGTGGAGTGCTGAAAACACCAGAAAACGTGTTTTTCGCATTAAATAGCACGACAACAGCGATTTCGGTGATTCTGCACACTTGTCACAGAAGGATCATGAAGATTAACACTGAGAATGCATATTTCAGCTGGAAACCCAACAAAACCGAAGATATCGCAGTTTCCGCACTTTAAACGCACTGTGGAGTGCTGAAAACACCAGAAAACGTGTTTTTCGCATTCAATAGCTCGAAAACAGCGATTTTGGTGATTCTGCACCCTTGGCACAGAAGAATCATGAAGATTATCATTGAAAATGCATATCTCAGCTGGAAACCCAACGAAACCGAAGTTATCGCAGTTTCCGCACTTTAAACGCACTGTGGAGTGCTGATCACACCAGAAAACGTGTTTTTCGCATAAAATAGCACGACAACAGCGATTTCGGTGATTCTGCACACTTGTAACAGAAGAATCATGAAGATTATCGCTGAAAATGCAACTCTCAGCTGGAAACCCAACGATACCGGAGATATCGTTGTATCCGAATGTCAAACGCACTGTGGAGTGCGGGAACACAAGAAGCGTGTTATTTCGCATTAAATAGCACGAAAACAGCGGTATCGGTGATTCTGCATACTTATCACAGAAGAATATCCAAGATTATCGTAGAAAATACATGTCTCAGCTAGAAACCCCACGAAAACGAAGATATCGCAGTTTCCGCATACCAAACGCACTGTGGAGTGCTGAAAACACCAGAAAACGTGTTTTTCGCATTAAATAGCACGACAACAGCGATTTCGGTGATTCTGCACACTTGTCACAGAGGAATCATGAAGATTAACACTGAGAATGCATATTTCAGCTGGAAACCCAACGAATCGAAGATATCGCAGTTTCCGCACTTTAACCGCACTGTGGAGTGCTGAAAACACCAGAAAACGTGTTTTTCGCATTCAATAGCTCGAAAACAGCGATTTTGGTGATTCTGCACACTTGTCACAGAAGAATCATGAAGATTATCACTGAAAATGCATATCTCAGCTGGAAACCCAACGAAACCGGAGATATCGCAGTTTCCGCATATCAAACGCACTGTGGAGTGCTGAAAACACCAGAAACCGTGTGTTTCGCATTAAATAGCTCGAAAACAGCGATTTTGGTGATTCTGCACACTTGTCACAGAAGAATCATGAAGATTATCACTGGAAATGCATATCTCAGCTAGAAACCCCACGAAATCGAAGTTATCGCAGTTTCCGCATATTAAACGCACTGTGGAGTGCTGGAACACAAGAAGCGTGTTATTTCGCATTAAATAGCACGAAAACAGCGGTTTCGGTGATTCTGCATACTTCTCACAGAAGAATATCCAAGATTATCGTAGAAAATACATGTCTCAGCTAGCAACCCCACGAAAACGAAGATATCGCAGTTTCCGCATACCAAACGCACTGTGGAGTGCTGAAAACACCAGAAAACGTGTTTTTCGCATTAAATAGCAAGACAACAGCGATTTCGGTGATTCTGCACACTTGTCACAGAGGAATCATGAAGATTATCACTGAGAATGCATATTTCAGCTAGAAACCCAACGAAACCGAAGATATCGCAGTTTCCGCACTTTACACGCACTGTGGAGTGCTGAAAACACCAGAAAACGTGTTTTTCGCATTCAATAGCTCGAAAACAGCGATTTTGGTGATTCTGCACACTTGTCACAGAGGTATCATGAAGATTAACACTGAGAATGCATATTTCAGCTGGAAACCCAACGAATCGAAGATATCGCAGTTTCCGAACTTTAAACGCACTGTGGAGTGCTGAAAACACCAGAAAACGTGTTTTTCGCATTCAATAGCTCGAAAACAGCGATTTTGGTGATTCTGCACACTTGTCACAGAAGAATCATGAAGATTATCACTGAAAATGCATATCTCAGCTGGAAACCCAACGAAACCGGAGATATCGCAGTTTCCGCATATCAAACGCACTGTGGAGTGCTGAAAACACCAGAAAACATGTTTTCACATCAAATAGCACAACAACAGCGATTTCGGTAATTCTGCATCCTTCTCACAGAAGAATATCCAAGATTATCGTAGAAAATAAATGTCTCAGCTGGAAAACCCACGAAAACGAAGATATCGCAGTTTCCGCACTTTAAACGCACTGTGGAGTGCTGAAAACACCAGAAAACGTGTTTTTGGCATTAAATAGCACGACAACAGCGATTTCGGTGATTCTGCACACTTGTCACAGAAGAATCATGAAGATTATCATTGAAAATGCATATGTCAGCTGGAAACACAACGAAACCGAAGATATCGCTGTATCCGCATGTCAAACGCACAGTGGAGCGCTGATAACACCAGAAAACGTGTTTTCACATCAAATAGCACAACAACAGCGATTTCGGTAATTCTGCATCCTTCTCACAGAAGAATATCCAAGATTATCGTAGAAAATACATGTCTCAGCTGGAAACCCCACGAAAACGAAGATATCGCAGTTTCCGCATACCAAACGCACTGTGGAGTGCTGAAAACACCAGAAAACATGTTTTTCGCATTAAATAGCACGACTACAGCGATTTCGGTGATTCTGCACACTTGTCACAGAGGAATCATGAAGATTATCACTGAGAATGCATATTTCAGCTAGAAACCCAACGAAACCGAAGATATCGCAGTTTCCGCACTTTAAACGCACTGTGGAGTGCTGAAAGCACCAGAAAACGTGTTTTTCGCATTCAATAGCTCGAAAACAGCGATTTTGGTAATTCTGCACACTTGTCACAGAAGAATCATGAAGATTATCACTGAAAATGCATATTTCAGCTAGAAACCCAACGAAACCGAAGTTATCGCAGTTTCCGCACTTTAAACGCACTGTGGAGTGTTGAAAACACCAGAAAACGTGTTTTTCGCATTCAATAGCTCGAAAACAGCGATTTTGGTGATTCTGCACACTTGTCACAGTGGAATCATGAAGATTAACACTGAGAATGCATATTTCAGCTGGAAACCCAACGAATCGAAGATATCGCAGTTTCCGAACTTTAAACGCACTGTGGAGTGCTGAAAACACCAGAAAACGTGTTTTTCGCATTAAATAGCACGACCAGAGATATTTCGGTGATTCTGCACACTTGTCACAGAAGAATCATGAAGATTATCATTGAAAATGCATATGTCAGCTGGATACACAACGAAACCGAAGATATCGCTGTATCCGCATGTCAAACGCACTGTGGAGTGCTGAAAACACCAGAAAACGTGTTTTCACATCAAATAGCACAACAACAGCGATTTCGGTAATTCTGCATCCTTCTCACAGAAGAATATCCAAGATTATCGTAGAAAATAAATATCTCAGCTGGAAAACCCACGAAAACGAAGATATCGCAGTTTCCGCATTTCAAACGCACTGTGGTGTGCTGAAAACACCAGAAAACGTGTTTTTCGCTTTCAGTAGCACGAAGACAGCGATTTCGGTGAATCTGCATACTTCTCACAGAATAATATCCAAGATTATCACTGAAAATGCATAACTCAGCTGGAAACCCAACGAAACCGGAGATATCGCAGTTTCCGCATATCAAACGCACTGTGGAGTGCTGAAAACACCAGAAAACGTGTTTTTCGCATTCAATAGCTCGAAAACAGAGATTTTGGAGATTCTGCACACTTGTCACAGAAGAATCATGAAGATTATCAGGGAAAATGCATATCTGAGCTGGAAACCAAACGAAACCGAAGATATCGCTGTATCCGCATGTCAAACGCACTGTGGAGTGCTGAAAACACCAGAAAACGTGTTTTCACATCAAATAGCACAACAACAGCGATTTCGGTAATTCTGCATCCTTCTCACAGAAGAATATCCAAGATTATCGTAGAAAATAAATATCTCAGCTGGAAAACCCACGAAAACGAAGATATCGCAGTTTCCGCATTTTAAACGCACTGTGGTGTGCTGAAAACACCAGCAAACGTGTTTTTCGCTTTCAGTAGCACGAAGACAGCGATTTCGGTGAATCTGCATACTTCTCACAGAATAATATCCAAGATTATCGTAGAAAATACATGTCACAGCTGGAAACCCCACGAAACGAAGATATCGCAATTTCCGCATGTCAAGCGCACTGTGAAGTGCCGAAAACACCAGAAAACGTGTTTTTCGCATTAAGTAGCACTAAAACAGCGATCTCGGTGCTTCTGCACACATGCCACAGAAGATTCACGAAGACTGTCGCTGAAAATGCATATCTCAGCTGGAAACCCCACGGATCGAGGATATCGCCGGTTCTGCATATCATGCGCACTGTGTAGTGCTGAAAACACCAGAAAACGTGTTTTTCGATATATGTAGCACTAATACAGGGATCCAGGTGATTCTGCATTCTTGTCACAGAAGAATCACGAAGATTATTGCTGATAATGCATATCTCAGCTGGAAACCCCACGAAAACGAAGATATTGCAGTTTCCGCATGTCAAGCGCACTGTGTAGTGCTGAAAACACGAGAAAACGTGTTTTTCGGTATATATAGCACTAATACAGGGAGCTAGGTGATTCTGCATACATATCACAGAAGAATCACGAAGATTATCGCTGAAAATGCATATCTCAGCTGGAAACACCACGCATCGAAGATATCGCCGGTTCTGCATATCATGCGCACTGTGTAGTGCTGAAAACACCAGAAAACGTGTTTTTCGATATATGTAGCACTAATACAGGGATCCCGGTGATTCTGCATTCTTGTCACAGAAGAATCACGAAGATTATTGCTGATAATGCATATCTCAGCTGGAAACCCCACGAAAACGAAGATATTGCAGTTTCCGCATGTCAAGCGCACTGTGTAGTGCTGAAAACACGAGAAAACGTGTTTTTCGGTATATATAGCACTAATACAGGGAGCTAGGTGATTCTGCATACATATCACAGAAGAATCACCAAGATTATCGCTGAAAATGCATATCTCAGCTGGATACCCCACGGATCCAGGATATCGCCGGTTCTGCATATCATGCGCACTGTCTAGTGCTGAAAACACCAGAAAACAAGTTTTTCGGTATATATAGCACTAATACAGGGAGCTAGGTGATTCTGCATACATTTCACAGAAGAATCACGAAGATTATCGCTGAAAATGCATATCTCAGCTGGAAACCCCACGGATCGAGGATATCGCCGGTTCTGCATATCATGCGCACTGTGTAGTGCTGAAAACACCAGAAAACGTGTTTTTCGGTATATGTAGCACTAATACAGGGATCCCGGTGATTTTGCATTCTTGTCACAGAAGAATCACGAAGATTATTGCTGATAATGCATATCTCAGCTGGAAACCCCACGAAAACGAAGATATTGCTGTTTCCGCATGTGAAGCGCACTGTGGAGTGCGGAAGACACCAGAAAACGTGTTTTTCGCATCAAATAGCACGACAACAGCGATTTCGGTACTTCTGCACAATTGTCACAGAATAATCATGAAGATTATCCCTGAAAATGCATATCTCAGCTGGAAACCTAGCGAAACCGGAGATGTAGCAGTTTCCGCATATCAAACGCACTGTGGAGTGCTGAAAACCCCAGAAAACGTGTTTTTCGCATCAAACAGCACGACAACAGCGATTTCGGTAATTCTGCATCCTTCTCACCGAAGAATATTCAAGATTATCGTAGAAAATGCATATCTCGGCTGGAAACCCCACGAAAACGAAGATATTGCAGTTTCCGCATGTCAAGCGCACTGTGGAGTGCCGAAAACACCAGAAAACGTGTTTTTCGCATTCAATAGCACTAAAGAAGCGATATGGGTGATTCTGGATACTTCTAACAGCAGAATATTCAAGATTATCGTAGAAAATGCATATCTCGGCTGGAAACCCCACGAAAACGAAGATATTGCAGTTTCCGCATGTCAAGCGCACTGTGGAGTGCCGAAAACACCAGAAAACGTGTTTTTCGATATATGTAGCACTAATACAGGGATCCCGGTGATTTTGCATTCTTGTCACAGAAGAATCACGAAGCTTATTGCTGATAATGCATATCTCAGCTGGAAACCCAACAAAACCGAAGATATCGCAGTTTCCGCACTTTAAACGCACTGTGGAGTGCTGAAAACACCAGAATACGTGTTTTTCGCATTCAATAGCTCGAAAACAGCGATTTTGGTGATTCTGCACCCTTGGCACAGAAGAATCATGAAGATTATCACTGAAAATGCATATCTCAGCTGGAAACCCAACGAAACCGGAGATATCGCAGTTTCCGCATGTCAAACGCACTGTGGAGTGCTGGAACGCAAGAAACGTGTTATTTCGCACTAAATAGCACGAAAACAGCGATTTCGGTGAATCCGCATCCTTCTCACAGAAGAATATCCAAGATTATCGTAGAAAATGCATATCTCAGCTGAAAACCCCACGAAATCGAGGATATCGCAGTTTCCGCATGTCAAGCGCACTGTGGAGTGCTGAAAACACCAGAAAACGTGTTTTTCGCATTAAATAGCACGACCAGAGATATTTCGGAGATTCTGCACACTTGTCACAGAAGAATCATGAAGATTATCATTGAAAATGCATATGTCACCTGGAAACACAACGAAACCGAAGATATCGCTGTATCCGCATGTCAAACGCACTGTGGAGTGCTGAAAACACCAGAAAACGTGTTTTCACATCAAATAGCACAACAACAGCGATTTCGGTAATTCTGCATCCTTCTCACAGAAGAATATCCAAGATTATCGTAGAAAATAAATATCTCAGCTGGAAAACCCACGAAAACGAAGATATCGCAGTTTCCGCATTTCAAACGCACTGTGGTGTGCTGAAAACACCAGAAAACGTGTTTTTCGCTTTCAGTAGCACGAAGACAGCGATTTCGGTGAATCTGCATACTTCTCACAGAATAATATCCAAGATTATCGTAGAAAATACATGTCTCAGCTGGAAACCCCACGAAAACGAAGATATCGCAGTTTCCGCATACCAAACGCACTGTGGAGTGCTGAAAACACCAGAAAACGTGGTTTTCGCATTAAATAGCACGACAACAGCGATTTCGGTGATTCTGCACACTTGTCACAGAGGAATCATGAAGATTATCACTGAGAATGCATATTTCAGCTACAAAACCCAACGAAACCGAAGATATCGCAGTTTCCGCACTTTAAACGCACTGTGGAGTGCTGAAAACACCAGAAAACGTGTTTTTCGCATTCAATAGCTCGAAAACAGCGATTTTGGTAATTCTGCACACTTGTCACAGAAGAATCATGAAGATTATCACTGAGAATGCATATTTCAGCTAGAAACCCAACGAAACCGAAGTTATCGCAGTTTCCGCACTTTAAACGCACTGTGGAGTGCTGAAGACACCAGAAAACGTGTTTTTCGCATTCAATAGCTCGAAAACAGCGATTTTGGTGATTCTGCACGCTTGTCACAGAAGAATCATGAAGATTATCACTGAAAATGCATAACTCAGCTGGAAACCCAACGAAACCGGAGATATCGCAGTTTCCGCATATCAAACGCACTGTGGAGTGCTGAAAACACCAGAAAACGTGTTTTTCGCATTAAATAGCACGACAACAGCGATTTCGGTGATTCTGCACACTTGTCACAGAAGAATCATGAAGATTAACACTGAGAATGCATATTTCAGCTGGAAACCCAACAAAACCGAAGATATCGCAGTTTCCGCACTTTAAACGTACTGTGGAGTGCTGAAAACACCAGAATACGTGTTTTTCGCATTCAATAGCTCGAAAACAGCGATTTTGGTGATTCTGCACCCTTGGCACAGAAGAATCATGAAGATTATCACTGAAAATGCATAACTCAGCTGGAAACCCAACGAAACCGGAGATATCGTAGTTTCCGCATATCAAACGCACTGTGGAGTGCTGAAAACACCAGAAAACGTGTTTTTCGCATTCAATAGCTCGAAAACAGAGATTTTGGTGATTCTGCACACTTGTCACAGAAGAATCATGAAGATTATCAGGGAAAATGCATATCTCAGCTGGAAACCAAACGAAACCGAAGATATCGCTGTATCCGCAGGTCAAACGCACTGTGGAGTGCTGAAAACACCAGAAAACGTGTTTTCACATCAAATAGCACAACAACAGCGATTTCGGTAATTCTGCATCCTTCTCACAGAAGAATATCCAAGATTATCGTAGAAAATAAATATCTCAGCTGGAAAACCCACGAAAACGAAGATATCGCAGTTTCCGCATTTCAAACGCACTGTGGTGTGCTGAAAACACCAGAAAACGTGTTTTTCGCTTTCAGTAGCACGAAGACAGCGATTTCGGTGAATCTGCATACTTCTCACAGAATAATATCCAAGATTATCGTAGAAAACACATGTCTCAGCTGGAAACCCCACGAAAACGAAGATATCGCAGTTTCCGCATACCAAACGCACTGTGGAGTGCTGAAAACACCAGAAAACGTGTTTTTCGCATTAAATAGCACGACCACAGCGATTTCGGTGATTCTGCACACTTGTCACAGAGGAATCATGAAGATTATCACTGAGAATGCATATTTCAGCTACAAAACCCAACGAAACCGAAGATATCGCAGTTTCCGCACTTTAAACGCACTGTGGAGTGCTGAAAACACCAGAAAACGTGATTTTCGCATTCAATAGCTCGAAAACAGCGATTTTGGTAATTCTGCACACTTGTCACAGAAGAATCATGAAGATTATCACTGAGAATGCATATTTCAGCTAGAAACCCAACGAAACCGAAGTTATCGCAGTTTCCGCACTTTAAACGCACTGTGGAGTGCTGAAGACACCAGAAAACGTGTTTTTCGCATTCAATAGCTCGAAAACAGCGATTTTAGTGATTCTGCACACTTGTCACAGAAGAATCATGAAGATTATCACTGAAAATGCATAACTCAGCTGGAAACCCAACGAAACCGGAGATATCGCAGTTTCCGCTTATCAAACGCACTGTGGAGTGCTGAAAACACCAGAAAACGTGTTTTTCGCATTCAATAGCTCGAAAACAGAGATTTTGGTGATTCTGCACACTTGTCACAGAAGAATCATGAAGATTATCAGGGAAAATGCATATCTCAGCTGGAAAGCAAACGAAACCGAAGATATCGCTGTATCCGCATGTCAAACGCACTGTGGAGTGCTGAAAACACCAGAAAACGTGTTTTCACATCAAATAGCACAACAACAGCGATTTCGGTAATTCTGCATCCTTCTCACAGAAGAATATCCAAGATTATCGTAGAAAATAAATATCTCAGCTGGAAAACCCACGAAAACGAAGATATCGCAGTTTCCGCATTTCAAACGCACTGTGGTGTGCTGAAAACACCAGAAAACGTGTTTTTCGCTTTCAGTAGCACGAAGACAGCGATTTCGGTGAATCTGCATACTTCTCACAGAATAATATCCAAGATTATCGTAGAAAATACATGTCTCAGCTGGAAACCCCACGAAACCGAAGATATTGCAGTTTCCGCATGTCAAGCGCACTGTGGAGTGCTGAAAACACCAGAAAACGTGTTTTTCGAAATATGTAGCACTAATACAGGGATCCCGGTGATTCTGCATTCTTGTCACAGAAGAATAACGAAGACTGTCGCTGAAAATGCATATCTCAGCTGGAAACCCCACGGATCGAGGATATCGCCGGTTCTGCATATCATGCGCACTGTGTAGTGCTGAAAACACCAGAAAACGTGTTTTTCGATATATGTAGCACAAATACAGGGAGCCCGGTGATTCTGCATACTTTTCACAGCAGAATCACGAAGATTATCGCTGAAAATGCATATCTCAGCTGGAAACACCACGCATCGAAGATATCGCCGGTTCTGCATATCATGCGCACTGTGTAGTGCTGAAAACACCAGAAAACGTGTTTTTCGATATATGTAGCACTAATACAGGGATCCCGGTGATTCTGCATTCTTGTCACAGAAGAATCACGAAGATTATTGCTGATAATGCATATCTCAGCTGGAAACCCCACGAAAACGAAGATATTGCAGTTTCCGCATGTCAAGCGCACTGTGTAGTGCTGAAAACACGAGAAAACGTGTTTTTCGGTATATATAGCACTAATACAGGGAGCTAGGTGATTCTGCATACATATCACAGAAGAATCACGAAGATTATCGCTGAAAATGCATATCTCAGCTGGATACCCCACGGATCCAGGATATCGCCGGTTCTGCATATCATGCGCACTGTGTAGTGCTGAAAACACCTGAAAACGTGTTTTTCGATATATATATAGCACAAATACAGGGAGCCCGGTGATTCTGCATACTTTTCACAGCAGAATCACGAAGATTATCGCTGAAAATGCATATGTCAGCTGGAAACACCACGGATCGAAGATATCGCCGGTTCTGCATATCATGCGCACTGTCTAGTGCTGAAAACACCAGAAAACAAGTTTTTCGGTATATATAGCACTAATACAGGGAGCTAGGTGATTCTGCATACATTTCACAGAAGAATCACGAAGATTATCGCTGAAAATGCATATCTCAGCTGGAAACCCCACGGATCGAGGATATCGCCGGTTCTGCATATCATGCGCCCTGTGTAGTGCTGAAAACACCAGAAAACGTAATTTTCGGTATATGTAGCACTAATACAGGGATCCCGGTGATTTTGCATTCTTGTCACAGAAGAATCACGAAGATTATTGCTGATAATGCATATCTCAGCTGGAAACCCCACGAAAACGAAGATATTGCTGTTTCCGCATGTGAAGCGCACTGTGGAGTGCGGAAGACACCAGAAAACGTGTTTTTCGCATCAAATAGCACGACAACAGCGATTTCGGTACTTCTGCACAATTGTCACAGAATAATCATGAAGATTATCCCTGAAAATGCATATCTCAGCTGGAAACCTAGCGAAACCGGAGATGTAGCAGTTTCCGCATATCAAACGCACTGTGGAGTGCTGAAAACCCCAGAAAACGTGTTTTTCGCATCAAACAGCACGACAACAGCGATTTCGGTAATTCTGCATCCTTCTCACAGAAGAATATTCAAGATTATCGTAGAAAATGCATATCTCGGCTGGAAACCCCACGAAAACAAAGATATTGCAGCTTCCGCATGTCAAGCGCACTGTGGAGTGCCGAAAACACCAGAAAACGTGTTTTTCGCATTCAATAGCACGTAAGAAGCGATATGGGTGATTCTGGATACTTCTCACAGAAGAATATACAAGATTAGCGTAGAAAATACATATCTCAGCTGGAAACCCCACGAAACGAAGATATCGCAGTTTCCGCATATCAAACGCACTGTGGAGTGCTGAAAACACCAGGAAACGTGTTTTTCGATATATGTAGCACTAATACAGGGATCCCGGTGATTTTGCATTCTTGTCACTGAAGAATCACGAAGATTATTGCTGATAATGCATATCTCAGCTGGAAACCCAACAAAACCGAAGATATCGCAGTTTCCGCACTTTAAACGCACTGTGGAGTGCTGAAAACACCAGAATACGTGTTTTTCGCATTCAATAGCTCGAAAACAGCGATTTTGGTGATTCTGCACCCTTGGCACAGAAGAATCATGAAGATTATCACTGCAAATGCATATCTCAGCTGGAAACCCAACGAAACCGGAGATATCGCAGTTTCCGCATGTCAAACGCACTGTGGAGTGCTGGAACGCAAGAAACGTGTTATTTCGTACTAAATAGCACGAAAACAGCGATTTCGGTGAATCTGCATCCTTCTCACAGAAGAATATCCAAGATTATCGTAGAAAATGCATATCTCAGCTGAAAACCCCACGAAATCGAGGATATCGCAGTTTCCGCATTTCAAACGCACTGTGGTGTGCTGAAAACACCAGAAAACGTGTTTTTCGCTTTCAGTAGCACGAAGACAGCGATTTCGGTGAATCTGCATACTTCTCACAGAATAATATCCAAGATTATCGTAGAAAATACATGTCTCAGCTGGAAACCCCACGAAAACGAAGATATCGCAGTTTCCGCATACCAAACGCACTGTGGAGTGCTGAAAACACCAGAAAACGTGGTTTTCGCATTAAATAGCACGACAACAGCGATTTCGGAGATTCTGCACACTTGTCACAGAGGAATCATGAAGATTATCACTGAGAATGCATATTTCAGCTACAAAACCCAACGAAACCGAAGATATCGCAGTTTCCGCACTTTAAACGCAATGTGGAGTGCTGAAAACACCAGAAAACGTGTTTTTCGCATTCAATAGCTCGAAAACAGCGATTTTGGTAATTCTGCACACTTGTCACAGAAGAATCATGAAGATTATCACTGAGAATGCATATTTCAGCTAGAAACCCAACGAAACCGAAGTTATCGCAGTTTCCGCACTTTAAACGCACTGTGGAGTGCTGAAGACACCAGAAAACGTGTTTTTCGCATTCAATAGCTCGAAAACAGCGATTTTGGTGATTCTGCACACTTGTCACAGAAGAATCATGAAGATTATCACTGAAAATGCATAACTCAGCTGGAAACCCAACGAAACCGGAGATATCGCAGTTTCCGCATATCAAACGCACTGTGGAGTGCTGAAAACACCAGAAAACGTGTTTTTCGCATTAAATAGCACGACAACAGCGATTTCGGTGATTCTGCACACTTGTCACAGAAGAATCATGAAGATTAACACTGAGAATGCATATTTCAGCTGGAAACCCAACAAAACCGAAGATATCGCAGTTTCCGCACTTTAAACGTACTGTGGAGTGCTGAAAACACCAGAATACGTGTTTTTCGCATTCAATAGCTCGAAAACAGCGATTTTGGTGATTCTGCACCCTTGGCACAGAAGAATCATGAAGATTATCACTGAAAATGCATAACTCAGCTGGAAACCCAACGAAACCGGAGATATCGTAGTTTCCGCATATCAAACGCACTGTGGAGTGCTGGAACGTAAGAAACGTGTTATTTCGCACTAAATAGCACGAAAACAGCGATTTCGGTGAATCTGCATCCTTCTCACAGAAGAATATCCAAGATTATCGTAGAAAATGCATATCTCAGCTGAAAACCCCACGAAATCGAGGATATCGCAGTTTCCGCATGTCAAGCGCACTGTGGAGTGCTGAAAACACCAGAAAACGTGTTTTTCGCATTAAATAGCACGACCAGAGATATTTCGGTGATTCTGCACACTTGTCACAGAAGAATCATGAAGATTATCGTAGAAAATACATGTCTCAGCTGGAAACCCCACGAAAACGAAGATATCGCAGTTTCCGCATACCAAACGCACTGTGGAGTGCTGAAAACACCAGAAAACGTGGTTTTCGCATTAAATAGCACGACAACAGCGATTTCGGTGATTCTGCACAATTGTCACAGAGGAATCATGAAGATTATCACTGAGAATGCATATTTCAGCTACAAAACCCAACGAAACCGAAGATATCGCAGTTTCCGCACTTTAAACGCACTGTGGAGTGCTGAAAACACCAGAAAACGTGTTTTTCGCATTCAATAGCTCGAAAACAGCGATTTTGGTGATTCTGCACACTTGTCACAGAAGAATCATGAAGATTATCACTGAAAATGCATAACTCAGCTGGAAACCCAACGAAACCGGAGATATCGCAGTTTCCGCATATCAAACGCACTGTGGAGTGCTGAAAACACCAGAAAACGTGTTTTTCGCATTAAATAGCACGACAACAGCGATTTCGGTGATTCTGCACACTTGTCACAGAAGAATCATGAAGATTAACACTGAGAATGCATATTTCAGCTGGAAACCCAACAAAACCGAAGATATCGCAGTTTCCGCACTTTAAACGTACTGTGGAGTGCTGAAAACACCAGAATACGTGTTTTTCGCATTCAATAGCTCGAAAACAGCGATTTTGGTGATTCTGCACCCTTGGCACAGAAGAATCATGAAGATTATCACTGAAAATGCATAACTCAGCTGGAAACCCAACGAAGCCGGAGATATCGTAGTTTCCGCATATCAAACGCACTGTGGAGTGCTGGAACGTAAGAAACGTGTTATTTCGCACTAAATAGCACGAAAACAGCGATTTCGGTGAATCTGCATCCTTCTCACAGAAGAATATCCAAGATTATCGTAGAAAATGCATATCTCAGCTGAAAACCCCACGAAATCGAGGATATCGCAGTTTCCGCATGTCAAGCGCACTGTGGAGTGCTGAAAACACCAGAAAACGTGTTTTTCGCATTAAATAGCACGACCAGAGATATTTCGGTGATTCTGCACACTTGTCACAGAAGAATCATGAAGATTATCGTAGAAAATACATGTCTCAGCTGGAAACCCCACGAAAACGAAGATATCGCAGTTTCCGCATACCAAACGCACTGTGGAGTGCTGAAAACACCAGAAAACGTGGTTTTCGCATTAAATAGCACGACAACAGCGATTTCGGTGATTCTGCACACTTGTCACAGAGGAATCATGAAGATTATCGTAGAAAATACATGTCTCAGCTGGAAACCCCACGAAAACGAAGATATCGCAGTTTCCGCATACCAAACGCACTGTGGAGTGCTGAAAACACCAGAAAACGTGTTTTTCGCATTCAATAGCTCGAAAACAGCGATTTTGGTAATTCTGCACACTTGTCACAGAAGAATCATGAAGATTATCACTGAGAATGCATATTTCAGCTAGAAACCCAACGAAACCGAAGTTATCGCAGTTTCCGCACTTTAAACGCACTGTGGAGTGCTGAAGACACCAGAAAACGTGTTTTTCGCATTCAATAGCTCGAAAACAGCGATTTTGGTGATTCTGCACACTTGTCACAGAAGAATCATGAAGATTATCACTGAAAATGCATAACTCAGCTGGAAACCCAACGAAACCGGAGATATCGCAGTTTCCGCATATCAAACGCACTGTGGAGTGCTGAAAACACCAGAAAACGTGTTTTTCGCATTAAATAGCACGACAACAGCGATTTCGGTGATTCTGCACACTTGTCACAGAAGAATCATGAAGATTAACACTGAGAATGCATATTTCAGCTGGAAACCCAACAAAACCGAAGATATCGCAGTTTCCGCTCTTTAAACGTACTGTGGAGTGCTGAAAACACCAGAATACGTGTTTTTCGCATTCAATAACTCGAAAACAGCGATTTTGGTGATTCTGCACCCTTGGCACAGAAGAATCATGAAGATTATCACTGAAAATGCATAACTCAGCTGGAAACCCAACGAAGCCGGAGATATCGTAGTTTCCGCATATCAAACGCACTGTGGAGTGCTGGAACGTAAGAAACGTGTTATTTCGCACTAAATAGCACGAAAACAGCGATTTCGGTGAATCTGCATCCTTCTCACAGAAGAATATCCAACATTATCGTAGAAAATGCATATCTCAGCTGAAAACACCACGAAATCGAGGATATCGCAGTTTCCGCATGTCAAGCGCACTGTGGAGTGCTGAAAACACCAGAAAACGTGTTTTTCGCATTAAATAGCACGACCAGAGATATTTCGGTGATTCTGCACACTTGTCACAGAAGAATCATGAAGATTATCGTAGAAAATACATGTCTCAGCTGGAAACCCCACGAAAACGAAGATATCGCAGTTTCCGCATACCAAACGCACTGTGGAGTGCTGAAAACACCAGAAAACGTGGTTTTCGCATTAAATAGCACGACAACAGCGATTTCGGTGATTCTGCACACTTGTCACAGAGGAATCATGAAGATTATCACTGAGAATGCATATTTCAGCTACAAAACCCAACGAAACCGAAGATATCGCAGTTTCCGCACTTTAAACGCACTGTGGAGTGCTGAAGACACCAGAAAACGTGTTTTTCGCATTCAATAGCTCGAAAACAGCGATTTTGGTGATTCTGCACACTTGTCACAGAAGAATCATGAAGATTATCACTGAAAATGCATAACTCAGCTGGAAACCCAACGAAACCGGAGATATCGCAGTTTCCGCATATCAAACGCACTGTGGAGTGCTGAAAACACCAGAAAACGTGTTTTTCGCATTAAATAGCACGACAACAGCGATTTCGGTGAATCTGCACACTTGTCACAGAAGAATCATGAAGATTATCACTGAAAATGCATAACTCAGCTGGAAACCCAACGAAACCGGAGATATCGCAGTTTCCGCATATCAAACGCACTGTGGAGTGCTGAAAACACCAGAAAACGTGTTTTTCGCATTAAATAGCACGACAACAGCGATTTCCGTGATTCTGCACACTTGTCACAGAAGAATCATGAAGATTAACACTGAGAATGCATATTTCAGCTGGAAACCCAACAAAACCGAAGATATCGCAGTTTCCGCACTTTAAACGTACTGTGGAGTGCTGAAAACACCAGAATACGTGTTTTTCGCATTCAATAGCTCGAAAACAGCGATTTTGGTGATTCTGCACCCTTGGCACAGAAGAATCATGAAGATTATCACTGAAAATGCATAACTCAGCTGGAAACCCAACGAAACCGGAGATATCGCAGTTTCCGCATATCAAACGCACTGTGGAGTGCTGAAAACACCAGAAAACGTGTTTTTCGCATTCAATAGCTCGAAAACAGAGATTTTGGTGATTCTGCACACTTGTCACAGAAGAATCATGAAGATTATCAGGGAAAATGCATATCTCACCTGGAAACCAAACGAAACCGAAGATATCGCTGTATCCGAATGTCAAACGCACTGTGGAGTGCTGAAAACACCAGAAAACGTGTTTTTCGCTTTCAGTAGCACGAAGACAGCGATTTCGGTGAATCTGCATACTTCTCACAGAATAATATCCAAGATTATCGTAGAAAATACATGTCTCAGCTGGAAACCCCACGAAAACGAAGATATCGCAGTTTCCGCATACCAAACGCACTGTGGAGTTCTGAAAACACCAGAAAACGTGTTTTTCGCATTCAATAGCTCGAATACAGAGATTTTGGTGATTCTGCACACTTGTCACAGAAGAATCATGAAGATTATCACGGAAAATGCATATCTCAGCTGGAAACCAAACGAAACCGAAGATATCGCTGTATCCGCATGTCAAACGCACTGTGGAGTGCTGAAAACACCAGAAAACGTGTTTTCACATCAAATAGCACAACAACAGCGATTTCGGTAATTCTGCATCCTTCTCACAGAAGAATATCCAAGATTATCGTAGAAAATAAATATCTCAGCTGGAAAACCCACGAAAACGAAGATATCGCAGTTTCCGCATTTCAAACGCACTGTGGTGCGGTGAAAACACCAGAAAACGTGTTTTTCGCTTTCAGTAGCACGAAGACAGCGATTTCGGTGAATCTGCATACTTCTCACAGAATAATATCCAAGATTATCGTAGAAAATACATGTCTCAGCTGGAAACCCCACGAAACGAAGATATCGCAATTTCCGCATGTCAAGCGCACTGTGTAGTGCCGAAAACACCAGAAAACGTGTTTTTCGCATTAAGTAGCACTAAAACAGCGATCTCGGTGCTTCTGCACACATGCCACAGAAGATTCACGAAGAATATCGCTGAAAATGCATATCTCAGCTTGAAACATAACGAAAAAGGAGAATATCGACGGTTCTGCATATCGTACGCACTGTGGAGTGCTGAAAACACCAGTAAACGTGTTTTTCGCTTTAAGTAGCACTAAAACAGAGATCTCGGTGATTCTGCACACTTGCCACAGAAGATTCACGAAGATTATCGCTGAAAATGCATATCTCGGCTGGAAACCCCACGAAACCGAAGATATTGCAGTTTCCGCATGTCAAGCGCACTGTGTAGTGCTGAACACACCAGAAAACGTGTTTTTCGGTATATATAGCACTAATACAGGGAGCTAGGTGATTCTGCATACATATCACAGAAGAATCACGAAGATTATCGCTGAAAATGCATATCTCAGCTGGAAACCCCACGGATCGAGGATATCGCCGGTTCTGCATATCATGCGCATTGTGTAGTGCTGAAAACACCTGAAAACGTGTTTTTCGATATATATAGCACAAATACAGGGAGCCCTGTGATTCTGCATACTTTTCACAGCAGAATCACGAAGATTATCGCTGAAAATGCATATGTCAGCTGGAAACACCACGGATCGAAGATATCGCCGGTTCTGCATATCATGCGCACTGTCTAGTGCTGAAAACACCAGAAAACGTGTTTTTCGGTATATATAGCACTAATACAGGGAGCTAGGTGATTCTGCATACATTTCACAGAAGAATCACGAAGATTATCGCTGAAAATGCATATCTCAGCTGGAAACCCCACGGATCGAGGATATCGCCGGTTCTGCATATCATGCGCACTGTGTAGTGCTGAAAACACCAGAAAACGTGTTTTTCGATATATGTAGCACTAATACAGGGATCCCGGTGATTTTGCATTCTTGTCACAGAAGAATCACGAAGATTATTGCTGATAATGCATATCTCAGCTGGAAACCCCACGAAAACGAAGATATTGCTGTTTCCGCATGTGAAGCGCACTGTGGAGTGCCGAAAACACCAGAAAACGTGTTTTTCGCATTCAATAGCACTAAAGAAGCGATATGGGTAATTCTGGATACTTCTAACAGCAGAATATTCAAGATTATCGTAGAAAATGCATATCTCGGCTGGAAACCCCACGAAAACGAAGATATTGCAGTTTCCGCATGTCAAGCGCACTGTGGAGTGCCGAGAACACCAGAAAACGTGTTTTTCGCATTCAATAGCACTAAAGAAGCGATATGGGTAATTCTGGATACTTCTAACAGCAGAATATTCAAGATTATCGTAGAAAATGCATATCTCAGCTGGAAACCCCACGGATCGAGGATATCGCCGGTTCTGCATATCATGCGCACTGTGTAGTGCTGAAAACACCTGAAAACGTGTTTTTCGATATATATAGCACTAATACAGGGATCCCGGTGATTTTGCATTCTTGTCACAGAAGAATCACGAAGATTATTGCTGATAATGCATATCTCAGCTGGAAACCTAACGAAACCGGAGATGTAGCAGTTTCCGCATATCAAACGCACTGTGGAGTGCTGAAAACACCAAAAAACGTGTTTTTCGCATCAAACAGCACGACAACAGCGATTTCGGTAATTCTGCATCCTTCTCACAGAAGAATATTCAAGATTATCGTAGAAAATACGTGCATCACATGGAAACCCCACGAAAACGAAGATATCGCAGTTTCCGCATGTCAAGCGCGCTGTGGAGTGCTGAAGACACCAGAAAACGTGTTTTTCGCATCAAATTGCACGACAACAGCGATTTCGGTAATTCTGCACAATTGTCACAGCAGAATCATGAAGATTATCACTGAAAATGCATATCTCAGCTGGAAACGCCACGAAAACGAAGATATCGCAGTTTCCGCATGTCAAGCGCACTGTGGAGTGCTGAAAACACCAGAAAACGTGTTTTTCGCATTCAATAGCACGAAAACAGCGATTTCGGTGATACTGCACACTTGTCACAGCACAATCATGAAGATTATCACTGAAAATGCATATCTCAGCAGGAAACCCCACGAAAACGAAGATATCGCAGTTTCCGCATATCAAACGCACTGTGGAGTGCAGAAAACACCAGAAAACGTGTTTTTCGCATCAAATAGCACGACAACAGCGATTTCGATAATTCTGCATCCTTCTCACAGAAGAATATTCGAGATTATCGTAAAAAATGCATATCTCGGCTGGAAACCCCACGAAAACGAAGATATCGCAGTTTCCGCATTTCAAACGCACTGTGGAGTGCAGAAAACACCAGAAAACGTGTTTTTCGCATCAAATAGCACGACAACAGCGATTTCGGTAATTCTGCATCCTTCTCACAGAAGAATATTCAAGATTATCGTAGAAAATACATGCCTCAGCTGGAAACCCCACTAAAACGAAGATATCGCAGTTTCCGCATTTCAAACGCACTGTGGAGTGCAGAAAACACCAGAAAACGTGTTTTTCGCATCAAATAGCACGACAACAGCGATTTCGATAATTCTGCATCCTTCTCACAGAAGAATATTCGAGATTATCGTAAAAAATGCATATCTCGGCTGGAAACCCCACGAAAACGAAGATATTGCAGTTTCCGCATGTCAAGCGCATTGTGGAGTGCTGAAAACACCAGAAAATGTGTTTTTCGCATTCAATAGCACGCAAACAGCGATTTCGGTGATACTGCACACTTGTCACAGCACAATCAAGAAGATTATCACTGAAAATGCATATCTCAGCAGGAAACCCCACGAAAACGACGATATCGCAGTTTCCGCATATCAAACGCACTGTGGAACGCTGCAAACACCAGAAAACGTGTTTTTCGCATCAAATAGCACGACAACAGCGATTTCGGTAATTCTGCATCCTTCTCACAGAAGAATATTCAAGATTATCGTAGAAAATGCATATCTCGGCTGGAAACCCCACGAAAACGAAGATATTGCAGTTTCCGCATGTCAAGCGCACTGTGGAGTGCTGAAAACACCAGAAAACGTGTTTTTCGCATTCAATAGCACGAAAACAGCGATTTCGGTGATACTGCACACTTGTCACAGCACAATCATGAAGATTATCACTGAAAATGCATATCTCAGCAGGAAACCCCACGAAAACGAAGATATCGCAGTTTCCGCATATCAAACGCACTGTGGAGCGCTGCAAACACCAGAAAACGTGTTTTTCGCATCAAATAGCACGACAACAGCGATTTCGGTATTTCTGCATCCTTCTCACAGAAGAATATTCAAGATTATCGTAGAAAATGCATATCTCAGCTGGAAACGCCACGAAAACGACGATATTGCGGTTTCCGCATGTCAAGCGCACTGTGGAGTGCTGAAAACACCAGAAAACGTGTTTTTCGCATCAAATAGCACGACAACAGCGATTTTGGTAATTCTGCATCCTTCTCACAGAAGAATATTCTAGATTATCGTAGAAAATACCTGCGTCACCTGGAAACCCCACGAAAACGAAGATATCGCAGTTTCCGCATGTCAAGCGCACTGTGGAGTGCTGAAAACACCAGAAAACGTGTTTTTCGCATTCAATAGCACGAAAACATCGATTTCGGTGATACTGCACACTTGTCACAGCAGAATCATGAAGACTATCACTGAAAATGCATATCTCAGCTGGAAACCCAACGAAACCGGAGATGTCGCAGTTTCCGCATATCAAACGCACTGTGGAGTGCTGAAAACACCAGAAAGCGTGTTTTTCGCATTCAATAGCACAAAAACAGCGAATTCGGTGATTATGCACACATGTAACAGCAGAATCATGAAGATTATTACTGAAAATGCATATCTCAGCTGGAAACCCAACGAAACCGGATATGTCGCAGTTTCCGCATATCAAACGCACTGTGGAGTTCAGAAAACACCAGAAAACGTGTTTTTCGCATCAAACAGCACGACAACAGCGATTTCGGTAATTCTGCATCCTTCTCACAGAAGAATATTCAAGATTATCGTAGAAAATACATGCCTCAGCTGGAAACCCCACGGAAACGAAGATATCGCAGTTTCCGCATTTCAAACGCACTGTGGAGTGCAGAAAACACCAGAAAACGTGTTTTTCGCATCAAATAGCACGACAACAGCGATTTCGGTATTTCTGCATCCTTCTCACAGAAGAATAGTCAAGATTATCGTAAAAAATGCATATCTCGGCTGGAAACCCCACGAAAACGAAGATATCGCAGTTTCCGCATATCAAACGCACTGTGGAGCGCTGCAAACACCAGAAAACGTGTTTTTCGCATCAAATAGCACGACAACAGCGATTTCGGTATTTCTGCATCCTTCTCACAGAAGAATATTCAAGATTATCGTAGAAAATACATGCCTCAGCTGGAAACCCCACGAAAACGAAGATATCGCAGTTTCCGCATTTCAAACGCACTGTGGAGTGCAGAAAACACCAGAAAACGTGTTTTTCGCATCAAATAGCACGACAAAAGCGATTTCGGTAATTCTGCATCCTTCTCACAGAAGAATATTCTAGATTATCGTAGAAAATGCATATCTCAGCTGGAAACCCAACGAAAATGGAGATGTCGCAGTTTCCGCATATCAAACGCACTGTGGAGTGCTGAAAACACCAGAAACCGTGTTTTTCGCATCAAACAGCACGACAACAGCGATTTCGGTAATTCTGCATCCTTATCACTGAAGATTGTTCAAGATTATCTTAGAAAATACATGCCTCAGCTTGAAACCCAACGAAACCGGAGATGTCGCAGTTTCCGCATATGAAACGCACTGTGGAGTGCTGAAAACACCAGAAAACGCGTTTTTCGCATTCAATAGCACGAAAGAAACGATATGGGTGATTCTGGATACTTCTCACAGAAGAATAACGAAGATTATCGTAGAAAGTGCATATCTCAGCTGGAAACCCAACGAAACCGGAGATGTCGCAGTTTCCGCATATCAAACGCACTGTGGAGCGCTGCAAACACCAGAAAACGTGTTTTTCGCATCAAATAGCACGCCAACAGCGATTTCGGTATTTCTGCATCCTTCTCACAGAAGAATATTCAAAATTATCGTAGAAAATGCATATCTGAGCCGGAAACCCAACGAAACCGGAGATGTCGCAGTTTCCGCATATCAAACGCACTGTGGAGTGCTGAAAACACCAGAAACCGTGTTTTTCGCATCAAACAGCACGACAACAGCGATATCGGTAATTCTGCATCCTTGTCACAGAAGATTGTTCAAGATTATCGTAGAAAATGCATATCTCAGCTGGAAACCCAACGAAACCGGAGATGTCGCAGTTTCCGCATATCAAACGCACTGTGGAGTGCTGAAAACACCAGAAATCGCGTTTTTCGCATTCAATAGTACGAAGGAAGCGATATGGGTGATTCTGCATCCTTCTCACAGAAGAATATTCAAGATTATCGTAGAAAATGCATATCTCAGCTGGAAAAGCCAAGAAAACGAAGATATCGCAGTTTCCGCATGTCAAGCGCACTGTGGACTGCTGAAAACACCAGAAAACGTGTTTTTCGCATCAAATAGCACGACAACAGCAATTTCGTTATTTGTGCATCCTTCTCACAGAAGAATATTCAAGATTATCGTAGAAAATGCATATCCCTGCTGGAAACCCAACGAAACCGGAGATGTCGCAGTTACCGCATTTCAAACGCACTGCGGAGTGCAGAAAACACCAGAAAACGTGTTTTTCGTTTTAAATAGCACGAAAATAGCGATTTTTGTGATTCGGCACACTTGTCACAGAATAATCATGAAGATTATCACCGAAAATGCATATCTCGGCTGGAAACCCCACGAAACCGAAGATATTGCAGTTTCCGCATGTCAAGCGCACTGTGGAGTGCTGCAAACACCAGAAAACGTGTTTTTCGCATCAAACAGCACGACAACAGCGATTTCGGTAATTCTGCATCCTTCTCACAGAAGAATATTCAAGATTATCGTAGAAAATGCATATCTCAGCTGGAAACCCAACGAAACCGGAGATGTCGCAGTTTCCGCATATCAAACGCACTGTGGAGTGCTGAAAACACCAGAAACCGTGTTTTTCGCATCAAACAGCACGACAACAGCGAATTCGGTAATTCTGCATCCTTCTCACAGAGGATTGTTCAAGATTATCGTAGAAAATACATGCCTCAGCTGGAAACCCAACGAAACCGGAGATGTCGCAGTTTCCGCATATCAAACGCACAGTGGAGTGCTGAAAACACCAGAAAACGCGTTTTTCGCATTCAATAGCACGAAAGAAGCGATATGGGTGATTCTGGATACTTCTCACAGAAGAATAATGAAGATTATCGTAGAAAATGCATATCTCAGCTGGAAACCCAACGAAACCGGAGATGTCGCAGTTTCCGCATATCAAACGCACTGTGGAGTTCTGAAAACACCAGAAACCGTGTTTTTCGCATCAAACAGCACGACAACAGCGATTTCGGAATTTCTGCATCCTTCTCACTGAAGATTGTTCAAGATTATCGTAGAAAATACATGCCTCAGCTGGAAACCCAACGAAACCGGAGATGTCGCAGTTTCCGCATATCAAACGCACTGTGGAGTGCTGAAAACACCAGAAACCGTGTTTTTCGCATCAAACAGCACGACAACAGCGATTTCGGTAATTCTGCATCCTTCTCACAGAAGATTGTTCAAGATTATCGTAGAAAATACATGCCTCAGCTGGAAACCCAACGAAACCGGAGATGGCGCAGTTTCCGCATATCAAACGCACTGTGGAGTGCTGAAAACACCAGAAAACGTGTTTTTCGCATCAAATAGCACGACAACAGCGATTTCGGTAATTCTGCATCCTTCTCACAGAAGAATATTCAAGATTATCGTAGAAAATGCATATCTCGGCTGGAAACCCCACGAAAACGAAGATATTGCAGTTTCCGCATGTCAAGCGCACTGTGGAGTGCTGAAAACACCAGAAAACGTGTTTTTCGCATCAAACAGCACGACAACAGCGATTTCGGAAATTCTGCATCCTTCTCACAGAAGAATATTCAAGATTATCGTAGAAAATACATGCCTCAGCTGGAAACCCAACGATTCCGGAGATGTCGCAGTTTCCGCATATCAAACGCACTGTGGAGTGCTGAAAACACCAGAAAACGCGTTTTTCGCATTCAATAGCACGAAAGAAGCGATATGGGTGATTCTGGATACTTCTCACAGAAGAATAATGAAGATTATCACTGAAAATGCATATCTCAGCTGGAAACCCAACGAAACCGGAGATGTCGCAGTTTCCGCATATCAAACGCACTGTGGAGTGCTGAAATCACCAGAAAACGTGTTTTTCGCATCAAACAGCACGACAACAGCGATTTCGGTAATTCTGCATCCTTCTCACAGAAGAATATTCAAGATTATCGTAGAAAATGCATATCTCGGCTGGAAACCCCACGAAAACGAAGATATTGCAGTTTCCGCATGTCAAGCGCACTGTGGAGTGCTGAAAACACCAGAAAACGTGTTTTTCGCATTCAATAGCACGAAAACAGCGATTTCGGTGATACTGCACACTTGTCACAGCAGAATCATGAAGATTATCACTGAAAATGCATATCTCATCTGGAAACCCCACGAAAACGAAGATATCGCAGTGTCCGCATATCAAACGCACTGTGGAGCGCTGCAAACACCAGAAAACGTGTTTTTCGCATCAATAGCACGACAACAGCGATTTCGGTATTTCTGCATCCTTCTCACAGAAGAATATTCAAGATTATCGTAGAAAATGCATATTTCTGCTGGAAACCCAACGAAACCGGAGATGTCGCAGTTTCCGCATATCAAACGCACTGTGGAGTGCTGAAAACACCAGAAGACGTGTTTTTCGCGTCAAATAGCACGACAACAGCGATTTCGGTAATTCTGCATCCTTCTCACAGAAGAATATTCCAGATTATCGTAGAAAATGCATATCTCAGCTGGAAACCCCACGAAAACGAAGATATCGCAGTATCCGCATGTCAAGCGCACTGTGCAGTGCTGAAAACACCAGAAAACGCGTTTTTCGCATTCTATAGCACGAAAGAAGCGATATGGGTGATTCTGGATACTTCTCACAGAAGAATATACAAGATTATCCTAGAAAATACATGTCTCAGCTTGAAACCCCACATAACGAAGATATCGCAATTTCCGCATATCAAACGCACTGTGGAGCGCCGAAACCACCAGGAAACGTGTTTTTCGGATTTAATAGCACGAAAACAGCGATTTCTGTGATTCTGCACACATGTCACAGAAGAATCATGAAGATTATCACTGAAAATGCATATCTCAGCTGGAAACCCAACGAAACCGGAGCTGTCGCAGTTACCGCATTTCAAACGCACTGTGGAGTGCAGAAAATACCAGAAAACGTGTTTATCGCATCAAATAGCACGAAAGAAGCGATATGGGTTTTTCTGGATACTTCTCACAGAAGAATATACAAGATTATCCTAGAAAATACATGTCTCAGCTTGAAACCCCACATAACGAAGATATCGCAATTTCCGCATATCAAACGCACTGTGGAGTGCCGAAAACACCAGGAAACGTGTTTTTCGGATTTAATAGCACGAAAACAGCGATTTCTGTGATTCTGCACACATGTCACAGAAGAATCATGAAGATTATCACTGAAAATGCATATCTCAGCTGGAAACCCAACGAAACCGGAGCTGTCGCAGTTACCGCATTTCAAACGCACTGTGGAGTGCAGAAAACACCAGGAAACGTGTTTTTCGCATTTAATAGCACGAAAACAGCGATTTCGGTGATACTGCACACTTGTCACAGCACAATCAAGAAGATTATCACTGAAAATGCATATCTCAGCAGGCAACCCCACAAAAACGACGATATCGCAGTTTCCGCATATCAAACGCACTGTGGAACGCTGCAAACACCAGAAAACGTGTTTTTCGCATCAAATAGCACGACAACAGCGATTTCGGTAATTCTGCATCCTTCTCACAGAAGAATATTCAAGATTATCGTAGAAAATGCATATCTCGGCTGGAAACCCCACGAAAACGAAGATATTGCAGTTTCCGCATGTCAAGCGCACTGTGGAGTGCTGAAAACACCATAAAACGTGTTTTTCGCATTCAATAGCACGAAAACAGCGATTTCGGTGATACTGCACACTTGTCACAGCACAATCATGAAGATTATCACTGAAAATGCATATCTCAGCAGGAAACCCCACGAAAACGAAGATATCGCAGTTTCCGCATATCAAACGCACTGTGGAGCGCTGCAAACACCGGAAAACGTGTTTTTCGCATCAAATAGCACGACAACAGCGATTTCGGTATTTCTGCATCCTTCTCACAGAAGAATATTCAAGATTATCGTAGAAAATGCATATCTCAGCTGGAAACGCCACGAAAACGAAGATATTGCGGTTTCCGCATGTCAAGCGCACTGTGGAGTGCTGAAAACACCAGAAAACGTGTTTTTCGCATCAAATAGCACGACAACAGCGATTTTGGTAATTCTGCATCCTTCTCACAGAAGAATATTCTAGATTATCGTAGAAAATGCATATCTCAGCTGGAAACGCCAAGAAAACGAAGATATCGCAGTTTCCGCATGTCAAGCGCACTGTGGAGTGCTGAAAACACCAGAAAACGTGTTTTTCGCATCAAATAGCACGACAACAGCGATTTCGTTATTTGTGCATCCTTCTCACAGAAGAATATTCAAGATTATCGTAGAAAATGCATATCCCTGCTGGAAACCCAACGAAACCGGAGATGTCGCAGTTTCCGCATTTCAAACGCACTGCGGAGTGCAGAAAACACCAGAAAACGTGTTTTTCGCATCAAATAGCACGAAAATAGCGATTTTTGTGATTCGGCACACTTGTCACAGAATAATCATGAAGATTATCACCGAAAATGCATATCTCGGCTGGAAACCCCACGAAACCGAAGATATTGCAGTTTCCGCATGTCAAGCGCACTGTGGAGTGCTGCAAACACCAGAAAACGTGTTTCTCGCATCAAACAGCACGACAACAGCGATTTCGGTAATTCTGCATCCTTCTCACAGAAGAATATTCAAGATTATCGTAGAAAATGCATATCTCAGCTGGAAACCCAACGAAACCGGAGATGTCGCAGTTTCCGCATATCAAACGCACTGTGGAGTGCTGAAAACACCAGAAACCGTGTTTTTCGCATCAAACAGCACGACAACAGCGTATTCGGTAATTCTGCATCCTTCTCACAGAGGATTGTTCAAGATTATCGTAGAAAATACATGCCTCAGCTGGAAACCCAACGAAACCGGAGATGTCGCAGTTTCCGCATATCAAACGCACTGTGGAGTGCTGAAAACACCAGAAAATGTGTTTTTCGCATCAAACAGCCCGACAACAGCTATTTCGGTAATTCTGCATCCTTCTCACAGAAGAATATTCAAGATTATCGTAGAAAATGCATATCTCAGCTGGAAACCCAACGAAACCGGAGATGTCGCAGTTTCCGCATATCAAACGCACTGTGGAGTTCTGAAAACACCAGAAACCGTGTTTTTCGCATCAAACAGCACGACAACAGCGATTTCGGTATTTCTGCATCCTTCTCACTGAAGATTGTTCAAGATTATCGTAGAAAATACATGCCTCAGCTGGAAACCCAACGAAACCGGAGATGTCGCAGTTTCCGCATATCAAACGCACAGTGGAGTGCTGAAAACACCAGAAAACGCGTTTTTCGCATTCAATAGCACGAAAGAAGCGATATGGGTGATTCTGGATACTTCTCACAGAAGAATAATGAAGATTATCGTAGAAAATGCATATCTCAGCTGGAAACCCAACGAAACCGGAGATGTCGCAGTTTCCGCATATCAAACGCACTGTGGAGTTCTGAAAACACCAGAAACCGTGTTTTTCGCATCAAACAGCACGACAACAGCGATTTCGGTATTTCTGCATCCTTCTCACTGAAGATTGTTCAAGATTATCGTATAAAATACATGCCTCAGCTGGAAACCCAACGATTCCGGAGATGTCGCAGTTTCCGCATATCAAACGCACTGTGGAGTGCTGAAAACACCAGAAAACGCGTTTTTCGCATTCAATAGCACGAAAGAAGCGATATGGGTGATTCTGGATACTTCTCACAGAAGAATAATGAAGATTATCACTGAAAATGCATATCTCAGCTGGAAACCCAACGAAACCGGAGATGTCGCAGTTTCCGCATATCAAACGCACTGTGGAGTGCTGAAATCACCAGAAAACGTGTTTTTCGCATCAAACAGCACAACAACAGCGATTTCGGTAATTCTGCATCATTCTCACAGAAGAATATTCAAGATTATCGTAGAAAATGCATATCTCGGCTGGAAACCCCACGAAAACGAAGATATTGCAGTTTCCGCATGTCAAGCGCACTGTGGAGTGCTGAAAACACCAGAACACGTGTTTTTCGCATTCAATAGCACGAAAACAGCGATTTCGGTGATACTGCACACTTGTCACAGCAGAATCATGAAGATTATCACTGAAAATGCATATCTCAGCTGGAAACCCAACGAAACCGGAGATGTCGCAGTTTCCGCATATCAAACGCACAGTGGAGTGCTGAAAACACCAGAAAACGCGTTTTTCGCATTCAATAGCACGAAAGAAGCGATATGGGTGATTCTGGATACTTCTCACAGAAGAATAATGAAGATTATCGTAGAAAATGCATATCTCAGCTGGAAACCCAACGAAACCGGAGATGTCGCAGTTTCCGCATATCAAACGCACTGTGGAGTTCTGAAAACACCAGAAACCGTGTTTTTCGCATCAAACAGCACGACAACAGCGATTTCGGTATTTCTGCATCCTTCTCACTGAAGATTGTTCAAGATTATCGTAGAAAATACATGCCTCAGCTGGAAACCCAACGAAACCGGAGATGTCGCAGTTTCCGCATATCAAAAGCACTGTGGAGTGCTGAAAACACCAGAAACCGTGTTTTTCGCATCAAACAGCACGACAACAGCGATTTCGGTAATTCTGCATCCTTCTCACAGAAGACTGTTCAAGATTATCGTAGAAAATACATGCCTCAGCTGGAAACCCAACGAAACCGGAGATGGCGCAGTTTCCGCATATCAAACGCACTGTGGAGTGCTGCAAACACCAGAAAACGTGTTTTTCGCATCAAATAGCACGACAACAGCGATTTCGGTAATTCTGCATCCTTCTCACAGAAGAATATTCAAGATTATCGTAGAAAATGCATATCTCGGCTGGAAACCCCACGAAAACGAAGATATTGCAGTTTCCGCATGTCAAGCGCACTGTGGAGTGCTGAAAACACCAGAAAACGTGTTTTTTGCATCAAACAGCACGACAGCAGCGATTTCGGAAATTCTGCATCCTTCTCACAGAAGAATATTCAAGATTATCGTAGAAAATACATGCCTCAGCTGGAAACCCAACGATTCCGCAGATGTCGCAGTTTCCGCATATCAAACGCACTGTGGAGTGCTGAAATCACCAGAAAACGCGTTTTTCGCATCAAACAGCACGACAACAGCGATTTCGGTAATTCTGCATCCTTCTCACAGAAGAATATTCAAGATTATCGTAGAAAATGCATATCTCGGCTGGAAACCCCACGAAAACGAAGATATTGCAGTTTCCGCATGTCAAGCGCACTGTGGAGTGCTGAAAACACCAGAAAACGTGTTTTTCGCATTCAATAGCACGAAAACAGCGATTACGGTGATACTGCACACTTGTCACAGCAGAATCATGAAGATTATCACTGAAAATGCATATCTCATCTGGAAACCCCACGAAAACGAAGATATCGCAGTGTCCGCATATCAAACGCACTGTGGAGCGCTGCAAACACCAGAAAACGTGTTTTTCGCATCAATAGCACGACAACAGCGATTTCGGTATTTCTGCATCCTTCTCACAGAAGAATATTCAAGATTATCGTAGAAAATGCATATTTCAGCTGGAAACCCAACGAAACCGGAGATGTCGCAGTTTCCGCATATCAAATGCACTGTGGAGTGCTGAAAACACCAGAAAACGTGTTTTTCGCGTCAAATAGCACGACAACAGCGATTTCGGTAATTCTGCATCCTTCTCACAGAAGAATATTCCAGATTATCGTAGAAAATGCATATCTCAGCTGGAAACCCCACGAAAACGAAGATGTCGCAGTATCCGCATGTCAAGCGCACTGTGCAGTGCTGAAAACACCAGAAAACGCGTTTTTCGCATTCTATAGCACGAAAGAAGCGATATGGGTGATTCTGGATACTTCTCACAGAAGAATATACAAGAATATCCTAGAAAATACATGTCTCAGCTTGAAACCCCACATAACGAAGATATCGCAATTTCCGCATATCAAACGCACTGTGGAGTGCCGAAAACACCAGGAAACGTGTTTTTCGGATTTAATAGCACGAAAACAGCGATTTCTGTGATTCTGCACACATGTCACAGAAGAATCATGAAGATTATCACTGAAAATGCATATCTCAGCTGGAAACCCAACGAAACCGGAGCTGTCGCAGTTACCGCATTTCAAACGCACTGTGGAGTGCAGAAAATACCAGAAAACGTGTTTATCGCATCAAATAGCACGAAAGAAGCGATATGGGTTTTTCTGGATACTTCTCACAGAAGAATATACAAGATTATCCTAGAAAATACATGTCTCAGTTTGAAACCCCACATAACGAAGATATCGCAATTTCCGCATATCAAACGCACTGTGGAGTGCCGAAAACACCAGGAAACGTGTTTTTCGGATTTAATAGCACGAAAACAGCGATTTCTGTGATTCTGCACACATGTCACAGGAGAATCATGAAGATTATCACTGAAATTGCATATCTCAGCTGGAAACCCAACGAAACCGGAGCTGTCGCAGTTACCGCATTTCAAACGCACTGTGGAGTGCAGAAAACACCAGAAAATGTGTTTTTCGCATTCAATAGCACGAAAACAGCGATTTCGGTGATACTGCACACTTGTCACAGCACAATCAAGAAGATTATCACTGAAAATGCATATCTCAGCAGGAAACCCCACAAAAACGACGATATCGCAGTTTCCGCATATCAAACGCACTGTGGAACGCTGCAAACACCAGAAAACGTGTTTTTCGCATCAAATAGCACGACAACAGCGATTTCGGTAATTCTGCATCCTTCTCACAGAAGAATATTCAAGATTATCGTAGAAAATGCATATCTCGGCTGGAAACCCCACGAAAACGAAGATATTGCAGTTTCCGCATGTCAAGCGCACTGTGGAGTGCTGAAAACACCAGAAAACGTGTTTTTCGCATTCAATAGCACGAAAACAGCGATTTCGGTGATACTGCACACTTGTCACAGCACAATCATGAAGATTATCACTGAAAATGCATATCTCAGCAGGAAACCCCACGAAAACGAAGATATCGCAGTTTCCGCATATCAAACGCACTGTGGAGTGCTGAAAACACCAGAAAACGTGTTTTTCGCATCAAATAGCACGACAACAGCGATTTTGGTAATTCTGCATCCTTCTCACAGAAGAATATTCTAGATTATCGTAGAAAATACCTGCGTCACCTGGAAACCCCACGAAAACGAAGATATCGCAGTTTCCGCATGTCAAGCGCACTGTGGAGTGCTGAAAACACCAGAAAACGTGTTTTTCGGATTTAATAGCACGAAAACAGCGATTTCTGTGATTCTGCACACATGTCACAGAAGAATCATGAAGATTATCACTGAAAATGCATATCTCAGCTGGAAACCCAACGAAACCGGAGCTGTCGCAGTTACCGCATTTCAAACGCACTGTGGAGTGCAGAAAATACCAGAAAACGTGTTTATCGCATCAAATAGCACGAAAGAAGCGATATGGGTTTTTCTGGATACTTCTCACAGAAGAATATACAAGATTATCGTAGAAAATACATGTCTCAGCTTGAAACCCCACGAAACGAAGATATCGCAATTTCCGCATGTCAAGCGCACTGTGTAGTGCTGAAAACACCGGAAAACGAGTTTTTCGCATTAAGTAGCACTGAAACAGCGATCTCGGTGCTTCTGCACACTTGCCACAGAAGATTCACGAAGATTATCGCTGAAAATGCATATCTCAGCTGGAAACCCAACGAAACCGGAGATATCTCCGGTTCTGCATATCATGCGCACTGTAGAGTGCTGAAGATACCAGAAAACGTGTTTTTTACTTTAGGCAGCACTAAAACAGCGATCTCGGCGCTTCAGCACCCTTCTCACAGAAGAATCACGAATATTATCGTAGAAAATTCATTTCTCAACTGGAAACCCCACGAAAACGAAGATCCCGCCGGTTCTGCATATCATACGCACTGCGGAGTGCAGAAAACAACTGAAAACGTGTTTTTCGCATTAAGTAGCACTAAAACAGCGATCTCGGTGCTTCTGCACACTTCTCACAGAAGAATCAGGAATATTATCGTAGAAAATGCATTTCTCAACTGGAAACCCCACGAAAACGAAGATCCCGCCGGTTCTGCATATCATACGCACTGCGGAGTGCAGAAAACACCAGAAAAAGTGTTTCACGCATTAAATATCTCCAAAAGGGCGATTTCGTTGATTCTGCACACTTGTCACAGAAGAATCTCGAGGATTATCGCTGAAAATGCACATCTCGGCTGAAAGCGATACGAAAATGAAGAAATCGCCGGTTCTGCATATCATACGCACTGTGTAGTGCTGAAAACACCGTTAAACGAGTTCTTCGCATTAAGTAGCACTAAAACAGCGATCTCGGTGCTTCTGCACAATTGTCACAGAAGAACTACCAACATTATCGCAGAAAGCGCATATCTCAGCTAAAAACCCTACGAAAACCAAGATATCGCCGGTTCTACATATCAAGCGAACTGTGGAGTGGTGAAAACACCAGATAACGTGTTTCTCGCATTAAATAGCTCCAAAAGAGCGAATTCGATGATTCTGCATACTTCTCACAGAAGAACCATCAAGTTTATTGCTGAAAATGCATATCTCAGCTTGAAGCCCCACGAAAACCAAGATATCTCAGGTTCTGCATATCAAACGCACTCGGAGTGGTGAATACACCAGATAATGTGTTTCTCGCATTAAATAGCTCCAAAAGAGCGATTTCGATGATACGGCATACTTCTCACAGAAGCCTCACCAAGATTATAGCAGCAAATGCACATCTCAGCATGAAATCTCACGAAAACCAAGATATCGCCGGTTCTGCATATCAAACGCACTGTGCAGTGGTGAAAACACCAGATAACGTGCTTCTCGCATTAAATAACTCCAACAGAGCGATTTGGATGATACGGCATACTTCTCACAATAGAACCTCCAAGTTTATGGCAGAAAATGCATATCTCAGCTTGAAACCCCACGAAAACCAAGATATCTCCGGTTCTGCATATCAAACGCACTCGGAGTGGTGAAAACACCAGATAATGTGTTTCTCGCATTAAATAGCTCCAAAAGAGCGATTTCGATGATTCGGCATACTTCTCAGAGAAGACTCACCAAGATTATCCCAGAAAATATGCATATCTCAGCTTGAAACCCCACGAAAACCAAGATATCTCCTGTTCTGCATAAGAAACGCACTGTGCAGTGGTGAAACCACCAGAAAACGTGTTTCTCGCATTAAATAGCTCCAAATTAGCGACTTCGATACTTCTGCATACTTCTCATAGATGAAACACCAAGATTATCGCCGAAAATGCATATCTCAGCTTGAAACCCCACGAAAACCAAGATATCGCCGGTTCTGAATATCAAACGTACTGTGGAGTGCTGAAAACACCAGAAACCGTGTTTTTCGCATCAAACAGCACGACAACAGCGATTTCGGTGATTCTGCATCCTTCTCACAGAAGATTGTTCAAGATTATCGCAGAAACCGCATATCTCAGCTAAAAACCCTACGAAAACCAACACATTGCCGGTTCTACATATCATACGCACTGTATAGTGCTGAAAACACCGTAAAACGAGTTTTTCGCATTAAGTAGCACTAAAACAGCGATCCCGGTGCTTCTGCACACTTGTCACAGACGATTCACGAAGATTGTCGCTGAAAATGCATATCTCAGCTGGAAACCCCACGGATCGAAGATATCGCCGGTTCTTCATATCAAACGCACTGTGGAGTGGTGAAAACACCAGATAACGTGTTTCTCGCATTAAATAGCTCCAAAAGAACGATTTCGATGATACGGCATACTTCATACCGAAGCATCACCAAGATTATCCCAGAAAATATACATATCTCAGCTTGAAACCCCACGAAAACCAAGGTATCTCCGGTTCTGCATAACAAACGCACTGTGCAGTGGTGAAACCACCAGAAAACGTGTTTCTCGCATTAAATAGCTCCAATAGAGCGATTTCGATGATTCGGCATACTTCTCACAGAAGAACCACCAACATTATCGCAGAAAGCGCATATATCAGCTAAAAACCCTACGAAAACCAACACATTGCCGGTTCTACAAATCAAGCGCACTGTGGAGTGGTGAAAACACCAGATAACGTGTTTCTCGCATTAAATAGCTCCAATAGAGCGATTTCGATGATTCGGCATACTTCTCACAGAAGAACCACCAACATTATCGCAGAAAGCGCATATCTCAGCTAAAAACCCTACGAAAACCAACACATTGCCGGTTCTACATATCAAGCGCACTGTGGAATGCTGAAAGCACCAAATAACGTGTTTCTAGCATTAAATAGCTCCAAAAGAGTGATATCGATGATTCTGCATACTTCTCACAGAAGACTCACCGAGATTATCCCAGAAAATGCATATCCAGCTGGAAAACCCACGAAAACCAAGATATCTCCGGTTCTGCATATCAAACGCACTGTGCAGTGCTGAAAACACCAGATAACGCGTTTTTTTGGATTAAATAGCTCCAAGAGGACGATTTCGATGATACGGCATACTTCCCACAGAAGCCTCACCAAGATTATCCCTGAAAATATGCACATCTCAGCTTGAAACCCCACGATAACCAAGATATCTCCGGTTCTGCATAACAAACGCATTGTGCAGCGGTGAAAACACCAGAAAACGAGTTTTTTCGCATTAAATAGCTCCAAAAGTACGATTTCGATGATACGGCATACTTCCTACAGAAGCTTCACCAAGATTATTCCAGAAAATGCATATCTCAGCATGAAGCCTCACGAGAACCAAGACATCGCTGGTTCTACATATCAGGCGCACTGTGGAGTGGTGAAAACAACAGATAACGTGTTTCTCGCATTATATAGCTCCAAAAGAGCGATTTCGATGATTCGGAATACTTCAAACAGAAGAAACACCAACATTATCGCAGAAAACGCATACCTCAGCTTAAAACCCTACGAAAACCAACACATTGCCGGTTCTACATATCAAGCGAACTGTGGAGTGGTGAAAACACCAGATAACGTGTTTCTCGCATTAAATAGCTCCAATACCGCGATTTCGATGATTCGGCATACTTCTCACAGAAGAAACACCAACATTATCGCAGAAAACGCATATCTCAGTTTAAAACCCTACGAAAACCTACACATTGCCGGTTCTAAATATCAAGCGCACTGTGGAGTGGTGAAAACACCAGATATCGTGTTCCTCGCATTAAATAGCTCCAAAACCGCGATTTCGATGATTCGGCATACTTCTCACAGAAGAAACACCAACATTATCGCAGAAAACGCATACCTCAGCTTAAAACCCTACGGAAACCAACACATTGCCGGTTCTACATATCAAGCGAACTGTGGAGTGGTGAAAACACCAGATAACGTGTTTCTCGCATTAAATAGCTCCAAAACCGCGATTTCGATGATTCGGCATACTTCTCGCAGAAGAAACACCAACATTATCGCAGAAAACGCATACCTCAGCTTAAAACCCTACGAAAACCAACACATTGCCGGTTCTACATATCAAGCGAACCGTGGAGTGGTGAAAACACCAGATAACGTGTTTCTCGCATTAAATAGCTCCAAAACCGCGATTTCGATGATTCGGCATACTTCTCACAGAAGAAACACCAACATTATCGCAGAAAACGCATATCTCAGTTTAAAACCCTACGAAAACCAACACATTGCCGGTTCTAAATATCAAGCGCACTGTGGAGTGGTAAAAACACCAGATAACGTGTTTCTCGCATTATATAGATCCAAAAGAGCGATTTCGATGATTCTGCATACTTCTCACAGAAGACTCACCAGGATTATCGCAGCAAATGCATATCTCAGCATGAAGCCTCACGAGAACCAAGATATCGCTGGTTCTACATATCCGGCGCACTGTGGAGTGGTGAAAACAACAGATAACGTGTTTCTCGCATTATATAGCTCCAAAAGAGCGATTTCGATGATTCGGTATACTTCTCACAGAAGAACCACCAAGATTATGACAGAAAATGCATATCTCAGCTTGAAACCCCACAGAAACCAAGATATCGCCGGTTCTGAATATCAAACGTACTGTGCAGTGCTGAAAACTCCAGATAACGTTTTTTTCGCATTAAATAGCTCCAAAAGAGTGATATCGATGATTCTGCATACTTCTCACAGAAGACTCACCGAGATTATCCCGGAAAATGCATATCCAGCTGGAAAACCCACGAAAACCAAGATATCTCCGGTTCTGCATATCAAACGCACTGTGGGGTGGTTTAAACACCAGATAACGTGCTTCTCGCATTAAATAACTCCAACAGAGCGATTTCGATGATTCGGCATACTTCTCACAGAAGAACCCCGAAGATTATCGCATAAAATGCATATTTCAACTTGAAACCCCACGAAAACAAGGTATCGCCGGGTCTGCATAACAAACGCACTGTGCAGTGGTGAAAACACCAGATAACGTGCTGCTCGCATTAAATAGCTCCAACAGAGAGATTTCGATGATTCGGCATACTTCTCACAGAAGAACCACCAAGATTATCCCAGAAAATGCATATCTCAGCTTGAAACCCCACGAAAACCAAGATATCGCCGGTTCGGCATATCAAACGCACTGTGGAGTGGTGAAAAAACCAGATAACGTGCTCCTCGCATTAAATAGCTTCAAAAGAGCGATTACGGTGATTCTGCATACTTCTCACAGAAGAACCACCAAGATTATCCCAGAAAATGCATATCTCAACTTGAAACGTCACGAAAACCAAGATATCTCCGGTTCTGCATAACAAACGCACTGTGCAGTGTTGAAAACACCAGAAAACGCGTTTTTTCGCATTAAATAGCTCCAAACGAGCGATTTCGATGATACGGCATACTTCTCACAGAAGCCTCACCCAGATTATCCCAGAAAATATGCACATCTCAGCTTGAAACCCCACGAAAACAAAGATATCTCCGGTTCTGCATAACAGACGCACTGTGGAGCGGCGAAGACAGCAGATAAAGTGTTTCTCGCATTACATAGTTCCAACAGAGCGGTTTCGATGATTCAGCATACTTCTCACAGAAGAACCACCAAGAGTATCGGAGAAAATGCATATCTCAGCTTGAAACCCCACGAAAACAAAGATATCTCCGGTTCTGCATAACAGACGCACTGTGGAGCGGTGAAGACACCAGATAAAGTGTTTCTCGCATTAAATAGTTCCAACAGAGCGGTTTCGATGATTCAGCATACTTCTCACAGAAGAACCACCAAGATTATCGCAGAAAATGCATATCTCAGCTTGAAACCCCACGAAAACCAAGATATCTCCGGTTCTGCATAACAGACGCACTGTGGAGCGGTGAAGACACCAGATAAAGTGTTTCTCGCATTAAATAGTTCCAACAGAGCGGTTTCGATGATTCAGCATACTTCTCACAGAAGAACCACCAAGATTATCGCAGAAAATGCATATCTCAGCTGGAAACCCCACGGATCGAAGATATCGCCGGTTCTGCATATCAAACGCACTGTGGAGTGGTGAAAACACCAGATGACGTGTTTCTCGCATTAAATAGCTCCAAAAGAGCGATTTCGATGATTCTGCATACTTCTCATAGATGAAACACCAAGATTATCGCCGAAAATGAATATCTCAGGTTGAACCCCCCCGAAAACCAAGATATCTCCGGTTCTGCATATCAAACGCACTGTGCAGTGGTGAAAACACCAGAAAACGCGTTTTTTCGCATTAAATAGCTCGAAAAGAACGATTTCGATGATACGGCATACTTCTTACAGAAGCATCACCAAGATTATCCCAGAAAATATACATATCTCAGCTTGAAACCCCACGAAAACCAAGGTATCTCCGGTTCTGCATATCAAACGCACTGTGCAGTGGTGAAACCACCAGAAAACGTGTTTCTCGCATTAAATAGCTCAAAAAGAGAGATATCGATGATTCGGCATACTTCTCAGAGAAGACTCACCAAGATTATCCCAGAAAATATGCATATCTCAGCTTGAAACCCCACAAAAACCAAGTTATCTCCGGTTCTGCATATCAAACGCACTGTGCAGTGGAGAAAAAACCAGAAAACGCGTGTATTCGCATGAAATAGCTCCAAAAGGGCGATTTCGATAATTCTGCATACTTCTCACTGAAGCCTCACCAAGATTATCGCAGAAAATGCATGTCTCAGCTTGAAACCCCACGAAAACCAAGATATCTCCGGTTCTGCATAACAAACGCACTGTGCAGTGTTGAAAACACCAGAAAACGCGTTTTTTCGCATTAAATAGCTCCAAACGAGCGATTTCGATGATACGGCATACTTCTCACAGAAGCCTCACCCAGATTATCCCAGAAAATATGCACATCTCAGCTTGAAACCCCACGAAAACCAAGATATCTCCGGTTCTGCATAACAGACGCACTGTGGAGCGGCGAAGACAGCAGATAAAGTGTTTCTCGCATTACATAGTTCCAACAGAGCGGTTTCGATGATTCAGCATACTTCTCACAGAAGAACCACCAAGATTATCGCAGAAAATGCATATCTCAGCTTGAAACCCCACGAAAACAAAGATATCTCCGGTTCTGCATAACAAACGCACTGTGCAGTGTTGAAAACACTAGAAAACGCGTTTTTTCGCATTAAATAGCTCCAAAAGAATGATTTCGATGATACGGCAGACTTCTTACAGAAGCTTTACCAAGATTATCCCAGAAAATATACATATCTCAGCTTGAAACCCCACGAAAACCAAGATATCTCCGGTTCTGCATAACAGACGCACTGTGGAGCGGTGAAGACACCAGATAAAGTGTTTCTCGCATTAAATAGTTCCAACAGAGCGGTTTCGATGATTCAGCATACTTCTCACAGAAGAACCACCAAGATTATCGCAGAAAATGCATATCTCAGCTTGAAACCCCACGAAAACCAAGATATCTCCGGTTCTGCATAACAAACGCACTGTGCAGTGTTGAAACCACCAGAAAACGTGTTTCTCGCATTAAATAGCTCAAAAAGAGAGATATCGATGATTCGGCATACTTCTCAGAGAAGACTCACCAAGATTATCCCAGAAAATATGCATATCTCAGCTTGAAACCCCACAAAAACCAAGTTATCTCCGGTTCTGCATATCAAACGCACTGTGCAGTGGAGAAAAAACCAGAAAACGCGTGTATTCGCATGAAATAGCTCCAAAAGGGCGATTTCGATAATTCTGCATACTTCTCACAGAAGCCTCACCAAGATTATCGCAGAAAATGCATGTCTCAGCTTGAAACCCCACGAAAACCAAGATATCGCCGGTTCGGCATATCAAACGCACTGTGCAGTGGTGAAACCACCAGAAAACGTGTTTCTCGCATTAAATAGCTCCAAAAGAGCGATTTCGATGATTCGGCATACTTCTCAGAGAAGAAACACCAACATTATCGCAGAAAGCGCATATCTCAGCTAAAAACCCTACGAAAACCAAGATATCGGCGGTTCGGCATATCAAACGCACTGTGGGGTGGTGATTAAACCAGATAACATGCTTCTCGCATTAAATAGCTCCAGAAGAGCGATTTCGATGATTCTGCATGCTTCTCACAGAAGAACCACCAAAATTATCCCAGACAATATATATCTCAGCTTGAAACCCCACGAAAACCAATATATCTCCGGTTCTGCATAACAAACGCACTGTGCAGTGGTGAAACCACCAGAAAACAGTGTTTCTCGCATTAAATAGCTCCAAAAGAGCGATTTCGATGATTCAGCATACTTCTCACAGTAGAACCACCAAAATTATCCCAGAAAATGCATATCGCAGCTTGAAACCCCACGAAAACCAAGATATCGCCGGTTCGACATATCAAACGCACTGTGGAGTGGTGATAAAACCAGATAACATGCTTCTTGCATTAAATAACTCCAACAGAGCGATTTCCATGATTCGGCATACTTCTCACAGAAGAACCACGAAGATTATCGCATAAAATGCATATCTCAACTTGAAATCCCCACAAAAACAAGATATCGCCGGGTCTGCATATCAAACGCACTGTGGAGTCGTGAAAACACCCGATAACGTGCTACTGGCATTAACTAGCTCCAACAGAGAGATTTCGATGATTCGGCATACTTCTCACAGAAGAACCACCAAGATTATCCCAGAAAATGCATATCTCAGCTTGAAACCCCACGAAAACCAAGATATCGCCGGTTCGGCATATCAAACGCACTGTGGAGTGGTGAAAACACCAGGTAACGTGTTTCTCGCATTAAATAGCTCCAAAACAGCGGTTTCGATGATTCGGCATACTTCTCACAGAAGACGCACCGAGATTATCCCAGGAAATGCATATCCACCTGGAAAACCCACGAAAATCCAGATATCGCCGATTCCTCATATCAAACGTACTGCGGAGTGGTGAAAACACCAGAAAACGCGTTTTTTCGCATTAAATAGCTCCAAACGAGCGATTTCGATGATACGGCATACTTCTCACAGAAGCCTCACCAAGATTATCCCAGAAAATTTGCACATCTCAGCTTGAAACCTCACGAAAACCAAGATATCTCCGGTTCTGCATAACAAACGCACTGTGCAGTGGTGAAAACACCAGAAAATGAGTTTTTTGGCATTAAATAGCTTCAAAAGAGCGATTACAATGATTCTGCATACTTCTCACAGAAGCCTCACCAAGATTATCGCAGGAACTGCATATCCAGCTGGAAACCCCACGAAAATCCAGATATCGCAGTTTCTGCATATCAAACGTACTGAGGAGTGGTGAAAACACCAGATAAGGTGCTTCCCCGCATTAAATAGCTCCAAAAGAGCGATTTCGATGATTCGGCATACTTGTCACAGAAGAACCACGGAGATTATCCTAGAAAATGCATATCTCAGCTTGAAATCCCCACGAAAACAAGATATCGCCTGGTCTGCATATCAAACGCACTGTGGAGTCGTGAAAAAACCAGATAATGTGCTTCTCGCATTATATAGCTTCAAAAGAGCGATTACGGTGATTCTGCATACTTCTCACAGAAGAACCACCAAGATTATCCCAGAAAATGCATTTCTCAGCTTGAAACCTCACGAAAACCAAGATATCTCCGGTTCTGCATTACAGACGCACTGTGCAGTGGTGAAAACACCAGAAAATGAGGTTTTTCGCATTAAATAGCTTCAAAAGAGCGATTACAATGATTCTGCATACTTCTCACAGAAGCCTCACCAAGATTATCGCAGGAAATGCATATCTCAACTTGAAACCCCACGAAATCCAAGATATCGCCGGTTGGGCATATCAAACGTACTGCAGAGTGGTGAATACACCAGAAAACGCGTTTTTTCGCATTAAATAGCTCCAAACGAGCGATTTCGATGATACGGCATACTTCTCACAGAAGCCTCACCAAGATTATCCCAGAAAATGCATATCTCAGCTTAAAACCCCACGAAAAACAAGATATCTCCGGTTCTGCATAACAAACGCACTGTGCAGTGTTGAAAACACTAGAAAACGCGTTTTTTCGCATTAAATATTTCCAAAAGAATGATCTCGGTGCTTCTGCACACTTGTCACAGACGATTCACGAAGATTATCGCTGAAAATGCATATCTCAGCCGGAAACCCCACGGATCGAAGATATCGCCGGTTCTGCATATCAAACGCACTGTGGAGTGGTGAAAACACCAGATAACGTGTTTCTCGCATTAAATAGCTCCAAAAGAGCGATTTCGATGATTCTGCATACTTCTCATAGATGAAACACCAAGATTATCGCCGAAAATGAATATCTCAGGTTGAACCCCCCCGAAAACCAAGATATCTCCGGTTCTGCATATCAAACGCACTGTGCAGTGGTGACAAAACCAGATAACATGCTTCTCGCATTAAGTAACTCCAACAGAGCGATTTGGATGATACGGCATACTTCTCACAATAGAACCACCAAGTTTATGGCAGAAAATGCATATCTCAGCTTGAAACCCCACGATAACCAAGATATCTCCGGTTCTGCATATCAAACGCACTGTGCAGTGGTGAAATCACCAGATAACGTGTTTCTCGCATTAAATAGCTCCAAACGAGTGACTTGGATGTTACGGCATACTTCTCACAATAGAACCACCAAGTTTATGGCAGAAAATGCATATCTCAGCTTGAAGCCCCACGAAAACCAAGATATCTCAGGTTCTGCATATCAAACGCACTGTGCAGTGGTGAAAACAGCAGTAAACGCGTTTTTTCGCATTAAATATCTCCAAAAGGGCGATTTCGATGATTCTGCGTACTTCTCACAGAAGAACCACCAAGATTATCGCAGAAAATGCATATCTCAGCTTGAAGCCCCACGAAAACCAAGATATTTCCGGTTCTGCATATCAAACGCACTGTGGAGTGGTGAATACCCCAGATAACGCGTTACTAGCTTTAAATAGCTCCAAATGAGCGATTTCGATGATTCTGCATACTTGTCACAGAAGAACCACCAGGATTATCGCAGGAAATGCATATCTCAGCTTGAAACCCTACGAAAACCAAGATATCGCCGTTCCTGCATATCAAACGTACTGAGGAGTGGTGAAAACACCAGTTAACGTGCTTCTCGCATTAAATAGCTCGAAAACAGCGATTTCGATGATTCGGCATACTTCTCGCAGAAGAAACACCAACATTATCGCAGAAAACGCATATCTCAGCTTGGAACCCTACGAAAACCAACACATTGCCGGTTCTACATATCAAGCGAACTGTGGAGTGGTGAAAACACCAGATAACGTGTTTCTCGCATTAAATAGCTCCAAAACCGCGATTTCGATGATTCGGCATACTTCTCACAGAAGAAACACCAACATTATCGCAGAAAACGCATATCTCAGTTTAAAACCCTACGAAAACCAACACATTGCCGGTTCTAAATATCAAGCGCACTGTGGAGTGGTGAAAACACCAGATAACGTGTTTCTCGCATTATATAGATCCAAAAGAGCGATTTCGATGATTCGGCATACTTCTCACAGAAGATACACCAACATTATCGCAGAAAGCGCATATCTTTAGCTAAACACCATACGAAAACCAACACATTGCCGGTTCTACATATCAAGCGCACTGTGGAGTGGTGAAATCACCAGATAACATGCTTCTCGCATTAAATATCTCCAACAGAGCGATTTCGATGATTCTGCATACTTCTCACAGAAGACTCACCGAGATTATCCCAGAAAATGCATATCCAGCTGGAAAACCCACGTAAACCAAGATATCTCCGGTTCGGCATATCAAACGCACTGCGGAGTGGTGAAAAAACCAGATAACGTGCTTCTCGCATTAAATAGCTTCAAAAGAGCGATTACGGTGATTCTGCATACTTCTCACAGAAGAACCACCAAGATTATCCCAGAAAATGCATATCTCAGCTTGAAACCTCACGAAAACCAAGATATCTCCGGTTCTGCATAACAAACGCACTGTGCAGTGGTGAAAACACCAGAAAATGAGTTTTTTCGCATTAAATAGCTTCAAAAGAGCAATAACAATGATTCTGCATACTTCTCACAGAAGCCTCACCAAGATTATCGCAGGAAATGCATATCCAGCTGGAAACCCCAGGAAAATCCAGATATCGCAGTTTCTGCATATCAAACGTACTGAGGAGTGGTGAAAACACCAGATAACGTGCTTCCCCGCATTAAATAGCTCCAAAAGAGTGATATCGATGATTCTGCATACTTCTCACAGAAGTCTCACCGAGATTATCCCAGGAAATGCATATCCACCTGGAAAACCCACGAAAATCCAGATATCGCCGATTCCTCATATCAAACGTACTGCGGAGTGGTGAAAACACTAGGTAACGTGTTTCTCGCATTAAATATCTCCAAAACAGCGATTTCGATGATTCGGCATACTTCTCACAGAAGAAACACCAACATTATTGCAGAAAGCGCATATCTCAGCTAAAAACCCTACGAAAACCAACACATTGCCGGTTCTACATATCAAACGTACTGTGGAGTTGTGAAAACACCAGGTAACGTGTTTCTAGCATTAAATAGCTCCAAACGAGCGATTTGGATGATACGGCATACTTCTTACAGAAGCATCACCAAGATTATCCCAGGAAATATACATATCTCAGCTTGAAACCCCACGAAAACCAAGGTATCCTCGGTTCTGCATATCAAACGCACTGTAGAGTGGTGAAAACACCAGATAACGTGTTTCTCGCATTAAATAGCTCCAAAACAGCGATTTCGATGATTCGGCATACTTCTCACAGAAGAAACACCAACATTATTGCAGAAAGGCATATCTCTGCTAAAAACCCTACGAAAACCAACACATTGCCGGTTCTACATATCAAACGTACTGTGGAGTGGTGAAAACACCAGGAAACGTGTTTCTCGCATCCAACAGCACGAAAACAGCGATTACGGTTATTCTACACACTTGTCACAGCAAAATCTCGAAGATCACCAGTAATAATACATATCTCAGCTGGAAACTCAACGAAACCGAAGATATCGCAGTTTCCGCATGTCAAAAGTACTGTGGATTGCTGAAAACACCACAAAACGTGTTTCTCGCATTAAATAGCTCCAAAACAGCGATTTCGATGATTCTGCATACTTCTCAAAGCAGAACCACCAAGATTATCCCAGAAAATGCATATCTCAGCTTGAAACCTCACGAAAACCAAGATATCTCCGGTTCTGCATAACAAACGCACTGTGCAGTGGTGAAAACACCAGAAAATGAGTTTTTTCGCATTAAATAGCTTCAAAAGAGAGATTTCGATGATTCGGCATACTTCTCACTGAAGAACCACGAAGATTATCGCATAAAATGCATATCTCAACTTGAAACCCCACGAAAACAAGATATCGCCGGTTCGGCAAATCAAACGCACTGTGGAGTGGTGATAAAACCAGATAACATGCTTCTCGCATTAAATAACTCCAACAGAGCGATTTCGATGATTCGGCATACTTCTTACTGAAGAACCACGAAGATTATCGCATAAAATGCATATCTCAACTTGAAACCCCACGAAAACAAGATATCGCCGGGTCTGCATATCAAACGCACTGTGGAGTCGTGAAAACACCAGATAACGTGCTTCTCGCATTAAGTAGCTCCAACAGAGAGATTTCGATGATTCGGCATACTTCTCACAGAAGAATCACCAAGATTATCCCAGAAAATGCATATCTCAGCTAGAAACCCCACGAAAACCAAGATATCGCCGGTTCGGCATATCAAACGCACTGCGGAGTGGTGAAAAAACCAGATAACGTGCTTCTCGCATTAAATAGCTTCAAAAGAGCGATTACGGTGATTCTGCATACTTCTCACAGAAGAACCACCAAGATTATCCCAGAAAATGCATATCTCAGCTTGAAACCTCACGAAAACCAAGATATCTCCGGTTCTGCATAACAAACGCACTGTGCAGTGGTGAAAACACCAGAAAATGAGTTTTTTCGCATTAAATAGCTTCAAAAGAGAGATTTCGATGATTCGGCATACTTCTCACAGAAGAACCACCAAGATTATCCCGGAAAATGCATATCTCAACTTGAAACCCCACGAAAACGAAGATATCGCCGGTTCGGCAAATCAAACGCACTGTGGAGTGGTGATAAAACCAGATAACATGCTTCTCGCATTAAATAACTCCAACAGAGCGATTTCGATGATTCGGCATACTTCTCACTGAAGAACCACGAAGATTATCGCATAAAATGCACATCTCAGCTGGCAACCCCACGAAAACGAAGATATCGCAGTTTCCGCATATCAAACGCACTGTGGAGTGCTGGATCTTCAGGAAACGTGTTATTTCGCATTAAGTAGCAGTAAGCCAGCGCTTTCGGTGATTCTGCATACTTCTCACAGAAGAATATCCAAGATTATCGTAGAAAATGCACATCTCAGCTGGCAACCCCACGAAAACGAAGATATCCCAGTTTCCGCATGTCAAGCGCACTGTGGAGTGCTGAAAACACCAGGAAACGTGTTATTTGCATTCAATAGCACGAATACAGCGATTTCGGTGATTCTGCACACTTGTCACAGAAGAATCAAGAAGGTTATCACAGAAAATGCATATCTCAGCTGGAAACCCAACGTAACGGAAGATATCGCTGTTTCCGCATATCCATCGCACTGTGGAGTGCAGAATACACCTGAATACGTGTTTTTCGCATTCAATAGCACGAAAACAGCGCTTTCCGTGATTCTGCATACTTCTCACAGAAGAATATCCAAGATTATCGTAGAAAATGCATGTCTCTGCTGGGAACCCCACGAAAACGAAGATATCCCAGTTTCCGCATATCAAACGCACTGTGGAGTGCTCAAAACACCAGAAAACGTGTTTTTCGCATTACATAGCACGAAAACAGCGATGTCGGTGATTCTGCAGACTCCTCAGAGTAGAATATGCGAATTATCGTAGAAAATGCATGTCTCAGCTGGAATCCCCACGAAAACGAAGATATCCCAGTTTCCGCATATCAAACGCACTGTGGAGTGCTGAAAACACCAGAAAACGTGTTTTTCGCATCAAATAGCACGAAAACAGCGATTTCGGTGATTGTGGACATTTGTCAGAGAAGAATCATGAAGATTATCACTGAAAATGCAAATCTATGCTGGAAACCCTACGAAACCGAAGATATGGCAGTTTCCGCATATCAAACGCACTGTGGAGTGCTGGAACACCAGGAAACGTGTTATTTGCATTCAATAGCACGAAAACGGCGATTTCGGTGATTCTGCATACTTCTCACAGAAGAATATTCAAGATTATGGTAGAAAATGCATATCTCAGCTGGAAACGCCACGAAAACGAAGATATCGCATTTTCCGCATGTCAAGCGCACTGTGGAGTGCTGAAAACACCAGGAAACGTGTTATTTGCATTCAATAGCACGAAAACAGCGCTTTCCGTGATTCTGCATACTTCTCACAGAAGAATATCCATGATTATCGTAGAAAGTGCATGTCTCTGCTGGGAACCCCACGAAAACGAAGATATCCCAGTTTCCGCATATCAAACGCACTGCGGAGTGCTGAAAACACCAGAATTCGTGTTTTACGCATTCAATAGCACTAAAATAGCGATATCGGTAATTCTGCATACTTCTCACAGAAGAATATCCAAGATTATCGTACAAAATGCCTGTATCAGCTGGCAACCCCACGAAAACGAAGACATCCCAGTTTCCGCATATCAAACGCACTGTGGAGTGCTCAAAACACCAGAAAACGTGTTTTTCGCATTACATAGCACGAAAACAGCGATTTCGGTGATTCTGCAGACTCCTCAGAGTAGAATATGTGAATTATCGTAGAAAATGCATGTCTCAGCTGGAATCCCCACGAAAACGAAGATATCCCAGTTTCCGGATATCAAACGCACTGTGGAGTGCTGAAAACACCAGAAAACGTGTTTTTCGCATTCAATAGCACGAAAACAGCGATTTCGGTGATTCTGCACTCTTGTCACAGAAGAATCTCGAAAATTATCACAGAAAATGCATATCTCAGCTGGAACCCAACGAAACCGAAGATATCGCAGTTTCCGCGTGTCAAACGCACTGTGGAGTGCTGAAAACACCAGGAAACGTGTTTTTCGCATCCAACAGCACGAAAACAGCGATTACGGTTATTCTACACACTTGTCACAGCAGAATCTCGAAGATCACCAGTAATAATACATATCTCAGCTGGAAACTCAACGAAACCGAAGATATCGCAGTTTCCGCATGTCAAAAGTACTGTGGATTGCTGAAAACACCACAAAACGTGTTTTTCGCATTAAATAGCTCCAAACGAGCGATTTGGATGATACGGCATACTTCTTACAGAAGCATCACCAAGATTATCCCAGGAAATATACATATCTCAGCTTGAAACCCCACGAAAACCAAGGTATCCTCGGTTCTGCATATCAAACGCACTGTAGAGTGGTGAAAACACCAGATAACGTGTTTCTCGCATTAAATAGCTCCAAAACAGCGATTTCGATGATTCGGCATACTTCTCACAGAAGAAACACCAACATTATTGCAGAAAGGCATATCTCAGCTAGAAACCCTACGAAAACCAACACATTGCCGGTTCTACATATCAAACGTACTGTGGAGTGGTGAAAACACCAGGAAACGTGTTTCTCGCATTAAATAGCTCCAAAACAGCGATTTCGATGATTCTGCATACTTCTCAAAGCAGAACCACCAAGATTATCCCAGAAAATGCATATCTCAGCTTGAAACCTCACGAAAACCAAGATATCTCCGGTTCTGCATAACAAACGCACTGTGCAGTGGTGAAAACACCAGAAAATGAGTTTTTTCGCATTAAATAGCTTCAAAAGAGAGATTTCGATGATTCGGCATACTTCTCACTGAAGAACCACGAAGATTATCGCATAAAATGCATATCTCAACTTGAAACCCCACGAAAACAAGATATCGCCGGTTCGGCAAATCAAACGCACTGTGGAGTGGTGATAAAACCAGATAACATGCTTCTCGCATTAAATAACTCCAACAGAGCGATTTCGATGATTCGGCATACTTCTTACTGAAGAACCACGAAGATTATCGCATAAAATGCATATCTCAACTTGAAACCCCACGAAAACAAGATATCGCCGGGTCTGCATATCAAACGCACTGTGGAGTCGTGAAAACACCAGATAACGTGCTTCTCGCATTAAGTAGCTCCAACAGAGAGATTTCGATGATTCGGCATACTTCTCACAGAAGAACCACCAAGATTATCCCAGAAAATGCATATCTCAGCTAGAAACCCCACGAAAACCAAGATATCGCCGGTTCGGCATATCAAACGCACTGCGGAGTGGTGAAAAAACCAGATAACATGCTTCTCGCATTAAATAACTCCAACAGAGCGATTTCGATGATTCGGCATACTTCTCACAAAAGAAACACCAACATTATCGCAGAAAACGCATATCTCAGTTTAAAACCCTACGAAAACCAACACATTGCCGGTTCTAAATATCAAGCGCACTGTGGAGTGGTAAAAACACCAGATAACGTGTTTCTCGCATTATATAGATCCAAAAGAGCGATTTCGATGATTCTGCATACTTCTCACAGAAGACTCACCAGGATTATCGCAGCAAATGCATATCTCAGCATGAAGCCTCACGAGAACCAAGATATCGCTGGTTCTACATATCCGGCGCACTGTGGAGTGGTGAAAACAACAGATAACGTTTTTTTCGCATTAAATAGCTCCAAAAGAGTGATATCGATGATTCTGCATACTTCTCACAGAAGACTAACCGAGATTATCCCGGAAAATGCATATCCAGCTGGAAAACCCACGAAAACCAAGATATCTCCGGTTCTGCATAACAAACGCACTGTGCAGTGGTGAAAACACCAGAAAATGAGTTTTTTCGCATTAAATAGCTTCAAAAGAGAGATTTCGATGATTCGGCATACTTCTCACTGAAGAACCACGAAGATTATCGCATAAAATGCATATCTCAACTTGAAACCCCACGAAAACAAGATATCGCCGGTTTGGCAAATCAAACGCACTGTGGAGTGGTGATAAAACCAGATAACATGCTTCTCGCATTAAATAACTCCAACAGAGCGATTTCGATGATTCAGCATACTTCTCACAGAAGAACCACGAAGATTATCGCATAAAATGCATATCTCAACTTGAAACCCCACGAAAACCAAGATATCGCCGGTTCGGCATATCAAACGCACTGTGGAGTGGTGATAAAACCAGATAACATGCTTCTCGCATTAAATAACTGCAACAGAGCGATTTCGATGATTCGGCATACTTCTCACAGAAGAACCACGAAGATTATCGCATAAAATGCATATTTCAACTTGAATCCCCACGAAAACAAGGTATCGCCGGGTCTGCATAACAAACGCACTGTGCAGTGGTGAAAACACCAGATAACGTGCTGCTCGCATTAAATAGCTCCAACAGAGAGATTTCGATGATTCGGCATACTTCTCACAGAAGAACCACCAAGATTATCCCAGAAAATGCATATCTCAGCTTGAAACCCCACGAAAACCAAGATATCGCCGGTTCGGCATATCAAACGCACTGTGGAGTGGTGAAAAAACCAGATAACGTGCTCCTCGCATTAAATAGCTTCAAAAGAGCGATTACGGTGATTCTGCATACTTCTCACAGAAGAACCACCAAGATTATCCCAGAAAATGCATATCTCAACTTGAAACGTCACGAAAACCAAGATATCTCCGGTTCTGCATAACAAACGCACTGTGCAGTGTTGAAAACACCAGAAAACGCGTTTATTCGCATTAAATAGCTCCAAACGAGCGATTTCGATGATACGGCATACTTCTCACAGAAGCCTCACCCAGATTATCCCAGAAAATATGCAGATCTCAGCTTGAAACCCCACGAAAACCAAGATATCTCCGGTTCTGCATAACAGACGCACTGTGGAGCGGCGAAGACAGCAGATAAAGTGTTTCTCGCATTACATAGTTCCAACAGAGCGGTTTCGATGATTCAGCATACTTCTCACAGAAGAACCACCAAGATTATCGCAGAAAATGCATATCTCAGCTTGAAACCCCACGAAAACAAAGATATCTCCGGTTCTGCATAACAGACGCACTGTGGAGCGGTGAAGACACCAGATAAAGTGTTTCTCGCATTAAATAGTTCCAACAGAGCGGTTTCGATGATTCAGCATACTTCTCACAGAAGAATATCCATGATTATCGTAGAAAGTGCATGTCTCTGCTGGGAACCCCACGAAAACGAAGATATCCCAGTTTCCGCATATCAAACGCACTGCGGAGTGCTGAAAACACCAGAATTCGTGTTTTACGCATTACATAGCACGAAAACAGCGATTTCGGTGATTCTGCAGACTCCTCAGAGTAGAATATGTGAATTATCGTAGAAAATGCATGTCTCAGCTGGAATCCCCACGAAAACGAAGATATCCCAGTTTCCGGATATCAAACGCACTGTGGAGTGCTGAAAACACCAGAAAACGTGTTTTTCGCATTCAATAGCACGAAAACAGCGATTTCGGTGATTCTGCACTCTTGTCACAGAAGAATCTCGAAAATTATCACAGAAAATGCATATCTCAGCTGGAACCCAACGAAACCGAAGATATCGCAGTTTCCGCGTGTCAAACGCACTGTGGAGTGCTGAAAACACCAGGAAACGTGTTTTTCGCATCCAACAGCACGAAAACAGCGATTACGGTTATTCTACACACTTGTCACAGCAGAATCTCGAAGATCACCAGTAATAATACATATCTCAGCTGGAAACTCAACGAAACCGAAGATATCGCAGTTTCCGCATGTCAAAAGTACTGTGGATTGCTGAAAACACCACAAAACGTGTTTTTCGCATTAAATAGCTCCAAACGAGCGATTTGGATGATACGGCATACTTCTTACAGAAGCATCACCAAGATTATCCCAGGAAATATACATATCTCAGCTGGAAACCCCACGAAAACCAAGGTATCCTCGGTTCTGCATATCAAACGCACTGTAGAGTGGTGAAAACACCAGATAACGTGCTTCTCGCATTAAGTAGCTCCAAAACAGCGATTTCGATGATTCGGCATACTTCTCACAGAAGAAAGACCAACATTATTGCAGAAAGGCATATCTCAGCTAAAAACCCTACGAAAACCAACACATTGCCGGTTCTACATATCAAACGTACTGTGGAGTGGTGAAAACACCAGGAAACGTGTTTCTCGCATTAAATAGCTCCAAAACAGCGATTTCGATGATTCTGCATACTTCTCAAAGCAGAACCACCAAGATTATCCCAGAAAATGCATATCTCAGCTTGAAACCTCACGAAAACCAAGATATCTCCGGTTCTGCATAACAAACGCACTGTGCAGTGGTGAAAACACCAGAAAATGAGTTTTTTCGCATTAAATAGCTTCAAAAGAGAGATTTCGATGATTCGGCATACTTCTCACTGAAGAACCACGAAGATTATCGCATAAAATGCATATCTCATCTTGAAACCCCACGAAAACAAGATATCGCCGGTTCGGCAAATCAAACGCACTGTGGAGTGGTGATAAAACCAGATAACATGCTTCTCGCATTAAATAACTCCAACAGAGCGATTTCGATGATTCGGCATACTTCTTACTGAAGAACCACGAAGATTATCGCATAAAATGCATATCTCAACTTGAAACCCCACGAAAACAAGATATCGCCGGGTCTGCATATCAAACGCACTGTGGAGTCGTGAAAACACCAGATAACGTGCTTCTCGCATTAAGTAGCTCCAACAGAGAGATTTCGATGATTCGGCATACTTCTCACAGAAGAACCACCAAGATTATCCCAGAAAATGCATATCTCAGCTAGAAACCCCACGAAAACCAAGATATCGCCGGTTCGGCATATCAAACGCACTGCGGAGTGGTGAAAAAACCAGATAACATGCTTCTCGCATTAAATAACTCCAACAGAGCGATTTTGATGATTCGGCATACTTCTCACAGAAGAAACACCAACATTATCGCAGAAAACGCATATCTCAGTTTAAAACCCTACGAAAACCAACACATTGCCGGTTCTAAATATCAAGCGCACTGTGGAGTGGTAAAAACACCAGATAACGTGTTTCTCGCATTATATAGATCCAAAAGAGCGATTTCGATGATTCTGCATACTTCTCACAGAAGAACCACCAAGATTATCCCAGAAAATGCATATCTCAACTTGAAACGTCACGAAAACCAAGATATCTCCGGTTCTGCATAACAAACGCACTGTGCAGTGTTGAAAACACCAGAAAACGCGTTTTTTCGCATTAAATAGCTCCAAACGAGCGATTTCGATGATACGGCATACTTCTCACAGAAGCCTCACCCAGATTATCCCAGAAAATATGCACATCTCAGCTTGAAACCCCACGAAAACCAAGATATCTCCGGTTCTGCATAACAGACGCACTGTGGAGCGGCGAAGACAGCAGATAAAGTGTTTCTCGCATTACATAGTTCCAACAGAGCGGTTTCGATGATTCAGCATACTTCTCACAGAAGAACCACCAAGATTATCGCAGAAAATGCATATCTCAGCTTGAAACCCCACGAAAACAAAGATATCTCCGGTTCTGCATAACAGACGCACTGTGGAGCGGTGAAGACACCAGATAAAGTGTTTCTCGCATTAAATAGTTCCAACAGAGCGGTTTCGATGATTCAGCATACTTCTCACAGAAGAACCACCAAGATTATCGCGGAAAATGCATATCTCAGCTTGAAACCCCACGAAAACCAAGATATCTCCGGTTCTGCATAACAAACGCACTGTGCAGTGTTGAAAACACTAGAAAACGCGTTTTTTCGCAGTAAATAGCTCCAAAAGAATGATCTCGGTGCTACTGCACACTTGTCACAGACGATTCACGAAGATTATGGCTGAAAATGCATATCTCAGCTGGAAACCCCACGGATCGAAGATATCGCCGGTTCTGCATATCAAACGCACTGTGGAGTGGTGAAAACACCAGATGACGTGTTTCTCGCATTAAATAGCTCCAAAAGAGCGATTTCGATGATTCTGCATACTTCTCATAGATGAAACACCAAGATTATCGCCGAAAATGAATATCTCAGGTTGAACCCCCCCGAAAACCAAGATATCTCCGGTTCTGCATATCAAACGCACTGTGCAGTGGTGAAAACACCAGAAAACGCGTTTTTTCGCATTAAATAGCTCCAAACGAGCGATTTCGATGATACGGCATACTTCTCACAGAAGCCTCACGCAGATTATCCCAGAAAATATGCACATCTCAGCTTGAAACCCCACGAAAACCAAGATATCTCCGGTTCTGCATATCAAACGTACTGAGGAGTGGTGAAAACACCAGGTAACGTGTTTCTCGCATTAAATAGCTCCAAAACAGCGATTTCGATGATTCTGCATACTTCTCAGAGCAGAACCACCAAGATTATCCCAGAAAATGCATATCTCAGCTTGAAACCTCACGAAAACCAAGATATCTCCGGTTCTGCATAACAAACGCACTGTGCAGTGGTGAAAACACCAGAAAATGAGTTTTTTGGCATTAAATAGCTTCAAAAGAGCGATTACAATGATTCTGCATACTTCTCACAGAAGCCTCACCAAGATTATCGCAGGAACTGCATATCCAGCTGGAAACCCCACGAAAATCCAGATATCGCAGTTTCTGCATATCAAACGTACTGAGGAGTGGTGAAAACACCAGATAAGGTGCTTCCCCGCATTAAATAGCTCCAAAAGAGCGATTTCGATGATTCGGCATACTTGTCACAGAAGAACCACGGAGATTATCCCAGAAAATGCATATCTCAGCTTGAAATCCCCACGAAAACAAGATATCGCCTGGTCTGCATATCAAACGCACTGTGGAGTCGTGAAAACACCCGATAACATGCTTCTTGCATTAACTAGCTCCAACAGAGAGATTTCGATGATTCGGCATACTTCTCACAGAAGAACCACCAAAATTATCCCAGAAAATGCATATCTCAGCTTGAAACCCCACGAAACCCAAGATGTCGCGGGTTCGACATATCAATCGCACTGTGGAGTGGTGATAAAACCAGATAACATGCTTCTTGCATTAAATAACTCCAACAGAGCGATTTCCATGATTCGGCATACTTCTCACAGAAGAACCACCAAGATTATCCCAGAAAATGCATATCTCAACTTGAAATCCCCACGAAAACAAGATATCGCCTGGTCTGCATATCAAACGCACTGTGGAGTGGTGAAAAAACCAGATAATGTGCTTCTCGCATTATATAGCTTCAAAAGAGCGATTACGGTGATTCTGCATACTTCTCACAGAAGAACCACCAAGATTATCCCAGAAAATGCATTTCTCAGCTTGAAACCTCACGAAAACCAAGATATCTCCGGTTCTGCATTACAGACGCACTGTGCAGTGGTGAAAACACCAGAAAACGCGTTTTTCGCATTAAATAGCTCCAAACGAGCGATTTCGATGATACGGCATACTTCTCACAGAAGCCTCACCAAGATTATCCCAGAAAATGCATATCTCAGCTTGAAATCCCCACGAAAACAAGATATCGCCTGGTCTGCATATCAAACGCACTGTGGAGTCGTGAAAACACCCGATAACATGCTTCTTGCATTAACTAGCTCCAACAGAGAGATTTCGATGATTCGGCATACTTCTCACAGAAGAACCACCAAAATTATCCCAGAAAATGCATATCTCAGCTTGAAACCCCACGAAACCCAAGATGTCGCCGGTTCGACATATCAATCGCACTGTGGAGTGGTGATAAAACCAGATAACATGCTTCTTGCATTAAATAACTCCAACAGAGCGATTTCCATGATTCGGCATACTTCTCACAGAAGCCTCACCAAGATTATCGCAGGAACTGCATATCCAGCTGGAAACCCCACGAAAATCCAGATATCGCAGTTTCTGCATATCAAACGTACTGAGGAGTGGTGAAAACACCAGATAAGGTGCTTCCCCGCATTAAATAGCTCCAAAAGAGCGATTTCGATGATTCGGCATACTTCTCACAGAAGAACCACCAAAATTATCCCAGAAAATGCATATCTCAACTTGAAACCCCACGAAATCCAAGATATCGCCGGTTGGGCATATCAAACGTACTGCGGAGTGGTGAATACACCAGAAAACGCGTTTTTTCGCATTAAATAGCTCCAAACGAGCGATTTCGATGATACGGCATACTTCTCACAGAAGCCTCACCAAGATTATCCCAGAAAATGCATATCTCAGCTTAAAACCCCACGAAAAACAAGATATCTCCGGTTCTGCATAACAAACGCACTGTGCAGTGTTGAAAACACTAGAAAACGCGTTTTTTCGCATTAAATATTTCCAAAAGAATGATCTCGGTGCTTCTGCACACTTGTCACAGACGATTCACGAAGATTATCGCTGAAAATGCATATCTCAGCTGGAAACCCCACGGATCGAAGATATCGCCGGTTCTGCATATCAAACGCACTGTGGAGTGGTGAAAACACCAGATAACGTGTTTCTCGCATTAAATAGCACCAAAAGAGCGATTTCGATGATTCTGCATACTTCTCATAGATGAAACACCAAGATTATCGCCGAAAATGAATATCTCAGGTTGAACCCCCCCGAAAACCAAGATATCTCCGGTTCTGCATATCAAACGCACTGTGCAGTGGTGAAAACACCAGAAAACGCGTTTTTTCGCATTAAATAGCTCGAAAAGAACGATTTCGATGATACGGCATACATCTTACCGGAGCATCACCAAGATTATCACAGAAAATATACATATCTCAGCTTGAAACCCCACGAAAACCAAGGTATCTCCGGTTCTCCATAACAAACGCACTGTGCAGTGGTGAAACCACCAGAAAACGTGTTTCTCGCATTAAATAGCTCAAAAAGAGCGATATCGATGATTCGGCATACTTCTCAGAGAAGACTCACCAAGATTATCCCAGAAAATATGCATATCTCAGCTTGAAACCCCACGAAAACCAAGTTATCTCGGGTTCTGCATATCAAACGCACTGTGCAGTGGAGAAAAAACCAGAAAACGCGTGTATTCGCATGAAATAGCTCCAAAAGAGCGATTTCGAAAATTCTGCATACTTCTCACAGAAGCCTCACCAAGATTATCGCAGAAAATGCATGACTCAGCTTGAAACCCCACGAAAACCAAGATATCGCCGGTTCGGCATATCAAACGCACTGTGGAGTGGTGATAAAACCAGATAACATGTTTCTCGCATTAAATAACTCCAACAGAGCGATTTGGATGATACGGCATACTTCTCACAATAGAACCACCAAGTTTATGGCAGAAAATGCATATCTCAGCTTGAAACCCCACGAAAACTAAGATATCTCCGGTTCTGCATATCAAACGCACTGTGTAGTGGTGAAAACACCAGAAAACGCGTTTTTTTGCATTAAATAGCTCCAAAAGAGCGATTTCGATGATTCGGCATACTTCTCACAGAAGACTCACCAACATTATCGCAGAAAATGCATATGTCAGCTTGAACGCCCACGAAAACCAAGATATTTCCGGTTCTGCATATCAAACGCACTGTACAGTGTTGAAAACACCAGAAAACGCGTTTTGTCCCATAAAATATCTCCATAAGAGTGTTATCGATGATTCTGCATACTTCTCACAGAAGACTCACCGAGATTATCCCAGACAATGCATATCCAGCTGGAAAACCCACGATAACCAAGATATCTCCGGTTCTGCATATCAAACGCACTGTGCAGTGGTGAAACCACCAGAAAACGTGTTTCTCGCATTAAATAGCTCCAAAAGAGCGATTTCGATGATTCGGCATACTTCTCGGAGAAGAAACACCAACATTATCGCAGAAAGCGCATATCTCAGCTAAAAACCCTACGAAAACTAAGATATCGCCGGTTCGGCATTTCAAACGCACTGTGGAGTGGTGATAAAACCAGATAACATGCTTCTCGCATTAAATAACTCCAACAGAGCGATTTGGATGATACGGCATACTTCTCACAATAGAACCACCAAGTTTATGGCAGAAAATGAATATCTCAGCTTGAAACCCCACGAAAACCAAGATATCTCCGTTTCTGCATATCATACGCACTGTGGAGTGGTGAAATCACCAGATAACGTGTTTCTCGCATTAAATAGTTCCAACAGAGCGGTTTCGATGATTCAGCATTCTTCTCACAGAAGAACCACCAAGATTATCGCAGAAAATGCATATCTCAGCTTGAAACCCCACGAAAACCAAGATATCTCCGGTTCTGCATAACAAACGCACTGTGCAGTGTTGAAAACACCAGAAAACGCGTTTTTTCGCATTAAATAGCTCCAAACGAGCGATTTCGATGATACGGCATACTTCTCACAGAAGCCTCACCCAGATTATCCCAGAAAATATGCACATCTCAGCTTGAAACCCCACGAAAACCAAGATATCTCCGGTTCTGCATAACAGACGCACTGTGGAGCGGCGAACACAACAGATAAAGTGTTTCTCGCATTACATAGTTCCAACAGAGCGGTTTCGATGATTCAGCATACTTCTCACAGAAGAACCACCAAGATTATCGCAGAAAATGCATATCTCAGCTTGAAACCCCACGAAAACAAAGATATCTCCGGTTCTGCATAACAAACGCACTGTGCAGTGTTGAAAACACTAGAAAACGCGTTTTTTCGCATTAAATAGCTCCAAAAGAATGATTTCGATGATACGGCAGACTTCTTACAGAAGCTTTACCAAGATTATCCCAGAAAATATACATTTCTCAGCTTGAAACCCCACGAAAACCAAGATATCTCCGGTTCTGCATAACAGACGCACTGTGGAGCGGTGAAGACACCAGATAAAGTGTTTCTCGCATTAAATAGTTCCAACAGAGCGGTTTCGATGATTCAGCATACTTCTCACAGAAGAACCACCAAGATTATCGCAGAAAATGCATATCTCAGCTTGAAACCCCACGAAAACCAAGATATCTCCGGTTCTACATAACAAACGCACTGTGCAGTGTTGAAAACACTAGAAAACGTGTTTCTCGCATTAAATAGCTCAAAAAGGGAGATATCGATGATTCGGCATACTTCTCAGAGAAGACTCACCAAGATTATCCCAGAAAATATGCATATCTCAGCTTGAAACCCCACAAAAACCAAGTTATCTCCGGTTCTGCATATCAAACGCACTGTGCAGTGGTGAAACCACCCGAAAACGTGTTTCTCGCATTAAATAGCTCCAAAAGAGCGATTTCGATGTTTCGGCATACTTCTCACAATAGAACCACCAAGTTTATGGCAGAAAATGCATATCTCAGCTTGAAACCCCACGATAACCAAGATATCTCCGGTTCTGCATATCAAACGCACTGTACATTGATGAAATCACCAGAACACGCGTTTTGTCCCATAAAATATCTCCATAAGAGTGATATCGATGATTCTGCATACTTCTCACAGAAGACTCACCGAGATTATCCCAGAAAATGCATATCCAGCTGGAAAACCCACGATAATCAAGATATCTCCGGTTCTGCATATCAAACGCACTGTGCAGTGGTGAAACCACCCGAAAACGTGTTTCTCGCATTAAATAGCTCCAAAAGAGCGATTTCGATGTTTCGGCATACTTCTTAGAGAAGAAACACCAACATTATCGCAGAAAGCGCATGTCTCAGCTAAAAACCCTACGAAAACCAAGATATCGCCGGTTCGGCATATCAAACGCACTGTGGAGTGGTGACAAAACCAGATAACATGCTTCTCGCATTAAGTAACTCCAACAGAGCGATTTGGATGATACGGCATACTTCTCACAATAGAACCACCAAGTTTATGGCAGAAAATGCATATCTCAGCTTGAAACCCCACGATAACCAAGATATCTCCGGTTCTGCATATCAAACGCACTGTGCAGTGGTGAAATCACCAGATAACGTGTTTCTCGCATTAAATAGCTCCAAACGAGTGACTTGGATGTTACGGCATACTTCTCACAATAGAACCACCAAGTTTATGGCAGAAAATGCATATCTCAGCTTGAAGCCCCACGAAAACCAAGATATCTCAGGTTCTGCATATCAAACGCACTGTGCAGTGGTGAAAACAGCAGTAAACGCGTTTTTTCGCATTAAATATCTCCAAAAGGGCGATTTCGATGATTCTGCGTACTTCTCACAGAAGAACCACCAAGATTATCGCAGAAAATGCATATCTCAGCTTGAAGCCCCACGAAAACCAAGATATTTCCGGTTCTGCATATCAAACGCACTGTGGAGTGGTGAATACCCCAGATAACGCGTTACTAGCTTTAAATAGCTCCAAATGAGCGATTTCGATGATTCTGCATACTTGTCACAGAAGAACCACCAGGATTATCGCAGGAAATGCATATCTCAGCTTGAAACCCTACGAAAACCAAGATATCGCCGTTCCTGCATATCAAACGTACTGAGGAGTGGTGAAAACACCAGTTAACGTGCTTCTCGCATTAAATAGCTCCAAAACAGCGATTTCGATGATTCAGCATACTTCTCGCAGAAGAAACACCAACATTATCGCAGAAAACGCATATCTCAGCTTGAAACCCTACGAAAACCAACACATTGCCGGTTCTACATATCAAGCGAACTGTGGAGTGGTGAAAACACCAGATAACGTGTTTCTCGCATTAAATAGCTCCAAAACCGCGATTTCGATGATTCGGCATACTTCTCACAGAAGAAACACCAACATTATCGCAGAAAACGCTTATCTCAGTTTAAAACCCTACGAAAACCAACACATTGCCGGTTCTAAATATCAAGCGCACTGCGGAGTGGTGAAAAAACCAGATAACGTGCTTCTCGCATTAAATAGCTTCAAAAGAGCGATTACGGTGATTCTGCATACTTCTCACAGAAGAACCACCAAGATTATCCCAGAAAATGCATATCTCAGCTTGAAACCTCACGAAAACCAAGATATCTCCGGTTCTGCATAACAAACGCACTGTGCAGTGGTGAAAACACCAGAAAATGAGTTTTTTCGCATTAAATAGCTTCAAAAGAGCGATTACAATGAATCTGCATACTTCTCACAGAAGCCTCACCAAGATTATCGCAGAAAATGCATATCCAGCTGGAAACCCCAGGAAAATCCAGATATCGCAGTTTCTGCATATCAAACGTACTGAGGAGTGGTGAAAACACCAGATAACGTGCTTCCCCGCATTAAATAGCTCCAAAAGAGTGATATCGATGATTCTGCATACTTCTCACAGAAGTCTCACCGAGATTATCCCAGGAAATGCATATCCACCTGGAAAACCCACGAAAATCCAGATATCGCCGATTCCTCATATCAAACGTACTGCGGAGTGGTGAAAACACTAGGTAACGTGTTTCTCGCATTAAATATCTCCAAAACAGCGATTTCGATGATTCGGCATACTTCTCACAGAAGAAACACCAACATTATTGCAGAAAGCGCATATCTCAGCTAAAAACCCTACGAAAACCAACACATTGCCGGTTCTACATATCAAACGTACTGTGGAGTTGTGAAAACACCAGGTAACGTGTTTCTAGCATTAAATAGCTCCAAAACAGCGATTTCGATGATTCTGCATACTTCTCAGAGCAGAACCACCAAGATTATCCCAGAAAATGCATATCTCAGCTTGAAACCTCACGAAAACCAAGATATCTCCGGTTCTGCATAACAAACGCACTGTGCAGTGGTGAAAACACCAGAAAATGAGTTTTTTCGCATTAAATAGCTTCAAAAGAGCGATTACAATGATTCTGCATACTTCTCACAGAAGCCTCACCAAGATTATCGCAGGAACTGCATATCCAGCTGGAAACCCCACGAAAATCCAGATATCGCAGTTTCTGCATATCAAACGTACTGAGGAGTGGTGAAAACACCAGATAAGGTGCTTCCCCGCATTAAATAGCTCCAAAAGAGCGATTTCGATGATTCGGCATACTTGTCACAGAAGAACCACGGAGATAATCCCAGAAAATGCATATCTCAGCTTGAAATCCCCACGAAAACAAGATATCGCCTGGTCTGCATATCAAACGCACTGTGGAGTCGTGAAAACACCCGATAACATGCTTCTTGCATTAACTAGCTCCAACAGAGAGATTTCGATGATTCGGCATACTTCTCACAGAAGAACCACCAAAATTATCCCAGAAAATGCATATCTCAGCTTGAAACCCCACGAAACCCAAGATGTCGCCGGTTCGACATATCAATCGCACTGTGGAGTGGTGATAAAACCAGATAACATGTTTCTCGCATTAAATAACTCCAACAGAGCGATTTGGATGATACGGCATACTTCTCACAATAGAACCACCAAGTTTATGGCAGAAAATGCATATCTCAGCTGGAAAACCCACGATAACCAAGATATCTCCGGTTCTGCATATCAAACGCACTGTGCAGTGGTGAAACCACCAGAAAACGTGTTTCTCGCATTAAAAAGCTCCAAAAGAGCGATTTCGATGATTCGGCATACTTCTCGGAGAAGAAACACCAACATTATCGCAGAAAGCGCATATCTCAGCTAAAAACCCTACGAAAACTAAGATATCGCCGGTTCGGCATTTCAAACGCACTGTGGAGTGGTGATAAAACCAGATAACATGCTTCTCGCATTAAATAACTCCAACAGAGCGATTTGGATGATACGGCATACTTCTCACAATAGAACCACCAAGTTTATGGCAGAAAATGAATATCTCAGCTTGAAACCCCACGAAAACCAAGATATCTCCGTTTCTGCATATCATACGCACTGTGGAGTGGTGAAATCACCAGATAACGTGTTTCTCGCATTAAATAGTTCCAACAGAGCGGTTTCGATGATTCAGCATACTTCTCACAGAAGAACCACCAAGATTATCGCAGAAAATGCATATCTCAGCTTGAAACCCCACGAAAACCAAGATATCTCCGGTTCTGCATAACAAACGCACTGTGCAGTGTTGAAAACACCAGAAAACGCGTTTTTTCGCATTAAATAGCTCCAAACGAGCGATTTCGATGATACGGCATACTTCTCACAGAAGCCTCACCCAGATTATCCCAGAAAATATGCACATCTCAGCTTGAAACCCCACGAAAACCAAGATATCTCCGGTTCTGCATAACAGACGCACTGTGGAGCGGCGAACACAACAGATAAAGTGTTTCTCGCATTACATAGTTCCAACAGAGCGGTTTCGATGATTCAGCATACTTCTCACAGAAGAACCACCAAGATTATCGCAGAAAATGCATATCTCAGCTTGAAACCCCACGAAAACAAAGATATCTCCGGTTCTGCATAACAAACGCACTGTGCAGTGTTGAAAACACTAGAAAACGCGTTTTTTCGCATTAAATAGCTCCAAAAGAATGATTTCGATGATACGGCAGACTTCTTACAGAAGCTTTACCAAGATTATCCCAGAAAATATACATATCTCAGCTTGAAACCCCACGAAAACCAAGATATCTCCGGTTCTGCATAACAGACGCACTGTGGAGCGGTGAAGACACCAGATAAAGTGTTTCTCGCATTAAATAGTTCCAACAGAGCGGTTTCGATGATTCAGCATACTTCTCACAGAAGAACCACCAAGATTATCGCAGAAAATGCATATCTCAGCTTGAAACCCCACGAAAACCAAGATATCTCCGGTTCTACATAACAAACGCACTGTGCAGTGTTGAAAACACTAGAAAACGTGTTTCTCGCATTAAATAGCTCAAAAAGGGAGATATCGATGATTCGGCATACTTCTCAGAGAAGACTCACCAAGATTATCCCAGAAAATATGCATATCTCAGCTTGAAACCCCACAAAAACCAAGTTATCTCCGGTTCTGCATATCAAACGCACTGTGCAGTGGAGAAAAAACCAGAAAACGCGTGTATTCGCATGAAATAGCTCCAAAAGAGCGATTTCGATGATTCGGCATACTTCTCACAGAAGACTCACCAACATTATCGCAGAAAATGCATATGTCAGCTTGAAGCCCCACGAAAACCAAGATATTTCCGGTTCTGCATATCAAACGCACTGTACATTGATGAAATCACCAGAAAACGCGTTTTGTCCCATAAAATATCTCCATAAGAGTGATATCGATGATTCTGCATACTTCTCACAGAAGACTCACCGAGATTATCCCAGAAAATGCATATCCAGCTGGAAAACCCACGATAATCAAGATATCTCCGGTTCTGCATATCAAACGCACTGTGCAGTGGTGAAACAACCAGAAAACGTGTTTCTCGCATTAAATAGCTCCAAAAGAGCGATTTCGATGATTCGGTATACTTCTCACAATAGAACCACCAAGTTTATGGCAGAAAATGCATATCTCAGCTTGAAACCCCACGAAAACCAAGACATCTCCGTTTCTGCATATCATACGCACTGTGGAGTGGTGAAATCACCAGATAACGTGTTTCTCGCATTAAATAGCTCCAAACGAGTGATTTCAATGATTCGGCATACTTTTCACAGAAGCCTCACCAACATTATCGCAGAAAATGCATATGTCAGCTTGAAGCCCCACGAAATCCAAGATATTTCCGGTTCGGCATATCAAACGCACTGTGGAGTGGCGATAAAACCAGATAACATGCTTCTCGCATTAAATAACTCCAACAGAGCGATTTGGATGATACGGCATACTTCTTACAGAAGCTTCACCAAGATTATCCCAGAAAATATACATATCTCAGCTTGAAACCCCACCAAAACCAAGGTATCTCCGGTTCTGCATAACAAACGCACTGTGCAGTGGTGAAAACACCAGATAACGTGCTTCTCGCATTAAATAACTCCAACAGAGCGATTTGGATGATACGGCATACTTCTCACAATAGAACCACCAAGTTTATGGAAGAAAATGCATATGTCAGCTTGAAGCCCCACGAAATCCAAGATATTTCCGGTTCTGCATATCAAACGCACTGTACAGTGTTGAAAACACCAGAAAACGCGTTTTGTCCCATAAAATATCTCCATAAGAGTGATATCGATGATTCTGCATACGTCTCACAGAAGACTCACCGAGATTATCCCAGAAAATGCATATCCAGCTGGAAAACCCACGATAACCAAGATATCTCCGGTTCTGCATATCAAACGCACTGTGCAGTGGTGAAACCACCAGAAAACGTGTTTCTCGCATTAAATAGCTCCAAAAGAGCGATTTCGATGTTTCGGCATACTTCTTAGAGAAGAAACACCAACATTATCGCAGAAAGCGCATGTCTCAGCTAAAAACCCTACGAAAACCAAGATATCGCCGGTTCGGCATATCAAACGCACTGTGGAGTGGTGACAAAACCAGATAACATGCTTCTCGCATTAAGTAACTCCAACAGAGCGATTTGGATGATACGGCATACTTCTCACAATAGAACCACCAAGTTTATGGCAGAAAATGCATATCTCAGCTTGAAACCCCACGATAACCAAGATATCTCCGGTTCTGCATATCAAACGCACTGTGCAGTGGTGAAATCACCAGATAACGTGTTTCTCGCATTAAATAGCTCCAAACGAGTGACTTGGATGTTACGGCATACTTCTCACAATAGAACCACCAAGTTTATGGCAGAAAATGCATATCTCAGCTTGAAGCCCCACGAAAACCAAGATATCTCAGGTTCTGCATATCAAACGCACTGTGCAGTGGTGAAAACAGCAGTAAACGCGTTTTTTCGCATTAAATATCTCCAAAAGGGCGATTTCGATGATTCTGCGTACTTCTCACAGAAGAACCACCAAGATTATCGCAGAAAATGCATATCTCAGCTTGAAGCCCCACGAAAACCAAGATATTTCCGGTTCTGCATATCAAACGCACTGTGGAGTGGTGAATACCCCAGATAACGCGTTACTAGCTTTAAATAGCTCCAAATGAGCGATTTCGATGATTCTGCATACTTGTCACAGAAGAACCACCAGGATTATCGCAGGAAATGCATATCTCAGCTTGAAACCCTACGAAAACCAAGATATCGCCGTTCCTGCATATCAAACGTACTGAGGAGTGGTGAAAACACCAGTTAACGTGCTTCTCGCATTAAATAGCTCCAAAACAGCGATTTCGATGATTCGGCATACTTCTCGCAGAAGAAACACCAACATTATCGCAGAAAACGCATATCTCAGCTTGAAACCCTACGAAAACCAACACATTGCCGGTTCTACATATCAAGCGAACTGTGGAGTGGTGAAAACACCAGATAACGTGTTTCTCGCATTAAATAGCTCCAAAACCGCGATTTCGATGATTCGGCATACTTCTCACAGAAGAAACACCAACATTATCGCAGAAAACGCTTATCTCAGTTTAAAACCCTACGAAAACCAACACATTGCCGGTTCTAAATATCAAGCGCACTGTGGAGAGGTGAAAACACCAGATAACGTGTTTCTCGCATTATATAGATCCAAAAGAGCGATTTCGATGATTCGGCATACTTCTCACAGAAGATACACCAACATTATCGCAGAAAGCGCATATCTTTAGCTAAACACCATACGAAAACCAACACATTGCCGGTTCTACATATCAAGCGCACTGTGGAGTGGTGAAATCACCAGATAACATGCTTCTCGCATTAAATATCTCCAACAGAGCGATTTCGATGATTCTGCATACTTCTCACAGAAGACTCACCGAGATTATCCCAGAAAATGCATATCCAGCTGGAAAACCCACGAAAACCAAGATATCTCCGGTTCGGCATATCAAACGCACTACGGAGTGGTGAAAAAACCAGATAACGTGCTTCTCGCATTAAATAGCTTCAAAAGAGCGATTACGGTGATTCTGCATACTTCTCACAGAAGAACCACCAAGATTATCCCAGAAAATGCATATCTCAGCTTGAAACCTCACGAAAACCAAGATATCTCCGGTTCTGCATAACAAACGCACTGTGCAGTGGTGAAAACACCAGAAAATGAGTTTTTTCGCATTAAATAGCTTCAAAAGAGCGATTACAATGATTCTGCATACTTCTCACAGAAGCCTCACCAAGATTATCGCAGGAAATGCATATCCAGCTGGAAACCCCAGGAAAATCCAGATATCGCAGTTTCTGCATATCAAACGTACTGAGGAGTGGTGAAAACACCAGATAACGTGCTTCCCCGCATTAAATAGCTCCAAAAGAGTGATATCGATGATTCTGCATACTTCTCACAGAAGTCTCACCGAGATTATCCCAGGAAATGCATATCCACCTGGAAAACCCACGAAAATCCAGATATCGCCGATTCCTCATATCAAACGTACTGCGGAGTGGTGAAAACACTAGGTAACGTGTTTCTCGCATTAAATATCTCCAAAACAGCGATTTCGATGATTCGGCATACTTCTCACAGAAGAAACACCAACATTATTGCAGAAAGCGCATATCTCAGCTAAAAACCCTACGAAAACCAACACATTGCCGGTTCTACATATCAAACGTACTGTGGAGTTGTGAAAACACCAGGTAACGTGTTTCTAGCATTAAATAGCTCCAAAACAGCGATTTCGATGATTCTGCATACTTCTCAGAGCAGAACCACCAAGATTATCCCAGAAAATGCATATCTCAGCTTGAAACCTCACGAAAACCAAGATATCTCCGGTTCTGCATAACAAACGCACTGTGCAGTGGTGAAAACACCAGAAAATGAGTTTTTTCGCATTAAATAGCTTCAAAAGAGAGATTTCGATGATTCGGCATACTTCTCACAGAAGAACCACCAAGATTATCCCGGAAAATGCATATCTCAACTTGAAACCCCACGAAAACGAAGATATCGCCGGTTCGGCAAATCAAACGCACTGTGGAGTGGTGATAAAACCAGATAACATGCTTCTCGCATTAAATAACTCCAACAGAGCGATTTCGATGATTCGGCATACTTCTCACTGAAGAACCACGAAGATTATCGCATAAAATGCACATCTCAGCTGGCAACCCCACGAAAACGAAGATATCGCAGTTTCCGCATATCAAACGCACTGTGGAGTGCTGGATCTTCAGGAAACGTGTTATTTCGCATTAAGTAGCAGTAAGCCAGCGCTTTCGGTGATTCTGCATACTTCTCACAGAAGAATATCCAAGATTATCGTAGAAAATGCACATCTCAGCTGGCAACCCCACGAAAACGAAGATATCCCAGTTTCCGCATGTCAAGCGCACTGTGGAGTGCTGAAAACACCAGGAAACGTGTTATTTGCATTCAATAGCACGAATACAGCGATTTCGGTGATTCTGCACACTTGTCACAGAAGAATCAAGAAGGTTATCACTGAAAATGCATATCTCAGCTGGAAACCCAACGTAACGGAAGATATCGCTGTTTCCGCATATCCATCGCACTGTGGAGTGCAGAATACACCTGAATACGTGTTTTTCGCATTCAATAGCACGAAAACAGCGCTTTCCGTGATTCTGCATACTTCTCACAGAAGAATATCCAAGATTATCGTAGAAAGTGCATGTCTCTGCTGGGAACCCCACGAAAACGAAGATATCCCAGTTTCCGCATATCAAACGCACTGTGGAGTGCTCAAAACACCAGAAAACGTGTTTTTCGCATTACATAGCACGAAAACAGCGATGTCGGTGATTCTGCAGACTCCTCAGAGTAGAATATGCGAATTATCGTAGAAAATGCATGTCTCAGCTGGAATCCCCACGAAAACGAAGATATCCCAGTTTCCGCATATCAAACGCACTGTGGAGTGCTGAAAACACCAGAAAACGTGTTTTTCGCATCCAACAGCACGAAAACAGCGATTTCGGTGATTGTGGACATTTGTCAGAGAAGAATCATGAAGATTATCACTGAAAATGCAAATCTATGCTGGAAACCCTACGAAACCGAAGATATGGCAGTTTCCGCATATCAAACGCACTGTGGAGTGCTGGAACACCAGGAAACGTGTTATTTGCATTCAATAGCACGAAAACAGCGCTTTCCGTGATTCTGCACTCTTGTCACAGAAGAATCTCGAAAATTATCACAGAAAATGCATATCTCAGCTGGAACCCAACGAAACCGAAGATATCGCAGTTTCCGCGTGTCAAACGCACTGTGGAGTGCTGAAAACACCAGGAAACGTGTTTTTCGCATCCAACAGCACGAAAACAGCGATTACGGTTATTCTACACACTTGTCACAGCAGAATCTCGAAGATCACCAGTAATAATACATATCTCAGCTGGAAACTCAACGAAACCGAAGATATCGCAGTTTCCGCATGCCAAAAGTACTGTGGATTGCTGAAAACACCACAAAACGTGTTTTTCGCATTAAATTGCTCCAAACGAGCGATTTGGATGATACGGCATCCTTCTTACAGAAGCATCACCAAGATTATCCCAGGAAATATACATATCTCAGCTTGAAACCCCACGAAAACCAAGGTATCCTCGGTTCTGCATATCAAACGCACTGTAGAGTGGTGAAAACACCAGATAACGTGTTTCTCGCATTAAATAGCTCCAAAACAGCGATTTCGATGATTCGGCATACTTCTCACAGAAGAAACACCAACATTATTGCAGAAAGGCATATCTCAGCTAAAAACCCTACGAAAACCAACACATTGCCGGTTCTACATATCAAACGTACTGTGGAGTGGTGAAAACACCAGGAAACGTGTTTCTCGCATTAAATAGCTCCAAAACAGCGATTTCGATGATTCTGCATACTTCTCAAAGCAGAACCACCAAGATTATCCCAGAAAATGCATATCTCAGCTTGAAACCTCACGAAAACCAAGATATCTCCGGTTCTGCATAACAAACGCACTGTGCAGTGGTGAAAACACCAGAAAATGAGTTTTTTCGCATTAAATAGCTTCAAAAGAGAGATTTCGATGATTCGGCATACTTCTCACTGAAGAACCACGAAGATTATCGCATAAAATGCATATCTCAACTTGAAACCCCACGAAAACAAGATATCGCCGGTTCGGCAAATCAAACGCACTGTGGAGTGGTGATAAAACCAGATAACATGCTTCTCGCATTAAATAACTCCAACAGAGCGATTTCGATGATTCGGCATACTTCTTACTGAAGAACCACGAAGATTATCGCATAAAATGCATATCTCAACTTGAAACCCCACGAAAACAAGATATCGCCGGGTCTGCATATCAAACGCACTGTGGAGTCGTGAAAACACCAGATAACGTGCTTCTCGCATTAAGAAGCTCCAACAGAGAGATTTCGATGATTCGGCATACTTCTCACAGAAGAACCACCAAGATTATCCCAGAAAATGCATATCTCAGCTAGAAACCCCACGAAAACCAAGATATCGCCGGTTCGGCATATCAAACGCACTGCGGAGTGGTGAAAAAACCAGATAACGTGCTTCTCGCATTAAATAGCTTCAAAAGAGCGATTACGGTGATTCTGCATACTTCTCACAGAAGAACCACCAAGATTATCCCAGAAAATGCATATCTCAGCTTGAAACCTCACGAAAACCAAGATATCTCCGGTTCTGCATAACAAACGCACTGTGCAGTGGTGAAAACACCAGAAAATGAGTTTTTTCGCATTAAATAGCTTCAAAAGAGAGATTTCGATGATTCGGCATACTTCTCACAGAAGAACCACCAAGATTATCCCGGAAAATGCATATCTCAACTTGAAACCCCACGAAAACGAAGATATCGCCGGTTCGGCAAATCAAACGCACTGTGGAGTGGTGATAAAACCAGATAACATGCTTCTCGCATTAAATAACTCCAACAGAGCGATTTCGATGATTCGGCATACTTCTCACTGAAGAACCACGAAGATTATCGCATAAAATGCACATCTCAGCTGGCAACCCCACGAAAACGAAGATATCGCAGTTTCCGCATATCAAACGCACTGTGGAGTGCTGGATCTTCAGGAAACGTGTTATTTCGCATTAAGTAGCAGTAAGCCAGCGCTTTCGGTGATTCTGCATACTTCTCACAGAAGAATATCCAAGATTATCGTAGAAAATGCACATCTCAGCTGGCAACCCCACGAAAACGAAGATATCCCAGTTTCCGCATGTCAAGCGCACTGTGGAGTGCTGAAAACACCAGGAAACGTGTTATTTGCATTCAATAGCACGAATACAGCGATTTCGGTGATTCTGCACACTTGTCACAGAAGAATCAAGAAGGTTATCACTGAAAATGCATATCTCAGCTGGAAACCCAACGTAACGGAAGATATCGCTGTTTCCGCATATCCATCGCACTGTGGAGTGCAGAATACACCTGAATACGTGTTTTTCGCATTCAATAGCACGAAAACAGCGCTTTCCGTGATTCTGCATACTTCTCACAGAAGAATATCCAAGATTATCGTAGAAAGTGCATGTCTCTGCTGGGAACCCCACGAAAACGAAGATATCCCAGTTTCCGCATATCAAACGCACTGTGGAGTGCTCAAAACACCAGAAAACGTGTTTTTCGCATTACATAGCACGAAAACAGCGATGTCGGTGATTCTGCAGACTCCTCAGAGTAGAATATGCGAATTATCGTAGAAAATGCATGTCTCAGCTGGAATCCCCACGAAAACGAAGATATCCCAGTTTCCGCATATCAAACGCACTGTGGAGTGCTGAAAACACCAGAAAACGTGTTTTTCGCATCCAACAGCACGAAAACAGCGATTTCGGTGATTATGGACATTTGTCAGAGAAGAATCATGAAGATTATCACTGAAAATGCAAATCTATGCTGGAAACCCTACGAAACCGAAGATATGGCAGTTTCCGCATATCAAACGCACTGTGGAGTGCTGGAACACCAGGAAACGTGTTATTTGCATTCAATAGCACGAAAACGGCGATTTCGGTGATTCTGCATACTTCTCACAAAAGAATATTCAAGATTATGGTAGAAAATGCATATCTCAGCTGGAAACGCCACGAAAACGAAGATATCGCATTTTCCGCATGTCAAGCGCACTGTGGAGTGCTGAAAACACCAGGAAACGTGTTATTTGCATTCAATAGCACGAAAACAGCGCTTTCCGTGATTCTGCATACTTCTCACAGAAGAATATCCATGATTATCGTAGAAAGTGCATGTCTCTGCTGGGAACCCCACGAAAACGAAGATATCCCAGTTTCCGCATATCAAACGCACTGCGGAGTGCTGAAAACACCAGAATTCGTGTTTTACGCATTCAATAGCACTAAAATAGCGATATCGGTAATTCTGCATACTTCTCACAGAAGAATATCCAAGATTATCGTACAAAATGCCTGTATCAGCTGGCAACCCCACGAAAACGAAGACATCCCAGTTTCCCCATATCAAACGCACTGTGGAGTGCTCAAAACACCAGAAAACGTGTTTTTCGCATTACATAGCACGAAAACAGCGATATCGGTAATTCTGCATACTTCTCACAGAAGAATATCCATGATTATCGTAGAAAATGCATGTCTCAGCTGGAATCCCCACGAAAACGAAGATATCCCAGTTTCCGCATATCAAACGCACTGTGGAGTGCTGAAAACACCAGAAACGTGTTTTTCGCATCCAACAGCACGAAAACAGCGATTTCGGTGATTGTGGACATTTGTCAGAGAAGAATCATGAAGATTATCACTGAAAATGCAAATCTATGCTGGAAACCCTACGAAACCGAAGATATGGCAGTTTCCGCATATCAAACGCACTGTGGAGTGCTGGAACACCAGGAAACGTGTTATTTGCATTCAATAGCACGAAAACGGCGATTTCGGTGATTCTGCATACTTCTCACAGAAGAATATTCAAGATTATGGTAGAAAATGCATATCTCAGCTGGAAACGCCACGAAACCGAAGATATCGCAGTTTCCGCGTGTCAAACGCACTGTGGAGTGCTGAAAACACCAGGAAACGTGTTTTTCGCATCCAACAGCACGAAAACAGCGATTACGGTTATTCTACACACTTGTCACAGCAGAATCTCGAAGATCACCAGTAATAATACATATCTCAGCTGGAAACTCAACGAAACCGAAGATATCGCAGTTTCCGCATGTCAAAAGTACTGTGGATTGCTGAAAACACCACAAAACGTGTTTTTCGCATTAAATAGCTCCAAACGAGCGATTTGGATGATACGGCATACTTCTTACAGAAGCATCACCAAGATTATCCCAGGAAATATACATATCTCAGCTTGAAACCCCACGAAAACCAAGGTATCCTCGGTTCTGCATATCAAACGCACTGTAGAGTGGTGAAAACACCAGACAACGTGTTTCTCGCATTAAATAGCTCCAAAACAGCGATTTCGATGATTCGGCATACTTCTCACTGAAGAACCACGAAGATTATCGCATAAAATGCATATCTCAACTTGAAACCCCACGAAAACAAGATATCGCCGGTTCGGCAAATCAAACGCACTGTGGAGTGGTGATAAAACCAGATAACATGCTTCTCGCATTAAATAACTCCAACAGAGCGATTTCGATGATTCGGCATACTTCTTACTGAAGAACCACGAAGATTATCGCATAAAATGCATATCTCAACTTGAAACCCCACGAAAACAAGATATCGCCGGGTCTGCATATCAAACGCACTGTGGAGTCGTGAAAACACCAGATAACGTGCTTCTCGCATTAAGTAGCTCCAACAGAGAGATTTCGATGATTCGGCATACTTCTCACAGAAGAACCACCCAGATTATCCCAGAAAATGCATATCTCAGCTAGAAACCCCACGAAAACCAAGATATCGCCGGTTCGGCATATCAAACGCACTGCGGAGTGGTGAAAAAACCAGATAACGTGCTTCTCGCATTAAATAGCTTCAAAAGAGCGATTACGGTGATTCTGCATACTTCTCACAGAAGAACCACCAAGATTATCCCAGAAAATGCATATCTCAGCTTGAAACCTCACGAAAACCAAGATATCTCCGGTTCTGCATAACAAACGCACTGTGCAGTGGTGAAAACACCAGAAAATGAGTTTTTTCGCATTAAATAGCTTCGAAAGAGCGATTACAATGATTCTGCATACTTCTCACAGAAGCCTCACCAAGATTATCGCAGGAAATGCATATCCAGCTGGAAACCCCAGGAAAATCCAGATATCGCAGTTTCTGCATATATAACGTACTGAGGAGTGGTGAAAACACCAGATAACGTGCTTCCCCGCATTAAATAGCTCCAAAAGAGTGATATCGATGATTCTGCATACTTCTCACAGAAGACTCACCGAGATTATCCCAGGAAATGCATATCCACCTGGAAAACCCACGAAAATCCAGATATCGCCGATTCCTCATATCAAACGTACTGTGGAGTTGTGAAAACACCAGGTAATGTGTTTCTAGCATTAAATAGCTCCAAAACAGCGATTTCGATGATTCTGCATACTTCTCAGAGCAGAACCACCAAGATTATCCCAGAAAATGCATATCTCAGCTTGAAACCTCACGAAAACCAAGATATCTCCGGTTCTGCATAACAAACGCACTGTGCAGTGGTGAAAACACCAGAAAATGAGTTTTTTCGCATTAAATAGCTTCAAAAGAGAGATTTCGATGATTCGGCATACTTCTCACAGAAGAACCACCAAGATTATCCCGGAAAATGCATATCTCAACTTGAAACCCCACGAAAACGAAGATATCGCCGGTTCGGCAAATCAAACGCACTGTGGAGTGGTGATAAAACCAGATAACATGCTTCTCGCATTAAATAACTCCAACAGAGCGATTTCGATGATTCGGCATACTTCTCACTGAAGAACCACGAAGATTATCGCATAAAATGCACATCTCAGCTGGCAACCTCACGAAAACGAAGATATCGCAGTTTCCGCATATCAAACGCACTGTGGAGTGCTGGATCTTCAGGAAACGTGTTATTTCGCATTAAGTAGCAGTAAGCCAGCGCTTTCGGTGATTCTGCATACTTCTCACAGAAGAATATCCAAGATTATCGTAGAAAATGCACATCTCAGCTGGCAACCCCACGAAAACGAAGATATCCCAGTTTCCGCATGTCAAGCGCACTGTGGAGTGCTGAAAACACCAGGAAACGTGTTATTTGCATTCAATAGCACGAATACAGCGATTTCGGTGATTCTGCACACTTGTCACAGAAGAATCAAGAAGGTTATCACTGAAAATGCATATCTCTGCTGGAAACCCAACGTAACGGAAGATATCGCTGTTTCCGCATATCCATCGCACTGTGGAGTGCAGAATACACCTGAATACGTATTTTTCGCATTCAATAGCACGAAAACAGCGCTTTCCGTGATTCTGCATACTTCTCACAGAAGAATATCCAAGATTATCGTAGAAAGTGCATGTCTCTGCTGGGAACCCCACGAAAACGAAGATATCCCAGTTTCCGCATATCAAACGCACTGCGAAGTGCTGAAAACACCAGAATTCGTGTTTTACGCATTCAATAGCACTAAAATAGCGATATCGGTAATTCTGCATACTTCTCACAGAAGAATATCCAAGATTATCGTACAAAATGCCTGTATCAGCTGGCAACCCCACGAAAACGAAGACATCCCAGTTTCCGCATATCAAACGCACTGTGGAGTGCTGAAAACACCAGAAAACGTGTTTTTCGCATCCAACAGCACGAAAACAGCGATTTCGGTGATTGTAGACATTTGTCAGAGAAGAATCATGAAGATTATCACTGAAAATGCAAATCTATGCTGGAAACCCTACGAAACCGAAGATATGGCAGTTTCCGCATATCAAACGCACTGTGGAGTGCTGGAACACCAGGAAACGTGTTATTTGCATTCAATAGCACGAAAACGGCGATTTCGGTGATTCTGCATACTTCTCACAGAAGAATATTCAAGATTATGGTAGAAAATGCATATCTCAGCTGGAAACGCCACGAAAACGAAGATATCGCATTTTCCGCATGTCAAGCGCACTGTGGAGTGCTGAAAACACCAGGAAACGTGTTATTTGCATTCAATAGCACGAATACAGCGATTTCGGTGATTCTGCACACTTGTCACAGAAGAATCAAGAAGGTTATCACTGAAAATGCATATCTCAGCTGGAAACCCAACGTAACGGAAGATATCGCTGTTTCCGCATATCCATCGCACTGTGGAGTGCAGAATACACCTGAATACGTGTTTTTCGCATTCAATAGCACGAAAACAGCGCTTTCCGTGATTCTGCATACTTCTCACAGAAGAATATCCATGATTATCGTAGAAAGTGCATGTCTCTGCTGGGAACCCCACGAAAACGAAGATATCCCAGTTTCCGCATATCAAACGCACTGCGGAGTGCTGAAAACACCAGAATTCGTGTTTTACGCATTCAATAGCACTAAAATAGCGATATCGGTAATTCTGCATACTTCTCACAGAAGAATATCCAAGATTATCGTACAAAATGCCTGTATCAGCTGGCAACACCACGAAAACGAAGACATCCCAGTTTCCGCATATCAAACGCACTGTGGAGTGCTCAAAACACCAGAAAACGTGTTTTTCGCATTACATAGCACGAAAACAGCGATTTCGGTGATTCTGCAGACTCCTCAGAGTAGAATATGTGAATTATCGTAGAAAATGCATGTCTCAGCTGGAATCCCCACGAAAACGAAGATATCCCAGTTTCCGCATATCAAACGCACTGTGGAGTGCTGAAAACACCAGAAAACGTGTTTTTCGCATTCAATAGCACGAAAACAGCGATTTCGGTGATTCTGCACTCTTGTCACAGAAGAATCTCGAAAATTATCACAGAAAATGCATATCTCAGCTGGAACCCAACGAAACCGAAGAAATCGCAGTTTCCGCGTGTCAAACGCACTGTGGAGTGCTGAAAACACCAGGAAACGTGTTTTTCGCATCCAACAGCACGAAAACAGCGATTACGGTTATTCTACACACTTGTCACAGCAGAATCTCGAAGATCACCAGTAATAATACATATCTCAGCTGGAAACTCAACGAAACCGAAGATATCGCAGTTTCCGCATGTCAAAAGTACTGTGGATTGCTGAAAACACCACAAAACGTGTTTGTCGCATTAAATAGTACGAAAACAGCGATTTCAGTGATTCTGCACACTTGTCACAGTAGAATCTCGACGATTATCATTGAAAATGCATATCTCAGCTGGAACCCAGCGAAACCGAAGATATCGCAATTTCCGCCTATCAAACGCACTGTGGAGTGCTGGAACACAAGAAGCGTGTTATTTCATATCAAATAGCAGTACCCCAGCGATTTCGGTGAATCTGGACACATGTCACAGAAGAATCTCGACGATTATCACTGAAAATGAATATCTCTGCTGGAAACCCCACCAAACCGATGATATCGTAGTTTCCGCATATCAAACGCACTGTGGAGTGCTCAAAACAACAGAAAACGTGTTTATCGCATTACATAGCACGAAAACAGTGATTTCGGTGATTCTGCACTCTTGTCACAGCAGAATCTCGAAGATTATCACTGAAAATGCATATCTCAGCTGGAAACCCAGCGAAACCGAAGATATCGCAGTTTCCGCATATCAAACGCACTGTGGAGTGCTGGATCTTCAGGAAACGTGTTATTTCACATTAAGTAGCAGTAAGCCACTGATTTCGGTGATTGTGCACACTTGTCACAGAAGAATCTCGAACATTATCACTGAAAATGCATATCTCAGCTGGAATCCCAGCGAAACCGAAGATATCGCTGTTTCCGCATATCAAACGCACTGTCGAGTGCTCAAAACAACAGAAAACGTGTTTATCGCATTCAATAGCACGAAAACAGCGCTTTCGGTGATTCTGCAAAACTCTCACAGAAGCATCTCGAAGATTCTCACTGAAAATGCATATCTTTGCTGGAAACCCAAAGAATCCGCAGATATCGCCGTTTCCGCAAATCAAACGCGCTGTGGAGTGCTAACAACACCAGAATACGTGTTTTTCGCATTAAATATCACGAAAACAGCGATTTCGGTGATTCTGCATACTGCTCAAAGAAGAATATCCGAGATTATCGTAGAAAATGCACATCTCAGCTGGAAACCCAACATTACCGAAGATATCGCTGTCTCCGCATATCCATCGCACTGTGGAGTGCTGAAAACACCAGAAAACGCGTTTTCAGCATTCAGTAGGACGAAAACAGCGATTTCGGTGATTCTGCATACTTCTCTCAGAAGAAACATCAAGATTATCGTAGAAAATGCATGTCTCATCTGGAAACCCCACGAAAACGAAGATATCGCTGTTTCCGCATATCAGACGCACTGTGGAGTGCTGAAAACACCAGAAAACGTCTTTTTCGCATTACATAGCACGAAAACAGCGAATTCGGTGATTCTGCACAGTTGTCAGAGAAGAATCATGAAGATTATCACTGAAAATGCATATCTAAGCTGGAAACCCTACGAAACCGAAGATATGGCAGTTTCCGCATATCAAACGCACTGTTGAGTGCTGGAACACCAGGAAACGCGTTTTCGGCATTCAATAGCACGAAAACAGCGATTTCGGTGATTCTGCATACTTCTCTCAGAAGAAACAACAAGATTATCGTTGAAAATGCATGTCTCATCTGGAAACCCCAGGAAAACGAAGATATCGCTGTTTCCGCATTATCCATCGCACTGTGGAGTGCTGAAAACCCCAGGAAACGTGTTTTTCGAATTCAACAGCACGAAAACAGCGATTTCGGTGATTGTGGAAATTTGTCAGAGAAGAATCTAGAAGATTATCACTGAAAATGCATATCTACGCTGGAAACCCTACGAAACCGAAGATATGGCAGTTTCCGCATATCAAACGCACTGTGGAGTGCTGGAACACCAGGAAACGCGTTTTCAGCATTCAATAGCACGAAAACAGCGATCTCGGTGATTCTGCATCCTTCTCTCAGAAGAAACAACAAGATTATCGTTGAAAATGCATGTCTCATCTGGAAACCCCACGAAAACGAAGATATCGCTGTTTCCGCATATCAGACGCACTGTGGAGTGCTGAAAACACCAGAAAACGTGTTTTTCGCATTACATAGCACGAAAACAGTGAATTCGGTGATTCTGCATAGTTGTCATAGAAGAATATCGAAGATTATCACTGATAATGTATATCTCAGCTGCAAACCCAGCGAAACCGAAGATATCGCAGTTTCCGCATATCAAACGCACTGTGGAGTGCTGGATCTTCAGGAAACGTGTTATTTCGCATTAAGTAGCAGTAAGCCAGCGCTTTCGGTGATTCTGCATACTTCTCACAGAAGAATATCCAAGATTATCGTAGAAAATGCACATCTCAGCTGGCAACCCCACGAAAACGAAGATATCCCAGTTTCCGCATACCAAACGCACTGTGGAGTGCTGAAAACACCAGGAAACGTGTTTTTCGAATTCAACAGCACGAAAACAGCGAATTCGGTGATTCTGCACAGTTGTCATAGAAGAATATCGAAGATTATCACTGATAATGTATATCTTAGCTGGAAACCCCACCAAACCGATGATATCGTAGATTCCGCATATCAAACGTACTGTGGAGTGCTGAAAACTCCAGAAAACGTGTTTATCGCATTACATAGCACGAAAACAGTGATTTCGGTGATTCTGCATACTTCTCACAGAAGAATATTCAAGATTATGGTAGAAAATGCATATCTCAGCTGGAAACGCCACGAAAACGAAGATATCGCAGTTTCCGCATGTCAAGCGCACTGTGGAGTGCTGAAAACACCAGAAAACGTGTTTTTCGCATTCAATAGCACGACAACAGCGATTTCGGTAATTCTGCATCCTTCTCACAGAAGAATATTCAAGATTATGGTAGAAAATACATGCCTCAGCTGGAAACCCCACGAAAACGAAGATATCGCAGTTTCCGCATTTCAAACGCACTGTGGAGTGCAGAAAACACCAGAAAACGTGTTTTTCGCATCAAATAGCACGAAAACAGCGATTCCGGTGATTCTGCATACTTCTCACAGAAGAATATTCAAGATTATGGTAGAAAATACATGCCTCAGCTGGAAACCCAACGAAAACGAAGATATTGAATTTTTCGCATGTCAAGCGCACTGTGGAGTGCTGATAACACCAGAAAACGTGTTTTTCGCATTCAATAGCACGAAAACAGAGATTTCGGTGATTCGGCACACTTGTCACAGCAGAATCATGAAGATTATCACTGAAAATGCATATCTCAGATGGAAACCCAACGAAACCGGAGATGTCGCAGTTTCCGCATATCAAACGCACTGTGGAGTGCTGAAAACACCAGAAAACGTGTTTTTCGCATCAAATAGCACGAAAACAGCGATTTCGGTGATTGTGGACATTTGTCAGAGAAGAATCATGAAGATTATCACTGAAAATGCAAATCTATGCTGGAAACCCTACGAAACCGAAGATATGGCAGTTTCCGCATATCAAACGCACTGTGGAGTGCTGGAACACCAGGAAACGTGTTATTTGCATTCAATAGCACGAAAACGGCGATTTCGGTAATTCTGCATACTTCTCACAGAAGAATATCCAAGATTATCGTACAAAATGCCTGTATCAGCTGGCAACCCCACGAAAACGAAGACATCCCAGTTTCCGCATATCAAACGCACTGTGGAGTGCTCAAAACACCAGAAAACGTGTTTTTCGCATTACATAGCACGAAAACAGCGATTTCGGTGATTCTGCAGACTCCTCAGAGTAGAATATGTGAATTATCGTAGAAAATGCATGTCTCAGCTGGAATCCCCACGAAAACGAAGATATCCCAGTTTCCGCATATCAAACGCACTGTGGAGTGCTGAAAACACCAGAAAACGTGTTTTTCGCATTCAATAGCACGAAAACAGCGATTTCGGTGATTCTGCACTCTTGTCACAGAAGAATCTCGAAAATTATCACAGAAAATACATATCTCAGCTGGAACCCAACGAAACCGAAGATATCGCAGTTTCCGCGTGTCAAACGCACTGTGGAGTGCTGAAAACACCAGGAAACGTGTTTTTCGCATCCAACAGCACGAAAACAGCGATTACGGTTATTCTACACACTTGTCACAGCAGAATCTCGAAGATCACCAGTAATAGTACATATCTCAGCTGGAAACTCAACGAAACCGAAGATATCGCAGTTTCCGCATGTCAAAAGTACTGTGGATTGCTGAAAACACCACAAAACGTGTTTTTCGCATTAAATAGCTCCAAACGAGCGATTTGGATGATACGGCATACTTCTTACAGAAGCATCACCAAGATTATCCCAGGAAATATACATATCTCAGCTTGAAACCCCACGAAAACCAAGGTATCCTCGGTTCTGCATATCAAACGCACTGTAGAGTGGTGAAAACACCAGATAACGTGTTTCTCGCATTAAATAGCTCCAAAACAGCGATTTCGATGATTCGGCATACTTCTCACAGAAGAAACACCAACATTATTGCAGAAAGGCATATCTCAGCTAAAAACCCTACGAAAACCAACACATTGCCGGTTCTACATATCAAACGTACTGTGGAGTGGTGAAAACACCAGGAAACGTGTTTCTCGCATTGAATAGCTCCAAAACAGCGATTTCGATGATTCTGCATCCTTCTCAAAGCAGAACCACCAAGATTATCCCAGAAAATGCATATCTCAGCTTGAAACCTCACGAAAACCAAGATATCTCCGGTTCTGCATAACAAACGCACTGTGCAGTGGTGAAAACACCAGAAAATGAGTTTTTTCGCATTAAATAGCTTCAAAAGAGAGATTTCGATGATTCGGCATACTTCTCACAGAAGAACCACCAAGATTATCCCGGAAAATGCATATCTCAACTTGAAACCCCACGAAAACGAAGATATCGCCGGTTCGGCAAATCAAACGCACTGTGGAGTGGTGATAAAACCAGATAACATGCTTCTCGCATTAAATAACTCCAACAGAGCGATTTCGATGATTCGGCATACTTCTCACTGAAGAACCACGAAGATTATCGCATAAAATGCACATCTCAGCTGGCAACCTCACGAAAACGAAGATATCGCAGTTTCCGCATATCAAACGCACTGTGGAGTGCTGGATCTTCAGGAAACGTGTTATTTCGCATTAAGTAGCAGTAAGCCAGCGCTTTCGGTGATTCTGCATACTTCTCACAGAAGAATATCCAAGATTATCGTAGAAAATGCACATCTCAGCTGGCAACCCCACGAAAACGAAGATATCCCAGTTTCCGCATACCAAACGCACTGTGGAGTGCTGAAAACACCAGGAAACGTGTTTTTCGAATTCAACAGCACGAAAACAGCGAATTCGGTGATTCTGCACAGTTGTCATAGAAGAATATCGAAGATTATCACTGATAATGTATATCTTAGCTGGAAACCCCACCAAACCGATGATATCGTAGTTTCCGCATATCAAACGTACTGTGGAGTGCTGAAAACTCCAGAAAACGTGTTTATCGCATTACATAGCACGAAAACAGTGATTTCGGTGATTCTGCATACTTCTCACAGAAGAATATTCAAGATTATGGTAGAAAATGCATATCTCAGCTGGAAACGCCACGAAAACGAAGATATCGCAGTTTCCGCATGTCAAGCGCACTGTGGAGTGCTGAAAACACCAGAAAACGTGTTTTTCGCATTCAATAGCACGACAACAGCGATTTCGGTAATTCTGCATCCTTCTCACAGAAGAATATTCAAGATTATGGTAGAAAATACATGCCTCAGCTGGAAACCCCACGAAAACGAAGATATCGCAGTTTCCGCTTTTCAAACGCACTGTGGAGTGCAGAAAACACCAGAAAACGTGTTTTTCGCATCAAGTAGCACGAAAACAGCGATTCCGGTGATTCTGCATACTTCTCACAGAAGAATATTCAAGATTATGGTAGAAAATACATGCCTCAGCTGGAAACCCAACGAAAACGAAGATATTGAATTTTTCGCATGTCAAGCGCACTGTGGAGTGCTGATAACACCAGAAAACGTGTTTTTCGCATTCAATAGCACGAAAACAGAGATTTCGGTGATTCGGCACACTTGTCACAGCAGAATCATGAAGATTATCACTGAAAATGCATATCTCAGATGGAAACCCAACGAAACCGGAGATGTCGCAGTTTCCGCATATCAAACGCACTGTGGAGTGCTGAAAACACCAGAAAACGTGTTTTTCGCATCAAATAGCACGAAAACAGCGATTTCGGTGATTGTGGACATTTGTCAGAGAAGAATCATGAAGATTATCACTGAAAATGCAAATCTATGCTGGAAACCCTACGAAACCGAAGATATGGCAGTTTCCGCATATCAAACGCACTGTGGAGTGCTGGAACACCAGGAAACGTGTTATTTGCATTCAATAGCACGAAAACGGCGATTTCGGTGATTCTGCATACTTCTCACAGAAGAATATTCAAGATTATGGTAGAAAATGCATATCTCAGCTGGAAACGCCACGAAAACGAAGATATCCCAGTTTCCGCATATCAAACGCACTGCGGAGTGCTGAAAACACCAGAATTCGTGTTTTACGCATTCAATAGCACTAAAATAGCGATATCGGTAATTCTGCATACTTCTCACAGAAGAATATACAAGATTATCGTACAAAATGCCTGTATCAGCTGGCAACCCCACGAAAACGAAGACATCCCAGTTTCCGCATATCAAACGCACTGTGGAGTGCTCAAAACACCAGAAAACGTGTTTTTCGCATTACATAGCACGAAAACAGCGATTTCGGTGATTCTGCAGACTCCTCAGAGTAGAATATGTGAATTATCGTAGAAAATGCATGTCTCAGCTGGAATCCCCACGAAAACGAAGATATCCCAGTTTCCGCATATCAAACGCACTGTGGAGTGCTGAAAACACCAGAAAACGTGTTTTTCGCATTCAATAGCACGAAAACAGCGATTTCGGTGATTCTGCACTCTTGTCACAGAAGAATCTCGAAAATTATCACAGAAAATGCATATCTCAGCTGGAACCCAACGAAACCGAAGATATCGCAGTTTCCGCGTGTCAAACGCACTGTGGAGTGCTGAAAACACCAGGAAACGTGTTTTTCGCATCCAACAGCACGAAAACAGCGATTACGGTTATTCTACACACTTGTCACAGCAGAATCTCGAAGATCACCAGTAATAATACATATCTCAGCTGGAAACTCAACGAAACCGAAGATATCGCAGTTTCCGCATGTCAAAAGTACTGTGGATTGCTGAAAACACCACAAAACGTGTTTTTCGCATTAAATAGCTCCAAACGAGCGATTTGGATGATACGGCATACTTCTTACAGAAGCATCACCAAGATTATCCCAGGAAATATACATATCTCAGCTTGAAACCCCACGAAAACCAAGGTATCCTCGGTTCTGAATATCAAACGCACTGTAGAGTGGTGAAAACACCAGATAACGTGTTTCTCGCATTAAATAGCTCCAAAACAGCGATTTCGATGATTCGGCATACTTCTCACAGAAGAAACACCAACATTATTGCAGAAAGGCATATCTCAGCTAAAAACCCTACGAAAACCAACACATTGCCGGTTCTACATATCAAACGTACTGTGGAGTGGTGAAAACACCAGGAAACGTGTTTCTCGCATTAAATAGCTCCAAAACAGCGATTTCGATGATTCTGCATCCTTCTCAAAGCAGAACCACCAAGATTATCCCAGAAAATGCATATCTCAGCTTGAAACCTCACGAAAACCAAGATATCTCCGGTTCTGCATAACAAACGCACTGTGCAGTTGTGAAAACACCAGAAAATGAGTTTTTTCGCATTAAATAGCTTCAAAAGAGAGATTTCGATGATTCGGCATACTTCTCACTGAAGAACCACGAAGATTATCGCATAAAATGCATATCTCAACTTGAAACCCCACGAAAACAAGATATCGCCGGTTCGGCAAATCAAACGCACTGTGGAGTGGTGATAAAACCAGATAACATGCTTCTCGCATTAAATAACTCCAACAGAGCGATTTCGATGATTCGGCATACTTCTTACTGAAGAACCACGAAGATTATCGCATAAAATGCATATCTCAACTTGAAACCCCACGAAAACAAGATATCGCCGGGTCTGCATATCAAACGCACTGTGGAGTCGTGAAAACACCAGATAACGTGCTTCTCGCATTAAGTAGCTCCAACAGAGAGATTTCGATGATTCGGCATACTTCTCACAGAAGAACCACCAAGATTATCCCAGAAAATGCATATCTCAGCTAGAAACCCCACGAAAACCAAGATATCGCCGGTTCGGCATATCAAACGCACTGCGGAGTGGTGAAAAAACCAGATAACGTGCTTCTCGCATTCAATAGTTTCAAAAGAGCGATTACGGTGATTCTGCATACTTCTCACAGAAGCCTCACCAAGATTATCGCAGGAAATGCATATCCAGCTGGAAACCCCAGGAAAATCCAGATATCGCAGTTTCTGCATATCAAACGTACTGAGGAGTGGTGAAAACACCAGATAACGTGCTTCCCCGCATTAAATAGCTCCAAAAGAGTGATATCGATGATTCTGCATACTTCTCACAGAAGACTCACCGAGATTATCCCAGGAAATGCATATCCACCTGGAAAACCCACGAAAATCCAGATATCGCCGATTCCTCATATCAAACGTACTGCGGAGTGGTGAAAACACTAGGTAACGTGTTTCTCGCATTAAATATCTCCAAAACAGCGATTTCGATGATTCGGCATACTTCTCACAGAAGAAACACCAACATTATTGCAGAAAGCGCATATCTCAGCTAAAAACCCTACGAAAACCAACACATTGCCGGTTCTACATATCAAACGTACTGTGGAGTTGTGAAAACACCAGGTAACGTGTTTCTAGCATTAAATAGCTCCAAAACAGCGATTTCGATGATTCTGCATACTTCTCAGAGCAGAACCACCAAGATTATCCCAGAAAATGCATATCTCAGCTTGAAACCTCACGAAAACCAAGATATCTCCGGTTCTGCATAACAAACGCACTGTGCAGTGGTGAAAACACCAGAAAATGAGTTTTTTCGCATTAAATAGCTTCAAAAGAGAGATTTCGATGATTCGGCATACTTCTCACAGAAGAACCACCAAGATTATCCCGGAAAATGCATATCTCAACTTGAAACCCCACGAAAACGAAGATATCGCCGGTTCGGCAAATCAAACGCACTGTGGAGTGGTGATAAAACCAGATAACATGCTTCTCGCATTAAATAACTCCAACAGAGCGATTTCGATGATTCGGCATACTTCTCACTGAAGAACCACGAAGATTATCGCATAAAATGCACATCTCAGCTGGCAACCTCACGAAAACGAAGATATCGCAGTTTCCGCATATCAAACGCACTGTGGAGTGCTGGATCTTCAGGAAACGTGTTATTTCGCATTAAGTAGCAGTAAGCCAGCGCTTTCGGTGATTCTGCATACTTCTCACAGAAGAATATCCAAGATTATCGTAGAAAACGCACATCTCAGCTGGCAACCCCACGAAAACGAAGATATCCCAGTTTCCGCATGTCAAGCGCACTGTGGAGTGCTGAAAACACCAGGAAACGTGTTATTTGCATTCAATAGCACGAATACAGCGATTTCAGTGATTCTGCACACTTGTCACAGAAGAATCAAGAAGGTTATCACTGAAAATGCATATCTCTGCTGGAAACCCAACGTAACGGAAGATATCGCTGTTTCCGCATATCCATCGCACTGTGGAGTGCAGAATACACCTGAATACGTGTTTTTCGCATTCAATAGCACGAAAACAGCGCTTTCCGTGATTCTGCATACTTCTCACAGAAGAATATCCAAGATTATCGTAGAAAGTGCATGTCTCTGCTGGGAACCCCACGAAAACGAAGTTATCCCAGTTTCCGCATATCAAACGCACTGCGAAGTGCTGAAAACACCAGAATTCGTGTTTTACGCATTCAATAGCACTAAAATAGCGATATCGGTAATGCTGCATACTTCTCACAGAAGAATATCCAAGATTATCGTACAAAATGCCTGTATCAGCTGGCAACCCCACGAAAACGAAGACATCCCAGTTTCCGCATATCAAACGCACTGTGGAGTGCAGAAAACACCAGAAAACGTGTTTTTCGCATCAAATAGCACGAAAACAGCGATTTCGGTGATTGTGGACATTTGTCAGAGAAGAATCATTAAGATTATCACTGAAAATGCATATCTATGCTGGAAACCCTACGAAACCGAAGATATGGCAGTTACCGCGTTTCAAACGCACTGTGGAGTGCAGAAAACACCAGAAAACGTGTTTTTCGCATCAAATTGCACGACAACAGCGATTTCGGTAATTCTGCATCCTTCTCACAGAAGAATATTCAAGATTATCGTAGAAAATACATGCCTCAGCTGGAAACCCCGCTAAAACGAAGGTATCGCAGTTACCGCATTTCAAACGCACTGTGGAGTGCAGAAAACACCAGAAAACGTGTTTTTCGCATCAAATAGCACGAAAAAGCGATTTCGGTGATTCTGCATACTTCTCACAGAAGAAAATTCAAGATTATCGTAGAAAATGCATATCTCAGCTGGAAACGCCACGAAAACGAAGATATCGCAGTTTCCGCATGTCAAGCGCACTGTGGAGTGCTGAAAACACCAGAAAACGTGTTTTTCGCATCAAATAGCACGACAACAGCGATTTCGGTAATTCTGCATCCTTCTCGCAGAAGAATATCGAAGATTAGCACTGATAATGTATATCTCAGCTGGAAACCCCACCAAACCGATGATATCGTAGTTTCCGCATATCAAACGTACTGTGGAGTGCTGAAAACTCCAGAAAACGTGTTTATCGCATTACATAGCACGAAAACAGTGATTTCGGTGATTCTGCATACTTCTCACAGAAGAATATTCAAGATTATGGTAGAAAATGCATATCTCAGCTGGAAACGCCACGAAAACGAAGATATCGCAGTTTGCGCATTTCAAACGCATTGTGGAGTGCAGAAAACGCCAGAAAACGTGTTTTTCGCATCAAATAGCACGAAAATAGCTATTTTGGTGATTCTGCACACTTGTCACAGAATAATCAGGAAGATTATCACCGAAAATGCATATCTCAGCTGGAAACCCAACGAAAACGAAGATATCGCAGTTTCCGCATTTCAAACGCACTGTGGAGTGCTGAAAACTCCAGAAAACGTGTTTTTCGCATTCAATAGCACGAAAGCAGCGATTTCGGTGATTCTGCATACTTCTCACAGAAGAATATTCAAGATTATGGTAGAAAATACATGCCTCAGCTGGAAACCCCACGAAAACGAAGATATCGCAGTTTCCGTATTTCAAACGCACTGTGGAGTGCAGAAAACACCAGAAAACGTGTTTTTCGCATCAAATAGCACGAAAACAGCGATTTCGGTGATTCTGCATACTTCTCACAGAAGAATATTCTAGATTATGGTAGAAAATACATGCCTCAGCTGGAAACCCAACGAAAACGAAGATATTGCAGTTTCCGAATGTCAAGCGCACTGTGGAGTGCTGAAAACACCAGAAAACGCGTTTTTCGCATCAAATAGCACGACAACAGCGATTTCGGTAATTCTGCATCCTTCTCACAGAAGAATATCGAAGATTATCACTGATAATGTATATCTCAGCTGGAAACCCCACCAAACCGATGATATCGTAGTTTCCGCATATCAAACGTACTCTGGAGTGCTGAAAACTCCAGAAAACGTGTTTATCGCATTACATAGCACGACAACAGCGATTTCGGTAATTCTGCATCCTTCTCACAGAAGAATATTCAAGATTATGGTAGAAAATACATGCCTCAGCTGGAAACCCCACGAAAACGAAGATATCGCAGTTTCCGCATTTCAAACGCACTGTGGAGTGCAGAAAACACCAGAAAACGTGTTTTTCGCATCAAATAGCACGAAAACAGCGATTTCGGTGATTCTGCATACTTCTCACAGAAGAATATTCAAGATTTTGGTAGAAAATACATGCCTCAGCTGGAAACCCAACGAAAACGAAGATATTGAATTTTCCGCAATTCAAACGCACTGTGGAGTGCAGAAAACACCAGAAAACGTGTTTTTCGCATCAAATAGCACGAAAACAGCGATTTCGGTGATTCTGCATACTTCTCACAGATGAAAATTCAAGATTATCGTAGAAAATGCATATCTCAGCTGGAAACGCCACGAAAACGAAGATATCGCAGTTTCCGCATGTCAAGCGCACTGTGGAGTGCTGAAAACACCAGAAAACTTGTTTTTGGCATCAAATAGCACGACAACAGCGATTTCGGTAATTCTGCATCCTTCTCACAGAAGAATATCGAAGATTATCACTGATAATGTATATCTCAGCTGGAAACCCCACCAAACCGATGATATCGTAGTTTCCGCATATCAAACGTACTGTGGAGTGCTGAAAACTCCAGAAAACGTGTTTATCGCATTACATAGCACGAAAACAGCGATTTCGGTGATTCTGCATACTTCTCACCGAAGAATATTCAAGATTATGGTAGAAAATGCATATCTCAGCTGGAAACGCCACGAAAACGAAGATATCGCAGTTTCCGCATGTCAAGCGCACTGTGGAGTGCTGAAAACTCCAGAAAACGTGTTTTTCGCATTCAATAGCACGACAACAGCGATTTCGGTAATTCTGCATCCTTCTCACAGAAGAATATTCAAGATTATGGTAGAATATACATGCCTCAGCTGGAAACCCCACTGAATCGAAGGTATCGCAGTTACCGCATTTCAAACGCACTGTGGAGTGCAGAAAACACCAGAAAACGTGTTTTTCGCATCAAATAGCACGACAACAGCGATTTCGGTAATTCTGCATCCTTCTCGCAGAAGAATATCGAAGATTATCACTGATAATGTATATCTCAGCTGGAAACCCCACCAAACCGATGATATCGTAGTTTCCGCATATCAAACGTACTGTGGAGTGCTGAAAACTCCAGAAAACGTGTTTATCGCATTACATAGCACGAAAACAGTGATTTCGGTGATTCTGCATACTTCTCACAGAAGAATATTCAAGATTATGGTAGAAAATGCATATCTCAGCTGGAAACGCCACGAAAACGAAGATATCGCAGTTTGCGCATTTCAAACGCACTGTGGAGTGCAGAAAACGCCAGAAAACGTGTTTTTCGCATCAAATAGCACGAAAATAGCTATTTTGGTGATTCTGCACACTTGTCACAGAATAATCAGGAAGATTATCACCGAAAATGCATATCTCAGCTGGAAACCCAACGAAAACGAAGATATCGCAGTTTCCGCATTTCAAACGCACTGTGGAGTGCTGAACACTCCAGAAAACGTGTTTTTCGCATTCAATAGCACGAAAGCAGCGATTTCGGTGATTCTGCATACTTCTCACAGAAGAATATTCAAGATTATGGTAGAAAATACATGCCTCAGCTGGAAACCCCACGAAAACGAAGATATCGCAGTTTCCGCATTTCAAACGCACTGTGGAGTGTTGAAAACACCAGAAAACGTGTTTTTCGCATCAAATAGCACGAAAACAGCGATTTCGGTGATTCTGCATACTTCTCACAGAAGAATATTCAAGATTATGGTAGAAAATACATGCCTCAGCTGGAAACCCAACGAAAACGAAGATATTGCAGTTTCCGCATGTCAAGCGCACTGTGGAGTGCTGAAAACACCAGAAAACGCGTTTTTCGCATCAAATAGCACGACAACAGCGATTTCGGTAATTCTGCATCCTTCTCACAGAAGAATATCGAAGATTATCACTGATAATGTATATCTCAGCTGGAAACCCCACCAAACCGATGATATCGTAGTTTCCGCATATCAAACGTACTCTGGAGTGCTGAAAACTCCAGAAAACGTGTTTATCGCATTACATAGCACGACAACAGCGATTTCGGTAATTCTGCATCCTTCTCACAGAAGAATATTCAAGATTATGGTAGAAAATACATGCCTCAGCTGGAAACCCCACGAAAACGAAGATATCGCAGTTTCCGCATTTCAAACGCACTGTGGAGTGCAGAAAACACCAGAAAACGTGTTTTTCGCATCAAATAGCACGAAAACAGCGATTTCGGTGATTCTGCATACTTCTCACAGAAGAATATTCAAGATTTTGGTAGAAAATACATGCCTCAGCTGGAAACCCAACGAAAACGAAGATATTGAATTTTTCGCATGTCAAGCGCACTGTGGAGTGCTGATAACACCCGAAAACGTGTTTTTCGCATTCAATAGCACGAAAACAGAGATTTCGGTGATTCGGCACACTGGTCACAGCAGAATCATGAAGATTATCACTGAAAATGCATATCTCAGCTGGAAACCCAACGAAACCGGAGATGTCGTAGTTTCCGCATATCAAACGCACTGAGGAGTGCTGAAAACACCAGAAAACGTGTTTTTCGCATCAAATAGCACGAAAACACCGATTTCGGTGAATCTGCATACTTCTCATAGAAGAATATACAAGATTATCGTAGAAAATGCATGTCTCAGCTGGAAACGCCACGAAAACGAAGATATCGCAGTTTCCGCATTTCAAACGCACTGTGGAGTGCAGAAAACACCAGAAAACGTGTTTTTCGCATCAAATTGCACGACAACAGCGATTTCGGTAATTCTGCATCCTTCTCACAGAAGAATATTCAAGATTATCGTAGAAAATACATGCCTCAGCTGGAAACCCCACTAAAACGAAGGTATCGCAGTTACCGCATTTCAAACGCACTGTGGAGTGCAGAAAACACCAGAAAACGTGTTTTTCGCATCAAATAGCACGAAAACAGCGATTTCGGTGATTCTGCATACTTCTCACAGAAGAAAATTCAAGATTATCGTAGAAAATGCATATATCAGCTGGAAACGCCACGAAAACGAAGATATCGCAGTTTCCGCATGTCAAGCGCACTGTGGAGTGCTGAAAACACCAGAAAACGCGTTTTTCGCATCAAATAGCACGACAACAGCGATTTCGGTAATTCTGCATCCTTCTCACAGAAGAATATTCAAGATTATCGTAGAAAATACATGCCTCAGCTGGAAACCCCACTAAAACGAAGGTATCGCAGTTACCGCATTTCAAACGCGCTGTGATGTGCAGAAAACACCAGAAAACGTGTTTTTCGCATCAAATATCACGAAAACAGCGATTTCGGTGATTCTGCATACTTCTCACAGAAGAATATTCAAGATTATGGTAGAATATACATGCCTCAGCTGGAAACCCAACGAAAACGAAGATATCGCAGTTTCCGCATGTCAAGCGCACTGTGCAGTGCTGAAAACACCAGAAAACGCGTTTTTCGCATCAAATAGCACGACAACAGCGATTTCGGTAATTCTGCATCCTTCTCACAGAAGAATATCGCAGATTATCACTGATAATGTATATCTCCGCTGGAAACCCCACCAAACCGATGATATCGTAGTTTCCGCATATCAAACGTACTGTGGAGTGCTGAAAACTCCAGAAAACGTGTTTATCGCATTACATAGCACGAAAACAGTGATTTCGGTGATTCTGCATACTTCTCACAGAAGAATATTCAAGATTATGGTAGAAAATGCATATCTCAGCTGGAAACGCCACGAAAACGAAGATATCGCAGTTTCCGCAGGTCAAGCGCACTGTGGAGTGTTGAAAACACCAGAAAACGTGTTTTTCGCATCAAATAGCACGACAACAGCGATTTCGGTAATTCTGCATCCTTCTCACAGAAGAATATCGAAGATTATCACTGATAATGTATATCTCAGCTGGAAACCCCACCAAACCGATGATATCGTAGTTTCCGCATATCAAACGTACTGTGGAGTGCTGAAAACTCCAGAAAACGTGTTTATCGCATTACATAGCACGAAAACAGTGATTTCGGTGATTCTGCATACTTCTCACAGAAGAATATTCAAGATTATGGTAGAAAATGCATATCTCAGCTGGAAACGCCACGAAAACGAAGATATCGCAGTTTGCGCATTTCAAACGCACTGTGGAGTGCAGAAAACGCCAGAAAACGTGTTTTTCGCATCAAATAGCACGAAAATAGCTATTTTGGTGATTCTGCACACTTGTCACAGAATAATCAGGAAGATTATCACCGAAAATGCATATCTCAGCTGGAAACCCAACGAAAACGAAGATATCGCAGTTACCGCATTTCAAACGCACTGTGGAGTGCAGAAAACACCAGAAAACGTGTTTTTCGCATCAAATAGCACGAAAGCAGCGATTTCGGTGATTCTGCATACTTCTCACAGAAGAATATTCAAGATTATGGTAGAAAATACATGCCTCAGCTGGAAACCCAACGAAAATGAAGATATCGCAATTTCCGCATGTCAAGCGCACTGTGGAGTGCTGAAAACACCAGAAAACGCGTTTTTCGCATCAAATAGCACGACAACAGCGATTTCGGTAATTCTGCATCCTTCTCACAGAAGAATATCGAAGATTATCACTGAAAATTTATATCTCAGCTGGAAACCCAACGAAACCGGAGATGTCGTAGTTTCCGCATATCAAACGCACTGAGGAGTGCTGAAAACACCAGAAAACGTGTTTTTCGCATCAAATAGCACGAAAACACCGATTTCGATGAATCTGCATACATCTCATAGAAGAATATACAAGATTATCGTAGAAAATGCATGTCTCAGCTGGAAACCCCACGAAAACGAAGATATCACAGTTTCCGCATGTCAAGCGCACTGTGGAGTGCTGAAAACACCAGAAAACGTGCCTTTCGCATCAAATAGCACGACTACAGCGATTTCGGTAATTCTGCATCCTTCTCACAGAAGAATGTTCAAGATTATGGTAGAAAATACATGCCTCAGCTGGAAACCCAACGAAAACGAAGATATTGAATTTTTCGCATGTCAAGCGCACTGTGGAGTGCTGATAACACCAGAAAACGTGTTTTTCGCATTCAATAGCACGAAAACAGAGATTTCGGTGATTCGGCACACTGGTCACAGCAGAATCATAAAGATTATCACTCAAAATGCATATCTCAGCTGGAAACCCAACGAAACCGGAGATGTCGCAGTTTCCGCATATCAAACGCACTGAGGAGTGCTGAAAACACCAGAAAACGTGTTTTTCGCATCAAATAGCACGAAAACAGCGATTTCGGTGAATCTGCATACTTCTCATAGAAGAATATACAAGATTATCGTAGAAAATGCATGCCTCAGCTGGAAACCCCATGAAAACGAAGATATCACAGTTACCGCATTTCAAACGCACTGTGGAGTGCAGAAAACACCAGAAAACGTGTATTTCGCATCAAATAGCACGAAAGCAGCGATTTCGGTAATTCTGCGTCCTTCTCACAGAAGAATATCGAAGATTATCACTGATAATGTATATCTCAGCTGGAAACCCCACCAAACTGATGATATCGTAGTTTCCGCATATCAAACGTACTCTGGAGTGCTGAAAACTCCAGAAAACGTGTTTATCGCATTACATAGCACGAAAACTGTGATTTCGGTGATTCTGCATACTTCTCACCGAAGAATATTCAAGATGATGGTAGAAAGTGCATATCTCAGCTGGAAACGCCACGAATACGAAGATATCGCAGTTTCCGCATGTCAAGCGCTCTGTGGAGTGCTGAAAACTCCAGAAAACGTGTTTTTCGCATTCAATAGCACGACAACAGCGATTTCGGTAATTCTGCATCCTTCTCACAGAAGAATATTCAAGATTATGGTAGAAAATACATGCCTCAGCTGGAAACCCCACGAAAACGAAGATATCGCAGTTTCCGCATTTCAAACGCACTGTGGAGTGCAGAAAACACCAGAAAACGTGTTTTTCGCATCAAATAGCACGAAAACAGCGATTTCGGTAATTCTGCATCCTTCTCACAGAAGAATATTCAAGATTATCGTAGAAAATACATGCCTCAGCTGGAAACCCCACGAAAACGAAGATATCGCAGTTTCCGCATTTCAAACGCACTGTGGAGTGCAGAAAACACCAGAAAACGTGTTTTTCGCATCAAATAGCACGAAAACAGCGATTTCGGTGATTCTGCATACTTCTCACAGAAGAAAATTCAAGATTATCGTAGAAAATGCATATATCAGCTGGAAACGCCACGAAAACGAAGATATCGCAGTTTCCGCATGTCAAGCGCACTGTGGAGTGCTGAAAACACCAGAAAACGCGTTTTTCGCATCAAATAGCACGACAACAGCGATTTCGGTAATTCTGCATCCTTCTCACAGAAGAATATTCAAGATTATCGTAGAAAATACATGCCTCAGCTGGAAACCCCACTAAAACGAAGGTATCGCAGTTACCGCATTTCAAACGCACTGTGAAGTGCAGAAAACACCAGAAAACGTGTTTTTCGCATCAAATATCACGAAAACAGCGATTTCGGTGATTCTGCATACTTCTCACAGAAGAATATTCAAGATTATGGTAGAAAATACATGCCTCAGCTGGAAACCCAACGAAAACGAAGATATTGAATTTTTCGCATGTCAAGCGCACTGTGGAGTGCTGATAACACCACAAAACGTGTTTTTCGCATTCAATAGCACGAAAACAGAGATTTCGGTGATTCGGCACACTGGTCACTGCAGAATCATAAAGATTATCACTGAAAATGCATATCTCAGCTGGAAACCCAACGAAACCGGAGATGTCGCAGTTTCCGCATATCAAACGCACTGAGGAGTGCTGAAAACACCAGAAAACGTGTTTTTCGCATCAAATAGCACGAAAACAGCGATTTCGGTGAATCTGCATACTTCTCATAGAAGAATATACAAGATTATCGTAGAAAATGCATGCCTCAGCTGGAAACCCCACGAAAACGAAGATATCACAGTTACCGCATTTCAAACGCACTGTGGAGTGCAGAAAACACCAGAAAACGTGTATTTCGCATCAAATAGCACGAAAACAGCGATTTCGGTGATTCTGCATTCTTCTCACAGAAGAATATACAAGATTATCGTAGAAAATGCATGTCTCAGCTGGAAACCCCACGAAAACGAAGATATCACAGTTTCCGCATGTCAAGCGCACTGTGGAGTGCAGAAAACACCAGAAAACGTGTATTTCGCATCAAATAGCACGAAAACAGCGATTTCGGTGATTCTGCATTCTTCTCACAGAAGAATATACAAGATTATCGTAGAAAATGCATGTCTCAGCTGGAAACGCCACGAAAACGAAGATATCGCAGTTTCCGCCTGTCAAGCGCACTGTGGAGTGCTGAAAACACCAGAAAACGTGTTTTTCGCATCAAATAGCACGACAACAGCGATTTCGGTAATTCTGCATCCTTCTCACAGAAGAATATTCAAGATTATCGTAGAAAATACATGCCTCACGTGGAAACCCCACGAAAACGAAGATATCGCAGTTTGCGCATTTCAAACGCACTGTGGAGTGCAGAAAACACCAGAAAACGTGTTTTTCGCATCAAATTGCACGACAACAGCGATTTCGGTAATTCTGCATCCTTCTCACAGAAGAATATTCAAGATTATCGTAGAAAATACATGCCTCAGCTGGAAACCCCACTAAAACGAAGGTATCGCAGTTACCGCATTTCAAACGCACTGTGGAGTGCAGAAAACACCAGAAAACGTGTTTTTCGCATCAAATAGCACGAAAACAGCGATTTCGGTGATTCTGCATACTTCTCACAGAAGAAAATTCAAGATTATCGTAGAAAATGCATATATCAGCTGGAAACGCCACGAAAACGAAGATATCGCAGTTTCCGCATGTCAAGCGCACTGTGGAGTGCTGAAAACACCAGAAAACGCGTTTTTCGCATCAAATAGCACGACAACAGCGATTTCGGTAATTCTGCATCCTTCTCACAGAAGAATATTCAAGATTATCGTAGAAAATACATGCCTCAGCTGGAAACCCCACTAAAACGAAGGTATCGCAGTTACCGCATTTCAAACGCGCTGTGATGTGCAGAAAACACCAGAAAACGTGTTTTTCGCATCAAATATCACGAAAACAGCGATTTCGGTGATTCTGCATACTTCTCACAGAAGAATATTCAAGATTATGGTAGAATATACATGCCTCAGCTGGAAACCCAACGAAAACGAAGATATCGCAGTTTCCGCATGTCAAGCGCACTGTGCAGTGCTGAAAACACCAGAAAACGCGTTTTTCGCATCAAATAGCACGACAACAGCGATTTCGGTAATTCTGCATCCTTCTCACAGAAGAATATCGCAGATTATCACTGATAATGTATATCTCCGCTGGAAACCCCACCAAACCGATGATATCGTAGTTTCCGCATATCAAACGTACTGTGGAGTGCTGAAAACTCCAGAAAACGTGTTTATCGCATTACATAGCACGAAAACAGTGATTTCGGTGATTCTGCATACTTCTCACAGAAGAATATTCAAGATTATGGTAGAAAATGCATATCTCAGCTGGAAACGCCACGAAAACGAAGATATCGCAGTTTCCGCAGGTCAAGCGCACTGTGGAGTGTTGAAAACACCAGAAAACGTGTTTTTCGCATCAAATAGCACGACAACAGCGATTTCGGTAATTCTGCATCCTTCTCACAGAAGAATATCGAAGATTATCACTGATAATGTATATCTCAGCTGGAAACCCCACCAAACCGATGATATCGTAGTTTCCGCATATCAAACGTACTGTGGAGTGCTGAAAACTCCAGAAAACGTGTTTATCGCATTACATAGCACGAAAACAGTGATTTCGGTGATTCTGCATACTTCTCACAGAAGAATATTCAAGATTATGGTAGAAAATGCATATCTCAGCTGGAAACGCCACGAAAACGAAGATATCGCAGTTTGCGCATTTCAAACGCACTGTGGAGTGCAGAAAACGCCAGAAAACGTGTTTTTCGCATCAAATAGCACGAAAATAGCTATTTTGGTGATTCTGCACACTTGTCACAGAATAATCAGGAAGATTATCACCGAAAATGCATATCTCAGCTGGAAACCCAACGAAAACGAAGATATCGCAGTTACCGCATTTCAAACGCACTGTGGAGTGCAGAAAACACCAGAAAACGTGTTTTTCGCATCAAATAGCACGAAAGCAGCGATTTCGGTGATTCTGCATACTTCTCACAGAAGAATATTCAAGATTATGGTAGAAAATACATGCCTCAGCTGGAAACCCAACGAAAATGAAGATATCGCAATTTCCGCATGTCAAGCGCACTGTGGAGTGCTGAAAACACCAGAAAACGCGTTTTTCGCATCAAATAGCACGACAACAGCGATTTCGGTAATTCTGCATCCTTCTCACAGAAGAATATCGAAGATTATCACTGAAAATTTATATCTCAGCTGGAAACCCAACGAAACCGGAGATGTCGTAGTTTCCGCATATCAAACGCACTGAGGAGTGCTGAAAACACCAGAAAACGTGTTTTTCGCATCAAATAGCACGAAAACACCGATTTCGATGAATCTGCATACATCTCATAGAAGAATATACAAGATTATCGTAGAAAATGCATGTCTCAGCTGGAAACCCCACGAAAACGAAGATATCACAGTTTCCGCATGTCAAGCGCACTGTGGAGTGCTGAAAACACCAGAAAACGTGCCTTTCGCATCAAATAGCACGACTACAGCGATTTCGGTAATTCTGCATCCTTCTCACAGAAGAATGTTCAAGATTATGGTAGAAAATACATGCCTCAGCTGGAAACCCAACGAAAACGAAGATATTGAATTTTTCGCATGTCAAGCGCACTGTGGAGTGCTGATAACACCAGAAAACGTGTTTTTCGCATTCAATAGCACGAAAACAGAGATTTCGGTGATTCGGCACACTGGTCACAGCAGAATCATAAAGATTATCACTCAAAATGCATATCTCAGCTGGAAACCCAACGAAACCGGAGATGTCGCAGTTTCCGCATATCAAACGCACTGAGGAGTGCTGAAAACACCAGAAAACGTGTTTTTCGCATCAAATAGCACGAAAACAGCGATTTCGGTGAATCTGCATACTTCTCATAGAAGAATATACAAGATTATCGTAGAAAATGCATGCCTCAGCTGGAAACCCCATGAAAACGAAGATATCACAGTTACCGCATTTCAAACGCACTGTGGAGTGCAGAAAACACCAGAAAACGTGTATTTCGCATCAAATAGCACGAAAGCAGCGATTTCGGTAATTCTGCGTCCTTCTCACAGAAGAATATCGAAGATTATCACTGATAATGTATATCTCAGCTGGAAACCCCACCAAACTGATGATATCGTAGTTTCCGCATATCAAACGTACTCTGGAGTGCTGAAAACTCCAGAAAACGTGTTTATCGCATTACATAGCACGAAAACTGTGATTTCGGTGATTCTGCATACTTCTCACCGAAGAATATTCAAGATGATGGTAGAAAGTGCATATCTCAGCTGGAAACGCCACGAATACGAAGATATCGCAGTTTCCGCATGTCAAGCGCTCTGTGGAGTGCTGAAAACTCCAGAAAACGTGTTTTTCGCATTCAATAGCACGACAACAGCGATTTCGGTAATTCTGCATCCTTCTCACAGAAGAATATTCAAGATTATGGTAGAAAATACATGCCTCAGCTGGAAACCCCACGAAAACGAAGATATCGCAGTTTCCGCATTTCAAACGCACTGTGGAGTGCAGAAAACACCAGAAAACGTGTTTTTCGCATCAAATAGCACGAAAACAGCGATTTCGGTAATTCTGCATCCTTCTCACAGAAGAATATTCAAGATTATCGTAGAAAATACATGCCTCAGCTGGAAACCCCACGAAAACGAAGATATCGCAGTTTCCGCATTTCAAACGCACTGTGGAGTGCAGAAAACACCAGAAAACGTGTTTTTCGCATCAAATAGCACGAAAACAGCGATTTCGGTGATTCTGCATACTTCTCACAGAAGAAAATTCAAGATTATCGTAGAAAATGCATATATCAGCTGGAAACGCCACGAAAACGAAGATATCGCAGTTTCCGCATGTCAAGCGCACTGTGGAGTGCTGAAAACACCAGAAAACGCGTTTTTCGCATCAAATAGCACGACAACAGCGATTTCGGTAATTCTGCATCCTTCTCACAGAAGAATATTCAAGATTATCGTAGAAAATACATGCCTCAGCTGGAAACCCCACTAAAACGAAGGTATCGCAGTTACCGCATTTCAAACGCACTGTGAAGTGCAGAAAACACCAGAAAACGTGTTTTTCGCATCAAATATCACGAAAACAGCGATTTCGGTGATTCTGCATACTTCTCACAGAAGAATATTCAAGATTATGGTAGAAAATACATGCCTCAGCTGGAAACCCAACGAAAACGAAGATATTGAATTTTTCGCATGTCAAGCGCACTGTGGAGTGCTGATAACACCACAAAACGTGTTTTTCGCATTCAATAGCACGAAAACAGAGATTTCGGTGATTCGGCACACTGGTCACTGCAGAATCATAAAGATTATCACTGAAAATGCATATCTCAGCTGGAAACCCAACGAAACCGGAGATGTCGCAGTTTCCGCATATCAAACGCACTGAGGAGTGCTGAAAACACCAGAAAACGTGTTTTTCGCATCAAATAGCACGAAAACAGCGATTTCGGTGAATCTGCATACTTCTCATAGAAGAATATACAAGATTATCGTAGAAAATGCATGCCTCAGCTGGAAACCCCACGAAAACGAAGATATCACAGTTACCGCATTTCAAACGCACTGTGGAGTGCAGAAAACACCAGAAAACGTGTATTTCGCATCAAATAGCACGAAAACAGCGATTTCGGTGATTCTGCATTCTTCTCACAGAAGAATATACAAGATTATCGTAGAAAATGCATGTCTCAGCTGGAAACCCCACGAAAACGAAGATATCACAGTTTCCGCATGTCAAGCGCACTGTGGAGTGCAGAAAACACCAGAAAACGTGTATTTCGCATCAAATAGCACGAAAACAGCGATTTCGGTGATTCTGCATTCTTCTCACAGAAGAATATACAAGATTATCGTAGAAAATGCATGTCTCAGCTGGAAACGCCACGAAAACGAAGATATCGCAGTTTCCGCCTGTCAAGCGCACTGTGGAGTGCTGAAAACACCAGAAAACGTGTTTTTCGCATCAAATAGCACGACAACAGCGATTTCGGTAATTCTGCATCCTTCTCACAGAAGAATATTCAAGATTATCGTAGAAAATACATGCCTCACGTGGAAACCCCACGAAAACGAAGATATCGCAGTTTGCGCATTTCAAACGCACTGTGGAGTGCAGAAAACACCAGAAAACGTGTTTTTCGCATCAAATTGCACGACAACAGCGATTTCGGTAATTCTGCATCCTTCTCACAGAAGAATATTCAAGATTATCGTAGAAAATACATGCCTCAGCTGGAAACCCCACTAAAACGAAGGTATCGCAGTTACCGCATTTCAAACGCACTGTGGAGTGCAGAAAACACCAGAAAACGTGTTCTTCGCATCAAATAGCACGAAAACAGCGATTTCGGTAATTCTGCATCCTTCTCACAGAAGAATATTCAAGATTATCGTAGAAAATACATGCCTCAGCTGGAAACCCAACGAAAATGAAGATATCGCAATTTCCGCATGTCAAGCGCACTGTGGAGTGCTGAAAACACCAGAAAACGCGTTTTTCGCATCAAATAGCACGACAACAGCGATTTCGGTAATTCTGCATCCTTCTCACAGAAGAATATCGAAGATTATCACTGAAAATTTATATCTCAGCTGGAAACCCAACGAAACCGGAGATGTCGTAGTTTCCGCATATCAAACGCACTGAGGAGTGCTGAAAACACCAGAAAACGTGTTTTTCGCATCAAATAGCACGAAAACACCGATTTCGATGAATCTGCATACATCTCATAGAAGAATATACAAGATTATCGTAGAAAATGCATGTCTCAGCTGGAAACCCCACGAAAACGAAGATATCACAGTTTCCGCATGTCAAGCGCACTGTGGAGTGCTGAAAACACCAGAAAACGTGCCTTTCGCATCAAATAGCACGACTACAGCGATTTCGGTAATTCTGCATCCTTCTCACAGAAGAATGTTCAAGATTATGGTAGAAAATACATGCCTCAGCTGGAAACCCAACGAAAACGAAGATATTGAATTTTTCGCATGTCAAGCGCACTGTGGAGTGCTGATAACACCAGAAAACGTGTTTTTCGCATTCAATAGCACGAAAACAGAGATTTCGGTGATTCGGCACACTGGTCACAGCAGAATCATAAAGATTATCACTCAAAATGCATATCTCAGCTGGAAACCCAACGAAACCGGAGATGTCGCAGTTTCCGCATATCAAACGCACTGAGGAGTGCTGAAAACACCAGAAAACGTGTTTTTCGCATCAAATAGCACGAAAACAGCGATTTCGGTGAATCTGCATACTTCTCATAGAAGAATATACAAGATTATCGTAGAAAATGCATGCCTCAGCTGGAAACCCCATGAAAACGAAGATATCACAGTTACCGCATTTCAAACGCACTGTGGAGTGCAGAAAACACCAGAAAACGTGTATTTCGCATCAAATAGCACGAAAGCAGCGATTTCGGTAATTCTGCGTCCTTCTCACAGAAGAATATCGAAGATTATCACTGATAATGTATATCTCAGCTGGAAACCCCACCAAACTGATGATATCGTAGTTTCCGCATATCAAACGTACTCTGGAGTGCTGAAAACTCCAGAAAACGTGTTTATCGCATTACATAGCACGAAAACTGTGATTTCGGTGATTCTGCATACTTCTCACCGAAGAATATTCAAGATGATGGTAGAAAGTGCATATCTCAGCTGGAAACGCCACGAATACGAAGATATCGCAGTTTCCGCATGTCAAGCGCTCTGTGGAGTGCTGAAAACTCCAGAAAACGTGTTTTTCGCATTCAATAGCACGACAACAGCGATTTCGGTAATTCTGCATCCTTCTCACAGAAGAATATTCAAGATTATGGTAGAAAATACATGCCTCAGCTGGAAACCCCACGAAAACGAAGATATCGCAGTTTCCGCATTTCAAACGCACTGTGGAGTGCAGAAAACACCAGAAAACGTGTTTTTCGCATCAAATAGCACGAAAACAGCGATTTCGGTAATTCTGCATCCTTCTCACAGAAGAATATTCAAGATTATCGTAGAAAATACATGCCTCAGCTGGAAACCCCACGAAAACGAAGATATCGCAGTTTCCGCATTTCAAACGCACTGTGGAGTGCAGAAAACACCAGAAAACGTGTTTTTCGCATCAAATAGCACGAAAACAGCGATTTCGGTGATTCTGCATACTTCTCACAGAAGAAAATTCAAGATTATCGTAGAAAATGCATATATCAGCTGGAAACGCCACGAAAACGAAGATATCGCAGTTTCCGCATGTCAAGCGCACTGTGGAGTGCTGAAAACACCAGAAAACGCGTTTTTCGCATCAAATAGCACGACAACAGCGATTTCGGTAATTCTGCATCCTTCTCACAGAAGAATATTCAAGATTATCGTAGAAAATACATGCCTCAGCTGGAAACCCCACTAAAACGAAGGTATCGCAGTTACCGCATTTCAAACGCACTGTGAAGTGCAGAAAACACCAGAAAACGTGTTTTTCGCATCAAATATCACGAAAACAGCGATTTCGGTGATTCTGCATACTTCTCACAGAAGAATATTCAAGATTATGGTAGAAAATACATGCCTCAGCTGGAAACCCAACGAAAACGAAGATATTGAATTTTTCGCATGTCAAGCGCACTGTGGAGTGCTGATAACACCACAAAACGTGTTTTTCGCATTCAATAGCACGAAAACAGAGATTTCGGTGATTCGGCACACTGGTCACTGCAGAATCATAAAGATTATCACTGAAAATGCATATCTCAGCTGGAAACCCAACGAAACCGGAGATGTCGCAGTTTCCGCATATCAAACGCACTGAGGAGTGCTGAAAACACCAGAAAACGTGTTTTTCGCATCAAATAGCACGAAAACAGCGATTTCGGTGAATCTGCATACTTCTCATAGAAGAATATACAAGATTATCGTAGAAAATGCATGCCTCAGCTGGAAACCCCACGAAAACGAAGATATCACAGTTACCGCATTTCAAACGCACTGTGGAGTGCAGAAAACACCAGAAAACGTGTATTTCGCATCAAATAGCACGAAAACAGCGATTTCGGTGATTCTGCATTCTTCTCACAGAAGAATATACAAGATTATCGTAGAAAATGCATGTCTCAGCTGGAAACCCCACGAAAACGAAGATATCACAGTTTCCGCATGTCAAGCGCACTGTGGAGTGCAGAAAACACCAGAAAACGTGTATTTCGCATCAAATAGCACGAAAACAGCGATTTCGGTGATTCTGCATTCTTCTCACAGAAGAATATACAAGATTATCGTAGAAAATGCATGTCTCAGCTGGAAACGCCACGAAAACGAAGATATCGCAGTTTCCGCCTGTCAAGCGCACTGTGGAGTGCTGAAAACACCAGAAAACGTGTTTTTCGCATCAAATAGCACGACAACAGCGATTTCGGTAATTCTGCATCCTTCTCACAGAAGAATATTCAAGATTATCGTAGAAAATACATGCCTCACGTGGAAACCCCACGAAAACGAAGATATCGCAGTTTGCGCATTTCAAACGCACTGTGGAGTGCAGAAAACACCAGAAAACGTGTTTTTCGCATCAAATTGCACGACAACAGCGATTTCGGTAATTCTGCATCCTTCTCACAGAAGAATATTCAAGATTATCGTAGAAAATACATGCCTCAGCTGGAAACCCCACTAAAACGAAGGTATCGCAGTTACCGCATTTCAAACGCACTGTGGAGTGCAGAAAACACCAGAAAACGTGTTCTTCGCATCAAATAGCACGAAAACAGCGATTTCGGTGATTCTGCATACTTCTCACAGAAGAATATACAAGATTATCGTAGAAAATGCATGTCTCAGCTGGAAACGCCACGAAAACGAAGATATCGCAGTTTCCGCCTGTCAAGCGCACTGTGGAGTGCTGAAAACACCAGAAAACGTGTTTTTCGGATCAAATAGCACGACAACAGCGATTTCGGTAATTCTGCATCCTTCTCACAGAAGAATATTCAAGATTATCGTAGAAAATACATGCCTCACGTGGAAACCCCACTAAAACGAAGGTATCGCAGTTACCGCATTTCAAACGCGCTGTGAAGTGCAGAAAACACCAGAAAACGTGTTTTTCGCATCAAATATCACGAAAACAGCGATTTCGGTGATTCTGCATACTTCTCACAGAAGAATATTCAAGATTATGGTAGAATATACATGCCTCAGCTGGAAACCCAACGAAAACGAAGATATCGCAGTTTCCGCATGTCAAGCGCACTGTGCAGTGCTGAAAACACCAGAAAACGCGTTTTTCGCATCAAATAGCACGACAACAGCGATTTCGGTAATTCTGCATCCTTCTCACAGAAGAATATCGCAGATTATCACTGATAATGTATATCTCCGCTGGAAACCCCACCAAACCGATGATATCGTAGTTTCCGCATATCAAACGTACTGTGGAGTGCTGAAAACTCCAGAAAACGTGTTTATCGCATTACATAGCACGAAAACAGTGATTTCGGTGATTCTGCATACTTCTCACAGAAGAATATTCAAGATTATGGTAGAAAATGCATATCTCAGCTGGAAACGCCACGAAAACGAAGATATCGCAGTTTCCGCATGTCAAGCGCACTGTGGAGTGCTGAAAACACCAGAAAACGTGTTTTTCGCATCAAATAGCACGACAACAGCGATTTCGGTAATTCTGCATCCTTCTCACAGAAGAATATCGAAGATTATCACTGATAATGTATATCTCAGCTGGAAACCCCACCAAACCGATGATATCGTAGTTTCCGCATATCAAACGTACTGTGGAGTGCTGAAAACTCCAGAAACGTGTTTATCGCATTACATAGCACGAAAACAGTGATTTCGGTGATTCTGCATACTTCTCACAGAAGAATATTCAAGATTATGGTAGAAAATGCATATCTCAGCTGGAAACGCCACGAAAACGAAGATATCGCAGTTTGCGCATTTCAAACGCACTGTGGAGTGCAGAAAACGCCAGAAAACGTGTTTTTCGCATCAAATAGCACGAAAATAGCTATTTTGGTGATTCTGCACACTTGTCACAGAATAATCAGGAAGATTATCACCGAAAATGCATATCTCAGCTGGAAACCCAACGAAAACGAAGATATCGCAGTTACCGCATTTCAAACGCACTGTGGAGTGCAGAAAACACCAGAAAACGTGTTTTTCGCATCAAATAGCACGAAAGCAGCGATTTCGGTGATTCTGCATACTTCTCACAGAAGAATATTCAAGATTATGGTAGAAAATACATGCCTCAGCTGGAAACCCAACGAAAACGAAGATATCGCAGTTTCCGCATGTCAAGCGCACTGTGGAGTGCTGAAAACACCAGAAAACGTGTTTTTCGCATCAAATAGCACGAAAACACCGATTTCGATGAATCTGCATACTTCTCATAGAAGAATATACAAGATTATCGTAGAAAATGCATGTCTCAGCTGGAAACCCCACGAAAACGAAGATATCACAGTTTCCGCATGTCAAGCGCACTGTGGAGTGCTGAAAACACCAGAAAACGTGCCTTTCGCATCAAATAGCACGACTACAGCGATTTCGGTAATTCTGCATCCTTCTCACAGAAGAATGTTCAAGATTATGGTAGAAAATACATGCCTCAGCTGGAAACCCAACGAAAACGAAGATATTGAATTTTTCGCATGTCAAGCGCACTGTGGAGTGCTGATAACACCAGAAAACGTGTTTTTCGCATTCAATAGCACGAAAACAGAGATTTCGGTGATTCGGCACACTGGTCACAGCAGAATCATAAAGATTATCACTGAAAATGCATATCTCAGCTGGAAACCCAACGAAACCGGAGATGTCGCAGTTTCCGCATATCAAACGCACTGAGGAGTGCTGAAAACACCAGAAAACGTGTTTTTCGCATCAAATAGCACGAAAACAGCGATTTCGGTGAATCTGCATACTTCTCATAGAAGAATATACAAGATTATCGTAGAAAATGCATGCCTCAGCTGGAAACCCCATGAAAACGAAGATATCACAGTTACCGCATTTCAAACGCACTGTGGAGTGCAGAAAACACCAGAAAACGTGTATTTCGCATCAAATAGCACGAAAGCAGCGATTTCGGTGAATCTGCATACTTCCCACAGAAGAATATTCAAGATTATGGTAGAAAATACATGCCTCAGCTGGAAACCCAACGAAAACGAAGATATCGCAGTTTCCGCATGTCAAGCGCACTGTGGAGTGCTGAACACACCAGAAAACGCGTTTTTCGCATCAAATAGCACGACAACAGCGATTTCGGTAATTCTGCATCCTTCTCACAGAAGAATATCGAAGATTATCACTGATAATGTATATCTCAGCTGGAAACCACACCAAACTGATGATATCGTAGTTTCCGCATATCAAACGTACTCTGGAGTGCTGAAAACTCCAGAAAACGTGTTTATCGCATTACATAGCACGAAAACTGTGATTTCGGTGATTCTGCATACTTCTCACCGAAGAATATTCAAGATGATGGTAGAAAGTGCATATCTCAGCTGGAAACGCCACGAAAACGAAGATATCGCAGTTTCCGCATGTCAAGCGCACTGTGGAGTGCTGAAAACTCCAGAAAACGTGTTTTTCGCATTCAATAGCACGACAACAGCGATTTCGGTAATTCTGCATCCTTCTCACAGAAGAATATTCAAGATTATGGTAGAAAATACATGCCTCAGCTGGAAACCCCACGAAAACGAAGATATCGCAGTTTCGGCATTTCAAACGCACTGTGGAGTGCAGAAAACACCAGAAAACGTGTTTTTCGCATCAAATAGCACGAAAACAGCGACTTCGGTGATTCTGCATACTTCTCACAGAAGAATATTCAAGATTATCGTAGAAAATACATGCCTCAGCTGGAAACCCCACGAAAACGAAGATATCACCGTTTCCGCATGTCAAGCGCACTGTGGAGTGCTGAAAACACCAGAAAACTTGTTTTTGGCATCAAATAGCACGACAACAGCGATTTCGGTAATTCTGCATCCTTCTCACAGAAGAATATCGAAGATTATCACTGATAATGTATATCTCAGCTGGAAACCCCACCAAACCGATGATATCGTAGTTTCCGCATATCAAACGTACTGTGGAGTGCTGAAAACTCCAGAAAACGTGTTTATCGCATTACATAGCACGAAAACAGCGATTTCGGTGATTCTGCATACTTCTCACGGAAGAATATTCTAGATTATGGTAGAAAATGCATGCCTCAGCTGGAAACGCCACGAAAACGAAGATATCGCAGTTTCCGCATTTCAAGCGCACTGTGGAGTGCTGAAAACACCAGCTAACATGTTTTTCGCATTCAATAGCACGAAAACAGCGATTTCGGTGATTCGGAACACTTGTCACTGCAGAATCATGAAGATTATCACTGAAAATGCATATCTCAGCTGGAAAGCCAACGAAACCGGTGATGTCGCAGTTTCCGCATGTCAAGCGCACTATGGAGTGCTGAAAACACCAGAAAACGTGTTTTTCGCATCAAATAGCACGAAAACAGCGATTTCGTTGATTCTGCATACTTCTCACAGAAGAATATAAAGAATTATCGTAGAAAATGCATGTCTCAGCTGGAAACCCCACGAAAACGAAGATATCACAGTTTCCGCATGTCAAGCGCACTGTGGAGTGCTGAAAACACCAGAAAACGTGTTTTTTGCATCAAATAGCACGAAAACAGCGATTTCGGTGATTCTGCATACTTCTCACAGAAGAATATACAAGATTATCGTAGAAAATGCATGTCTCAGCAGGAAACCCCACGAAAACGAAGATATCACAGTTTCCGCATGTCAAGCGCACTGTGGAGTGCTGAAAACACCAGAAAACGTGTTTTTCGCATTCAATAGCACGAAAACAGCGATTTCGGTGATTCTGCATACTTCTCACGGAAGAATATTCTAGATTATGGTAGAAAATGCATGCCTCAGCTGGAAACGCCACGAAAACGAAGATATCGCAGTTTCCGCATGTCAAGCGCACTGTGGAGTGCTGAAAACACCAGCTAACATGTTTTTCGCATTCAATAGCACGAAAACAGCGATTTCGGTGATTCGGAACACTTGTCACTGCAGAATCATGAAGATTATCACTGAAAATGCATATCTCAGCTGGAAAGCCAACGAAACCGGTGATGTCGCAGTTTCCGCATATCAGACGCACTGTGGAGTGCTGAAAACACCAGAAAACGTGTTTTTCGCTTCAAATAGCACGAAAACAGCGATTTCGGTGATTCTGCATACTTGTCACAGAAGAATATTCAAGATTATCGTAGAAAATACATGCCTCAGCTGGAATCCCCACGAAAACGAAGGTATCGCAGTTACCACATTTCAAACGCACTGTGGAGTGCAGAAAACACCAGAAAACGTGTTTTTCGCATCAAATAGCACGAAAACAGCGATTTCGGTAATTCTGGATACTTGTCACAGAAGAATATTCAAGATTATCGTAGAAAATCCATGTCTCAGCTGGAAACCCCACGAAAACGAAGATATCACAGTTTCCGCATGTCAAGCGCACTGTGGAGTGCTGAAAACACCAGAAAACGTGTTTTTCGCATCAAATAGCACGAAATCAGCGATTTCGGTGATTCTGCATACTTCTCACAGAAGAATATACAAGATTATCGTAGAAAATGCATGTCTCAGCAGGAAACCCCACGAAAACGAAGATATCACAGTTTCCGCATGTCAAGCGCACTGTGGAGTGCTGAAAACACCAGAAAACGTGTTTTTCGCATTCAATAGCACGAAAACAGCGATTTCGGTGATTCTGCATACTTCTCACGGAAGAATATTCTAGATTATGGTAGAAAATGCATGCCTCAGCTGGAAACGCCACGAAAACGAAGATATCGCAGTTTCCGCATGTCAAGCGCACTGTGGAGTGCTGAAAACACCAGCTAACATGTTTTTCGCATTCAATAGCACGAAAACAGCGATTTCGGTGATTCGGAACACTTGTCACTGCAGAATCATGAAGATTATCACTGAAAATGCATATCTCAGCTGGAAAGCCAACGAAACCGGTGATGTCGCAGTTTCCGCATGTCAAGCGCACTATGGAGTGCTGAAAACACCAGAAAACGTGTTTTTCGCATCCAATAGCACGAAAACAGCGATGTCGTTGATTCTGCATACTTCTCACAGAAGAATATTCAAGATTATCGTAGAAAATACATGCCTCACATGGAAACCCCACGAAAACGATGATATCGCAGTTTCCGCATGTCAAGCGCACTGTGGAGTGCTGAAAACACCAGAAAACGTGTTTTTCGCATTCAATAGCACGACAACAGCGATTTCGGTAATTCCGCATCCTTCTAACAGAAGAATATTCATAATTATCGTAGAAAATGCATATCTCAGCTGGAAACGCCACGAAAACGAAGATATCGCAGTATCCGCATGTCAAGCGCACTGTGGAGTGCTGAAAACACCAGAAAACGTGTTTTTCGCATTCAATAGCACGAAAACAGAGATTTCGGTGATTCGGAACACTTGTCACAGAATAATAATGAAGATTATCATCGAAAATGAATATCTCACCTGGAAACCCCACGAAAACGAAGATATCGCAGTTTCCGCATGTCAAGCGCACTGTGGAGTGCGGAAAACACCAGCTAACGTGTTTTTCGCATTCAATAGCACGAAAACAGCGATTTCGGTGATTCGGAACACTTGTCACTGCAGAATCATGAAGATTATCACTGAAAATGCATATCTCAGCTGGAAAGCCAACGAAACCGGTGATGTCGCAGTTTCCGCATGTCAAGCGCACTGTGGAGTGCTGAAAACACCAGAAAACGTGTTTTTCGCATCAAATAGCACGACAACAGCGAATTCGGTGATTATGCACACTTGTCACAGCAGAATCATGAAGATTATCCGTGCAAATGCTTATCTCAGCTGGAAACCCAAGGAAACCGGAGATGTAGCAGTTTGCGCATATCAAACGCACTGTGGAGTGTAGAAAACACCAGAAAACGTGTTTTTCGCATTCAATAGCACGAAAACAGCGATTTCGGTGATTCTGCATACTTCTCACATAAGAATATTCAAGATTATGGTAGAAAATACATGCCTCAGCTGGAAACCCCACGAAAACGAAGATATCGCAGTTTCTGCATTTCAAACGCACTGTGGAGTGCAGAAAACACCAGAAAACGGGTTTTTCGCATCAAATAGTACGACAACAGCGATTTCGGTTATTCTGCATCCTTCTCACAGAAGAATATTCAAGATTACGATAGAAAATACATGCCTCAGCTGTAAAACCCACGAAAACGAAGATATCCCAGTTTCCGCATTTCAAATGCACTGTGGAGTGCAGAAAACACCAGAAAACGTGTTTTTCGCATTCAATAGCACGAAAACAGCGAATTCGGTGATTATGCACACTTGTCACAGCAGAATCATGAAGATTATCCATGCAAATGCATATCTCAGCTGGAAACCCAAGGAAACCGGAGATGTAGCAGTTTGCGCATATCAAACGCACTGTGGAGTGCTGAAAACACCAGAAAACGTGTTTTTCGCATCAAATAGCACGAAAACAGCGATTTCGGTGATTCTGCATACTTCTCACAGAAGAATATACAAGATTATCGTAGAAAATGCATGTCTCAGCTGCAAACCCCACGAAAACGAAGATATCGCAGTTTCCGCATGTCAAGCGCACTGTGGAGTGCTGAAAAAACCAGAAAACGTGTTTTTCGCATTCAATAGCACAACAACAGCGATTTCGGTAATTCTGCATCCTTCTCACAGAAGAAAATTCAAGATTATCGTAGAAAATGCATATCTCAGCTGGAAACGCCACGAAAACGAAGATATCGCAGTTTCCGCATGTCAATCGCACTGTGGGGTTCTGAAAACACCAGAAAACGCGTTTTTCGTATCAAATAGCACGACAGCAGCGATTTCGGTAAATCTGCATCCTTCTCACAGAAGAAAATTCAAGATTATCGTAGAAAATGCATATCTCAGCTGGAAACGCCACGAAAACGAAGATATCGCAGTTTCCGCATGTCAAGCGCACTGTGGAGTGCTGCAGACACCAGAAAACGGGTTTTTCGCATTCAATAGCACGATAACAGCGATTTCGGTGATTCTGCATACTTCTCACATAAGAATATTCAAGATTATGGTAGAAAATACATGCCTCAGCTGGAAACCCAACGAAACCGAAGATATTGAATTTTCCGCATGTCAAGCGAACTGTGGAGTGCGGATAACACCAGAAAACGTGTTTTTCGCTTTCAATAGCACGAAAACAGAGATTTCGGTGATTCTGCACACTTGTCACAGCAGAATCATGAAGATTATCACTGACAATGCATATCTCAGCTGGAAACCCAACGAAACCGGAGATGTCGCAGTTTCCGCATATCAAACGCACTGTGGAGTGCTGAAAACACCAGAAAACCTGTTTTTCGCATTCAATAGCACGACAACAGCGATTTCGGTAATTCTGCATCCTTCCAACAGAAGAATATTCATGATTATCGTAGAAAATGCATATCTCAGCTGGAAACGCCACGAAAACGAAGATATCGCAGTATCCGCATGTCAAGCGCACTCTGGAGTGCTGAAAACACCAGAAAACGTGTTTTTCGCATTCAATAGCACGACAACAGCGATGTCGGTAATTCTGCATCCTTCTCACAGTAGAATATTCAAGATTATCGTAGAAAATACATGCCTCACGTGGAAAACCCACGAAAACGAAGATATCGCAGTATCCGCATGTCAAGCGCACTGTGGAGTGCTGAAAACACCAGAAAACGTGTTTTTCGCATTCAGTAGCACGAAAACAGCGATTTCGGTGATTCTGCATACTTCTCACATAAGAATATTCAAGATTATGGTAGAAAGTACATGCCTCAGCTGCAAACCCAACGAAAACGAAGATATTGAATTTTCCGCATGTCAAGCGCACTGTGGAGTGCTGATAACACCAGAAAACGCGTTTATCGCATCAAATAGCACGACAACAGCGATTTCGGTTATTCTGCATCCTTCTCACAGAAGAATATTCAAGATTATGGTAGAAAATACATGCCTCAGCTGTAAACCCCACGAAAACGAAGATATCGCAGTTTCCGCATTTCAAACGCACTGTGGAGTGCAGAAAACACCAGAAAACGTGTTTTTCGCATTCAGTAGCACGAAAACAGCGATTTCGGTGATTCTGCATACTTCTCACATAAGAATATTCAAGATTATGGTAGAAAGTACATGCCTCAGCTGCAAACCCAACGAAAACGAAGATATTGAATTTTCCGCATGTCAAGCGCACTGTGGAGTGCTGATAACACCAGAAAACGTGTTTTTCGCATTCAATAGCACGAAAAGAGAGATTTCGGTGATTATGCACACTTGTCACAGCAGAATCATGAAGATTATCCATGCAAATGCATATCTCAGCTGGAAACCCAAGGAAACCGGAGATGTAGCAGTTTGCGCATATCAAACGCACTGTGGAGTGCTGAAAACACCAGAAAACGTGTTTTTCGCATCAAATAGCACGAAAACAGCGATTTCGGTGATTCTGCATACTTCTCACATAAGAATATTCAAGATTATGGTAGAAAGTACATGCCTCAGCTGCAAACCCAACGAAAACGAAGATATTGAATTTTCCGCATGTCAAGCGCACTGTGGAGTGCTGATAACACCAGAAAACGTGTTTTTCGCTTTCAATAGCACGAAAAGAGAGATTTCGGTGATTCTGCACACTTGTCACAGCAGAATCATGAAGATTATCACCGAAAATGCATATCTCAGCTGGAAACCCAACGAAAACGAAGATATCGCTGTTTCCGCCTGTCAAGCGCACTGTGGAGTGCTGAAAACACCAGAAAACGTGTTTATCGCATCAAATAGCACGACAACAGCGATTTCGGTAATTCTGCATCCTTCTCACAGAAGAGTATTCAAGATTATCGTAGAAAATACATGCCTCACCTTGCAACCCCACGAAAACGAAGATATCGCAGTTTGCGCATTTCAAACGCACTGTGGAGTGCAGAAAACACCAGAAAACGCGTTTTTCGCATCAAATAGCATGACAACAGCGATTTTGGTAATTCTGCATCCATCTCACAGAAGAATATTCATGATTATCGTAGAAAATGCATATCTCAGCTGGAAACGCCACCAAAACGAAGATATCGCAGTATCCGCATGTCAAGCGCACTGTGGAGTGCAGAAAACACCAGAAAACGTGTTTTTCGCATCAAATCGCACGAAAATAGCTATTTTGGTGATTCTGCACACTTGTCACAGCAGAATCATGAAGATTATCACAGTAAATGCATATCTCAGCTGGAAACCCAACGAAACCGGAGATGTCGCAGTTTCCGCATATCAAAACGCACTGTGGAGTGCTGAAAACACCAGAAAACGTGTTTTTCGCATCAAATAGCACGAAAACAGCGATTTCGGTGATTCTGCATACTTCTCACAGAAGAATATTCATGATTATCATAGAAAATGCATATCTCAGCTGGAAACGCCACGAAAACGAAGATATCGCAGTATCCGCATGTCAAGCGCACTGTGGAGTGCTGAAAACACCAGAAAACGTGTTTTTCGCATTCAATAGCACGACAACAGCGATGTCGGTAATTCTGCATCCTTCTCACAGAAGAATATTCAAGATTATCGTAGAAAATACATGTCTCACGTGGAAAACCCACGAAAACGAAGATATCGCTGTATCCGCATGTCAAGCGCACTGTGGAATGCTGAAAACACCAGAAAACGTGTTCTTCGCATTCAGTAGCACGAAAACAGCGATTTCGGTGATTCTGCATACTTCTCACATAAGAATATTCAAGATTATGGTGGAAAGTACATGCCTCAGCTGGAAACCCAACGAAAACGAAGATATTGAATTTTCCGCATGTCAAGCGCTCTGTGGAGTGCTGAAACCACCAGAAAACGCGTTTTTCGCATCAAATAGCACGACAACAGCGATTTCGGTAATTCTGCATCCTTCTCACCGAAGAAAATTCAAGATTATCGTAGAAAATGCATATCTCAGCTGGAAACGCCACGAAAACGAAGATATCGCAGTTTCCGCATGTCAAGCGCACTGTGGAATGCTGAAAACACCAGAAAACGTGTTTTTCGCATCAAATAGCACGAAAACTGCGATTTCGGTGATTCTGCATACTTCTCACAGAAGAATATACAAGATTATCGTAGAAAATGCATATCTCAGCTGGAAACGCCAAGAAAACGAAGATATCGCAGTATCCGCATGTCAAGCGCACTGTGGAGTGCTGAAAACACCAGAAAACGTGTTTTTCGCATTCAATAGCACGAAAACAGCGATTTCGGTGATTCTGCATACTTCTCACGGAAGAATATTCTAGATTATGGTAGAAAATGCATGCCTCAGCTGGAAACGCCACGAAAACGAAGATATCACAGTTTCCGCATGTCAAGCGCACTGTGGAGTGCTGAAAACACCAGAAAACGTGTTTTTCGCATTCAATAGCACGAAAACAGCGATTTCGGTGATTCTGCATACTTCTCACGGAAGAATATTCAAGATTATCGTAGAAAATGCATATCTCAGCTGGAAACGCCACGAAAACGAAGATATCGCAGTTTCCGCATGTCAAGCGCACTGTGGAATGCTGAAAACACCAGAAAACGTGTTTTTCGCATCAAATAGCACGAAAACTGCGATTTCGGTGATTCTGCATACTTCTCACAGAAGAATATACAAGATTATCGTAGAAAATGCATATCTCAGCTGGAAACGCCAAGAAAACGAAGATATCGCAGTATCCGCATGTCAAGCGAACTGTGGAGTGCGGATAACACCAGAAAACGTGTTTTTCGCATTCAATAGCACGAAAACAGAGATTTCGGTGATTCTGCACACTTGTCACAGCAGAATCATGAAGATTATCACTGAAAATGCATATCTCAGCTGGAAACCCAACGAAACCGGAGATGTCGCAGTTTCCGCATATCAAACGCACTGTGGAGTGCTGAAAACACCAGAAAACGTGTTTATCGCATCAAATAGCACGAAAACAGCGATTTCGGTGATTCTGCATACTTCTCACAGAAGAATATTCATGATTATCGTAGAAAATGCATATCTCAGCTGGAAACGCCAAGAAAACGAAGATATCGCAGTATCCGCATGTCAAGCGCACTGTGGAGTGCTGAAAACACCAGAAAACGTGTTTTTCGCATTCAATAGCACGAAAACAGCGATTTCGGTGATTCTGCATACTTCTCACGGAAGAATATTCTAGATTATGGTAGAAAATGCATGCCTCAGCTGGAAACGCCACGAAAACGAAGATATCACAGTTTCCGCATGTCAAGCGCACTGTGGAGTGCTGAAAACACCAGAAAACGTGTTTTTCGCATTCAATAGCACGAAAACAGCGATTTCGGTGATTCTGCATACTTCTCACGGAAGAATATTCTAGATTATGGTAGAAAATGCATGCCTCAGCTGGAAACGCCACGAAAACGAAGATATCGCAGTTTCCGCATGTCAAGCGCACTGTGGAGTGCTGAAAACACCAGCTAACATGTTTTTCGCATTCAATAGCACGAAAACAGCGATTTCGGAGATTCGGAACACTTGTCACTGCAGAATCATGAAGATTATCACTGAAAATGCATATCTCAGCTGGAAAGCCAACGAAACCGGTGATGTCGCAGTTTCCGCATATCAGACGCACTGTGGAGTGCTGAAAACACCAGAAAACGTGTTTTTCGCTTCAAATAGCACGAAAACAGCGATTTCGGTGATTCTGCATACTTGTCACAGAAGAATATTCAAGATTATCGTAGAAAATACATGCCTCAGCTGGAAACCCCACGAAAACGAAGGTATCGCAGTTACCGCATTTCAAACGCACTGTGGAGTGCAGAAAACACCAGAAAACGTGTTTTTCGCATCAAATAGCACGAAAACAGCGATTTCGGTAATTCTGGATACTTGTCACAGAAGAATATTCAAGATTATCGTAGAAAATGCATGTCACAGCTGGAAACCCCACGAAAACGAAGATATCACAGTTTCCGCATGTCAAGCGCACTGTGGAGTGCTGAAAACACCAGAAAACGTGTTTTTCGCATCAAATAGCACGAAATCAGCGATTTCGGTGATTCTGCATACTTCTCACAGAAGAATATACAAGATTATCGTAGAAAATGCATGTCTCAGCAGGAAACCCCACGAAAACGAAGATATCACAGTTTCCGCATGTCAAGCGCACTGTGGAGTGCTGAAAACACCAGAAAACGTGTTTTTCGCACTCAATAGCACGAAAACAGCGATTTCGGTGATTCTGCATACTTCTCACGGAAGAATATTCTAGATTATGGTAGAAAATGCATGCCTCAGCTGGAAACGCCACGAAAACGAAGATATCGCAGTTTCCGCATGTCAAGCGCACTGTGGAGTGCTGAAAACACCAGCTAACATGTTTTTCGCATTCAATAGCACGAAAACAGCGATTTCGGTGATTCGGAACACTTGTCACTGCAGAATCATGAAGATTATCACTGAAAATGCATATCTCAGCTGGAAAGCCAACGAAACCGGTGATGTCGCAGTTTCCGCATGTCAAGCGCACTATGGAGTGCTGAAAACACCAGAAAACGTGTTTTTCGCATCAAATAGCACGAAAACAGCGATTTCGGTGATTCTGCATACTTCTCACAGAAGAATATTCATGATTATCATAGAAAATGCATATCTCAGCTGGAAACGCCACGAAAACGAAGATATCGCAGTATCCGCATGTCAAGCGCACTGTGGAGTGCTGAAAACACCAGAAAACGTGTTTTTCGCATTCAATAGCACGACAACAGCGATGTCGGTAATTCTGCATCCTTCTCACAGAAGAATATTCAAGATTATCGTAGAAAATACATGTCTCACGTGGAAAACCCACGAAAACGAAGATATCGCTGTATCCGCATGTCAAGCGCACTGTGGAATGCTGAAAACACCAGAAAACGTGTTCTTCGCATTCAGTAGCACGAAAACAGCGATTTCGGTGATTCTGCATACTTCTCACATAAGAATATTCAAGATTATGGTGGAAAGTACATGCCTCAGCTGGAAACCCAACGAAAACGAAGATATTGAATTTTCCGCATGTCAAGCGCTCTGTGGAGTGCTGAAACCACCAGAAAACGCGTTTTTCGCATCAAATAGCACGACAACAGCGATTTCGGTAATTCTGCATCCTTCTCACCGAAGAAAATTCAAGATTATCGTAGAAAATGCATATCTCAGCTGGAAACGCCACGAAAACGAAGATATCGCAGTTTCCGCATGTCAAGCGCACTGTGGAATGCTGAAAACACCAGAAAACGTGTTTTTCGCATCAAATAGCACGAAAACTGCGATTTCGGTGATTCTGCATACTTCTCACAGAAGAATATACAAGATTATCGTAGAAAATGCATATCTCAGCTGGAAACGCCAAGAAAACGAAGATATCGCAGTATCCGCATGTCAAGCGCACTGTGGAGTGCTGAAAACACCAGAAAACGTGTTTTTCGCATTCAATAGCACGAAAACAGCGATTTCGGTGATTCTGCATACTTCTCACGGAAGAATATTCTAGATTATGGTAGAAAATGCATGCCTCAGCTGGAAACGCCACGAAAACGAAGATATCACAGTTTCCGCATGTCAAGCGCACTGTGGAGTGCTGAAAACACCAGAAAACGTGTTTTTCGCATTCAATAGCACGAAAACAGCGATTTCGGTGATTCTGCATACTTCTCACGGAAGAATATTCAAGATTATCGTAGAAAATGCATATCTCAGCTGGAAACGCCACGAAAACGAAGATATCGCAGTTTCCGCATGTCAAGCGCACTGTGGAATGCTGAAAACACCAGAAAACGTGTTTTTCGCATCAAATAGCACGAAAACTGCGATTTCGGTGATTCTGCATACTTCTCACAGAAGAATATACAAGATTATCGTAGAAAATGCATATCTCAGCTGGAAACGCCAAGAAAACGAAGATATCGCAGTATCCGCATGTCAAGCGAACTGTGGAGTGCGGATAACACCAGAAAACGTGTTTTTCGCATTCAATAGCACGAAAACAGAGATTTCGGTGATTCTGCACACTTGTCACAGCAGAATCATGAAGATTATCACTGAAAATGCATATCTCAGCTGGAAACCCAACGAAACCGGAGATGTCGCAGTTTCCGCATATCAAACGCACTGTGGAGTGCTGAAAACACCAGAAAACGTGTTTTTCGCATCAAATAGCTCGAAAACAGCGATTTCGGTGATTCTGCATACTTCTCACAGAAGAATATTCATGATTATCGTAGAAAATGCATATCTCAGCTGGAAACGCCAAGAAAACGAAGATATCGCAGTATCCGCATGTCAAGCGCACTGTGGAGTGCTGAAAACACCAGAAAACGTGTTTTTCGCATTCAATAGCACGAAAACAGCGATTTCGGTGATTCTGCATACTTCTCACGGAAGAATATTCTAGATTATGGTAGAAAATGCATGCCTCAGCTGGAAACGCCACGAAAACGAAGATATCGCAGTTTCCGCATGTCAAGCGCACTGTGGAGTGCTGAAAACACCAGCTAACATGTTTTTCGCATTCAATAGCACGAAAACAGCGATTTCGGAGATTCGGAACACTTGTCACTGCAGAATCATGAAGATTATCACTGAAAATGCATATCTCAGCTGGAAAGCCAACGAAACCGGTGATGTCGCAGTTTCCGCATATCAGACGCACTGTGGAGTGCTGAAAACACCAGAAAACGTGTTTTTCGCTTCAAATAGCACGAAAACAGCGATTTCGGTGATTCTGCATACTTGTCACAGAAGAATATTCAAGATTATCGTAGAAAATACATGCCTCAGCTGGAAACCCCACGAAAACGAAGGTATCGCAGTTACCGCATTTCAAACGCACTGTGGAGTGCAGAAAACACCAGAAAACGTGTTTTTCGCATCAAATAGCACGAAAACAGCGATTTCGGTAATTCTGGATACTTGTCACAGAAGAATATTCAAGATTATCGTAGAAAATGCATGTCACAGCTGGAAACCCCACGAAAACGAAGATATCACAGTTTCCGCATGTCAAGCGCACTGTGGAGTGCTGAAAACACCAGAAAACGTGTTTTTCGCATCAAATAGCACGAAATCAGCGATTTCGGTGATTCTGCATACTTCTCACAGAAGAATATACAAGATTATCGTAGAAAATGCATGTCTCAGCAGGAAACCCCACGAAAACGAAGATATCACAGTTTCCGCATGTCAAGCGCACTGTGGAGTGCTGAAAACACCAGAAAACGTGTTTTTCGCATTCAATAGCACGAAAACAGCGATTTCGGTGATTCTGCATACTTCTCACGGAAGAATATTCTAGATTATGGTAGAAAATGCATGCCTCAGCTGGAAACGCCACGAAAACGAGGATATCGCAGTTTCCGCATGTCAAGCGCACTGTGGAGTGCTGAAAACACCAGCTAACATGTTTTTCGCATTCAATAGCACGAAAACAGCGATTTCGGTGATTCGGAACACTTGTCACTGCAGAATCATGAAGATTATCACTGAAAATGCATATCTCAGCTGGAAAGCCAACGAAACCGGTGATGTCGCAGTTTCCGCATGTCAAGCGCACTATGGAGTGCTGAAAACACCAGAAAACGTGTTTTTCGCATCAAATAGCACGAAAACAGCGATGTCGTTGATTCTGCATACTTCTCACAGAAGAATATTCAAGATTATCGTAGAAAATACATGCCTCACATGGAAACCCCACGAAAACGATGATATCGCAGTTTCCGCATGTCAAGCGCACTGTGGAGTGCTGAAAACACCAGAAAACGTGTTTTTCGCATTCAATAGCACGACAACAGCGATTTCGGTAATTCCGCATCCTTCTAACAGAAGAATATTCATAATTATCGTAGAAAATGCATATCTCAGCTGGAAACGCCACGAAAACGAAGATATCGCAGTATCCGCATGTCAAGCGCACTGTGGAGTGCTGAAAACACCAGAAAACGTGTTTTTCGCATTCAATAGCACGAAAACAGAGATTTCGGTGATTCGGAACACTTGTCACAGAATAATAATGAAGATTATCATCGAAAATGAATATCTCACCTGGAAACCCCACGAAAACGAAGATATCGCTGTATCCGCATGTCAAGCGCACTGTGGAATGCTGAAAACACCAGAAAACGTGTTTTTCGCATCAAATAGCACGAAAACAGCGATGTCGGTAATTCTGCATCCTTCTCACAGAAGAATATTCAAGATTATCGTAGAAAATACATGTCTCACGTGGAAAACCCACGAAAACGAAGATATCGCTGTATCCGCATGTCAAGCGCACTGTGGAATGCTGAAAACACCAGAAAACGTGTTCTTCGCATTCAGTAGCACGAAAACAGCGATTTCGGTGATTCTGCATACTTCTCACATAAGAATATTCAAGATTATGGTGGAAAGTACATGCCTCAGCTGGAAACCCAACGAAAACGAAGATATTGAATTTTCCGCATGTCAAGCGCTCTGTGGAGTGCTGAAACCACCAGAAAACGCGTTTTTCGCATCAAATAGCACGACAACAGCGATTTCGGTAATTCTGCATCCTTCTCACCGAAGAAAATTCAAGATTATCGTAGAAAATGCATATCTCAGCTGGAAACGCCACGAAAACGAAGATATCGCAGTTTCCGCATGTCAAGCGCACTGTGGAATGCTGAAAACACCAGAAAACGTGTTTTTCGCATCAAATAGCACGAAAACTGCGATTTCGGTGATTCTGCATACTTCTCACAGAAGAATATACAAGATTATCGTAGAAAATGCATATCTCAGCTGGAAACGCCAAGAAAACGAAGATATCGCAGTATCCGCATGTCAAGCGCACTGTGGAGTGCTGAAAACACCAGAAAACGTGTTTTTCGCATTCAATAGCACGAAAACAGCGATTTCGGTGATTCTGCATACTTCTCACGGAAGAATATTCTAGATTATGGTAGAAAATGCATGCCTCAGCTGGAAACGCCACGAAAACGAAGATATCACAGTTTCCGCATGTCAAGCGCACTGTGGAGTGCTGAAAACACCAGAAAACGTGTTTTTCGCATTCAATAGCACGAAAACAGCGATTTCGGTGATTCTGCATACTTCTCACGGAAGAATATTCAAGATTATCGTAGAAAATGCATATCTCAGCTGGAAACGCCACGAAAACGAAGATATCGCAGTTTCCGCATGTCAAGCGCACTGTGGAATGCTGAAAACACCAGAAAACGTGTTTTTCGCATCAAATAGCACGAAAACTGCGATTTCGGTGATTCTGCATACTTCTCACAGAAGAATATACAAGATTATCGTAGAAAATGCATATCTCAGCTGGAAACGCCAAGAAAACGAAGATATCGCAGTATCCGCATGTCAAGCGAACTGTGGAGTGCGGATAACACCAGAAAACGTGTTTTTCGCATTCAATAGCACGAAAACAGAGATTTCGGTGATTCTGCACACTTGTCACAGCAGAATCATGAAGATTATCACTGAAAATGCATATCTCAGCTGGAAACCCAACGAAACCGGAGATGTCGCAGTTTCCGCATATCAAACGCACTGTGGAGTGCTGAAAACACCAGAAAACGTGTTTTTCGCATCAAATAGCACGAAAACAGCGATTTCGGTGATTCTGCATACTTCTCACAGAAGAATATTCATGATTATCGTAGAAAATGCATATCTCAGCTGGAAACGCCAAGAAAACGAAGATATCGCAGTATCCGCATGTCAAGCGCACTGTGGAGTGCTGAAAACACCAGAAAACGTGTTTTTCGCATTCAATAGCACGAAAACAGCGATTTCGGTGATTCTGCATACTTCTCACGGAAGAATATTCTAGATTATGGTAGAAAATGCATGCCTCAGCTGGAAACGCCACGAAAACGAAGATATCACAGTTTCCGCATGTCAAGCGCACTGTGGAGTGCTGAAAACACCAGAAAACGTGTTTTTCGCATTCAATAGCACGAAAACAGCGATTTCGGTGATTCTGCATACTTCTCACGGAAGAATATTCTAGATTATGGTAGAAAATGCATGCCTCAGCTGGAAACGCCACGAAAACGAAGATATCGCAGTTTCCGCATGTCAAGCGCACTGTGGAGTGCTGAAAACACCAGCTAACATGTTTTTCGCATTCAATAGCACGAAAACAGCGATTTCGGTGATTCGGAACACTTGTCACTGCAGAATCATGAAGATTATCACTGAAAATGCATATCTCAGCTGGAAAGCCAACGAAACCGGTGATGTCGCAGTTTCCGCATATCAGACGCACTGTGGAGTGCTGAAAACACCAGAAAACGTGTTTTTCGCTTCAAATAGCACGAAAACAGCGATTTCGGTGATTCTGCATACTTGTCACAGAAGAATATTCAAGATTATCGTAGAAAATACATGCCTCAGCTGGAAACCCCACGAAAACGAAGGTATCGCAGTTACCGCATTTCAAACGCACTGTGGAGTGCAGAAAACACCAGAAAACGTGTTTTTCGCATCAAATAGCACGAAAACAGCGATTTCGGTAATTCTGGATACTTGTCACAGAAGAATATTCAAGATTATCGTAGAAAATGCATGTCACAGCTGGAAACCCCACGAAAACGAAGATATCACAGTTTCCGCATGTCAAGCGCACTGTGGAGTGCTGAAAACACCAGAAAACGTGTTTTTCGCATCAAATAGCACGAAATCAGCGATTTCGGTGATTCTGCATACTTCTCACAGAAGAATATACAAGATTATCGTAGAAAATGCATGTCTCAGCAGGAAACCCCACGAAAACGAAGATATCACAGTTTCCGCATGTCAAGCGCACTGTGGAGTGCTGAAAACACCAGAAAACGTGTTTTTCGCATTCAATAGCACGAAAACAGCGATTTCGGTGATTCTGCATACTTCTCACGGAAGAATATTCTAGATTATGGTAGAAAATGCATGCCTCAGCTGGAAACGCCACGAAAACGAAGATATCGCAGTTTCCGCATGTCAAGCGCACTGTGGAGTGCTGAAAACACCAGCTAACATGTTTTTCGCATTCAATAGCACGAAAACAGCGATTTCGGTGATTCGGAACACTTGTCACTGCAGAATCATGAAGATTATCACTGAAAATGCATATCTCAGCTGGAAAGCCAACGAAACCGGTGATGTCGCAGTTTCCGCATGTCAAGCGCACTATGGAGTGCTGAAAACACCAGAAAACGTGTTTTTCGCATCAAATAGCACGAAAACAGCGATGTCGTTGATTCTGCATACTTCTCACAGAAGAATATTCATAATTATCGTAGAAAATGCATATCTCAGCTGGAAACGCCACGAAAACGAAGATATCGCAGTATCCGCATGTCAAGCGCACTGTGGAGTGCTGAAAACACCAGAAAACGTGTTTTTCGCATTCAATAGCACGAAAACAGAGATTTCGGTGATTCTGCATACTTCTCACATAAGAATATTCAAGATTATGGTGGAAAGTACATGCCTCAGCTGGAAACCCAACGAAAACGAAGATATTGAATTTTCCGCATGTCAAGCGCTCTGTGGAGTGCTGAAACCACCAGAAAACGCGTTTTTCGCATCAAATAGCACGACAACAGCGATTTCGGTAATTCTGCATCCTTCTCACCGAAGAAAATTCAAGATTATCGTAGAAAATGCATATCTCAGCTGGAAACGCCACGAAAACGAAGATATCGCAGTTTCCGCATGTCAAGCGCACTGTGGAATGCTGAAAACACCAGAAAACGTGTTTTTCGCATCAAATAGCACGAAAACTGCGATTTCGGTGATTCTGCATACTTCTCACAGAAGAATATACAAGATTATCGTAGAAAATGCATATCTCAGCTGGAAACGCCAAGAAAACGAAGATATCGCAGTATCCGCATGTCAAGCGCACTGTGGAGTGCTGAAAACACCAGAAAACGTGTTTTTCGCATTCAATAGCACGAAAACAGCGATTTCGGTGATTCTGCATACTTCTCACGGAAGAATATTCTAGATTATGGTAGAAAATGCATGCCTCAGCTGGAAACGCCACGAAAACGAAGATATCACAGTTTCCGCATGTCAAGCGCACTGTGGAGTGCTGAAAACACCAGAAAACGTGTTTTTCGCATTCAATAGCACGAAAACAGCGATTTCGGTGATTCTGCATACTTCTCACGGAAGAATATTCAAGATTATCGTAGAAAATGCATATCTCAGCTGGAAACGCCACGAAAACGAAGATATCGCAGTTTCCGCATGTCAAGCGCACTGTGGAATGCTGAAAACACCAGAAAACGTGTTTTTCGCATCAAATAGCACGAAAACTGCGATTTCGGTGATTCTGCATACTTCTCACAGAAGAATATACAAGATTATCGTAGAAAATGCATATCTCAGCTGGAAACGCCAAGAAAACGAAGATATCGCAGTATCCGCATGTCAAGCGAACTGTGGAGTGCGGATAACACCAGAAAACGTGTTTTTCGCATTCAATAGCACGAAAACAGAGATTTCGGTGATTCTGCACACTTGTCACAGCAGAATCATGAAGATTATCACTGAAAATGCATATCTCAGCTGGAAACCCAACGAAACCGGAGATGTCGCAGTTTCCGCATATCAAACGCACTGTGGAGTGCTGAAAACACCAGAAAACGTGTTTTTCGCATCAAATAGCACGAAAACAGCGATTTCGGTGATTCTGCATACTTCTCACAGAAGAATATTCATGATTATCGTAGAAAATGCATATCTCAGCTGGAAACGCCAAGAAAACGAAGATATCGCAGTATCCGCATGTCAAGCGCACTGTGGAGTGCTGAAAACACCAGAAAACGTGTTTTTCGCATTCAATAGCACGAAAACAGCGATTTCGGTGATTCTGCATACTTCTCACGGAAGAATATTCTAGATTATGGTAGAAAATGCATGCCTCAGCTGGAAACGCCACGAAAACGAAGATATCACAGTTTCCGCATGTCAAGCGCACTGTGGAGTGCTGAAAACACCAGAAAACGTGTTTTTCGCATTCAATAGCACGAAAACAGCGATTTCGGTGATTCTGCATACTTCTCACGGAAGAATATTCTAGATTATGGTAGAAAATGCATGCCTCAGCTGGAAACGCCACGAAAACGAAGATATCGCAGTTTCCGCATGTCAAGCGCACTGTGGAGTGCTGAAAACACCAGCTAACATGTTTTTCGCATTCAATAGCACGAAAACAGCGATTTCGGTGATTCGGAACACTTGTCACTGCAGAATCATGAAGATTATCACTGAAAATGCATATCTCAGCTGGAAAGCCAACGAAACCGGTGATGTCGCAGTTTCCGCATATCAGACGCACTGTGGAGTGCTGAAAACACCAGAAAACGTGTTTTTCGCTTCAAATAGCACGAAAACAGCGATTTCGGTGATTCTGCATACTTGTCACAGAAGAATATTCAAGATTATCGTAGAAAATACATGCCTCAGCTGGAAACCCCACGAAAACGAAGGTATCGCAGTTACCGCATTTCAAACGCACTGTGGAGTGCAGAAAACACCAGAAAACGTGTTTTTCGCATCAAATAGCACGAAAACAGCGATTTCGGTAATTCTGGATACTTGTCACAGAAGAATATTCAAGATTATCGTAGAAAATGCATGTCACAGCTGGAAACCCCACGAAAACGAAGATATCACAGTTTCCGCATGTCAAGCGCACTGTGAAGTGCTGAAAACACCAGAAAACGTGTTTTTCGCATCAAATAGCACGAAATCAGCGATTTCGGTGATTCTGCATACTTCTCACAGAAGAATATACAAGATTATCGTAGAAAATGCATGTCTCAGCAGGAAACCCCACGAAAACGAAGATATCACAGTTTCCGCATGTCAAGCGCACTGTGGAGTGCTGAAAACACCAGAAAACGTGTTTTTCGCATTCAATAGCACGAAAACAGCGATTTCGGTGATTCTGCATACTTCTCACGGAAGAATATGCTAGATTATGGTAGAAAATGCATGCCTCAGCTGGAAACGCCACGAAAACGAAGATATCGCAGTTTCCGCATGTCAAGCGCACTGTGGAGTGCTGAAAACACCAGCTAACATGTTTTTCGCATTCAATAGCACGAAAACAGCGATTTCGGTGATTCGGAACACTTGTCACTGCAGAATCATGAAGATTATCACTGAAAATGCATATCTCAGCTGGAAAGCCAACGAAACCGGTGATGTCGCAGTTTCCGCATGTCAAGCGCACTATGGAGTGCTGAAAACACCAGAAAACGTGTTTTTCGCATCAAATAGCACGAAAACAGCGATTTCGGTGATTCTGCATACTTCTCACAGAAGAATATTCATGATTATCATAGTAAATGCATATCTCAGCTGGAAACGCCACGAAAACGAAGATATCGCAGTATCCGCATGTCAAGCGCACTGTGGAGTGCTGAAAACACCAGAAAACGTGTTTTTCGCATTCAATAGCACGACAACAGCGATGTCGGTGATTCTGCATACTTCTCACATAAGAATATTCAAGATTATGGTGGAAAGTACATGCCTCAGCTGGAAACCCAACGAAAACGAAGATATTGAATTTTCCGCATGTCAAGCGCTCTGTGGAGTGCTGAAACCACCAGAAAACGCGTTTTTCGCATCAAATAGCACGACAACAGCGATTTCGGTAATTCTGCATCCTTCTCACCGAAGAAAATTCAAGATTATCGTAGAAAATGCATATCTCAGCTGGAAACGCCACGAAAACGAAGATATCGCAGTTTCCGCATGTCAAGCGCACTGTGGAATGCTGAAAACACCAGAAAACGTGTTTTTCGCATCAAATAGCACGAAAACTGCGATTTCGGTGATTCTGCATACTTCTCACAGAAGAATATACAAGATTATCGTAGAAAATGCATATCTCAGCTGGAAACGCCAAGAAAACGAAGATATCGCAGTATCCGCATGTCAAGCGCACTGTGGAGTGCTGAAAACACCAGAAAACGTGTTTTTCGCATTCAATAGCACGAAAACAGCGATTTCGGTGATTCTGCATACTTCTCACGGAAGAATATTCTAGATTATGGTAGAAAATGCATGCCTCAGCTGGAAACGCCACGAAAACGAAGATATCACAGTTTCCGCATGTCAAGCGCACTGTGGAGTGCTGAAAACACCAGAAAACGTGTTTTTCGCATTCAATAGCACGAAAACAGCGATTTCGGTGATTCTGCATACTTCTCACGGAAGAATATTCAAGATTATCGTAGAAAATGCATATCTCAGCTGGAAACGCCACGAAAACGAAGATATCGCAGTTTCCGCATGTCAAGCGCACTGTGGAATGCTGAAAACACCAGAAAACGTGTTTTTCGCATCAAATAGCACGAAAACTGCGATTTCGGTGATTCTGCATACTTCTCACAGAAGAATATACAAGATTATCGTAGAAAATGCATATCTCAGCTGGAAACGCCAAGAAAACGAAGATATCGCAGTATCCGCATGTCAAGCGAACTGTGGAGTGCGGATAACACCAGAAAACGTGTTTTTCGCATTCAATAGCACGAAAACAGAGATTTCGGTGATTCTGCACACTTGTCACAGCAGAATCATGAAGATTATCACTGAAAATGCATATCTCAGCTGGAAACCCAACGAAACCGGAGATGTCGCAGTTTCCGCATATCAAACGCACTGTGGAGTGCTGAAAACACCAGAAAACGTGTTTTTCGCATCAAATAGCACGAAAACAGCGATTTCGGTGATTCTGCATACTTCTCACAGAAGAATATTCATGATTATCGTAGAAAATGCATATCTCAGCTGGAAACGCCAAGAAAACGAAGATATCGCAGTATCCGCATGTCAAGCGCACTGTGGAGTGCTGAAAACACCAGAAAACGTGTTTTTCGCATTCAATAGCACGAAAACAGCGATTTCGGTGATTCTGCATACTTCTCACGGAAGAATATTCTAGATTATGGTAGAAAATGCATGCCTCAGCTGGAAGCGCCACGAAAACGAAGATATCACAGTTTCCGCATGTCAAGCGCACTGTGGAGTGCTGAAAACACCAGAAAACGTGTTTTTCGCATTCAATAGCACGAAAACAGCGATTTCGGTGATTCTGCATACTTCTCACGGAAGAATATTCTAGATTATGGTAGAAAATGCATGCCTCAGCTGGAAACGCCACGAAAACGAAGATATCGCAGTTTCCGCATGTCAAGCGCACTGTGGAGTGCTGAAAACACCAGCTAACATGTTTTTCGCATTCAATAGCACGAAAACAGCGATTTCGGTGATTCGGAACACTTGTCACTGCAGAATCATGAAGATTATCACTGAAAATGCATATCTCAGCTGGAAAGCCAACGAAACCGGTGATGTCGCAGTTTCCGCATATCAGACGCACTGTGGAGTGCTGAAAACACCAGAAAACGTGTTTTTCGCTTCAAATAGCACGAAAACAGCGATTTCGGTGATTCTGCATACTTGTCACAGAAGAATATTCAAGATCATCGTAGAAAATACATGCCTCAGCTGGAAACCCCACGAAAACGAAGGTATCGCAGTTACCGCATTTCAAACGCACTGTGGAGTGCAGAAAACACCAGAAAACGTGTTTTTCGCATCAAATAGCACGAAAACAGCGATTTCGGTAATTCTGGATACTTGTCACAGAAGAATATTCAAGATTATCGTAGAAAATGCATGTCACAGCTGGAAACCCCACGAAAACGAAGATATCACAGTTTCCGCATGTCAAGCGCACTGTGGAGTGCTGAAAACACCAGAAAACGTGTTTTTCGCATCAAATAGCACGAAATCAGCGATTTCGGTGATTCTGCATACTTCTCACAGAAGAATATACAAGATTATCGTAGAAAATGCATGTCTCAGCAGGAAACCCCACGAAAACGAAGATATCACAGTTTCCGCATGTCAAGCGCACTGTGGAGTGCTGAAAACACCAGAAAACGTGTTTTTCGCATTCAATAGCACGAAAACAGCGATTTCGGTGATTCTGCATACTTCTCACGGAAGAATATTCTAGATTATGGTAGAAAATGCATGCCTCAGCTGGAAACGCCACGAAAACGAAGATATCGCAGTTTCCGCATGTCAAGCGCACTGTGGAGTGCTGAAAACACCAGCTAACATGTTTTTCGCATTCAATAGCACGAAAACAGCGATTTCGGTGATTCGGAACACTTGTCACTGCAGAATCATGAAGATTATCACTGAAAATGCATATCTCAGCTGGAAAGCCAACGAAACCGGTGATGTCGCAGTTTCCGCATGTCAAGCGCACTATGGAGTGCTGAAAACACCAGAAAACGTGTTTTTCGCATCAAATAGCACGAAAACAGCGATGTCGTTGATTCTGCATACTTCTCACAGAAGAATATTCAAGATTATCGTAGAAAATACATGCCTCACATGGAAACCCCACGAAAACGATGATATCGCAGTTTCCGCATGTCAAGCGCACTGTGGAGTGCTGAAAACACCAGAAAACGTGTTTTTCGCATTCAATAGCACGACAACAGCGATTTCGGTAATTCCGCATTCTTCTAACAGAAGAATATTCATTATTATCGTAGAAAATGCATATCTCAGCTGGAAACGCCACGAAAACGAAGATATCGCAGTATCCGCATGTCAAGCGCACTGTGGAGTGCTGAAAACACCAGAAAACGTGTTTTTCGCATTCAATAGCACGAAAACAGAGATTTCGGTGATTCGGAACACTTGTCACAGAATAATAATGAAGATTATCATCGAAAATGAATATCTCACCTGGAAACCCCACGAAAACGAAGATATCGCTGTATCCGCATGTCAAGCGCACTGTGGAATGCTGAAAACACCAGAAAACGTGTTTTTCGCATCAAATAGCACGAAAACAGCGATGTCGGTAATTCTGCATCCTTCTCACAGAAGAATATTCAAGATTATCGTAGAAAATACATGTCTCACGTGGAAAACCCACGAAAACGAAGATATCGCTGTATCCGCATGTCAAGCGCACTGTGGAATGCTGAAAACACCAGAAAACGTGTTCTTCGCATTCAGTAGCACGAAAACAGCGATTTCGGTGATTCTGCATACTTCTCACATAAGAATATTCAAGATTATGGTGGAAAGTACATGCCTCAGCTGGAAACCCAACGAAAACGAAGATATTGAATTTTCCGCATGTCAAGCGCTCTGTGGAGTGCTGAAACCACCAGAAAACGCGTTTTTCGCATCAAATAGCACGACAACAGCGATTTCGGTAATTCTGCATCCTTCTCACCGAAGAAAATTCAAGATTATCGTAGAAAATGCATATCTCAGCTGGAAACGCCACGAAAACGAAGATATCGCAGTTTCCGCATGTCAAGCGCACTGTGGAATGCTGAAAACACCAGAAAACGTGTTTTTCGCATCAAATAGCACGAAAACTGCGATTTCGGTGATTCTGCATACTTCTCACAGAAGAATATACAAGATTATCGTAGAAAATGCATATCTCAGCTGGAAACGCCAAGAAAACGAAGATATCGCAGTATCCGCATGTCAAGCGCACTGTGGAGTGCTGAAAACACCAGAAAACGTGTTTTTCGCATTCAATAGCACGAAAACAGCGATTTCGGTGATTCTGCATACTTCTCACGGAAGAATATTCTAGATTATGGTAGAAAATGCATGCCTCAGCTGGAAACGCCACGAAAACGAAGATATCACAGTTTCCGCATGTCAAGCGCACTGTGGAGTGCTGAAAACACCAGAAAACGTGTTTTTCGCATTCAATAGCACGAAAACAGCGATTTCGGTGATTCTGCATACTTCTCACGGAAGAATATTCAAGATTATCGTAGAAAATGCATATCTCAGCTGGAAACGCCACGAAAACGAAGATATCGCAGTTTCCGCATGTCAAGCGCACTGTGGAATGCTGAAAACACCAGAAAACGTGTTTTTCGCATCAAATAGCACGAAAACTGCGATTTCGGTGATTCTGCATACTTCTCACAGAAGAATATACAAGATTATCGTAGAAAATGCATATCTCAGCTGGAAACGCCAAGAAAACGAAGATATCGCAGTATCCGCATGTCAAGCGAACTGTGGAGTGCGGATAACACCAGAAAACGTGTTTTTCGCATTCAATAGCACGAAAACAGAGATTTCGGTGATTCTGCACACTTGTCACAGCAGAATCATGAAGATTATCACTGAAAATGCATATCTCAGCTGGAAACCCATCGAAACCGGAGATGTCGCAGTTTCCGCATATCAAACGCACTGTGGAGTGCTGAAAACACCAGAAAACGTGTTTTTCGCATCAAATAGCACGAAAACAGCGATTTCGGTGATTCTGCATACTTCTCACAGAAGAATATTCATGATTATCGTAGAAAATGCATATCTCAGCTGGAAACGCCAAGAAAACGAAGATATCGCAGTATCCGCATGTCAAGCGCACTGTGGAGTGCTGAAAACACCAGAAAACGTGTTTTTCGCATTCAATAGCACGAAAACAGCGATTTCGGTGATTCTGCATACTTCTCACGGAAGAATATTCTAGATTATGGTAGAAAATGCATGCCTCAGCTGGAAACGCCACGAAAACGAAGATATCACAGTTTCCGCATGTCAAGCGCACTGTGGAGTGCTGAAAACACCAGAAAACGTGTTTTTCGCATTCAATAGCACGAAAACAGCGATTTCGGTGATTCTGCATACTTCTCACGGAAGAATATTCTAGATTATGGTAGAAAATGCATGCCTCAGCTGGAAACGCCACGAAAACGAAGATATCGCAGTTTCCGCATGTCAAGCGCACTGTGGAGTGCTGAAAACACCAGCTAACATGTTTTTCGCATTCAATAGCACGAAAACAGCGATTTCGGTGATTCGGAACACTTGTCATTGCAGAATCATGAAGATTATCACTGAAAATGCATATCTCAGCTGGAAAGCCAACGAAACCGGTGATGTCGCAGTTTCCGCATATCAGACGCACTGTGGAGTGCTGAAAACACCAGAAAACGTGTTTTTCGCTTCAAATAGCACGAAAACAGCGATTTCGGTGATTCTGCATACTTGTCACAGAAGAATATTCAAGATTATCGTAGAAAATACATGCCTCAGCTGGAAACCCCACGAAAACGAAGGTATCGCAGTTACCGCATTTCAAACGCACTGTGGAGTGCAGAAAACACCAGAAAACGTGTTTTTCGCATCAAATAGCACGAAAACAGCGATTTCGGTAATTCTGGATACTTGTCACAGAAGAATATTCAAGATTATCGTAGAAAATGCATGTCACAGCTGGAAACCCCACGAAAACGAAGATATCACAGTTTCCGCATGTCAAGCGCACTGTGGAGTGCTGAAAACACCAGAAAACGTGTTTTTCGCATCAAATAGCACGAAATCAGCGATTTCGGTGATTCTGCATACTTCTCACAGAAGAATATACAAGATTATCGTAGAAAATGCATGTCTCAGCAGGAAACCCCACGAAAACGAAGATATCACAGTTTCCGCATGTCAAGCGCACTGTGGAGTGCTGAAAACACCAGAAAACGTGTTTTTCGCATTCAATAGCACGAAAACAGCGATTTCGGTGATTCTGCATACTTCTCACGGAAGAATATTCTAGATTATGGTAGAAAATGCATGCCTCAGCTGGAAACGCCACGAAAACGAAGATATCGCAGTTTCCGCATGTCAAGCGCACTGTGGAGTGCTGAAAACACCAGCTAACATGTTTTTCGCATTCAATAGCACGAAAACAGCGATTTCGGTGATTCGGAACACTTGTCACTGCAGAATCATGAAGATTATCACTGAAAATGCATATCTCAGCTGGAAAGCCAACGAAACCGGTGATGTCGCAGTTTCCGCATGTCAAGCGCACTATGGAGTGCTGAAAACACCAGAAAACGTGTTTTTCGCATCAAATAGCACGAAAACAGCGATGTCGTTGATTCTGCATACTTCTCACAGAAGAATATTCAAGATTATCGTAGAAAATACATGCCTCACATGGAAACCCCACGAAAACGATGATATCGCAGTTTCCGCATGTCAAGCGCACTGTGGAGTGCTGAAAACACCAGAAAACGTGTTTTTCGCATTCAATAGCACGACAACAGCGATTTCGGTAATTCCGCATCCTTCTAACAGAAGAATATTCATAATTATCGTAGAAAATGCATATCTCAGCTGGAAACGCCACGAAAACGAAGATATCGCAGTATCCGCATGTCAAGCGCACTGTGGAGTGCTGAAAACACCAGAAAACGTGTTTTTCGCATTCAATAGCACGAAAACAGAGATTTCGGTGATTCGGAACACTTGTCACAGAATAATAATGAAGATTATCATCGAAAATGAATATCTCACCTGGAAACCCCACGAAAACGAAGATATCGCAGTTTCCGCATGTCAAGCGCACTGTGGAGTGCGGAAAACACCAGCTAACGTGTTTTTCGCATTCAATAGCACGAAAACAGCGATTTCGGTTATTCTGCATCCTTCTCACAGAAGAATATTCATGATTATCGTAGAAAATGCATGCCTCAGCTGGAAACGCCACGAAAACGAAGATATCGCAGTTTCCGCATGTCAAGCGCACTGTGGAGTGCTGAAAACACCAGATAACGTGTTTTTCGCGTTCAATAGCACGAAAACAGAGATTTCGGTGATTCGGAACACTTGTCACAGCAGAATCATGAAGATTATCACTGAAAATGCATATCTCAGCTGGAAACCCAACGAAACCGGTGATGTCGCAGTTTCCGCATGTCAAGCGCAATGTGGAGTCCTGAAAACACCAGAAAACGGGTTTTTCGCATCAAATAGCACGACAACAGCGAATTCGGTGATTATGCACACTTGTCACAGCAGAATCATGAAGATTATCCATGCAAATGCATATCTCAGCTGGAAACCCAAGGAAACCGGAGATGTAGCAGTTTGCGCATATCAAACGCACTGTGGAGTGCTGAAAACACCAGAAAACGTGTTTTTCGCATCAAATAGCACGAAAACAGCGATTTCGGTGATTCTGCATACTTCTCACAGAAGAATATACAAGATTATCGTAGAAAATGCATGTCTCAGCTGCAAACCCCACGAAAACGAAGATATCGCAGTTTCCGCATGTCAAGCGCACTGTGGAGTGCAGAAAACACCAGAAAACGTGTTTTTCGCATTCAATAGCACGACAACAGCGATTTCGGTAATTCCGCATCCTTCTCACAGAAGAATATTCATGATTATCGTAGAAAATGCATGCCTCAGCTGGAAACGCCACGAAAACGAAGATATCGCAGTTTCCGCATGTCAAGCGCACTGTGGAGTGCTGAAAACACCAGATCACGTGTTTTTCGCGTTCAATAGCACGAAAACAGAGATTTCGGTGATTCGGAACACTTGTCACAGCAGAATCATGAAGATTATCACTGAAAATGCATATCTCAGCTGGAAACCCAACGAAACCGGTGATGTCGCAGTTTCCGCATGTCAAGCGCAATGTGGAGTCCTGAAAACACCAGAAAACGGGTTTTTCGCATCAAATAGCACGACAACAGCGAATTCGGTGATTATGCACACTTGTCACAGCAGAATCATGAAGATTATCCGTGCAAATGCTTATCTCAGCTGGAAACCCAAGGAAACCGGAGATGTAGCAGTTTGCGCATATCAAACGCACTGTGGAGTGTAGAAAACACCAGAAAACGTGTTTTTCGCATTCAATAGCACGAAAACAGCGATTTCGGTGATGCTGCATACTTCTCACATAAGAATATTCAAGATTATGGTAGAAAATACATGCCTCAGCTGGAAACCCCACGAAAACGAAGATATCGCAGTTTCTGCATTTCAAACGCACTGTGGAGTGCAGAAAACACCAGAAAACGGGTTTTTCGCATCAAATAGTACGACAACAGCGATTTCGGTTATTCTGCATCCTTCTCACAGAAGAATATTCAAGATTATGATAGAAAATACATGCCTCAGCTGTAAACCCCACGAAAACGAAGATATCGCAGTTTCCGCATTTCAAATGCACTGTGGAGTGCAGAAAACACCAGAAAACGTGTTTTTCGCATTCAATAGCACGAAAACAGCGAATTCGGTGATTATGCACACTTGTCACAGCAGAATCATGAAGATTATCCATGCAAATGCATATCTCAGCTGGAAACCCAAGGAAACCGGAGATGTAGCAGTTTGCGCATATCAAACGCACTGTGGAGTGCTGAAAACACCAGAAAACGTGTTTTTCGAATCAAATAGCACGAAAACAGCGATTTCGGTGATTCTGCATACTTCTCACAGAAGAATATACAAGATTATCGTAGAAAATGCATGTCTCAGCTGCAAACCCCACGAAAACGAAGATATCGCAGTTTCCGCATGTCAAGCGCACTGTGGAGTGCTGAAAAAACCAGAAAACGTGTTTTTCGCATTCAATAGCACAACAACAGCGATTTCGGTAATTCTGCATCCTTCTCACAGAAGAAAATTCAAGATTATCGTAGAAAATGCATATCTCAGCTGGAAACGCCACGAAAACGAAGATATCGCAGTTTCCGCATGTCAAGCGCACTGTGGGGTTCTGAAAACACCAGAAAACGCGTTTTTCGTATCAAATAGCACGACAGCAGCGATTTCGGTAAATCTGCATCCTTCTCACAGAAGAAAATTCAAGATTATCGTAGAAAATGCATATCTCAGCTGGAAACGCCACGAAAACGAAGATATCGCAGTTTCAGCATGTCAAGCGCACTGTGGAGTGCTGCAGACACCAGAAAACGGGTTTTTCGCATTCAATAGCACGATAACAGCGATTTCGGTGATTCTGCATACTTCTCACATAAGAATATTCAAGATTATGGTAGAAAATACATGCCTCAGCTGGAAACCCAACGAAACCGAAGATATTGAATTTTCCGCATGTCAAGCGAACTGTGGAGTGCTGAAAACACCAGAAAACGTGTTTTTCGCATCAAATAGCACGAAAACAGCGATTTCGGTGATTGTGCATACTTCTCACAGAAGAATATACAAGATTATCGTAGAAAATGCATGTCTCAGCTGCAAACCCCACGAAAACGAAGATATCGCAGTTTCCGCATGTCAAGCGCACTGTGGAGTGCTGAAAAAACCAGAAAACGTGTTTTTCGCATTCAATAGCACAACAACAGCGATTTCGGTAATTCTGCATCCTTCTCACAGAAGAAAATTCAAGATTATCGTAGAAAATGCATATCTCAGCTGGAAACGCCACGAAAACGAAGATATCGCAGTTTCCGCATGTCAAGCACACTGTGGGGTTCTGAAAACACCAGAAAACGCGTTTTTCGTATCAAATAGCACGACAGCAGCGATTTCGGTAAATCTGCATCCTTCTCACTGAAGAAAATTCAAGATTATCGTAGAAAATGCATATCTCAGCTGGAAACGCCACGAAAACGAAGATATCGCAGTTTCCGCATGTCAAGCGCACTGTGGAGTGCTGCAGACACCAGAAAACGGGTTTTTCGCATTCAATAGCACGATAACAGCGATTTCGGTGATTCTGCATACTTCTCACATAAGAATATTCAAGATTATGGTAGAAAATACATGCCTCAGCTGGAAACCCAACGAAACCGGAGATGTCGCAGTTTCCGCATATCAAACGCACTGTGGAGTGCTGAAAACACCAGAAAACCTGTTTTTCGCATTCAATAGCACGACAACAGCGATTTCGGTAATTCTGCATCCTTCCAACAGAAGAATATTCATGATTATCGTAGAAAATGCATATCTCAGCTGGAAACGCCACGAAAACGAAGATATCGCAGTATCCGCATGTCAAGCGCACTCTGGAGTGCTGAAAACACCAGAAAACGTGTTTTTCGCATTCAATAGCACGACAACAGCGATGTCGGTAATTCTGCATCCTTCTCACAGTAGAATATTCAAGATTATCGTAGAAAATACATGGCTCACGTGGAAAACCCACGAAAAGGAAGATATCGCAGTATCCGCATGTCAAGCGCACTGTGGAGTGCTGAAAACACCAGAAAACGTGTTTTTCGCATTCAGTAGCACGAAAACAGCGATTTCGGTGATTCTGCATACTTCTCACATTAGAATATTCAAGATTATGGTGGAAAGTACATGCCTCAGCTGGAAACCCAACGAAAACGAAGATATTGAATTTTCCGCATGTCAAGCGCTCTGTGGAGTGCTGAAACCACCAGAAAACGCGTTTTTCGCATCAAATAGCACGACAACAGCGATTTCGGTAATTCTGCATCCTTCTCACCGAAGAAAATTCAAGATTATCGTAGAAAATGCATATCTCAGCTGGAAACGCCACGAAAACGAAGATATCGCAGTTTCCGCATGTCAAGCGCACTGTGGAATGCTGAAAACACCAGAAAACGTGTTTTTCGCATCAAATAGCACGAAAACTGCGATTTCGGTGATTCTGCATACTTCTCACAGAAGAATATACAAGATTATCGTAGAAAATGCATGTCTCAGCTGGAAACCCCACGAAAACGAAGATCTCACAGTTTCCGCATGTCAAGCGCACTGTGGAGTTCTGAAAACACCAGAAAACGCGTTTTTCGCATCAAATAGCACGACAACAGCGATTTCGGTGATTCTGCATACTTCTCACAGAAGAATATAGATGATTATCGTAGAAAATGCATGTCTCAGCTGGAAACCCCACGAAAACGAAGATATTGAATTTTCCGCATGTCAAGCGCACTGTGGAGTGCTGATAACACCAGAAAACGTGTTTTTCGCATTCAATAGCACGAAAAGAGAGATTTCGGTGATTCTGCACACTTGTCACAGCAGAATCATGAAGATTATCACTGAAAATGCATATCTCAGCTGGAAACCCAACGAAACCGGAGATGTCGCAGTTTCCGCATATCAAACGCACTGTGGAGTGCTGAAAACACCAGAAAACGCGTTTTTCGCATCAAATAGCACGACAACAGCGATTTCGGTAATTCTGCATCCTTCTCACAGAAGAAAATTGAAGATTATCGTAGAAAATGCATATCTCAGCTGGAAACGCCACGAAAACGAAGATATCGCAGTTTCCGCCTGTCAAGCGCACTGTGGAGTGCTGAAAACACCAGAAAACGTGTTTTTCGCATTCACTAGCACGAAAACAGCGATTTCGGTGATTCTGCATACTTCTCACATAAGAATATTCAAGATTATGGTAGAAAGTACATGCCTCAGCTGGAAACCCAACGAAAACGAAGATATTGAATTTTCCGCATGTCAAGCGCACTGTGGAGTGCTGATAACACCAGAAAACGCGTTTATCGCATCAAATAGCACGACAACAGCGATTTCGGTTATTCTGCATCCTTCTCACAGAAGAATATTCAAGATTATGGTAGAAAATACATGCCTCAGCTGTAAACCCCACGAAAACGAAGATATCGCAGTTTCTGCATTTCAAACGCACTGTGGAGTGCAGAAAACACCAGAAAACGGGTTTTTCGCATCAAATAGCACGAAAACAGCGATTTCGGTGATTCTGCATACTTCTCACAGAAGAATATTCATGATTATCATAGAAAATGCATATCTCAGCTGGAAACGCCACGAAAACGAAGATATCGCAGTATCCGCATGTCAAGCGCACTGTGGGGTGCTGAAAACACCAGAAAACGTGTTTTTCGCATTCAATAGCACGACAACAGCGATTTCGGTTATTCTGCATCCTTCTCACAGAAGAATATTCAAGATTATGATAGAAAATACATGCCTCAGCTGTAAACCCCACGAAAACGAAGATATCGCAGTTTCCGCATTTCAAATGCACTGTGGAGTGCAGAAAACACCAGAAAACGTGTTTTTCGCATTCAATAGCACGAAAACAGCGAATTCGGTGATTATGCACACTTGTCACAGCAGAATCATGAAGATTATCCATGCAAATGCATATCTCAGCTGGAAACCCAAGGAAACCGGAGATGTAGCAGTTTGCGCATATCAAACGCACTGTGGAGTGCTGAAAACACCAGAAAACGTGTTTTTCGCATCAAATAGCACGAAAACAGCGATTTCGGTGATTCTGCATACTTCTCACAGAAGAATATACAAGATTATCGTAGAAAATGCATGTCTCAGCTGCAAACCCCACGAAAACGAAGATATCGCAGTTTCCGCATGTCAAGCGCACTGTGGAGTGCTGAAAAAACCAGAAAACGTGTTTTTCGCATTCAATAGCACAAAAACAGCGATTTCGGTAATTCTGCATCCTTCTCACAGAAGAAAATTCAAGATTATCGTAGAAAATGCATATCTCAGCTGGAAACGCCACGAAAACGAAGATATCGCAGTTTCCGCATGTCAAGCGCACTGTGGGGTTCTGAAAACACCAGAAAACGCGTTTTTCGTATCAAATAGCACGACAGCAGCGATTTCGGTAAATCTGCATCCTTCTCACAGAAGAAAATTCAAGATTATCGTAGAAAATGCATATCTCAGCTGGAAACGCCACGAAAACGAAGATATCGCAGTTTCAGCATGTCAAGCGCACTGTGGAGTGCTGCAGACACCAGAAAACGGGTTTTTCGCATTCAATAGCACGATAACAGCGATTTCGGTGATTCTGCATACTTCTCACATAAGAATATTCAAGATTATGGTAGAAAATACATGCCTCAGCTGGAAACCCAACGAAACCGAAGATATTGAATTTTCCGCATGTCAAGCGAACTGTGGAGTGCTGAAAACACCAGAAAACGTGTTTTTCGCATCAAATAGCACGAAAACAGCGATTTCGGTGATTGTGCATACTTCTCACAGAAGAATATACAAGATTATCGTAGAAAATGCATGTCTCAGCTGCAAACCCCACGAAAACGAAGATATCGCAGTTTCCGCATGTCAAGCGCACTGTGGAGTGCTGAAAAAACCAGAAAACGTGTTTTTCGCATTCAATAGCACAACAACAGCGATTTCGGTAATTCTGCATCCTTCTCACAGAAGAAAATTCAAGATTATCGTAGAAAATGCATATCTCAGCTGGAAACGCCACGAAAACGAAGATATCGCAGTTTCCGCATGTCAAGCGCACTGTGGGGTTCTGAAAACACCAGAAAACGCGTTTTTCGTATCAAATAGCACGACAGCAGCGATTTCGGTAAATCTGCATCCTTCTCACTGAAGAAAATTCAAGATTATCGTAGAAAATGCATATCTCAGCTGGAAACGCCACGAAAACGAAGATATCGCAGTTTCCGCATGTCAAGCGCACTGTGGAGTGCTGCAGACACCAGAAAACGGGTTTTTCGCATTCAATAGCACGATAACAGCGATTTCGGTGATTCTGCATACTTCTCACATAAGAATATTCAAGATTATGGTAGAAAATACATGCCTCAGCTGGAAACCCAACGAAACCGGAGATGTCGCAGTTTCCGCATATCAAACGCACTGTGGAGTGCTGAAAACACCAGAAAACCTGTTTTTCGCATTCAATAGCACGACAACAGCGATTTCGGTAATTCTGCATCCTTCCAACAGAAGAATATTCATGATTATCGTAGAAAATGCATATCTCAGCTGGAAACGCCACGAAAACGAAGATATCGCAGTATCCGCATGTCAAGCGCACTCTGGAGTGCTGAAAACACCAGAAAACGTGTTTTTCGCATTCAATAGCACGACAACAGCGATGTCGGTAATTCTGCATCCTTCTCACAGTAGAATATTCAAGATTATCGTAGAAAATACATGGCTCACGTGGAAAACCCACGAAAACGAAGATATCGCAGTATCCGCATGTCAAGCGCACTGTGGAGTGCTGAAAACACCAGAAAACGTGTTTTTCGCATTCAGTAGCACGAAAACAGCGATTTCGGTGATTCTGCATACTTCTCACATTAGAATATTCAAGATTATGGTGGAAAGTACATGCCTCAGCTGGAAACCCAACGAAAACGAAGATATTGAATTTTCCGCATGTCAAGCGCTCTGTGGAGTGCTGAAACCACCAGAAAACGCGTTTTTCGCATCAAATAGCACGACAACAGCGATTTCGGTAATTCTGCATCCTTCTCACCGAAGAAAATTCAAGATTATCGTAGAAAATGCATATCTCAGCTGGAAACGCCACGAAAACGAAGATATCGCAGTTTCCGCATGTCAAGCGCACTGTGGAATGCTGAAAACACCAGAAAACGTGTTTTTCGCATCAAATAGCACGAAAACTGCGATTTCGGTGATTCTGCATACTTCTCACAGAAGAATATACAAGATTATCGTAGAAAATGCATGTCTCAGCTGGAAACCCCACGAAAACGAAGATCTCACAGTTTCCGCATGTCAAGCGCACTGTGGAGTTCTGAAAACACCAGAAAACGCGTTTTTCGCATCAAATAGCACGACAACAGCGATTTCGGTAATTCTGCATCCTTCTCACCGAAGAAAATTCAAGATTATCGTAGAAAATGCATATCTCAGCTGGAAACGCCACGAAAACGAAGATATCGCAGTTTCCGCATGTCAAGCGCACTGTGGAATGCTGAAAACACCAGAAAACGTGTTTTTCGCATCAAATAGCACGAAAACTGCGATTTCGGTGATTCTGCATACTTCTCACAGAAGAATATACAAGATTATCGTAGAAAATGCATGTCTCAGCTGGAAACCCCACGAAAACGAAGATATTGAATTTTCCGCATGTCAAGCGCACTGTGGAGTGCTGATAACACCAGAAAACGTGTTTTTCGCATTCAATAGCACGAAAAGAGAGATTTCGGTGATTCTGCACACTTGTCACAGCAGAATCATGAAGATTATCACTGAAAATGCATATCTCAGCTGGAAACCCAACGAAACCGGAGATGTCGCAGTTTCCGCATATCAAACGCACTGTGGAGTGCTGAAAACACCAGAAAACGCGTTTTTCGCATCAAATAGCACGACAACAGCGATTTCGGTAATTCTGCATCCTTCTCACAGAAGAAAATTGAAGATTATCGTAGAAAATGCATATCTCAGCTGGAAACGCCACGAAAACGAAGATATCGCAGTTTCCGCCTGTCAAGCGCACTGTGGAGTGCTGAAAACACCAGAAAACGTGTTTTTCGCATTCACTAGCACGAAAACAGCGATTTCGGTGATTCTGCATACTTCTCACATAAGAATATTCAAGATTATGGTAGAAAGTACATGCCTCAGCTGGAAACCCAACGAAAACGAAGATATTGAATTTTCCGCATGTCAAGCGCACTGTGGAGTGCTGATAACACCAGAAAACGCGTTTATCGCATCAAATAGCACGACAACAGCGATTTCGGTTATTCTGCATCCTTCTCACAGAAGAATATTCAAGATTATGGTAGAAAATACATGCCTCAGCTGTAAACCCCACGAAAACGAAGATATCGCAGTTTCTGCATTTCAAACGCACTGTGGAGTGCAGAAAACACCAGAAAACGGGTTTTTCGCATCAAATAGCACGAAAACAGCGATTTCGGTGATTCTGCATACTTCTCACAGAAGAATATTCATGATTATCATAGAAAATGCATATCTCAGCTGGAAACGCCACGAAAACGAAGATATCGCAGTATCCGCATGTCAAGCGCACTGTGGGGTGCTGAAAACACCAGAAAACGTGTTTTTCGCATTCAATAGCACGACAACAGCGATTTCGGTAATTCTGCATCCTTCCAACAGAAGAATATTCATGATTATCGTAGAAAATGCATATCTCAGCTGGAAACGCCACGAAAACGAAGATATCGCAGTATCCGCATGTCAAGCGCACTGTGGAGTGCTGAAAACACCAGAAAACGTGTTTTTCGCATTCAATAGCACGACAACAGCGATGTCGGTAATTCTGCATCCTTCTCACAGAAGAATATTCAAGATTATCGTATAAAATACATGTCTCACGTGGAAAACCCACGAAAACGAAGATATCGCTGTATCCGCATGTCAAGCGCACTGTGGAATGCTGAAAACACCAGAAAACGTGTTTTTCGCATTCAGTAGCACGAAAACAGCGATTTCGGTGATTCTGCATACTTCTCACATTAGAATATTCAAGATTATGGTGGAAAGTACATGCCTCAGCTGGAAACCCAACGAAAACGAAGATATTGAATTTTCCGCATGTCAAGCGCTCTGTGGAGTGCTGAAACCACCAGAAAACGCGTTTTTCGCATCAAATAGCACGACAACAGCGATTTCGGTAATTCTGCATCCTTCTCACCGAAGAAAATTCAAGATTATCGTAGAAAATGCATATCTCAGCTGGAAACGCCACGAAAACGAAGATATCGCAGTTTCCGCATGTCAAGCGCACTGTGGAATGCTGAAAACACCAGAAAACGTGTTTTTCGCATCAAATAGCACGAAAACTGCGATTTCGGTGATTCTGCATACTTCTCACAGAAGAATATACAAGATTATCGTAGAAAATGCATGTCTCAGCTGGAAACCCCACGAAAACGAAGATCTCACAGTTTCCGCATGTCAAGCGCACTGTGGAGTTCTGAAAACACCAGAAAACGCGTTTTTCGCATCAAATAGCACGACAACAGCGATTTCGGTAATTCTGCATCCTTCTCACAGAAGAAAATTCAAGATTATCGTAGAAAATGCATATCTCAGCTGGAAACGCCACGAAAACGAAGATATCGCAGTTTCCGCATGTCAAGCGCACTGTGGAGTGCTGCAAACACCAGAAAACGTGTTTTTCGCATTCAATAGCACGAAAACAGCGATTTCGGTGATTCTGCATACTTCTCACATAAGAATATTCAAGATTATGGTAGAAAATACATGCCTCAGCTGGAAACCCAACGAAACCGAAGATATTGAATTTTCGGCATGTCAAGCGAACTGTGGAGTGCGGATAACACCAGAAAACGTGTTTTTCGCATTCAATAGCACGAAAACAGAGATTTCGGTGATTCTGCACACTTGTCACAGCAGAATCATGAAGATTATCACTGAAAATGCATATCTCAGCTGGGAACCCAACGAAACCGGAGATGTCGCAGTTTCCGCATATCAAACGCACTGTGGAGTGCTGAAAACACCAGAAAACGTGTTTTTCGCATCAAATAGCACGAAAACAGCGATTTCGGTGATTCTGCATACTTCTCACAGAAGAATATTCATGATTATCGTAGAAAATGCATATCTCAGCTGGAAACGCCAAGAAAACGAAGATATCGCAGTATCCGCATGTCAAGCGCACTGTGGAGTGCTGAAAACACCAGAAAACGTGTTTTTCGCATTCAGTAGCACGAAAACAGCGATTTCGGTGATTCTGCATACTTCTCACACAAGAATATTCAAGATTATGGTAGAAAATACATGCCTCAGCTGGAAACCCAACGAAACCGGAGATGTCGCAGTTTCCGCATATCAAACGCACTGTGGAGTGCTGAAAACACCAGAAAACGTGTTTTTCGCATTCAATAGCACGAAAACAGCGATTTCGGTGATTCTGCATACTTCTCACATAAGAATATTCAAGATTATGGTAGAAAATACATGCCTCAGCTGGAAACCCAACGAAACCGAAGATATTGAATTTTCGGCATGTCAAGCGAACTGTGGAGTGCGGATAACACCAGAAAACGTGTTTTTCGCATTCAATAGCACGAAAACAGAGATTTCGGTGATTCTGCACACTTGTCACAGCAGAATCATGAAGATTATCACTGAAAATGCATATCTCAGCTGGGAACCCAACGAAACCGGAGATGTCGCAGTTTCCGCATATCAAACGCACTGTGGAGTGCTGAAAACACCAGAAAACGTGTTTTTCGCATCAAATAGCACGAAAACAGCGATTTCGGTGATTCTGCATACTTCTCACAGAAGAATATTCATGATTATCGTAGAAAATGCATATCTCAGCTGGAAACGCCAAGAAAACGAAGATATCGCAGTATCCGCATGTCAAGCGCACTGTGGAGTGCTGAAAACACCAGAAAACGTGTTTTTCGCATTCAGTAGCACGAAAACAGCGATTTCGGTGATTCTGCATACTTCTCACACAAGAATATTCAAGATTATGGTAGAAAATACATGCCTCAGCTGGAAACCCAACGAAACCGGAGATGTCGCAGTTTCCGCATATCAAACGCACTGTGGAGTGCTGAAAACACCAGAAAACGTGTTTTTCGCATCAAATAGCACGAAAACAGCGATTTCGGTGATTTTGCATACTTCTCACCTAAGAATATTCAAGATTATGGTAGAAAATACATGCCTCAGCTGGAAACCCCACGAAAACGAAGATATCGCAGTTTCTGCATTTCAAACGCTCTGTGGAGTGCAGAAAATACCAGAAAACGGGTTTTTCGCATCAAATAGCACGACAACAGCGATTTCGGTTATTCTGCATCCTTCTCACAGAAGAATATTCAAGATTATGGTAGAAAATACATGCCTCAGCTGGAAACCCAACGAAAACGAAGATATTGAATTTTCCGCATGTCAAGCGCACTGTGGAGTACTGATAACACCAGAAAACGTGTTTTTCGCATTCAATAGCACGAAAAGAGAGATTTCGGTGATTCTGCACACTTGTCACAGCAGAATCATGAACATTATCACTGAAAATGCATATCTCAGCTGGAAACCCAACGAAACCGGAGATGTCGCAGTTTCCGCATATCAAACGCACTGTGGAGTGCTGAAAACACCAGAAAACGTGTTTTTCGCATCAAATAGCACGAAAACAGCGATTTCGGTGATTCTGCATACTTCTCACAGAAGAATATTCATGATTATCGTAGAAAATGCATATCTCAGCTGGAAACGCCACGAAAACGAAGATATCGCAGTATCCGCATGTCAAGCGCACTGTGGAGTGCTGAAAACACCAGAAAACGTGTTTTTCGCATTCAATAGCACGACAACAGCGATTTCGGTAATTCTGCATCCTTCCAACAGAAGAATATTCATGATTATCGTAGAAAATGCATGCCTCAGCTGGAAACGCCACGAAAACGAAGATATCGCAGTTTCCGCATGTCAAGCGCACTGTGGAGTGCTGAAAACACCAGCTAACATGTTTTTCGCATTCAATAGCACGAAAACAGCGAATTCGGTGATTATGCACACTTGTCACAGCAGAATCATGAAGATTATCCATGCAAATGCATATCTCAGCTGGAAACCCAACGAAACCGGAGATGTCGCAGTTTCCGCATATCAAACGCACTGTGGAGTGCTGAAAACACCAGAAAACGCGTTTTTCGCATCAAATAGCACGACAACAGCGATTTCGGTAATTCTGCATCCTTCTCACAGAAGAAAATTGAAGATTATCGTAGAAAATGCATATCTCAGCTGGAAACGCCACGAAAACGAAGATATCGCAGTTTCCGCCTGTCAAGCGCACTGTGGAGTGCTGAAAACACCAGAAAACGTGTTTTTCGCATTCAATAGCACGACAACAGCGATTTCGGTAATTCCGCATCCTTCTAACAGAAGAATATTCATAATTATCGTAGAAAATGCATATCTCAGCTGGAAACGCCACGAAAACGAAGATATCGCAGTATCCGCATGTCAAGCGCACTGTGGAGTGCTGAAAACACCAGAAAACGTGTTTTTCGCATCAAATAGCACGAAAACAGCGATGTCGTTGATTCTGCATACTTCTCGCAGAAGAATATTCAAGATTATCGTAGAAAATACATGCCTCACATGGAAACCCCACAAAAACGAAGATATCGCAGATTGCGCATTTCAAACGCACTGTGGAGTGCAGAAAACACCAGAAAACGTGTTTTTCGCATTCAATAGCACGAAAACAGAGATTTCGGTGATTCGGAACACTTGTCACAGAATAATAATGAAGATTATCATCGAAAATGAATATCTCACCTGGAAACCCCACGAAAACGAAGATATCGCAGTTTCCGCATGTCAAGCGCACTATGGAGTGCTGAAAACACCAGCTAACATGTTTTTCGCATTCAATAGCACGACAACAGCGATTTCGGTAATTCCGCATCCTTCTAACAGAAGAATATTCATAATTATCGTAGAAAATGCATATCTCAGCTGGAAACGCCACGAAAACGAAGATATCGCAGTATCCGCATGTCAAGCGCACTGTGGAGTGCTGAAAACACCAGAAAACGTGTTTTTCGCATTCAATAGCACGACAACAGCGATTTCGGTAATTCCGCATCCTTCCAACAGAAGAATATTCATGATTATCGTAGAAAATGCATATCTCAGCTGGAAACGCCAAGAAAACGAAGATATCGCAGTATCCGCATGTCAAGCGCACTGTGGAGTGCTGAAAACACCAGAAAACGTGTTTTTCGCATTCAATAGCACGACAACAGCGATTTCGGTAATTCTGCATCCTTCCCACAGAAGAATATTCATGATTATCGTAGAAAATGCATATCTCAGCTGGAAACGCCACGAAAACGAAGATATCGCAGTATCCGCATGTCAAGCGCACTGTGGAGTGCTGAAAACACCAGAAAACGTGTTTTTCGCATCAAATAGCACGAAAACTGCGATTTCGGTGATTCTGCATACTTCTCACAGAAGAATATACAAGATTATCGTAGAAAATGCATGTCTCAGCTGGAAACCCCACGAAAACGAAGATCTCACAGTTTCCGCATGTCCAGCGCACTGTGGAGTTCTGAAAACACCAGAAAACGCGTTTTTCGCATCAAATAGCACGACAACAGCGATTTCGGTAATTCTGCATCCTTCTCACAGAAGAAAATTCAAGATTATCGTAGAAAATGCATATCTCAGCTGGAAACGCCACGAAAACGAAGATATCGCAGTTTCCGCATGTCAAGCGCACTGTGGAGTGCTGCAAACACCAGAAAACGTGTTTTTCGCATTCAATAGCACGAAAACAGCGATTTCGGTGATTCTGCATACTTCTCACATAAGAATATTCAAGATTATGGTAGAAAATACATGCCTCAGCTGGAAACCCATCGAAACCGAAGATATTGAATTTTCGGCATGTCAAGCGAACTGTGGAGTGCGGATAACACCAGAAAACGTGTTTTTCGCATTCAATAGCACGAAAACAGAGATTTCGGTGATTCTGCACACTTGTCACAGCAGAATCATGAAGATTATCACTGAAAATGCATATCTCAGCTGGAAACCCAACGAAACCGGAGATGTCGCAGTTTCCGCATATCAAACGCACTGTGGAGTGCTGAAAACACCAGAAAACGTGTTTTTCGCATCAAATAGCACGAAAACAGCGATTTCGGCGATTCTGCATACTTCTCACAGAAGAATATTCATGATTATCGTAGAAAATGCATATCTCAGCTGGAAACACCAAGAAAACGAAGATATCGCAGTATCCGCATGTCAAGCGCACTGTGGAGTGCTGAAAACACCAGAAAACGTGTTTTTCGCATTCAATAGCACGACAACAGCGATGTCGGTTATTCTGCATCCTTCTCACAGTAGAATATTCAAGATTATCGTAGAAAATACATGCCTCACGTGGAAAACCCACGAAAACGAAGATATCGCAGTATCCGAATGTCAAGCGCACTATGGAGTGCTGAAAACACCAGAAAACGTGTTTTTCGCATTCAGTAGCACGAAAACAGCGATTTCGGTGATTCTGCATACTTCTCACATAAGAATATGAAAGATTATGGTAGAAAGTACATGCCTCAGCTGGAAACCCAACGAAAACGGAGATATTGAATTTTCCGCATGTCAAGCGCACTGTGGAGTGCTGATAACACCAGAAAACGTGTTTATCGCATCAAATAGCACGACAACAGCGATTTCGGTTATTCTGCATCCTTCTCACAGAAGAATATTCAAGATTATGGTGGAAAATACATGCCTCAGCTGTAAACCCCACGAAAACGAAGATATCGCAGTTTCCGCATTTCAAACGCACTGTGGAGTGCAGAAAACACCGGAAAACGTGTTTTTCGCATTCAGTAGCACGAAAACAGCGAATTCGGTGATTATGCACACTTGTCACAGCAGAATCATGAAGATTATCCATGCAAATGCATATCTCAGCTGGAAACCCAAGGAAACCGGAGATGTAGCAGTTTGCGCATATCAAACACACTGTGGAGTGTAGAAAACACCAGAAAACGTGTTTTTCGCATTCAATAGCACGAAAACAGCGATTTCGGTGATTCTGCATACTTCTCACCTAAGAATATTCAAGATTATGGTAGAAAATACATGCCTCAGCTGGAAACCCCACGAAAACGAAGATATCGCAGTTTCTGCATTTCAAACGCTCTGTGGAGTGCAGAAAACACCAGAAAACGGGTTTTTTCGCCTCAAATAGCACGACAACAGCGATTTCGGTTATTCTGCATCCTTCTCACAGAAGAATATTCAAGATTATGATAGAAAATACATGCCTCAGCTGTAAACCCCACGAAAACGAAGATATCGCAGTTTCCGCATTTCAAACGCACTGTGGAGTGCAGAAAACACCAGAAAACGTGTTTTTCGCATTCAGTAGCACGAAAACAGCGAATTCGGTGATTATGCACACTTGTCACAGCAGAATCATGAAGATTATCCATGCAAATGCATATCTCAGCTGGAAACCCAAGGAAACCGGAGATGTAGCAGTTTGCGCATATCAAACGCACTGTGGAGTGCTGAAAACACCAGAAAACGTGTTTTTCGCATTCAGTAGCACGAAAACAGCGATTTCGGTGATTCTGCATACTGCTCACACAAGAATATTCAAGATTATGGTAGAAAATACATGCCTCAGCTGGAAACCCAACGAAAACGAAGATATTGAATTTTCCGCATGTCAAGCGCACTGTGGAGTGCTGATAACACCAGAAAACGTGTTTTTCGCATTCAATAGCACGAAAAGAGAGATTTCGGTGATTCTGCACACTTGTCACAGCAGAATCATGAACATTATCACTGAAAATGCATATCTCAGCTGGAAACCCAACGAAAACGGAGATGTCGCAGTTTCCGCATATCAAACGCACTGTGGAGTGCTGAAAACACCAGAAAACGTGTTTTTCGCATCAAATAGCACGAAAACAGCGATTTCGGTGATTCTGCATCCTTCCAACAGATGAATATTCATGCTTATCGTAGAAAATGCATATCTCAGCTGGAAACGCCAAGAAAACGAAGATATCGCAGTATCCGCATGTCAAGCGCACTGTGGAGTGCTGAAAACACCAGAAAACGTGTTTTTCGCATTCAGTAGCACGAAAACAGCGATTTCGGTGATTCTGCATACTTCTCACACAAGAATATTCAAGATTATGGTAGAAAATACATGCCTCAGCTGGAAACCCAACGAAAACGAAGATATTGAATTTTCCGCATGTCAAGCGCACTGTGGAGTGCTGATAACACCAGAAAACGTGTTTTTCGCATTCAATAGCACGAAAAGGGAGATTTCGGTGATTCTGCACACTTGTCACAGCAGAATCATGAACATTATCACTGAAAATGCATATCTCAGCTGGAAACCCAACGAAACCGGAGATGTCGCAGTTTCCGCATATCAAACGCACTGTGGAGTGCTGAAAACACCAGAAAACGCGTTTTTCGAATCAAATAGCACGACAACAGCGATGTCGGTAATTCTGCATCCTTCTCACAGTAGAATATTCAAGATTATCGTAGAAAATACATGCCTCACGTGGAAAACCCACGAAAACGAAGATATCGCAGTATCCGAATGTCAAGCGCACTATGGAGTGCTGAAAACACCAGAAAACGTGTTTTTCGCATTCAGTAGCACGAAAACAGCGATTTCGGTGATTCTGCATACTTCTCACATAAGAATATGAAAGATTATGGTAGAAAGTACATGCCTCAGCTGGAAACCCAACGAAAACGGAGATATTGAATTTTCCGCATGTCAAGCGCACTGTGGAGTGCTGATAACACCAGAAAACGTGTTTATCGCATCAAATAGCACGACAACAGCGATTTCGGTTATTCTGCATCCTTCTCACAGAAGAATATTCAAGATTATGGTGGAAAATACATGCCTCAGCTGTAAACCCCACGAAAACGAAGATATCGCAGTTTCCGCATTTCAAACGCACTGTGGAGTGCAGAAAACACCTGAAAACGTGTTTTTCGCATTCAGTAGCACGAAAACAGCGAATTCGGTGATTATGCACACTTGTCACAGCAGAATCATGAAGATTATCCATGCAAATGCATATCTCAGCTGGAAACCCAAGGAAACCGGAGATGTAGCAGTTTGCGCATATCAAACACACTGTGGAGTGTAGAAAACACCAGAAAACGTGTTTTTCGCATTCAATAGCACGAAAACAGCGATTTCGGCGATTCTGCATACTTCTCACCTAAGAATATTCAAGATTATGGTAGAAAATACATGCCTCAGCTGGTAACCCCACGAAAACGAAGATATCGCAGTTTCTGCATTTCAATCGCTCTGTGGAGTGCAGAAAACACCAGAAAACGGGTTTTTCGCATCAAATAGCACGACAACAGCGATTTCGGTTATTCTGCATCCTTCTCACAGAAGAATATTCAAGATTATGATAGAAAATACATGCCTCAGCTGTAAACCCCACGAAAACGAAGATATCGCAGTTTCCGCATTTCAAACGCACTGTGGAGTGCAGAAAACACCAGAAAACGTGTTTTTCGCATTCAGTAGCACGAAAACAGCGAATTCGGTGATTATGCACACTTGTCACAGCAGAATCATGAAGATTATCCATGCAAATGCATATCTCAGCTGGAAACCCAAGGAAACCGGAGATGTAGCAGTTTGCGCATATCAAACGCACTGTGGAGTGCTGAAAACACCAGAAAACGTGTTTTTCGCATTCAGTAGCACGAAAACAGCGATTTCGGTGATTCTGCATACTTCTCACACAAGAATATTCAAGATTATGGTAGAAAATACATGCCTCAGCTGGAAACCCAACGAAAACGAAGATATTGAATTTTCCGCATGTCAAGCGCACTGTGGAGTGCTGATAACACCAGAAAACGTGTTTTTCGCATTCAATAGCACGAAAAGAGAGATTTCGGTGATTCTGCACACTTGTCACAGCAGAATCATGAACATTATCACTGAAAATGCATATCTCAACTGGAAACCCAACGAAACCGGAGATGTCGCAGTTTCCGCATATCAAACGCACTGTGGAGTGCTGAAAACACCAGAAAACGTGTTTTTCGCATCAAATAGCACGAAAACAGCGATTTCGGTGATTCTGCATCCTTCCAACAGAAGAATATTCATGATTATCGTAGAAAATGCATATCTCAGCTGGAAACGCCAAGAAAACGAAGATATCGCAGTATCCGCATGTCAAGCGCACTGTGGAGTGCTGAAAACACCAGAAAACGTGTTTTTCGCATTCAGTAGCACGAAAACAGCGATTTCGGTGATTCTGCATCCTTCCAACAGAAGAATATTCAAGATTATGGTAGAAAATACATGCCTCAGCTGGAAACCCAACGAAAACGAAGATATTGAATTTTCCGCATGTCAAGCGCACTGTGGAGTGCTGATAACACCAGAAAACGTGTTTTTCGCATTCAATAGCACGAAAAGAGAGATTTCGGTGATTCTGCACACTTGTCACAGCAGAATCATGAACATTATCACTGAAAATGCATATCTCAACTGGAAACCCAACGAAACCGGAGATGTCGCAGTTTCCGCATATCAAACGCACTGTGGAGTGCTGAAAACACCTGAAAACGTGTTTTTCGCATCAAATAGCACGAAAACAGCGTTTTCGGTGATTCTGCATACTTCTCACATAAGAATATTCAAGATTATGGTAGAAAGTACATGCCTCAGCTGGAAACCCAACGAAAACGAAGATATCGCAGTTTCCGCATATCAAACGCACTGTGGAGTGCTGAAAACACCAGAAAACGTGTTTTTCGCATTCAATAGCACGACAACAGCGATTTCGGTAATTCTGCATCCTTCCAACTGAAGAATATTCATGATTATCGTAGAAAATGCATATCTCAGCTGGAAACGCCACGAAAACGAAGATATAGCAGTATCCGCATGTCAAGCGCACTGTGGATTGCTGAAAACACCAGAAAACGTGTTTTTCGCATTCAGTAGCACGAAAACAGCGATTTCGGTGATTCTGCATACTTCTCACATAAGAATATTCAAGATTATGGTCGAAAGTACATGCCTCAGCTGGAAACCCAACGAAAACGAAGATATCGCAGTTTCCGCATATCAAACGCACTGTGGAGTGCTGAAAACACCAGAGAACGTGTTTTTCGCATTCAATAGCACGAAAACAGCGATATTGGTTATTCTGCATACTTCTCACAGAAGAATATCCGAGATTATCGTAGAAAATGCATGTTTCAGCTGGCAACCTCACGAAAACGAAGATATCGCTCTATCCGCATATCATACGCACTGTGGAGTGTAGAAAACACCAGAAAACGTGTTTTTCGCATTCAATAGCACGAAAACAGCGATTTCGGTGATTCTGCATCCTTCCAACAGAAGAATATTCATGATTATCGTAGAAAATGCATATCTCAGCTGGAAACGCCACGAAAACGAAGATATCGCAGTATCCGCATGTCAAGCGCACGGTGGAGTGCTGAAAACACCAGAAAACGTGTTTTTCGCATTCAGTAGCACGAAAACAGCGATTTCGGTGATTCTGCATACTTCTCACATAAGAATATTCAAGATTATGGTAGAAAGTACATGCCTCAGCTGGAAACCCAACGAAAACGAAGATATTGAATTTTCCGCATGTCAAGCGCACTGTGGAGTGCTGATAACACCAGAAAACGTGTTTTTCGCATTCAGTAGCACGAAAACAGCGATTTCGGTGATTCTGCATCCTTCCAACAGAAGAATATTCAAGATTATGGTAGAAAATACATGCCTCAGCTGGAAACCCAACGAAAACGAAGATATTGAATTTTCCGCATGTCAAGCGCACTGTGGAGTGCTGATAACACCAGAAAACGTGTTTTTCGCATTCAATAGCACGAAAAGAGAGATTTCGGTGATTCTGCACACTTGTCACAGCAGAATCATGAACATTATCACTGAAAATGCATATCTCAACTGGAAACCCAACGAAACCGGAGATGTCGCAGTTTCCGCATATCAAACGCACTGTGGAGTGCTGAAAACACCTGAAAACGTGTTTTTCGCATCAAATAGCACGAAAACAGCGATTTCGGTGATTCTGCATACTTCTCACATAAGAATATTCAAGATTATGGTAGAAAGTACATGCCTCAGCTGGAAACCCAACGAAAACGAAGATATCGCAGTTTCCGCATATCAAACGCACTGTGGAGTGCTGAAAACACCAGAAAACGTGTTTTTCGCATTCAATAGCACGACAACAGCGATTTCGGTAATTCTGCATCCTTCCAACAGAAGAATATTCATGATTATCGTAGAAAATGCATATCTCAGCTGGAAACGCCACGAAAACGAAGATATAGCAGTATCCGCATGTCAAGCGCACTGTGGATTGCTGAAAACACCAGAAAACGTGTTTTTCGCATTCAATAGCACGAAAACAGCGATTTCGGTGATTCTGCATCCTTCCAACAGAAGAATATTCATGATTATCGTAGAAAATGCATATCTCAGCTGGAAACGCCACGAAAACGAAGATATCGCAGTTTCCGCATATCAAACGCACTGTGGAGTGCTGAAAACACCAGAGAACGTGTTTTTCGCATTCAATAGCACGAAAACAGCGATATTGGTTATTCTGCATACTTCTCACAGAAGAATATCCGAGATTATCGTAGAAAATGCATGTTTCAGCTGGCAACCTCACGAAAACGAAGATATCGCTCTATCCGCATATCATACGCACTGTGGAGTGTAGAAAACACCAGAAAACGTGTTTTTCGCATTCAATAGCACGAAAACAGCGATTTCGGTGATTCTGCATCCTTCCAACAGAAGAATATTCATGATTATCGTAGAAAATGCATATCTCAGCTGGAAACGCCACGAAAACGAAGATATCGCAGTATCCGCATGTCAAGCGCACTGTGGAGTGCTGAAAACACCAGAAAACGTGTTTTTCGCATTCAGTAGCACGAAAACAGCGATTTCGGTGATTCTGCATACTTCTCACATAAGAATATTCAAGATTATGGTAGAAAGTACATGCCTCAGCTGGAAACCCAACGAAAACGAAGATATTGAATTTTCCGCATGTCAAGCGCACTGTGGAGTGCTGATAACACCAGAAAACGTGTTTTTCGCATTCAATAGCACGAAAAGAGAGATTTCGGTGATTCTGCACACTTGTCACAGCAGAATCATGAAGATTATCACTGAAAATGCATATCTCAGCTGGAAAACCAACGAAACCGGAGATGTCGCAGTTTCCGCATTTCAAACGCACTGTGGAGTGCAGAAAACACCAGAAAACGTGTTTTTCGCATTCAGTAGCACGAAAACAGCGAATTCGGTGATTATGCATACTTCTCACAGAAGAATATCCGAGATTATCGTAGAAAATGCATGCTTCAGCTGGCAACCTCACGAAAACGAAGATATCGCTGTATCCGCATGTCAAACGCACTGTGGAGTGCTCAAAACACCAGAAAACGTGATTTTCACATTAAATAGCACCAAAACAGCGATTTCGGTGATTCTCCATACTTCTCGCAGAAGGATATCCAAGATTATCGTAGAAAATGCACGTCTCAGCTGGAAACCCCACGAAAACGCAGATATCGCAGTTTCCGCATATCAAACGCACTGTGGAGTGCTCAAAACACCAGAAAACGTGTTTTTCACATTAAATAGCACCAAAACAGCGATTTCGGTGATTCTGCACGCTTGTCACAGAACCATCTCGAAGATTATCACTGAAAATGCATATCTCATCTGGAAACCAAACGAAACCGAAGACATCGCAGTTTCCGCATGTCAAACGCACTGTGGAGTGCTCAAAACACCAGAAAATGTGTTTTTCACATTAAATAGCACCAAAACAGCGATTTCGATGATTCTGCACGCTTGTCACAGAAGAATCATGAAGATTATCACTGAAAATGCATATCTCATCTGGAAACCCAACGAAACAGAAGATATCGCAGTTCCCGCATGTCAAACGCACTGTGGACTGCTGAAAACACCAGAAAACGTGTTTTTCGCATTAAATAGCACGAAAACAGCGATTTCGGTGATTCTGCACACTTGTCACAGAAGCATCTCGAAGATTATCACTGAAAATGCATATCTCATCTGGAAACCAAACGAAACCGAAGACATCGCAGTTTCCGCATGTCAAACTCACTTTGGAGTGCTGAAAACTCCAGAAAACGTGTTTTTCGCATTAAATAGCACGAAAACAGCGATTTCGGTGAATCTGCACACTTGTCACAGAAGCATCTCGAAGATTATCACTGAAAATGCATATCGCATCTGGAAACCCAACGAAACAGAAGATATCGCAGTTCCCGCATGTCAAACGCACTGTGGAGTGCTGAAAACACCAGAAAACGTGTTTTTCGCATTAAATAGCACCGAAACAGCGATTGCGGTGAATCTGCACACTTGTCACAGAAGAATCATGAAGATTATCACTGAAAATGCATATCTCATCTGGAAACCAAACGAAACCGAAGACATCGCAGTTTCCGCATGTCAAACTCACTTTGGAGTGCTGAAAACTCCAGAAAACGTGTTTTTCACATTAAATAGCACGAGAACAGCGATTTCGGTGATTCTGCATCATTCTCACAGAACAATATCCAAGATTATCGTAGAAAATGCATGTCTCAGCTGGAAACCCCACGAAAACGAAGATATCGCAGTTTCCGCATATCACACGCACTGTGGAGTGCTAGGACACCAGGAATGGTGTTATTTCGCATTATATAGCTGCGAACCAGCGATTTCGGTGATTCTGCATACTTCTCACAGGAGAATAGCCAAGATTATCGCAGAAAATGCATGTCTCAGCTGCAAACCCCACGAAAATGAAGATATCGCAGTTTCCGCATGTCAAATGCACTGTGGAGTGCTGAAAACACCAGAAAACGTGTTTCTCGCATTCAATAGCACCAAAACAGCGATTTCGGTGATTCTGCACGCTTCTCACAGAAGGATATCCAAGATTATCGTAGAAAATGCATGTCTCAGCTGGAAACCCCACGAAAACGAAGATATCGCAGTTTCCGCATATCAAACGCACTGTGGAGTGCTCAAAACACCAGAAAACGTGTTTTTCATATTAAATAGCACCAAAACAGCGATTTCGGTGATTCTGCACGCTTCTCACAGAACCATCTCGAAGATTATCACTGAAAATGCATATCTTATCTGGAAACCCAACGAAACAGAAGATATCGCAGTTCCCGCATGTTAAAAGCATTGTGGAGTGCTGAAAACTCCAGAAAACGTGTTTTTCGCATTAACTAGCACGAAAACAGCGATTTCGGTGAATCTGCACACTTGTCACAGAAGCATCTCGAAGATTATCACTGAAAATGCATATCTCATCTGGAAACGAAACGAAACCGAAGACATCGCAGTTTCCGCATGTCAAACTCACTTTGGAGTGCTGAAAACTCCAGAAAACGTGTTTTTCGCATTAAATAGCACGAAAACAGCGATTTCGGTGAATCTGCACACTTGTCACAGAAGCATCTCGAAGATTATCACTGAAAATGCATATCGCATCTGGAAACCCAACGAAACAGAAGATATCGCAGTTCCCGCATGTTAAAAGCATTGTGGAGTGCTGAAAACACCAGAAAATGTGTTTTTCGCATTAAATAGCACGAAAACAGCGATTTCGGTGAATCTGCACACTTGTCACAGAAGGATCTCGAAGATTATCACTGAAACTGCATATCTCATCTGGAAACCAAACGAAACCGAAGACATCGCAGTTTCCGCATGTCAAACTCACTTTGGAGTGCTGAAAACACCAGAAAACGTGTTTTTCGCATTCAATAGCACGAAAACAGCGATATTGGTTATTATGCATACTTCTCACAGAAGAATATCCGAGATTATCGTAGAAAATGCATGCTTCAGCTGGCAACCTCACGAAAACGAAGATATCGCTGTATCCGCATGTCAAACGCACTGTGGAGTGCTCAAAACACCAGAAAACGTGATTTTCACATTAAATAGCACCAAAACAGCGATTTCGGTGATTCTCCATACTTCTCGCAGAAGGATATCCAAGATTATCGTAGAAAATGCACGTCTCAGCTGGAAACCCCACGAAAACGCAGATATCGCAGTTTCCGCATATCAAACGCACTGTGGAGTGCTCAAAACACCAGAAAACGTGTTTTTCACATTAAATAGCACCAAAACAGCGATTTCGGTGATTCTGCACGCTTGTCACAGAACCATCTCGAAGATTATCACTGAAAATGCATATCTCATCTGGAAACCAAACGAAACCGAAGACATCGCAGTTTCCGCATGTCAAACGCACTGTGGAGTGCTCAAAACACCAGAAAATGTGTTTTTCACATTAAATAGCACCAAAACAGCGATTTCGATGATTCTGCACGCTTGTCACAGAAGAATCATGAAGATTATCACTGAAAATGCATATCTCATCTGGAAACCCAACGAAACAGAAGATATCGCAGTTCCCGCATGTCAAACGCACTGTGGACTGCTGAAAACACCAGAAAACGTGTTTTTCGCATTAAATAGCACGAAAACAGCGATTTCGGTGATTCTGCACACTTGTCACAGAAGCATCTCGAAGATTATCACTGAAAATGCATATCTCATCTGGAAACCAAACGAAACCGAAGACATCGCAGTTTCCGCATGTCAAACTCACTTTGGAGTGCTGAAAACTCCAGAAAACGTGTTTTTCGCATTAAATAGAACGAAAACAGCGATTTCGGTGAATCTGCACACTTGTCACAGAAGCATCTCGAAGATTATCACTGAAAATGCATATCTCATCTGGAAACCAAACGAAACCGAAGACATCGCAGTTTCCGCATGTCAAACTCACTTTGGAGTGCTGAAAACTCCAGAAAACGTGTTTTTCGCATTAAATAGCACCAAAACAGCGATTTCGATGATTCTGCACGCTTGTCACAGAAGAATCATGAAGATTATCACTGAAAATGCATATCTCATCTGGAAACCCAACGAAACAGAAGATATCGCAGTTCCCGCATGTCAAACGCACTGTGGACTGCTGAAAACACCAGAAAACGTGTTGTTCGCATTAAATAGCACGAAAACAGCGATTTCGGTGATTCTGCACACTTGTCACAGAAGCATCTCGAAGATTATCACTGAAAATGCTAATCTCATCTGGAAACCAAACGAAACCAAAGACATCGCAGTTTCCGCATGTCAAACTCACTTTGGAGTGCTGAATACTCCACAAAACGTGTTTTTCGCATTAAATAGCACGAAAACAGCGATTTCCGTGATTCTGCATACTTCTCACAGAACAATATCCAAGATTATCACTGAAAATGCATATCTTAGCTGGAAAACCCACGAAAACGAAGATATCGCAGTTTCCGCATATCAAACGCACTGTGGAGTGCTGAAAACACCAGAAAACGGGTTTCTCGCATTCAATAGCACGAAAACAGCGATTTCGGTGATTCTGGACTTGTCACAGAAGAATCATGAAGATTATAACTGAAAATGCATATCTTAGTTGGAAACCCAAAGAAACCGCAGATATCGAAGTTCCCGCATATCAAAAGCACTGTGGAGTGCTCAAAACACCAGAAAACGTGATTTTCACATTAAATAGCACGAGAACAGCGATTTCGGTGATTCTGCATCATTCTCACAGAACAATATCCAAGATTATCGTAGAAAATGCATGTCTCAGCTGGAAACCCCACGAAAACGAAGATATCGCAGTTTCCGCATATCACACGCACTGTGGAGTGCTAGGACACCAGGAATGGTGTTATTTCGCATTATATAGCTGCGAACCAGCGATTTCGGTGATTCTGCATACTTCTCACAGGAGAATAGCCAAGATTATCGCAGAAAATGCATGTCTCAGCTGGAAACCCCACGAAAACGAAGATATCGCAGTTTCCGCATATCAAACGCACTGTGGAGTGCTCAAAACACCAGAAAACGTGTTTTTCACATTCAATAGCACGAAAACAGCGATTTCGGTGATTCTGCACACTTGTCACAGAAGCATCTCGAAGATTATCACTGAAAATGCATATCTCATCTGGAAACCAAACGAAACCGAACACATCGCAGTTTCCGCATGTCAAACTCACTTTGGATTGCTGAAAACTCCAGAAAACGTGTTTTTCGCATTAAATAGCACGAAAACAGCGATTTCCGTGATTCTGCATACTTCTCACAGAACAATATCCAAGATTATCGTAGAAAATGCATGTCTCAGCTGGAAACCCCACGAAACCGAAGATATCGCAGTTTCCGCATGTCAAATGCACTGTGGAGTGCTGAAAACACCTGAAAACGTGTTTCTCGCATTCAATAGCACGAAAACAGCGATTTCGGTGATTCTCCATACTTCTCGCTGAAGGATATCCAAGATTATCGTAAAATATGCATGTCTCAGCTGGAAACCCCACGAAAACGAAGATATCGCAGTTTCCGCATATCAAACGAACTGTGGAGTGCTGAAAACACCAGAAAACGTGTTTTTCGCATTCAATAGCACGAAAACAGCGATATTGCTTATTCTGCATACTTCTCACAGAAGAATATCCGAGATTATCGTAGAAAATGCATGTTTCAGCTGGCAACCTCACGAAAACGAAGATATCGCTGTATCCGCATAGCATACGCACTGTGGAATGTTGAAAACACCAGAAAACGTGATTTTCACATTAAATAGCACCAAAACAGCGATTTCGGTGATTCTGCACACTTGTCACAGAACCATCTCGAAGATTATCACTGGAAATGCATATCTTAGCTGGAAACCCCACGAAAACGAAGATATCGCAGTTCCCGCATGTCAAACGCACTGTGGAGTGCTGAAAACACCAGAAAACGTGTTTCTCGCATTCAGTAGCACGAAAACAGCGATTTCGGTGATTCTGCACTTGTCACAGAAGAATCATGAAGATTATAACTGAAAATGCATATCTTAGTTGGAAACCCAAAGAAACCGAAGATATCGCAGTTTCCGCATGTCAAATGCACTGTGGAGTGCTGAAAACACCAGAAAACGTGTTTTTTGCATTAAATAGTACGAAAACAGCGCTTTCGGTGATTCTGCACTTGTCACAGAAGAATCATGAAGATTATTACTGAAAATGCATATCACATCTGGAAACCCAACGAAACAGAAGATATCGCAGTTCCCGCATGTCAAACGCACTGTGGAGTGCTGAAAACACCAGAAAACGTGTTTTTCGCATTCAATAGCACGAAAACAGCGATTTCGGTGATTCTGCACACTTGTCACAGAAGCATCTCGAAGATTATCACTGAAAATGCATATCTCATCTGGAAACCAAACGAAACCGAACACATCGCAGTTTACGCATGTCAAGCTCACTTTGGAGTGCTGAAAACTCCAGAAAACGTGTTTTTCGCATTAAATAGCACGAAAACAGCGATTTCCGTGATTTTGCATACTTCTCACAGAACAATATCCAAGATTATCGTAGAAAATGCATGTCTCAGCTGTAAACCCCATGAAAACGAAGATATCGCAGTTTCCGCATGTCAAACTCACTGTGGAGTGCTCAAAACACCAGAAAATGTGCTTTTCACATTAAATAGCACCAAAACAGAGATTTCGATGATTCTGCACGCTTGTCACAGAAGAATCATGAAGATTATCACTGAAAATGCATATCTCATCTGGAAACCCAACGAAACAGAAGATATCGCAGTTCCCGCATGTCAAACGCACTGTGGAGTGCTGAAAACACCAGAAAACGTGTTATTCGCATTCAATAGCACGAAAATAGCGATTTCGGTGATTCTACACTTGTCACAGAAGCATCTCGAAGATTATGACTGGAAATGCATATCTTAGCTGGAAACCCCACGAAAACGAAGATATCGCAGTTTCCGCATATCACACGCACTGTGGAGTTCTAGGACACCAGGAATGGTGTTATTTCGCATTATATAGCTGCGAACCAGCGATTTCGGTGATTCTGCATACTTCTCACAGGAGAATAGCCAAGATTATCGCAGAAAATGCATGTGTCAGCTGCAAACCCCACGAAAACGAAGATATCGCAGTTTCCGCATATCAAACGCACTGTGAAGTGCTCAAAACACCAGAAATTGTGTTTTTCACATTAAATAGCACCAAAACAGCGATTTCGATGATTCTGCACGCTTGTCACAGAAGAATCATGAAGATTATCACTGAAAATGCATATCTCATCTGGAAACCCAACGAAACAGAAGATATCGCAGTTCCCGCATGTCAAACGCACTGTGGAGTGCTGAAAACACCAGAAAACGTGTTATTCGCATTCAATAGCACGAAAATAGCGATTTCGGTGATTCTGCACTTGTCACAGAAGCATCTCGAAGATTATGACTGGAAATGCATGTCTCAGCTGGAAACCCCACGAAAACGAAGATATCGCAGTTTCCGCATATCACACGCACTGTGGAGTGCTAGGACACCAGGAATGGTGTTATTTCGCATTATATAGCTGCGATCCAGCGATTTCGGTGATTCTGCATACTTCTCACAGGAGAATAGCCAAGATTATCGCAGAAAATGCATGTCTCAGCTGCAAACCCCACGAAAACGAAGATATCGCAGTTTCCGCATGTCAAATGCACTGTGGAGTGCTGAAAACACCAGAAAACGTGTTTCTCGCATTCAATAGCACGAAAACAGCGATTTCGGTGATTCCCCATACTTCTCGCAGAAGGATATCCAAGATTATCGTAGAAAATGCATGTCTCAGCTGGAAACCCCTCGAAAACGAAGATATCGCAGTTTCCGCATATCAAACGCACTGTGGAGTGCTGAAAACACCAGAAAACGTGTTTTTCGCATTAAATAGCACGAAAACAGCGATTTCGGTGATTCTGCACACTTGTCACAGAAGCATCTCGAAGATTATCACTGAAAATGCATATCTCATCTGGAAACCAAACGAAACCGAAGACATCGCAGTTTCCGCATGTCAAACTCACTTTGGAGTACTGAAAACTCCAGAAAACGTGTTTTTCGCATTAAATAGCACGAAAACAGCGATTTCGGTGAATCTGCACACTTGTCACAGAAGCATCTCGAAGATTATCACTGAAAATGCATATCTCATCTGGAAACCAAACGAAACCGAAGACATCGCAGTTTCCGCATGTCAAACTCACTTTGGAGTACTGAAAACTCCAGAAAACGTGTTTTTCGCGTTAAATAGCACGAAAACAGCGATTTCGGTGAATCTGCACACTTGTCACAGAAGCATCTCGAAGATTATCACTGAAAATGCATATCGCATCTGGAAACCCAACGAAACAGAAGATATCGCAGTTCCCGCATGTCAAACGCACTGTGGAGTGCTGAAAACACCAGAAAACGTGTTTTCCGCATTAAATAGCACCGAAACAGCGATTGCGGTGAATCTGCACACTTGTCACAGAAGCATCTCGAAGATTATCACTGAAAATGCATATCTCATCTGGAAACCAAACGAAACCGAAGACATCGCAGTTTCCGCATGTCAAACTCACTTTGGAGTGCTGAAAACTCCAGAAAACGTGTTTTTCGCATTAACTAGCACGAAAACAGCGATTTCGGTGATTCTGCACGCTTGTCACAGAACCATCTCCAAGATTATCACTGAAAATGCATATCTCATCTGGAAACCCAACGAAACAGAAGATATCGCAGTTCCCGCATGTCAAACGCACTGTGGAGTGCTGAAAACACCAGAAAACGTGTTTTTCGCATTAAATAGCACGAAAACAGCGATTTCGGTGATTCTGCACACTTGTCACAGAAGCATCTCGAAGATTATCACTGAAAATGCATATCTCATCTGGAAACCAAACGAAACCGAAGACATCGCAGTTTCCGCATGTCAAACTCACTTTGGAGTACTGAAAACTCCAGAAAACGTGTTTTTCGCATTAAATAGCACGAAAACAGCGATTTCGGTGATTCTGCACACTTGTCACAGAAGCATCTCGAAGATTATCACTGAAAATGCATATCTCATCTGGAAACCAAACGAAACCGAAGACATCGCAGTTTCCGCATGTCAAACTCACTTTGGAGTACTGAAAACTCCAGAAAACGTGTTTTTCGCATTAAATAGCACGAAAACAGCGATTTCGGTGAATCTGCACACTTGTCACAGAAGCATCTCGAAGATTATCACTGAAAATGCATATCTCATCTGGAAACCAAACGAAACCGAAGACATCGCAGTTTCCGCATGTCAAACTCACTTTGGAGTACTGAAAACTCCAGAAAACGTGTTTTTCGCATTAAATAGCACGAAAACAGCGATTTCGGTGAATCTGCACACTTGTCACAGAAGCATCTCGAAGATTATCACTGAAAATGCATATCGCATCTGGAAACCCAACGAAACAGAAGATATCGCAGTTCCCGCATGTCAAACGCACTGTGGAGTGCTGAAAACACCAGAAAACGTGTTTTTCGCATTAAATAGCACCGAAACAGCGATTGCGGTGAATCTGCACACTTGTCACAGAAGCATCTCGAAGTTTATCACTGAAAATGCATATCTCATCTGGAAACCAAACGAAACCGAAGACATCGCAGTTTCCGCATGTCAAACTCACTTTGGAGTGCTGAAAACTCCAGAAAACGTGTTTTCGCATTAACTAGCACGAAAACAGCGATTTCGGTGATTCTGCACGCTTGTCACAGAACCATCTCGAAGACTATCACTGAAAATGCATATCTCATCTGGAAACCCAACGAAACAGAAGATATCGCAGTTCCCGCATGTCAAACGCACTGTGGATTGCTGAAAACACCAGAAAACGTGTTTTTCGCATTAAATAGCACGAAAACAGCGATTTCGGTGATTCTGCACACTTGTCACAGAAGCATCTCGAAGATTATCACTGAAAATGCATATCTCATCTGGAAACCAAACGAAACCGAAGACATCGCAGTTTCCGCATGTCAAACTCACTTTGGAGTACTGAAAACTCCAGAAAACGTGTTTTTCGCATTAAATAGCACGAAAACAGCGATTTCGGTGATTCTGCACACTTGTCACAGAAGCATCTCGAAGATTATCACTGAAAATGCATATCTCATCTGGAAACCAAACGAAACCGAAGACATCGCAGTTTCCGCATGTCAAACTCACTTTGGAGTACTGAAAACTCCAGAAAACGTGTTTTTCGCATTAAATAGCACCGAAACAGCGATTGCGGTGAATCTGCACACTTGTCACAGAAGCATCTCGAAGATTATCACTGAAAATGCATATCTCATCTGGAAACCCCACGAAAACGAAGATATCGCAGTTTCCGCATATCACACGCACTGTGGAGTGCTGAAAACACCAGAAAACGTGTTTTTCGCATTCAATAGCACGAAAACAGCGATTTCGGTGATTCTGCACACTTGTCACAGAAGCATCTCGAAGATTATCACTGAAAATGCTTATCTCATCTGGAAACCAAACGAAACCGAAGACATCGCAGTTTCCGCATGTCAAACTCACTTTGGAGTGCTGAATACGCCAGAAAACGTGTTTTTCGCATTAAATAGCACGAAAACAGCGATTTCGGTGATCCTGCATACTTCTCGCAGAAGGATATCCAAGATTATCGTAGAAAATGCATTTCTCATCTGGAAACCCCTCTAAAACGAAGATATCGCAGTTTCCGCATATCACACGCACTGTGGAGTGCTGGGACACCAGAAAACGTGTTTTTCGCATTAAATAGCACGAAAACAGCGATTTCGGTGATTCTGCTCACTTGTCACAGAAGAATCATGAAGATTATTACTGTAAATGCATATCTTAGCTGGAAACCCCACGAAAACGATGATATCGCAGTTTCCGCATATCAAACGCACTGTGAAGTGCTGAAAACACCAGAAAACGTGTTATTCGCATTCAATAGCACGAAAACAGCGATATTGGTTATTCTGCATACTTCTCACAGAAGAATATCCGAGATTATCGTAGAAAATGCATGTCTCAGCTGTAAACCCCATGAAAACGAAGATATCGCAGTTTCCGCATATCATACGCACTGTGGAATGTTGAAAACACCAGAAGACGTGTTTCTCGCATTAAATAGCACGAAAACAGCGCTTTCGGTGATTATACACTTGTCACAGAAGAATCATGAAGATTATCACTGAAAATGCATATCTCATCTGGAAACCAAACGAAACCGAAGACATCGCAGTTTCCGCATGTCAAACTCACTTTGGAGTACTGAAAACTCCAGAAAACGTGTTTTTCGCATTAAATAGCACGAAAACAGCGATTTCGGTGATTCTGCACACTTGTCACAGAAGCATCTCGAAGATTATCACTGAAAATGCATATCTCATCTGGAAACCAAACGAAACCGAAGACATCGCAGTTTCCGCATGTCAAACTCACTTTGGAGTACTGAAAACTCCAGAAAACGTGTTTTTCGCATTAAATAGCACGAAAACAGCGATTTCGGTGAATCTGCACACTTGTCACAGAAGCATCTCGAAGATTATCACTGAAAATGCATATCTCATCTGGAAACCAAACGAAACCGAAGACATCGCAGTTTCCGAATGTCAAACTCACTTTGGAGTACTGAAAACTCCAGAAAACGTGTTTTTCGCATTAAATAGCACGAAAACAGCGATTTCGGTGAATCTGCACACTTGTCACAGAAGCATCTCGAAGATTATCACTGAAAATGCATATCGCATCTGGAAACCCAACGAAACAGAAGATATCGCAGTTCCCGCATGTCAAACGCACTGTGGAGTGCTGAAAACACCAGAAAACGTGTTTTTCGCATTAAATAGCACCGAAACAGCGATTGCGGTGAATCTGCACACTTGTCACAGAAGCATCTCGAGGTTTATCACTGAAAATGCATATCTCATCTGGAAACCAAACGAAACCGAAGACATCGCAGTTTCCGCATGTCAAACTCACTTTGGAGTGCTGAAAACTCCAGAAAACGTGTTTTTCGCATTAACTAGCACGAAAACAGCGATTTCGGTGATTCTGCACGCTTGTCACAGAACCATCTCGAAGACTATCACTGAAAATGCATATCTCATCTGGAAACCCAACGAAACAGAAGATATCGCAGTTCCCGCATGTCAAACGCACTGTGGATTGCTGAAAACACCAGAAAACGTGTTTTTCGCATTAAATAGCACGAAAACAGCGATTTCGGTGATTCTGCACACTTGTCACAGAAGCATCTCGAAGATTATCACTGAAAATGCATATCTCATCTGGAAACCAAACGAAACCGAAGACATCGCAGTTTCCGCATGTCAAACTCACTTTGGAGTACTGAAAACTCCAGAAAACGTGTTTTTCGCATTAAATAGCACGAAAACAGCGATTTCGGTGATTCTGCACACTTGTCACAGAAGCATCTCGAAGATTATCACTGAAAATGCATATCTCATCTGGAAACCAAACGAAACCGAAGACATCGCAGTTTCCGCATGTCAAACTCACTTTGGAGTACTGAAAACTCCAGAAAACGTGTTTTTCGCATTAAATAGCACGAAAACAGCGATTTCGGTGAATCTGCACACTTGTCACAGAAGCATCTCGAAGATTATCACTGAAAATGCATATCGCATCTGGAAACCCAACGAAACAGAAGATATCGCAGTTCCCGCGTGTCAAACGCACTGTGGAGTGCTGAAAACACCAGAAAACGTGTTTTTCGCATTAAATAGCACCGAAACAGCGATTGCGGTGAATCTGCACACTTGTCACAGAAGCATCTCGAAGATTATCACTGAAAATGCATATCTCATCTGGAAACCCCACGAAAACGAAGATATCGCAGTTTCCGCATATCACACGCACTGTGGAGTGCTGAAAACACCAGAAAACGTGTTTTTCGCATTCAATAGCACGAAAACAGCGATTTCGGTGATTCTGCACACTTGTCACAGAAGCATCTCGAAGATTATCACTGAAAATGCTTATCTCATCTGGAAACCAAACGAAACCGAAGACATCGCAGTTTCCGCATGTCAAACTCACTTTGGAGTGCTGAATACGCCAGAAAACGTGTTTTTCGCATTAAATAGCACGAAAACAGCGATTTCGGTGATCCTGCATACTTCTCGCAGAAGGATATCCAAGATTATCGTAGAAAATGCATTTCTCATCTGGAAACCCCTCTAAAACGAAGATATCGCAGTTTCCGCATATCACACGCACTGTGGAGTGCTGGGACACCAGAAAACGTGTTTTTCGCATTAAATAGCACGAAAACAGCGATTTCGGTGATTCTGCTCACTTGTCACAGAAGAATCATGAAGATTATTACTGTAAATGCATATCTTAGCTGGAAACCCCACGAAAACGATGATATCGCAGTTTCCGCATATCAAACGCACTGTGAAGTGCTGAAAACACCAGAAAACGTGTTATTCGCATTCAATAGCACGAAAACAGCGATATTGGTTATTCTGCATACTTCTCACAGAAGAATATCCGAGATTATCGTAGAAAATGCATGTCTCAGCTGTAAACCCCATGAAAACGAAGATATCGCAGTTTCCGCATATCATACGCACTGTGGAATGTTGAAAACACCAGAAGACGTGTTTCTCGCATTAAATAGCACGAAAACAGCGCTTTCGGTGATTATACACTTGTCACAGAAGAATCATGAAGATTATTACTGAAAATGCATATCTTAGCTGGAAACCCCACGAAAACGATGATATCGCAGTTTCCGCATATCAAACGCACTGTGAAGTGCTGAAAACACCAGAAAACGTGTTTTTCGCATTCAATAGCACGAAAACAGCGATATTGGTTATTCTGCATACTTCTCACAGAAGAATATCCGAGATTATCGTAGAAAATGCATGTTTCAACTGGCAACCTCACGAAAACCAAGATATCGCTGTATCCGCATGTCAAACGCACTGTGGAGTGCTCAAAACATCAGAAAACGTGTTTTTCACATTAAATAGCACCAAAACAGCGATTTCGGTGATTCTGCTCACTTGTCACAGAAGAATCATGAAGATTATCACTGAAAATGCATAGCTCAGCTGGAAACCCAACGAAACCGAAGATGTCGCCGTTTCCGCATGTCCAACGCACTGTGAAGTGTTGAAAGCACCAGAAAACGTGTTTTTCGCATTCAATAGCACCAAAACAGCGATTTCGGTGGTTCTGCACACTTGTCACAGATGAATCATGAAGATTATCAGTGAAAATGCATATCACATCTGGAAACCCAACGAAACAGAAGATATCGCAGTTTCCGCATATCAAATGCACTGTGGAGTGCTGAAAACGCCAGAAATCGTGTTCTTCGCATTAAATAGCACGAAAACAGCGATTTCGGTGATCCTGCATACTTCTCGCAGAAGGATATCCAAGATTATCGTAGAAAATGCATTTCTCATCTGGAAACCCCACGAAAACGAAGATATCGTAGTTTCCGCATATCACACGCACTGTGGAGTGCTGGGACACCAGGAATCGTGTTATTTCGGATTTTATAGCTGCGAGCCAGTGATTTCGGTAATTCTGCATCCTACTCACAGAAGAATACTCAAGATTATCGTAGAAAAAGCATATCTCAGCTGGAAACCCAACGAAACCGAAGATATCGCCGTTTCCGCATGTCGAACGCACTGTGAAGTGCTGAAAAAACCAGAAAACGTGTTTTTCGCATTCAATAGCACGAAAACAGCGATATTGGTTATTCTGCATACTTCTCACAGAAGAATATCCGAGATTATCGTAGCAAATGCATGTTTCAGCTGGCAACCTCACGAAAACGAAGATATCGCTGTATCCGCATGTCAAACACACTGTGGAGTGCTCAAAACACCAGAAAACGTGTTTTTCGCATTCAATAGCACGAAAACAGTGATATCGGTAATTGTGCATACTTCTCACAGAAGAATATCCAAGATTATCGCAGAAAATGCATGTCTCAACTGGAAACCCCACGAAAACGAAGATATCGCAGTTTCCGCATATCAAACGCACTGTGAAGTGCTGAAAACACCAGAAAAGGTGTTTTTCGCATTCAATAGCACGAAAACAGTAATTTCGGTGATTCTGCATACTTCTCACGGAAGAATATCCAAGATTATCGTAGAAAATGTATGTCTTAGCTGGCAACCACACGAATACGAAGATATCACAGTTTCCGCATATCACACGCACTGTGGAATGCTGGGACACTAGGAATGGTTTTATTTTGCTTTATATAGCTGCGAGCCAGCGATTTCGGTGATTCTGCATACTTCTCACAGAAGAATATCCAAGATTATCGCTGAAAATGCATGTCACAGCTGGAAACCCCACGGAAACGAAGATATCGCAGTTTCGGCATATCAAACGCACTGTGGAGTGCTGAAAACACCAGAAAACGTGTTTTGCGCATTCAATAGCACGAAAACAGCGATATTGGTTATTCTGCATACTTCTCACAGAAGAATATCCGAGATTATCGTAGAAAATGCATGTTTTAGCTGGCAACCTCACGAAAACGAAGATATCGCTGTATCCGCATGTCAAACACACTGTAGAGTGCTCAAAACACCAGAAAACTTGTTTTTCGCATTCAATAGCACGAAAACAGCGATTTCGGTGATTCTGCTCATTTGTCACAGAAGAATCATGAAGATTATCACTGAAAATGCATATCTCAGCTGGAAACCCAACGAAACCGAAGATGTCGCCGTTTCCGCATGTCCAACGCACTGTGAAATGCTGAAAACACCAGAAAAGGTGTTTTTCGCATTCAATAGCACGAAAACAGTGATTTCGGTGATTCTGCGTACTTCTCACGGAAGAATATCCAAGATTATCGTAGAAAATGTATGTCTTAGCTGGCAACCACACGAAAACGAAGATATCGCAGTTCCCGCATGTCAAACGCACTGTGGAGTGCTGAAACACCAGAAAACGTGTTTTTCGCATTCAATAGCACGAAAACAGCGATATTGGTTATTCTGCATACTTCTCACAGAAGAATATCCGAGATTATCGTAGCAAATGCATGTTTCAGCTGGCAACCTCACGAAAACGAAGATATCGCTGTATCCGCATGTCAAACACACTGTGGAGTGCTCAAAACACCAGAAAACGTGTTTTTCGCATTCAATAGCACGAAAACAGTGATATCGGTAATTGTGCATACTTCTCACAGAAGAATATCCAAGATTATCGCAGAAAATGCATGTCTCAACTGGAAACCCCACGAAAACGAAGATATCGCAGTTTCCGCATATCAAACGCACTGTGAAGTGCTGAAAACACCAGAAAACGTGTTTTTCGCATTAAATAGCACGAAAACAGCGATTTCGGTGATTCTGCACACTTGTCACAGAAGCATCTCGAAGATTATCACTGAAAATGCATATCTCATCTGGAAACCAAACGAAACCGAAGACATCGCAGTTTCCGCATGTCAAACTCACTTTGGAGTGCTGAAAACTCCAGAAAACGTGTTTTTCGCATTAAATAGCACGAAAACAGCGATTTCGGTGATTCTGCACACTTGTCACAGAAGCATCTCGAAGATTATCACTGAAAATGCATATCTCATCTGGAAACCAAACGAAACCGAAGACATCGCAGTTTCCGCATGTCAAACTCACTTTGGAGTACTGAAAACTCCAGAAAACGTGTTTTTCGCATTAAATAGCACGAAAACAGCGATTTCGGTGAATCTGCACACTTGTCACAGAAGCATCTCGAAGATTATCACTGAAAATGCATATCGCATCTGGAAACCCAACGAAACAGAAGATATCGCAGTTCCCGCATGTCAAACGCACTGTGGAGTGCTGAAAACACCAGAAAACGTGTTTTTCGCATTAAATAGCACCGAAACAGCGATTGCGGTGAATCTGCACACTTGTCACAGAAGAATCATGAAGATTATCACTGAAAATGCATTTCTCAGCTGGAAACCCTACGAAAACGAAGATATCGCAGTTTCGGCATATCAAACGCACTGTGGAGTGCTGGGACACCAGAAATCGTGTTATTTCGCATTATAAAGCTGTAAACCAGCGATTTCGGTGATTCTGCATACTTCTCGCAGAAGGATATCCAAGATTATCGTAGAAAATGCATGTCTCAGCTGGAAACCCAACGAAAACGAAGATATCGCAGTTGCCGCATGTCAAACTCACAGTGGAGTGCAGAAAACACCAGAAAATGTGTTTTTCGAATTCGGTAGCACGAAAACAGCGATTACAGTGCTTCTGCACACTTGTAACTGCAGAATCATGATGATAATCACTGAAAATCCATATCTCAGCTGGAAACGCAACGATACCGAAGATATCGCAGTTTCCGCATGTCAAACGCACCGTGGAGTGCTGAAAACACCAGGAAACATGTTTTTCGCATTCAATAGCACGAAATCTGGGATTTCGGTGATTCTGCATACTTGTCACAGAAGAATCATGAAGATTATCACCGAAAATGCATATCTCAGCTGGAAACCCAACGAAACCGAAGTTATCGCAGTTTCCGCATATCAAGCGCACTGTGGAGTGCTGAACACACCAGAAAACGTGTTTTTCATATAAAATAGCACGACAACAGCGATTTCGGTGATTCTGCACACTTGTCACAGAAGAATCATGAAGATTATCACCGAAAATGCATATCTCAGCTGGAAACCCAACGAAACAGAAGTTATCGCAGTTTCCGCATATCAAACGCACTGTGGGGTGCTGGAACACAAGAAGCGTGTTATTTCGCATTAAAAAGCAGTTAGCCTGCGAATTTCGGTGATTATGCACACTTGTCACAGAAGATTCCCGATGATTATCACTGAAAATACATATCTCAGCTGGAAACCCAACGAAACCGAGGATATCGTAGTTTCCGCATATCAAACGCACTGTGGAGTGCTGAACACACCAGAAAACGTGTTTTTCGCATAAACTAGCACGACTGCAGCGATTTCGGTGATTCTGCACACTTGTCACAGAAGAATCATGAAGATTATCACCGAAAATGCATATCTCAGCTGGTAACCCAACGAAACCGAAGTTATCGCAGTTTCCGCATATCAAACGCACTGTGGGGTGCTGGAACACAAGAAGCGTGTTATTTCGCATTAAATAGCAGTAAGCCAGCGAATTCGGTGATTATGCACACTTGTCACAGCAGAATCATGAAGATTATCGCTGAAAATGCATATCTCAGCTGGAAACCCAACGATACCGGAGGTATCGTTGTATCCGAATGTCAAACGCACTGTGGAGTGCTGAAAACACCAGAAAACGTGTGTTTCGCATTCAATAGCACGAAAACAGTGATTTCGGTGATTCTGCATACTTCTCACAGAATAATATACAAGATTATCGTAGAAAATGCATATCTCAGCTGCAAACCCAAAGAAAACGAAGATATCGCAGTTTCCGCATATCACACGCACTGTGGAGTGCTGAAAACACCAGAAAACGTGTTTTTCGCATTCAATAGCACGAAAACAGCGATTTCGGTGATTCTGCACACTTGTCACAGAAGCATCTCGAAGATTATCACTGAAAATGCATATCGCATCTGGAAACCCAACGAAACAGAAGATATCGCAGTTCCCGCATGTCAAACGCACTGTGGAGTGCTGAAAACACCAGAAAACGTGTTTTTCGCATTAAATAGCACCGAAACAGCGATTGCGGTGAATCTGCACACTTGTCACAGAAGAATCATGAAGATTATCACTGAAAATGCATTTCTCAGCTGGAAACCCTACGAAAACGAAGATATCGCAGTTTCGGCATATCAAACGCACTGTGGAGTGCTGGGACACCAGAAATCGTGTTATTTCGCATTATAATGCTGTAAACCAGCGATTTCGGTGATTCTGCATACTTCTCACAGAAGAATATCCAAGATTATCGCAGAAAATGCATGTCTCAGCTGGAAACCCCACGAAAACTAAGATATCGCAGTTTCGGCATATCATACGCACTGTGGAGTGCTGAAAACAATAGAAAACGTGTTTTTCACATTAAATAGCACCAAAACAGCGATTTCGGTGATTCTGCACACTTGTCACAGAAGAATCATGAAGATTATCACTGAAAATGCATATCACATCTGGAAACCCAACGAAACAGAAGATATCGCAGTTTCCGCATGTCAAACGCACTGTGGAGTGCTGGGACACCAGAAATCGTGTTATTTCGCATTATAAAGCTGTAAACCAGCGATTTCGGTGATTCTGCATACTTCTCGCAGAAGGATATCCAAGATTATCGTAGAAAATGCATGTCTCAGCTGGAAACCCAACGAAAACGAAGATATCGCAGTTGCCGCATGTCAAACTCACAGTGGAGTGCAGAAAACACCAGAAAACGTGTTTTTCGAATTCGATAGCACGAAAACAGCGATTACAGTGCTTCTGCACACTTGTAACTGCAGAATCATGATGATAATCACTGAAAATCCATATCTCAGCTGGAAACGCAACGATACCGAAGATATCGCAGTTTCCGCATGTCAAACGCACCGTGGAGTGCTGAAAACACCAGGAAACATGTTTTTCGCATTCAATAGCACGAAATCTGGGATTTCGGTGATTCTGCATACTTGTCACAGAAGAATCATGAAGATTATCACCGAAAATGCATATCTCAGCTGGAAACCCAACGAAACCGAAGTTATCGCAGTTTCCGCATATCAAGCGCACTGTGGAGTGCTGAACACACCAGAAAACGTGTTTTTCATATAAAATAGCACGACAACAGCGATTTCGGTGATTCTGCACACTTGTCACAGAAGAATCATGAAGATTATCACCGAAAATGCATATCTCAGCTGGAAACCCAACGAAACAGAAGTTATCGCAGTTTCCGCATATCAAACGCACTGTGGGGTGCTGGAACACAAGAAGCGTGTTATTTCGCATTAAAAAGCAGTTAGCCTGCGAATTTCGGTGATTATGCACACTTGTCACAGAAGATTCCCGATGATTATCACTGAAAATACATATCTCAGCTGGAAACCCAACGAAACCGAGGATATCGTAGTTTCCGCATATCAAACGCACTGTGGAGTGCTGAACACACCAGAAAACGTGTTTTTCGCATAAACTAGCACGACTGCAGCGATTTCGGTGATTCTGCACACTTGTCACAGAAGAATCATGAAGATTATCACCGAAAATGCATATCTCAGCTGGTAACCCAACGAAACCGAAGTTATCGCAGTTTCCGCATATCAAACGCACTGTGGGGTGCTGGAACACAAGAAGCGTGTTATTTCGCATTAAATAGCAGTAAGCCAGCGAATTCGGTGATTATGCACACTTGTCACAGCAGAATCATGAAGATTATCGCTGAAAATGCATATCTCAGCTGGAAACCCAACGATACCGGAGGTATCGTTGTATCCGAATGTCAAACGCACTGTGGAGTGCTGAAAACACCAGAAAACGTGTGTTTCGCATTCAATAGCACGAAAACAGTGATTTCGGTGATTCTGCATACTTCTCACAGAAGAATATACAAGATTATCGTAGAAAATGCATATCTCAGCTGCAAACCCAAAGAAACCGAAGATATCGCAGTTTCCGCATATCAAACGCACTGTGGTGTGCTGGAACACAAGCTGCGTGTTATTTCGCATTAGATAGCAGTAAGCCTGCGAATTCGGTGATAATGCACACATGTCACAGCAGAATCATGAAGATTATCACTGATAATGCATATCTCAGCTGGAAACCCAACGAAACCGAAGATGTCGCAGTTTCCGCATATCAAACGCTCTGTGGAGTGCTGAAAACACCAGAAAACGTGTTTTTCGCATCAAATAGCACGACAACAGCGATTTCGGTAATTCTGCATCCTTATCACAGAAGAATCATGAAGATTATCACTGAAAATGCGTATCTCAGCTGAAAACCCAACGAAACCGGAGATATCACAGTTTCCGCGTATCTAACGAACTGTGGAGTGCGGGAACACAAGAAGCGTGTTTTTCGCATTAAATAGCACGAAAACAGCGATTTCGGTAATTCTGCATCCTTATCACAGAAGAATCATGAAGATTATCACTGAAAATGCGTATCTCAGCTGAAAACCCAACGAAACCGGAGATATCACAGTTTCCGCGTATCTAACGCACTGTGGAGTGCGGGAACACAAGAAGCGTGTTCTTTCTCATTAAATAGCAGTAAGCCAGCGATGTCGGTAATTCTGCATCCTTATCACAGAAGAATCATGAAGATTATCACCGAAAATGCATATCTCAGCTGGAAACCCAACGAAACCGAAGTTATCGCAGTTTCCGCATATCAAGCGCACTGTGGAGTGCTGAACACACCAGAAAACGTGTTTTTCATATAAAATAGCACGACAACAGCGATTTCGGTGATTCTGCACACTTGTCACAGAAGAATCATGAAGATTATCACCGAAAATGCATATCTCAGCTGGAAACCCAACGAAACAGAAGTTATCGCAGTTTCCGCATATCAAACGCACTGTGGGGTGCTGGAACACAAGAAGCGTGTTATTTCGCATTAAAAAGCAGTTAGCCTGCGAATTTCGGTGATTATGCACACTTGTCACAGAAGATTCCCGATGATTATCACTGAAAATACATATCTCAGCTGGAAACCCAACGAAACCGAGGATATCGTAGTTTCCGCATATCAAACGCACTGTGGAGTGCTGAACACACCAGAAAACGTGTTTTTCGCATAAACTAGCACGACTGCAGCGATTTCGGTGATTCTGCACACTTGTCACAGAAGAATCATGAAGATTATCACCGAAAATGCATATCTCAGCTGGTAACCCAACGAAACCGAAGTTATCGCAGTTTCCGCATATCAAACGCACTGTGGGGTGCTGGAACACAAGAAGCGTGTTATTTCGCATTAAATAGCAGTAAGCCAGCGAATTCGGTGATTATGCACACTTGTCACAGCAGAATCATGAAGATTATCGCTGAAAATGCATATCTCAGCTGGAAACCCAACGATACCGGAGGTATCGTTGTATCCGAATGTCAAACGCACTGTGGAGTGCTGAAAACACCAGAAAACGTGTGTTTCGCATTCAATAGCACGAAAACAGTGATTTCGGAGATTCTGCATACTTCTCACAGAAGAATATACAAGATTATCGTAGAAAATGCATATCTCAGCTGCAAACCCAAAGAAACCGCAGATATCGCAGTTTCCGCATATCAAACGCACTGTGGTGTGCTGGAACACAAGATGCGTGTTATTTCGCATTAGATAGCAGTAAGCCTGCGAATTCGGTGATAATGCACACATGTCACAGCAGAATCATGAAGATTATCACTGAAAATGCATAACTCAGCTGGAAACCCAACGAAACCGGAGATATCGCAGTTTCCGCATATCAAACGCACTGTGGAGTGCTGAAAACACCAGAAAACGTGTTTTTCGCATTCAATAGCTCGAAAACAGAGATTTTGGTGATTCTGCACACTTGTCACAGAAGAATCATGAAGATATCACGGAAAATTCATATCTCAGCTGGAAATCCAACGAAACCGAAGATATCGCTGTATCCGCATGTCAAACGCACTGTGTAGTGCTGAAAACACCAGAAAACGTGTTATTCGCATTAAATAGCACGACAACAGCGATTTTGGTGATTCTGCACACTTGTCACAGAAGAATCATGAAGATTATCACTGAAAATGCATAACTCAGCTGGAAACCCAACGAAACCGGAGATATCGCAGTTTCCGCATACCAAACGCACTGTGGAGTGCTGAAAACACCAGAAAACGTGTTTTTCGCATTAAATAGATCGAAAACAGCGATTTCGGTGATTCTGCACCCTTGTCACAGCAGAATCATGAAGATTATCGCTGAAAATGCATATCTCAGCTGGAAACCCAACGATACCGGAGGTATCGTTGTATCCGAATGTCAAACGCACTGTGGAGAGCTGAAAACACCAGAAAACGTGTTTTTCGCATTAAATAGCACGACAACAGAGATTTCGGTGATTCTGCACACTTGTCACAGAGGAATCATGAAGATTAACACTGAGAATGCATATTTCAGCTGGAAACCCAACGAATCGAAGATATCGCAGTTTCCGCACTTTAAACGCACTGTGGAGTGCTGAAAACACCAGAAAACGTGTTTTTCGCAATCAATAGCTCGAAAACAGCGATTTTGGTGATTCTGCACACTTGTCACAGAACAATCATGAAGATTATCACTGAAAATGCATATCTCAGCTGGAAACCCAACGAAACCGGAGAAATCGCAGTTTCCGCATATCGAACGCACTGTGGAGTGCTGAAAACACCAGAAAACGTGTTTTTTGTATTACATAGCTCGAAAACAGCGATTTTGGTGATTCTGCACACTTGTCACAGAAGAATCATGAAGATTATCACTGAAAATGCATATCCCAGATAGAAACCCCACGAAATCGAAGATATCGCAGTTTCCGCAAGTCAAGCGCACTGTGGAGTGCTGAAAACTCCAGGAAACGTGTTTTCCGCATTCAATAGCACGAGAACAGCGATTTCGGGGATTCTGCACACTTGTCACAGAAGAATCATGAAGATTACCACTGAGAGTGCATATCTCAGCTGGAAACCCAACAAAACCGAAGATATCGCAGCTTCCGCACTTTAAACGCACTGTGGAGTGCTGAAAACACCAGAAAACGTGTTTTTCGCATTCAATAGCTCGAAAACAGCGATTTTGGTGATTCTGCACACTTGTCACAGAAGAATCATGAAGATTATCACTGAAAATGCATATCTCAGCTGGAAACCCAACGAAACCGGAGATATCGCAGCTTCCGCATGTCAAACGCACTGTGGAGTGCTGGAACGCAAGAAACGTGTTATTTCGCACTAAATAGCACGAAAACAGCGATTTCGGTGAATCTGCATCCTTCTCACAGAAGAATATCCAAAATTATCGTACAAAATGCATATCTCAGCTGAAAACCCCACGAAAACGAGGATATCGCAGTTTCCGCATGTCAAGCGCACTGTGGAGTGCAGAAAACACCAGAAAACGTGTTTTTCGCATTAAATAGCACGACCAGAGCGATTTCGGTGATTCTGCACACTTGTCACAGAAGAATCATGAAGATTATCATTGAAAATGCATATGTCAGCTGGAAACACAACGAAACCGAAGATATCGCTGTATCCGCATGTCAAACGCACTGTGGAGTGCTGAAAACACCAGAAAACGTGTTTTCACATCAAATTGCACAACAACAGCGATTTCGGTAATTTTGCATCCTTCTCACAGAAGAATATCCAAGATTATCGTAGAAAATAAATATCTCAGCTGGAAAACCCACGAAAACGAAGATATCGCAGTTTCCGCATTTCAACCGCACTGTTGAGTGCTGAAAACACCAGAAAACGTGTTTTTCGCTTTCAGTAGCACGAAGACAGCGATTTCGGTGAATCTGCATACTTCTCACAGAAGAATATCCAAGATTATCGTAGAAAATACATGTCTCAGCTGGAAACCCCACGAAAACGAAGATATCGCGGTTTCCGCATACCAAACGCACTGTGGAGTGCTGAAAACACCAGAAAACGTGTTTTTAGCATTAAATAGAACGACTACAGCGATTTCGGTGATTCTGCACACTTGTCACAGAAGAATCATGAAGATTATCACTGAGAATGCATATTTCAGCTAGAAACCCAACGAAACCGAAGATACCGCAGTTTCCGCACTTTAAACGCACTGTGGAGTGCTGAAAACACCAGAAAACGTGTTTTTCGCATTCAATAGCTCGAAAACAGCGATTTTGGTGATTCTGCACACTTGTCACAGATGAATCATGAAGATTATCACTGAAAATGCATAACTCAGCTGGAAACCCAACGAAACCGGAGATATCGCAGTTTCCGCATATCAAACGCACTGTGGAGTGCTGAAAACACCAGAAAACGTGTTTTTCGCATTCAATAGCTCGAAAACAGAGATTTTGGTGATTCTGCACACTTGTCACAGAAGAATCATGAAGATATCACGGAAAATTCATATCTCAGCTGGAAATCCAACGAAACCGAAGATATCGCTGTATCCGCATGTCAAACGCACTGTGTAGTGCTGAAAACACCAGAAAACGTGTTATTCGCATTAAATAGCACGACAACAGCGATTTTGGTGATTCTGCACACTTGTCACAGAAGAATCATGAAGATTATCACTGAAAATGCATAACTCAGCTGGAAACCCAACGAAACCGGAGATATCGCAGTTTCCGCATACCAAACGCACTGTGGAGTGCTGAAAACACCAGAAAACGTGTTTTTCGCATTAAATAGATCGAAAACAGCGATTTCGGTGATTCTGCACCCTTGTCACAGAAGAATCATGAAGATTATCACTGAGAATGCATATCTCAGGTGGAAACCCAACGAAACCGAAGATATCGCAGTTTCCGCATGTCAAACTCACTGTGGAGTGCAGAAAACACCAGAAAACGTGTTTTTCGCATTCAATAGCACGAAAGCAGCGATTTCGGTGATTCTGCATACTTCTCACAGAAGGATATCCAAGAATATCGTAGAAAATACATGTCTCAGATGGAAACCCCACGAAAACGAAGGTATCATAGTTTCGGGATTTCAAACGCACTGTGGAGTGCTGAAAACACCAGAACACGTGTGTTTGGCTTTCAGTAGCACGAAATCATCGATTTCGGTGATTCTGCATACTTCTCACAGAAGAATATCCAAGATTATCCAAGATAATGCATGTCTCAGCTGGAAGCCCCACGAAAACGAAGATATCGCAGTTTCCGCATATCAAACGCACTGCGGAGTGCTGATGACAACAGAATACGTGTTTTTCCCATTAAATAGCACGATCGGAGCGATTTCGGTAATTCTGCATCCTTCTCACAGAAGAATATCCAAGATTATCGTAGAAAATGCATATCTCAGCTGGAAAACCGACGAAAATGACGATATCGCAGCTTCCGCATTTCAAACGCACTGTGGAGTGCTGAAAGCACCAGAAAACGTGTTTTTCGCATTAAATAGCTCGAAAACAGCGATTTCGGTGATTCTGCACCCTTGTCACAGAAGAATCATGAAGATTACCACTGAGAATGCATATCTCAGCTGGAAACCCAACGAAACCGAAGATTTCGCAGTTTCCGCATGTCAAACTCACTGTGGAGTTCTGAAAACACCAGAAAACGTGTTCTTCGCATTAAATAGCACGACCGGAGCGATTTCGGTAATTCTGCATCCTTCTCACAGAAGAATATCCAAGATTATCGTAGAAAATGCATATCTCAGCTGGAAAACCGACGAAAATGACGATATCGCAGCTTCCGCATTTCAAACGCACTGTGGAGTGCTGAAAACACCAGAAAACGTGTTTTTCGCATTAAATAGCTCGAAAACAGCGATTTCGGTGATTCTGCACCCTTGTCACAGAAGAATCATGAAGATTACCACTGAGAATGCATATCTCAGCTGGAAACCCAACGAAACCGAAGATATCGCAGTTTCCGCATGTCAAACTCACTGTGGAATGCTGAAAACACCACAAAACGTGTTCTTCGCATTAAATAGCACGACCGGAGCGATTTCGGTAATTCTGCATCCTTCTCACAGAAGAATATCCAAGATTATCGTAGAAAATGCATATCTCAGCTGGAAAACCGACGAAAATGACGATATCGCAGCTTCCGCATTTCAAACGCACTGTGGAGTGCTGAAAACACCAGAAAACGTGTTTTTCGCATTAAATAGCTCGAAAACAGCGATTTCGGTGATTCTGCACCCTTGTCACAGAAGAATCATGAAGATTACCACTGAGAATGCATATCTCAGCTGGAAACCCAACGAAACCGAAGATATCGCAGTTTCCGCATGTCAAACTCACTGTGGAGTGCTGAAAACACCAGAAAACGTGTTCTTCGCATTAAATAGCACGACCGGAGCGATTTCGGTAATTCTGCATCCTTCTCACAGAAGAATATCCAAGATTATCGTAGAAAATGCATATCTCAGCTGGAAAACCGACGAAAATGACGATATCGCAGCTTCCGCATTTCAAACGCACTGTGGAGTGCTGAAAACACCAGAAAACGTGTTTTTCACATCAAATAGCACGACAACAGCGATTTCAGTAATTCTGCATCCTTCTCACAGAAGAATATCCAAGATTATCGTAGGAAATGCATATCTCAGCTGCAAACCCAACGAAACCGCAGATATCGCCGTTTCCGCATATCAAACGCACTGTGGAGTGCTGAAAGCTCCAGAAAACGTGTTTTTCACTTCAAATAGCTCGAAAACAGCGATTTCGGTGATTCTGCACCCTTGTCACAGAAGAATCATGAAGATTACCACTGAGAATGCATATCTCAGCTGGAAACCCAACGAAACCGAAGATATCGCAGTTTCCGCATGTCAAACTCACTGTGGAGTGCTGAAAACACCAGAAAACGTGTTCTTCGCATTAAATAGCACGACCGGAGCGATTTCGGTAATTCTGCATCCTTCTCACAGAAGAATATCCAAGATTATCGTAGAAAATGCATATCTCAGCTGGAAAACCGACGAAAATGACGATATCGCAGCTTCCGCATTTCAAACGCACTGTGGAGTGCTGAAAGCACCAGAAAACGTGTTTTTCACATCAAATAGCTCGAAAACAGCGATTTCGGTGATTCTGCACCCTTGTCACAGAAGAATCATGAAGATTACCACTGAGAATGCATATCTCAGCTGGAAACCCAACGAAACCGAAGATATCGCAGTTTCCGCATGTCAAACTCAATGTGGAGTGCTGAAAACACCAGAAAACGTGTTCTTCGCATTAAATAGCACGACCGGAGCGATTTCGGTAATTCTGCATCCTTCTCACAGAAGAATATCCAAGATTATCGTAGAAAATGCATATCTCAGCTGGAAAACCGACGAAAATGACGATATCGCAGCTTCCGCATTTCAAACGCACTGTGGAGTGCTGAAAACACCAGAAAACGTGTTTTTCACATCAAATAGCACGACAACAGCGATTTCAGTAATTCTGCATCCTTCTCACAGAAGAATATCCAAGATTATCGTAGGAAATGCATATCTCAGCTGCAAACCCAACGAAACCGCAGATATCGCAGTTTCCGCATATCAAACGCACTGTGGAGTGCTGAAAGCACCAGAAAACGTGTTTTTCACTTTAAATAACTCGAAAACAGCGATTTCGGTGATTCTGCACCCTTGTCACAGAAGAATCATGAAGATTACCACTGAGAATGCATATCTCAGCTGGAAACCCAACGAAACAGAAGATATCGCAGTTTCCGCATGTCAAACGCACTGTGGAGTGCTGGAACGCAAGAAACGTGTTATTTCGCACTAAATAGCACGAAAACAGCGATTCCGGCGATTCTGCATGCTTCTCACTGCAGAATATCCAAGATTATCGTAGAAAATGCATGTCTCAGCTGGAAACCCCACGAAAACGAAGATATCGCAGTTTCCGCATATCAAACGCACTGTGGAGTGCTGGAGACACCAGAATACGTGTATTTCGCTTTCAATAGCACGAAAGCAGCGATTTCGGTGATTCTGCATACTTCTCACAGAAGAATATCCAAGAATATCGTAGAAAATACATGTCTCAGATGGAAACCCCACGAAAACGAAGGTATCATAGTTTCGGGATTTCAAACGCACTGTGGAGTGCTGAAAACACCAGAACACGTGTTTTTGGCTTTCAGTAGCACGAAAACAGCGATTTCGGTGATTCTGCATACTTCTCACAGAAGAATATCCAAGATTATCCAAGATAATGCATGTCTCAGCTGGAAGCCCCACGAAAACGAAGATATCGCAGTTTCCGCATATCAAACGCACTGCGGAGTGCTGAAGACACCAGAATACGTGCATTTCGCTTTCAATAGCACGAAAACAGTGATTTCGGTGAATCTGCATACTTCTCACAGAAGAGTATCCAAGATTACCGTAGAAAATGTATCTCTCAGCTGGAAACCGCACGATGACATTGATATCGCTATATCCGTATGTCAAACGCACTGTGGACAGCTGAAAACACCAGAAAACGTGTTTTTCGCTTTCAATAGCACGAAAACAGCGATTTCGGTGATTCTGCATACTTCTCACAGAAGAATATCCAAGATTATCGTAGAAAATGCATCTCTCAGCTGGAAGCCCCACGAAAACGAAGATATCGCAGTTTCACCAAATCAAACGCACTGTGGACTGCTGAAAACACCAGAAAACACGTTTTTCGCATTCAATAGCACGACAACAGCGATTTCGGTGATTCTGCATACTTCTCACAGAAGAATATCCAAGATTAATGTAGAAAATACATGTCTCAGCTGGAAACCCCACGAAAACGAATATATCGCAGTTTCCGCTTGCCAAACGCACTGTGGAGTGCTGAAAACACCAGAAATCGTGTTTTTCGCATTCAATAGCACGAACGCAGCGATATGGGTGATTCTGCATACCTCTTACAGAAGAATATCCAAGATCATCCAAGAAAATGCATGTCTCAGCTGGAAACACCACGAAAACGAAGATATCGCAGTTTCCGCATATCAAACGCACTGTGGAGTGCTGAAGACACCAGAATACGTGTTTTTCGTTTTCAATAGCACGAAAACAGCGAATTCGGTGATTATGCACACTTGTCACAGCAGAATCATGAAGATTATCACTGATAATGCATATCTCAGCTGGAAACCCCACGAAAACGAAGATATCGCAGTTTCCGCATATCAAACGCACTGTGGAGTGCTGGAGACACCAGAATACGTGTATTTCGCTTTCAATAGCACGAAAACAGTGATTTCGGTGATTCTGCATACTTCTCACAGAAGAATATCCAAGATCATCCAAGAAAATGCATGTCTCAGCTGGAAGCCCCACGAAAACGAAGATATCGCAGTTTCCGCATGTCAAACGCACTGTGGAGTCCTGGAACGCAAGAAACGTGTTATTTCGCACTAGATAGCACGAAAACAGCGATTTCGGCGATTCAGCAAACTTGTGACAGAAGAATCATGAAGATTATAACTGAAAATGCATATCTCAGCTGGAAACCCCACGAAAACGAAGATATCGCAGTTTCCGCATGTCAAACTCACTGTGGAGTGCAGAACACACCAGAAAACGTGTTTTTCGCATTCAATAGCACGAAAGCAGCGATTTCGGTGATTCTGCATACTTCTCACAGAAGAATATCCAAGAATACCGTAGAAAATACATGTCTCAGATGGAAACCCCACGAAAACGAAGGTATCATTGTTTCGGGATTTCAAACGCACTGTGGAGTGCTGAAAACATCAGAACACGTGTTTTTGGCTTTCAGTAGCACGAAAACAGCGATTTCGGTGATTCTGCATACTTCTCACAGAAGAATATCCAAGATTATCCAAGATAATGCATGTCTCAGCTGGAAGCCCCACGAAAACGAAGATATCGCAGTTTCCGCATATCAAACGCACTGCGGAGTGCTGAAGACACCAGAATACGTGTATTTCGCTTTCAATAGCACGAAAACAGTGATTTCGGTGAATCTGCATACTTCTCACAGAAGAGTATCCAAGATTACCGTAGAAAATGTATCTCTCAGCTGGAAACCGCACGATGACATTGATATCGCTGTATGCGTATGTCAAACGCACTGTGGACAGCTGAAAACACCAAAAAAGGTGTTTTTCGCTTTCAATAGCACGAAAACAGCGATTTCGGTGATTCTGCATACTTCTCACAGAAGAATATCCAAGATTATCGTAGAAAATACATGTCTCAGCTGGAAACCCCACGAAAACGAATATATCGCAGTTTCCGCTTGCCAAACGCACTGTGGAGTGCTGAAAACACCAGAAATCGTGTTTTTCGCATTCAATAGCACGAACGCAGCGATATGGGTGATTCTGCATACTTCTCACAGAAGAATATCCAAAATTGTCGTTGAAAATGTATGCCGCAGCTGGAACAACCACGAAAACGAAGATATCGCAGTTTCCGCTTGCCAAGCGCACTGTGGAGTGCTGAAAACACCAGAAAACGTGTTTTTCGCATTCAATAGCACGAAAACAGCGAATTCGGTGATTATGCACACTTGTCACAGCAGAATCATGAAGATTATCACTGATAATGCATATCTCAGCTGGATACCCAACGAAACCGGAGATATCGCAGTTTCCGCATATCAAACGCACTGTGGAGTGCTGAAAACACCAGAAAACGTGTTTTTCGCATCAAGTAGCACGACAACAGCGATTTCGATTTTTCTGCATCCTTCTCACCGAAGAATATTCAAGATTATCGTAGAAAATATATGTCTCAGCTGGAAACCCCACGAAAACGAAGATATCGCAGTTTCCGCATATCAAACGCACTGTGGAGTGCTGGAGACACCAGAATACGTGTATTTCGCTTTCAATAGCACGAAAACAGTGATTTCGGTGATTCTGCATACTTCTCACAGAAGAATATCCAAGATCATCCAAGAAAATGCATGTCTCAGCTGGAAACCCCACGAAAACGAAGATATCGCAGTTTCCGCATATCAAACGCACTGTGGAGTGCTGAAGACACCAGAATACGTGTTTCTCGTTTTCAATAGCACGAAAACAGTGATTTCGGTGATTCTGCATAGCTCTCACAGAAGAATATCCAAGATTATCGTAGAAAATACATGTCTCAGATGGAAACCCCACGAAAGCGAAGGTATCATGGTTTCCGCATATCAAACGCACTGTGGACTGCTGAAGACACCAGAAAACGCGGTTTTCGCATTCAATAGCACGAACGCAGCGATATGGGTGATTCTGCATACTTCTTACAGAAGAATATCCAAAATTGTCGTTGAAAATGTATGTCGCAGCTGGAAACCACACGAAAACGAAGATATCGCAGTTTCCGCATTTCAAACGCACTGTGGAGTGCTGAAAATACCAGGAAACGTGATTTTCGCATTCAATAGCACGATAACAGCTTTTTCTGTGATTCTGCACACTTGTCACTGAAGAATCATGAAGACTATCACTGAAAATGCATATCTCAGCTGGAAACCCAACGAAACCGGAGATATCGCAGTTTCCGCATATCAAACGCACTGTGGAGTGCTGAAAACACCAGAATACGTGTTTTTCACATCAAATAGCACGACAACAGCGATTTCAGTAATTCTGCATCCTTCTCACAGAAGAATATCCAAGATTATCGTAGGAAATGCATATCTCAGCTGCAAACCCAACGAAACCGCAGATATCGCAGTTTCCGCATATCAAACGCACTGTGGAGTGCTGGAACACAGGAAGCGGGTTATTTCGCATTAAATAGCTGTAATCCAGCGATTTGGGTGTTTTTGCACACATGTCACAGATGAAACTCGAAGATTATCACTGAAAATGCATATCTCAGCAAGAAACCCCACGAAAACGAAGATATCACAGTTTCCGCATGTCAAGCGCACTGTGGAGTGCTGAAAACTCCAGGAAACGTGTTTTCCGCATTCAATAGCACGAGAACAGCGGTTTCGGTGATTCTGCACACTTGTCACAGATGAATCATGAAGATTATCACTGAGAATGCATATTTCAGCTGGAAACCCAACGAAAGCGAAGATATCGCAGTTTCCGCATACCAAACGCACTGTGGAGTGCTGAAAACACCAGAAAACGTGTTTTGCACATTAAATAGCACGACAACAGCGATTTCGGTGATTCTGCACACTTGTCACAGAGGAATCATGAAGATTAACACTGAGAATGCATATTTCAGCTGGAAACCCCACGAAAACGAAGATATCGCAGTTTCCGCATACCAAACGCACTGTGGAGTGCTGAAAACACCAGAAAACGTGTTTTTCGCATTCAATAGCACGAAAGCAGCGATTTCGGTGATTCTGCATACTTCTCACAGAAGAATATCCAAGAATACCGTAGAAAATACATGTCTCAGATGGAAACCCCACGAAAACGAAGGTATCATAGTTTCGGGATTTCAAACGCACTGTGGAGTGCTGAAAACATCAGAACACGTGTTTTTGGCTTTCAGTAGCACGAAAACAGCGATTTCGGTGATTCTGCATACTTCTCACAGAAGAATATCCAAGATTATCCAAGATAATACATGTCTCAGCTGGAAGCCCCACGAAAACGAAGATATCGCAGTTTCCGCATATCAAACGCACTGTGGACTGCTGAAAACACCAGAAAACGCGTTTTTCGCATTCAATAGCACGAACGCAGCGATATGGGTGATTCTGCATACTTCTTACAGAAGAATATCCAAAATTGTCGTTGAAAATGTATGTCGCAGCTGGAAACCCCACGAAAACGAAGATATCGCAGTTTCCGAATTTCAAACGCACTGTGGAGTGCTGAAGACACCAGAATACGTGTTTCTCGTTTTCAATAGCACGAAAACAGTGATTTCGGTGATTCTGCATACCTCTCACAGAAGAATATCCAAGATTATCGTAGAAAATACATGTCTCAGATGGAAACCCCACGAAGGCGAAGGTATCATGGTTTCCGCATATCAAACGCACTGTGGACTGCTGAAGACACCAGAAAACGCGGTTTTCGCATTCAATAGCACGAACGCAGCGATATGGGTGATTCTGCATACTTCTTACAGAAGAATATCCAAAATTGTCGTTGAAAATGTATGTCGCAGCTGGAAACCCCACGAAAACGAAGATATCGCAGTTTCCGCATTTCAAACGCACTGTGGAGTGCTGAAAATACTAGGAAACGTGATTTTCGCATTCAATAGCACGAAAACAGCTTTTTCTGTGATTCTGCACACTTGTCACAGAAGAATCATGAAGACTATCACTGAAAATGCATATCTCAGCTGAAAACCCCACGAAAACGAAGATATCGCAGTTTCCGCATATCACACGCGCTGTGGAGAGCTGAAAACACCAGAAAACTTGTTTTTCGCATTCAGTAGTACGATAACAGCGATTTCGGTGATTCTGCACACTTGTCACAGCAGAATCATGAAGATTATCACTGATAATGCATATCTCAGCTGGAAACCCAACGAAACCGGAGATATCGCAGTTTCCGCATATCAAACGCACTGTGGAGTGCTGAAGACACCAGAATACGTGTTTCTCGTTTTCAATAGCACGAAAACAGTGATTTCGGTGGTTCTGCATACCTCTCACAGAAGAATATCCAAGATTATCGTAGAAAATACATGTCTCAGATGGAAACCCCACGAAAGCGAAGGTATCATGGTTTCCGCATTTCAAACGCACTGTGGAGTGCTGAAAATACCAGGAAACGTGCTTTTCGCATTCCATAGCACGAAAACAGCGATTTCTGTGATTCTGCACACTTGTCACAGAAGAATCATGAAGATTATCACTGAAAATGCATATCTCAGCTGGAAACCCAACGAAACCGGAGATATCGCAGTTTCCGCATATCAAACGCACTGTGGAGTGCTGAAAACACCAGAAACGTGTTTTTCACATCAAATAGCACGACAACAGCGATTTCGGTAATTCTGCATCCTTCTCACAGAAGAATATCCAAGATTATCGTAGAAAATGCATATCTCAGCTGGAAAACCTACGAAAACGACGATATCGCAGCTTCCGCATTTCAAACGCACTGTGGAGTGCTGAAAACACCAGAAACGTGTTTTTCACATCAAATAGCACGACAACAGCGATTTCAGTAATTCTGCATCCTTCTCACAGAAGAATATCCAAGATTATCGTAGGAAATGCATATCTCAGCTGCAAACCCAACGAAACCGCAGATATCGCAGTTTCCGCATATCAAACGCACTGTGGAGTGCTGGAACACAGGAAGCGGGTTATTTCGCATTAAATAGCAGTAATCCAGCGATTTGGGTGTTTTTGCACATAATGTCACAGATGAAACTCGAAGATTATCACTGAAAATGCATATCTCAGCAAGAAACCCCACGAAAACGAAGATATCACAGTTTCCGCATGTCAAGCGCACTGTGGAGTGCTGAAAACTCCAGGAAACGTGTTTTCCGCATTCAATAGCACGAGAACAGCGGTTTCGGTGATTCTGCACACTTGTCACAGATGAATCATGAAGATTATCACTGAGAATGCATATTTCAGCTGGAAACCCAACGAAAGCGAAGATATCGCAGTTTCCGCATATCAAACGCACTGTGGAGTGCTGAAAACACCAGAAAACGTGTTTTTCACATCAAATAGCACGACAACAGTGATTTCGGTAATTCTGCATCCTTCTCACAGAAGAATATCCAAGATTATCGTAGAAAATGCATATCACAGCCGGAAAACCCACGAAAACGAAGATATCGCAGTTTCCGCATGTCAAACGCACTGTGGAGTGCTGGAACGCAAGAAACGTGTTATTTCGCACGAAATAGCACGAAAACAGCGATTTTGGTGATTCTGCATCCTTCTCACAGAAGAATATCCAAGATTATCGTAGAAAATACATGTCTCAGCTAGAAACCCCAAAAAACGAACATATCGCAGTTTCCGCATACCAAACGCACTGTGGAGTGCTGAAAACACCAGAAAACGTGTTTTCCGCATTCAATAGCACGAGAACAGCGGTTTCGGTGATTCTGCACACTTGTCACAGATGAATCATGAAGATTATCACTGAGAATGCATATTTCAGCTGGAAACCCCACGAAAACAAAGATATCGCAGTTTGCGCATATCAAACGCACTGTGGAGTGCTGGAGACACCAGAATACGTGTATTTCGCTTTCAATAGCACGAAAACAGTGATTTCGGTGATTCTGCATACTTCTCACAGAAGAATATCCAAGATCATCCAAGAAAATGCATGTCTCAGCTGGAAACCCCACGAAAACGAAGATATCGCAGTTTCCGCATATCAAACGCACTGTGGAGTGCTGAAGACACCAGAATACGTGTTTCTCGTTTTCAATAGCACGAAAACAGTGATTTCGGTGATTCTGCATACCTCTCACAGAAGAATATCCAAGATTATCGTAGAAAATACATGTCTCAGATGGAAACCCCACGAAAGCGAAGGTATCATGGTTTCCGCATATCAAACGCACTGTGGACTGCTGAAGACACCAGAAAACGCGGTTTTCGCATTCAATAGCACGAGAACAGCTTTTTCTGTGATTCTGCACACTTGTCACAGAAGAATCATGAAGACTATCACTGAAAATGCATATCTCAGCTGAAAACCCCACGAAAACGAAGATATCGCAGTTTCCGCATATCACACGCGCTGTGGAGAGCTGAAAACACCAGAAAACTTGTTTTTCGCATTCAGTAGTACGATAACAGCGATTTCGGTGATTCTGCACACTTGTCACAGTAGAATCATGAAGATTATCACTGATAATGCATATCTCAGCTGGAAACCCAACGAAACCGGAGATATCGCAGTTTCCGCATATCAAACGCACTGTGGAGTGCTGAAGACACCAGAATACGTGTTTCTCGTTTTCAATAGCACGAAAACAGTGATTTCGGTGATTCTGCACACTTGTCACAGAGGAATCATGAAGATTAACACTGAGAATGCATATTTCAGCTGGCAACCTCACGAAAACGAAGATATCGCTGTATCCGCATGTCAAACACACTGTGGAGTGCTCAAAACACCAGAAAACGTGTTTTTCGCATTCAATAGCACGAAAACAGTGATATCGGTAATTGTGCATACTTCTCACGGAAGAATATCCAAGATTATCGTAGAAAATGTATGTCTTAGCTGGCAACCACACGAATACGAAGATATCACAGTTTCCGCATATCACACGCACTGTGGAATGCTGGGACACTAGGAATGGTTTTATTTTGCTTTATATAGCTGCGAGCCAGCGATTTCGGTGATTCTGCATACTTCTCACAGAAGAATATCCAAGATTATCGCTGAAAATGCATGTCACAGCTGGAAACCCCACGGAAACGAAGATATCGCAGTTTCGGCATATCAAACGCACTGTGGAGTGCTGAAAACACCAGAAAACGTGTTTTGCGCATTCAATAGCACGAAAACAGCGATATTGGTTATTCTGCATACTTCTCACAGAAGAATATCCGAGATTATCGTAGAAAATGCATGTTTCAGCTGGCAACCTCACGAAAACGAAGATATCGCTGTATCCGCATGTCAAACGCACTGTAGAGTGCTCAAAACACCAGAAAACTTGTTTTTCGCATTCAATAGCACGAAAACAGCGATTTCGGTGATTCTGCTCACTTGTCACAGAAGAATCATGAAGATTATCACTGAAAATGCATATCTCAGCTGGAAACCCAACGAAACCGAAGATGTCGCCGTTTCCGCATGTCCAACGCACTGTGAAATGCTGAAAACACCAGAAAAGGTGTTTTTCGCATTCAATAGCACGAAAACAGTGATTTCGGTGATTCTGCGTACTTCTCACGGAAGAATATCCAAGATTATCGTAGAAAATGTATGTCTTAGCTGGCAACCACACGAAAACGAAGATATCGCAGTTTCCGCATATCACACGCACTGTGGAGATCTGGGACACTAGGAATGGTTTTATTTCGCTTTATATAGCTGCGAGCCAGCGATTTCGGTGATTCTGCATACTTCTCACAGAAGAATATCCAAGATTATCGCAGAAAATGCATGTCACAGCTGGAAACCCCCCGGAAACGAAGATATCGCAGTTTCGGCATATCAAACGCACTGTGGAGTGCTGAAAACAATAGAAAACGTGTTTTTCACATTAAATAGCACCAAAACAGCGATTTCGGTGATTCTGCACACTTGTCACAGAAGAATCATGAAGATTATCACTGAAAATGCATATCACATCTGGAAACCCAACGAAACAGAAGATATCGCAGTTTCCGCATGTCAAACGCACTGTGGAGTGCTGACAACACCAGAACACGTATTTATCGCATTCAATAGCACGACAACAGCGATTTCGGAGATTCTGCTCACTTGTCTCAGAAGAATCATGAAGATTATCACTGAAAATGCATATCTCAGCTGGAAACCCAACGAAACCGAAGAAATCGCAGTTTCCGCATATCAAACGCACTGTGGAGTGCTGAAAACACCAGAAAACGTGTTTTGCGCATTCAATAGCCCGAAAACAGCGATTTCGGTGATTCTGCATACTTCTCGCAGAAGGATATCCAAGATTATCGTAGAAAATGCATTTCTCAGCTGGAAACCCCACGAAAAAGAAGATATCGCAGTTTCCGCATATCAAACGCACTCTGAAATGCTGAAAACCCCAGAAAACGTGTTTCTCGCATTAAATAGCACGACAACAGCGCTTTCGGTGATTCTACACTTGTGACAGAAGAATCATGAAGATTATTACTGAAAATGCATATCACATCTGGAAACCCAACGAAACAAAAGATATCGCAGTTTCCGCACGTCAAACGCACTGTGGAGTGCTGAAAACACACGAACACGTGTTTTTCGCATTCAATAGCACGACAACAGCGATTTCGGTGATTCTGTACACTTGTCACAGAAGAATCATGAAGATTATCACTGAAAATGCATTTCTCAGCTGGAAACCCTACGAAAACGAAGATATCGCAGTTTCGGCATATCAAACGCACTGTGGAGTGCTGGGACACCAGAAATCGTGTTATTTCGCATTATAAAGCTGTAAACCAGCGATTTCGGTGATTCTGCATACTTCTCACAGAAGAATATCCAAGATTATCGCAGAAAATGCATGTCTCAGCTGGAAACCCCACGAAAACTAAGATATCGCAGTTTCGGCATATCATACGCACTGTGGAGTGCTGAAAACAATAGAAAACGTGTTTTTCACATTAAATAGCACCAAAACAGCGATTTCGGTGATTCTGCACACTTGTCACAGAAGAATCATGAAGATTATCACTGAAAATGCATATCACATCTGGAAACCCAACGAAACAGAAGATATCGCAGTTTCCGCATGTCAAACGCACTGTGGAGTGCTGACAACACCAGAACACGTTTTTATCGCATTCAATAGCACGACAACAGCGATTTCGGAGATTCTGCTCACTTGTCTCAGAAGAATCATGAAGATTATCACTGAAAATGCATATCTCAGCTGGAAACCCAACGAAACCGAAGAAATCGCAGTTTCCGCATATCAAACGCACTGTGGAGTGCTGAAAACACCAGAAAACGTGTTTTGCGCATTCAATAGCCCGAAAACAGCGATTTCGGTGATTCTGCATACTTCTCGCAGAAGGATATCCAAGATTATCGTAGAAAATGCATGTCTCAGCTGGAAACCCAACGAAAACGAAGATATCGCAGTTGCCGCATGTCAAACTCACAGTGGAGTGCAGAAAACACCAGAAAACGTGTTTTTCGAATTCGATAGCACGAAAACAGCGATTACAGTGCTTCTGCACACTTGTAACTGCAGAATCATGTAGATAATCACTGAAAATCCATATCTCAGCTGGAAACGCAACGATACCGAAGATATCGCAGTTTCCGCATGTCAAACGCACCGTGGAGTGCTGAAAACACCAGGAAACATGTTTTTCGCATTCAATAGCACGAAATCTGGGATTTCGGTGATTCTGCATACTTGTCACAGAAGAATCATGAAGATTATCACCGAAAATGCATATCTCAGCTGGAAACCCAACGAAACCGAAGTTATCGCAGTTTCCGCATATCAAGCGCACTGTGGAGTGCTGAACACACCAGAAAACGTGTTTTTCATATAAAATAGCACGACAACAGCGATTTCGGTGATTCTGCACACTTGTCACAGAAGAATCATGAAGATTATCACCGAAAATGCATATCTCAGCTGGAAACCCAACGAAACAGAAGTTATCGCAGTTTCCGCATATCAAACGCACTGTGGGGTGCTGGAACACAAGAAGCGTGTTATTTCGCATTAAAAAGCAGTTAGCCAGCGAATTCGGTGATTATGCACACTTGCCACAGCAGAATCATGAAGATTATCGCTGAAAATGCATATCTCAACTGGAAATCCAACGAAACCGAAGAAATCGCAGTTTCCGCATATCAAACGCACTGTGGAGTGCTGAACACACCAGAAAACGTGTTTTTCGCATAAAATAGCACGACTGCAGCGATTTTGGTGATTCTGCACACTTGTCACAGAAGAATCATGAAGATTATCACAGAAAATGCATATCTCAGCTGGTAACCCAACGAAACCGAAGTTATCGCAGTTTCCGCATATCAAACGCACTGTGGGGTGCTGGAACACAAGAAGCGTGTTATTTCGCATTAAATAGCAGTAAGCCAGCGAATTCGGTGATTATGCACACTTGTCACAGCAGAATCATGAAGATTATCGCTGAAAATGCATATCTCAGCTGGAAACCCAACGATACCGGAGGTATCGTTGTATCCGAATGTCAAACGCACTGTGGAGTGCTGAAAACACCAGAAAACGTGTGTTTCGCATCAAATAGCACGACAACAGCGATTTCGGTAATTCTGCATCCTTATCACAGAAGAATCATGAAGATTATCACTGAAAATGCGTATCTCAGCTGAAAACCCAACGAAACCGGAGATATCACAGTTTCCGCGTATCTAACGCACTGTGGAGTGCGGGAACACAAGAAGCGTGTTCTTTCTCATTAAATAGCAGTAAGCCAGCGATGTCGGTGGTTCTGCACACTTGTCACAGAATAATCATGAAGATTATCACTGAAAATGCATATCTCAGCTGGAAACCCAACGAAACCGAAGTTATCGCAGTTTCCGCATATCAAACGCACTGTGGAGTGCTGGAACACAAGAAGCGTGTTATTTCGCTTTAGATAGCACGAAAACAGCGGTTTCGGTGATTCTGCATACTTCTCACAGAAGAATATCCAAGATTATCGTAGAAAATACATGTCTCAGCTGGAAACCCCACGAAAACGAAGATATCGCAGTTTCCGCATACCACACGCACTGTGGAGAGCTGAAAACACCAGAAAACGTGTTTTCCGCATTCAATAGCTCGAAAACAGCGATTTTGGTGATTCTGCACGCTTGTCACAGAAGAATCATGAAGATTATCACTGAAAATGCATGTCTCAGCTGGAAACCCAACGAAACCGAAGTTATCGCAGTTTCCGCATATCAAACGCACTGTGGAGTGCTGGAACACAAGAAGCGTGTTATTTCGCTTTAGATAGCACGAAAACAGCGGTTTCGGTGATTCTGCATACTTCTCACAGAAGAATATCCAAGATTATCGTAGAAAATACATGTCTCAGCTGGAAACCCCACGAAAACGAAGATATCGCAGTTTCCGCATATCAAACGCACTGTGGAGTGCTGAAGACACCAGAATACGTGTTTCTCGTTTTCAATAGCACGAAAACAGTGATTTCGGTGATTCTGCATACCTCTCACAGAAGAATATCCAAGATTATCGTAGAAAATACATGTCTCAGATGGAAACCCCACGAAAGCGAAGGTATCATGGTTTCCGCATATCAAACGCACTGTGGACTGCTGAAGACACCAGAAAACGCGGTTTTCGCATTCAATAGCACGAGAACAGCTTTTTCTGTGATTCTGCACACTTGTCACAGAAGAATCATGAAGACTATCACTGAAAATGCATATCTCAGCTGAAAACCCCACGAAAACGAAGATATCGCAGTTTCCGCATATCACACGCGCTGTGGAGAGCTGAAAACACCAGAAAACTTGTTTTTCGTATTCAGTAGTACGATAACAGCGATTTCGGTGATTCTGCACACTTGTCACAGTAGAATCATGAAGATTATCACTGATAATGCATATCTCAGCTGGAAACCCAACGAAACCGGAGATATCGCAGTTTCCGCATATCAAACGCACTGTGGAGTGCTGAAGACACCAGAATACGTGTTTCTCGTTTTCAATAGCACGAAAACAGTGATTTCGGTGATTCTGCACACTTGTCACAGAGGAATCATGAAGATTAACACTGAGAATGCATATTTCAGCTGGCAACCTCACGAAAACGAAGATATCGCTGTATCCGCATGTCAAACACACTGTGGAGTGCTCAAAACACCAGAAAACGTGTTTTTCGCATTCAAAAGCACGAAAACAGTGATATCGGTAATTGTGCATACTTCTCACAGAAGAATATCCAAGATTATCGCAGAAAATGCATGTCTCAACTGGAAACCCCACGAAAACGAAGATATCGCAGTTTCCGCATATCAAACGCACTGTGAAGTGCTGAAAACACCAGAAAAGGTGTTTTTCGCATTCAATAGCACGAAAACAGTAATTTCGGTGATTCTGCATACTTCTCACGGAAGAATATCCAAGATTATCGTAGAAAATGTATGTCTTAGCTGGCAACCACACGAATACGAAGATATCACAGTTTCCGCATATCACACGCACTGTGGAATGCTGGGACACTAGGAATGGTTTTATTTTGCTTTATATAGCTGCGAGCCAGCGATTTCGGTGATTCTGCATACTTCTCACAGAAGAATATCCAAGATTATCGCAGAAAATGCATGTCACAGCTGGAAACCCCACGGAAACTAAGATATCGCAGTTTCGGCATATCAAACGCACTGTGGAGTGCTGAAAACAATAGAAAACGTGTTTTTCACATTAAATAGCACCAAAACAGCGATTTCGGTGATTCTGCACACTTGTCACAGAAGAATCATGAAGATTATCACTGAAAATGCATATCACATCTGGAAACCCAACGAAACAGAAGATATCGCCGTTTCCGCATGTCCAACGCACTGTGAAATGCTGAAAACACCAGAAAAGGTGTTTTTCGCATTCAATAGCACGAAAACAGTGATTTCGGTGATTCTGCGTACTTCTCACGGAAGAATATCCAAGATTATCGTAGAAAATGTATGTCTTAGCTGGCAACCACACGAAAACGAAGATATCGCAGTTTCCGCATATCACACGCACTGTGGAGATCTGGGACACTAGGAATGGTTTTATTTCGCTTTATATAGCTGCGAGCCAGCGATTTCGGTGATTCTGCATACTTCTCACAGAAGAATCATGAAGATTATCACTGAAAATGCATATCTCAGCTGGAAACCCAACGAAACCGAAGATGTCGCCGTTTCCGCATGTCCAACGCACTGTGAAATGCTGAAAACACCAGAAAACGCGTTTTTCGCATTCAATAGCACGAACGCAGCGATATGGGTGATTCTGCATACCTCTTACAGAAGAATATCCAAAATTGTCGTTGAAAATGTATGTCGCAGCTGGAAACCCCACGAAAACGAAGATATCGCAGTTTCCGCATACCAAACGCACTGTGGAGTGCTGAAAACACCAGAAAACGTGTTTTTCGCATTAAATAGATCGAAAACAGCGATTTCGGTGATTCTGCACCCTTGTCACAGAAGAATCATGAAGATTATCACTGAGAATGCATATCTCAGGTGGAAACCCAACGAAACCGAAGATATCGCAGTTTCCGCATGTCAAACTCACTGTGGAGTGCAGAAAACACCAGAAAACGTGTTTTTCGCATTCAATAGCACGAAAGCAGCGATTTCGGTGATTCTGCATACTTCTCACAGAAGGATATCCAAGAATATCGTAGAAAATACATGTCTCAGATGGAAACCCCACGAAAACGAAGGTATCATAGTTTCGGGATTTCAAACGCACTGTGGAGTGCTGAAAACACCAGAACACGTGTGTTTGGCTTTCAGTAGCACGAAATCAGCGATTTCGGTGATTCTGCATACTTCTCACAGAAGAATATCCAAGATTATCCAAGATAATGCATGTCTCAGCTGAAAGCCCCACGAAAACGAAGATATCGCAGTTTCCGCATATCAAACGCACTCCGGAGTGGTGAAGATACCAGAATACGTGTATTTCGCTTTCAATAGCACGAAAACAGTGATTTCGGTGAATCTGCATACTTCTCACAGAAGAGTATCCAAGATTACCGTAGAAAATGTATCTCTCAGCTGGAAACCGCACGATGACATTTATATCGCTGTATCCGTATGTCAAACGAACTGTGGACTGCTGAAAACACCAGAAAACACGTTTTTCGCATTCAATAGCACGACAACAGCGATTTCGGTGATTCTGCATACTTCTCACGGAAGAATATCCAAGATTATCGTAGAAAATACATGTCTCAGCTGGAAACCCCACGAAAACGAATATATCGCAGTTTCGGCTTGCCAAACGCACTGTGGAGTGCTGAAAATACCAGAAATCGTGTTTTTCGCATTCAATAGCACGAACGCAGCGATATGGGTGATTCTGCATACTTCTCAAAGAAGAATATCCAAAATTGTCGTTGAAAATGTATGCCGCAGCTGGAACAACCACGAAAACGAAGATATCGCAGTTTCCGCTTGCCAAACGCACTGTCGAGTGCTGAAAACACCAGGAAACGTGTTCTTCGCATTAAATAGCACGACCGGAGCAATTTCGGTAATTCTGCATCCTTCTCACAGAAGAATATCCAAGATTATCGTAGGAAATGCATATCTCAGCTGCAAACCCAACGAAACCGCAGATATCGCAGTTTCCGCATATCAAACGCAGTGTGGAGTGCTGAAAGCACCAGAAAACGTGTTTTTCGCTTTCAGTAGCACGAAGACAGCGATTTCGGTGAATCTGCATACTTCTCACAGAAGAATATCCAAGATTATCGTAGAAAATACATGTCTCAGCTGGATACCCCACGAAAACGAAGATATCGCAGTTTCCGCATACCAAACGCACTGTGGAGTGCTGAAAACACCAGAAAACGTGTTTTTAGCATTAGATAGAACGACTACAGCGATTTCGGTGATTCTGCACACTTGTCACAGAAGAATCATGAAGATTATCACTGAGAATGCATATTTCAGCTAGAAACCCAACGAAACCGAAGATACCGCAGTTTCCGCACTTTAAACGCACTGTGGAGTGCTGAAAACACCAGAAAACGTGTTTTTCGCATTCAATAGCTCGAAAACAGCGATTTTGGTGATTCTGCACACTTGTCACAGATGAATCATGAAGATTATCACTGATAATGCATAACTCAGCTGGAAACCCAACGAAACCGGAGATATCGCAGTTTCCGCATATCAAACGCACTGTGGAGTGCTGAAAACACCAGAAAACGTGTTTTTCGCATTCAATAGCTCGAAAACAGAGATTTTGGTGATTCTGCACACTTGTCACAGAAGAATCATGAAGATATCACGGAAAATTCATATCTCAGCTGGAAATCCAACGAAACCGAAGATATCGCTGTATCCGCATGTCAAACGCACGGTGTAGTGCTGAAAACACCAGAAAACGTGTTTTTAGCATTAGATAGAACGACTACAGCGATTTCGGTGATTCTGCACACTTGTCACAGAAGAATCATGAAGATTATCACTGAGAATGCATATTTCAGCTAGAAACCCAACGAAACCGAAGATACCGCAGTTTCCGCGCTTTAAACGCACTGTGGAGTGCTGAAAACACCAGAAAACGTGTTTTTCGCATTAAACAGATCGAAAACAGCGATTTCGGTGATTCTGCACCCTTGTCACAGAAGAATCATGAAGATTATCACTGAGAATGCATATCTCAGGTGGAAACCCAACGAAACCGAAGATATCGCAGTTTCCGCATGTCAAACTCACTGTGGAGTGCAGAAAACACCAGAAAACGTGTTTTTCGCATTCAATAGCACGAAAGCAGCGATTTCGGTGATTCTGCATACTTCTCACAGAAGGATATCCAAGAATATCGTAGAAAATACATGTCTCAGATGGAAACCTCACGAAAACGAAGGTATCATAGTTTCGGGATTTCAAACGCACTGTGGAGTGCTGAAAACACAAGAACACGTGTGTTTGGCTTTCAGTAGCACGAAATCAGCGATTTCGGTGATTCTGCATACTTCTCACAGAAGAATATCCAAGATTATCCAAGATAATGCATGTCTCAGCTGGAAGCCCCACGAAAACGAAGATATCGCAGTTTCCGCATATCAAACGCACTCCGGAGTGCTGAAGATACCAGAATACGTGTATTTCGCTTTCAATAGCACGAAAACAGTGATTTCGGTGAATCTGCATACTTCTCACAGAAGAGTATCCAAGATTACCGTAGAAAATGTATCTCTCAGCTGGAAACCGCACGATGACATTTATATCGCTGTATCCGTATGTCAAACGAACTGTGGACTGCTGAAAACACCAGAAAACACGTTTTTCGCATTCAATAGCACGACAACAGCGATTTCGGTGATTCTGCATACTTCTCACAGAAGAATATCCAAGATTATCGTAGAAAATACATGTCTCAGCTGGAAACCCCACGAAAACGAATATATCGCAGTTTCGGCTTGCCAAACGCACTGTGGAGTGCTGAAAATACCAGAAATCATGTTTTTCGCATTAAATAGCACGACCGGAGCGATTTCGGTAATTCTGCATCCTTCTCACAGAAGAATATCCAAGATTATCGTAGGAAATGCATATCTCAGCTGCAAACCCAACGAAACCGCAGATATCGCAGTTTCCGCATATCAAACGCACTGTGGAGTGCTGAAAGCACCAGAAAACGTGTTTTTCACTTCAAATAGCTCGAAAACAGCGATTTCGGTGATTCTGCACCCTTGTCACAGAAGAATCATGCAGATTACCACTGAGAATGCATATCTCAGCTGGAAACCCAACGAAACCGAAGATATCGCAGTTTCCGCATGTCAAACTCACTGTGGAGTTCTGAAAACACCAGAAAACGTGTTCTTCGCATTAAATAGCACGACCGGAGCGATTTCGGTAATTCTGCATCCTTCTCACTGAAGAATATCCAAGATTATCGTAGAAAATGCATATCTCAGCTGGAAAACCGACGAAAATGACGATATCGCAGCTTCCGCATTTCAAACGCACTGTGGAGTGCTGAAAACACCAGAAAACGTGTTTTTCGCATTAAATAGCTCGAAAACAGCGATTTCGGTGATTCTGCACCCTTGTCACAGAAGAATCATGAAGATTACCACTGAGAATGCATATCTCAGCTGGAAAACCGACGAAAATGACGATATCGCAGCTTCCGCATTTCAAACGCACTGTGGAGTGCTGAAAACACCAGAAAACGTGTCTTTCACATCAAATAGCGCGACAACAGCGATTTCAGTAATTCTGCATCCTTCTCACAGAAGAATATCCAAGATTATCGTAGGAAATGCATATCTCAGCTGCAAACCCAACGAAACCGCAGATATCGCCGTTTCCGCATATCAAACGCACTGTGGAGTGCTGAAAGCTCCAGAAAACGTGTTTTTCACTTCAAATAGCTCGAAAACAGCGATTTCGGTGATTCTGCACCCTTGTCACAGAAGAATCATGAAGATTACCACTGAGAATGCATATCTCAGCTGGAAACCCAACGAAACCGAAGATATCGCAGTTTCCGCATGTCAAACTCACTGTGGAGTGCTGAAAACACCAGAAAACGTGTTCTTCGCATTAAATAGCACGACCGGAGCGATTTCGGTAATTCTGCATCCTTCTCACAGAAGAATATCCAAGATTATCGTAGAAAATGCATATCTCAGCTGGAAAACCGACGAAAATGACGATATTGCAGCTTCCGCATTTCAAACGCACTGTGGAGTGCTGAAAACACCAGAAAACGTGTTTTTCACATCAAATAGCACGACAACAGCGATTTCAGTAATTCTGCATCCTTCTCACAGAAGAATATCCAAGATTATCGTAGGAAACGCATATCTCAGCTGCAAACCCAACGAAACCGCAGATATCGCAGATTCCGCATATCAAACGCACTGTGGAGTGCTGAAAGCACCAGAAAACGTGTTTTTCACATCAAATAGCTCGAAAACAGCCATTTCGGTGATTCTGCACCCTTGTCACAGAAGAATCATGAAGATTATAACTGAAAATGCATATCTCAGCTGGAAACCCCACGAAAACGAAGATATCGCAGTTTCCGCATGTCAAACTCACTGTGGAGTGCAGAAAACACCAGAAAACGTGTTTTTCGCATTCAATAGCACGAAAGCAGCGATTTCGGTGATTCTGCATACTTCTCACAGAAGAATATCCAAGAATACCGTAGAAAATACATGTCTCAGATGGAAACCCCACGAAAACAAAGGTATCATAGTTTCGGGATTTCAAACGCACTGTGGAGTGCTGAAAACATCAGAACACGTGTTTTTGGCTTTCAGTAGCACGAAAACAGCGATTTCGGTGATTCTGCATACTTCTCACAGAAGAATATCCAAGATTATCCAAGATAATGCATGTCTCAGCTGGAAGCCCCACGAAAACGAAGATATCGCAGTTTCCGCATATCAAACGCACTGCGGAGTGCTGAAGACACCAGAATACGTGTATTTCGCTTTCAATAGCACGAAAAGAGTGATTTCGGTGAATCTGCATACTTCTCACAGAAGAGCATCCAAGATTACCGTAGAAAATGTATCTCTCAGCTGGAAACCGCACGATGACATTGATATCGCTGTATCCGCATATCAAACGCACTGTGGAGTGCTGAAGACACCAGAATACGTGTATTTCGCTTTCAATAGCACGAAAACAGTGATTTTGGTGACTCTGCATACTTCTCACAGAAGAGTATCCAAGATTATCGTAGAAAATGTATCTGTCAGCTGGAAACCTCACGATGACACTGATATCGCTGTATCCGTATGTCAAACGCACTGTGGACTGCTGAAAACACCAGTAAACGTGTTTTTCGCTTTCAGTAGCACGAAAACAGCGATTTCGGTGATTCTGCATACTTCTCACAGAAGAATATCCAAGATTATCGTAGCAAATGCATCTCTCAGCTGGAAGCCCCACGAAAACGAAGATATCGCAGTTTCCCCAAATCAAACGCACTGTGGACTGCTGAAAACACCAGAAAACGCGTTTTTCGCATTCAATAGCACGAACGCAGCGATATGGGTGATTCTGCATACTTCTTACAGAAGAATATCCAAAATTGTCGTTGAAAATGTATGTCGCAGCTGGAAACCCCACGAAAACGAAGATATCGCAGTTTCCGAATTTCAAACGCACTGTGGAGTGCTGAAAATATCAGGAAACTTGCTTATCGCATTCCATAGCACGAAAACAGCTTTTTATGTGATTCTGCACACTTGTCACAGAAGAATCATGAAGACTATCGCTGAAAATGCATATCTCAGCTGAAAACCCAACTAAACCGAAGATATCGCAGTTTCCGCATGTCAAACTCACTGTGGAGTGCAGAAAACAACCAGAAAACGTGTTTTTCGCATTCAATAGCACGAAAGCAGCGATTTCGGTGATTCTGCATACTTCTCACAGAAGAATATCCAAGATTACCGTAGAAAATGTATCTCTCAGCTGGAAACCGCACGATGACATTGATATCGCTGTATCCGCATATCAAACGCACTGTGGAGTGCTGAAGACACCAGAATACGTGTATTTCGCTTTTAATAGCACGAAAACAGTGATTTCGGTGAATCTGCATACTTCTCACAGAAGAGTATCCAAGATTTCCGTAGAAAATGTATCTCTCAGCTGGAAACCGCACGATGACATTGATATCGCTGTATCCGTATGTCAAACGCACTGTGGACAGCTGAAAACACCAAAAAAGGTGTTTTTCGCTTTCAATAGCACGAAAACAGCGATTTCGGTGATTCTGCATACTTCTCACAGAAGAATATCCAAGATTATCGTAGAAAATACATGTCTCAGCTGGAAACCCCACGAAAACGAAGATATCGCAGTTTCCGAATTTCAAACGCACTGTGGAGTGCTGAAAATATCAGGAAACTTGCTTATCGCATTCCATAGCACGAAAACAGCTTTTTATGTGATTCTGCACACTTGTCACAGAAGAATCATGAAGACTATCGCTGAAAATGCATATCTCAGCTGAAAACCCAACTAAACCGAAGATATCGCAGTTTCCGCTTGCCAAACGCACTGTGGAGTGCTGAAAACACCAGAAATCGTGTTTTTCGCATTCAATAGCACGAACGCAGCGACATGGGTGATTCTGCATACTTCTCACAGAAGAATATCCAAAATTGTCGTTGAAAATGTATGCCGCAGCTGGAACAACCACGAAAACGAAGATATCGCAGTTTCCGCTTGCCAAGCGCACTGTGGAGTGCTGAAAACACCAGAAAACGTGTTTTTCGCATTCAATAGCACGAAAACAGCGAATTCGATGATTATGCACACTTGTCACAGATGAATCATGAAGATTATCACTGAGAATGCATATTTCAGCTGGAAACCCAACGAAAGCGAAGATATCGCAGTTTCCGCATATCAAACGCACTGTGGAGTGCTGAAAACACCAGAAAACGTGTTTTTCACATCAAATAGCACGACAACAGTGATTTCGGTAATTCTGCATCCTTCTCACAGAAGAATATCCAAGATTATCGTAGAAAATGCATATCACAGCCGGAAAACCCACGAAAACGAAGATATCGCAGTTTCCGCATGTCAAACGCACTGTGGAGTGCTGGAACGCAAGAAACGTGTTATTTCGCACGAAATAGCACGAAAACAGCGATTTTGGTGATTCTGCATCCTTCTCACAGAAGAATATCCAAGATTATCGTAGAAAATACATGTCTCAGCTAGAAACCCCAAAAAACGAAGATATCGCAGTTTCCGCATACCAAACGCACTGTGGAGTGCTGAAAACACCAGAAAACGTGTTTTTCGCATTCAATAGCACGAAAGCAGCGATTTCGGTGATTCTGCATACTTCTCACAGAAGAATATCCAAGAATACCGTAGAAAATACATGTCTCAGATGGAAACCCCACGAAAACGAAGGTATCATAGTTTCGGGATTTCAAACGCACTGTGGAGTGCTGAAAACATCAGAACACGTGTTTTTGGCTTTCAGTAGCACGAAAACAGCGATTTCGGTGATTCTGCATACTTCTCACAGAAGAATATCCAAGATTATCCAAGATAATGCATGTCTCAGCTGGAAGCCCCACGAAAACGAAGATATCGCAGTTTCCGCACATCAAACGCACTGCGGAGTGCTGAAGACACCAGAATACGTGTATTTCGCTTTCAATAGCACGAAAACAGTGATTTCGGTGAATCTGCATACTTCTCACAGAAGAGCATCCAAGATTACCGTAGAAAATGTATCTCTCAGCTGGAAACCGCACGATGACATTGATATCGCTGTATCCGCATATCAAACGCACTGTGGAGTGCTGAAGACACCAGAATACGTGTATTTCGCTTTCAATAGCACGAAAACAGTGATTTTGGTGACTCTGCATACTTCTCACAGAAGAATATCCAAGATTATCGTAGAAAATACATGTCTCAGCTGGAATCCCCACGAAAACGAAGATATCGCAGTTTCCGCATACCAAACGCACTGTGGAGTGCTGAAAACACCAGAAAACGTTTTTTTCGCATTAAATAGCACGACAACAGCGATTTCGGTGATTCTACACACCTGTCCCAGAAGAATCATGAAGATTATCACTGAGAATGCATATTTCAGCTAGAAACCCAACGAAACCGAAGATATCGCAGTTTCCGCACTTTAAACGCACTGTGGAGTGCTGAAAACACCAGAAAACGTGTTTTTCGCATTCAATAGCTCGAAAACAGCGATTTTGGTGATTCTGCACACTTGTCACAGAAGAATCATGAAGATCATCACTGAGAATGCATATTTCAGCTAGAAACCCAACGAAACCGAAGTTATCGCAGTTTCCGCACTTTGAACGCACTGTGGAGTGCTGAAAACACCAGAAAACGTGTTTTTCGCATTCAATAGTTCGAAAACAGCGATTTTGGTGATTCTGCACACTTGTCACAGAAGAATCATGAAGATTATCACTGAAAATGCATAACACAGCTGGAAACCCAACGAAACCGGAGATATCGCAGTTTCCGCATATCAAACGCACTGTGGAGTGCTGAAAACACCAGAAACCGTGTTTTTCGCATTCAATAGCTCGAAAACAGAGATTTTGGTGATTCTGCACACTTGTCACAGAAGAATCATGAAGATTATCACTGAGAATGCATATTTCAGCTAGAAACCCAACGAAACCGAAGATATCGCAGTTTCCGCACTTTAAACGCACTGTGGAGTGCTGAAAACACCAGAAAACGTGTTTTTCGCATTCAATAGCTCGAAAACAGCGATTTTGGTGATTCTGCACACTTGTCACAGAAGAATCATGAAGATTATCACTGAAAATGCATAACTCAGCCGAAAACCCAACGAAACCGGAGATATCGCAGTTTCCGCATACCAAACGCACTGTGGAGTGCTGAAAACACCAGAAAACGTGTTTTTCGCATTAAATAGCACGACAACAGCGATTTCGGTGATTCTGCACACTTGTCACAGAAGAATCATGAAGATTATCACTGAGAATGCATATTTCAGCTAGAAACCCAACGAAACCGAAGATATCGCAGTTTCCGCATACCAAACGCACTGTGGAGTGCTGAAAACACCAGAAAACGTGTTTTTCGCATTAAATAGCACGACAACAGCGATTTCGGTGATTCTGCACACTTGTCACAGAAGAATCATGAAGATTATCACTGAGAATGCATATTTCAGCTAGAAACCCAACGAAACCGAAGATATCGCAGTTTCCGCAATTTAAACGCACTGTGGAGTGCTGAAAACACCAGAAAACGTGTTTTTCGCATTCAATAGCTCGAAAACAGCGATTTTGGTGATTCTGCACACTTGTCACAGAAGAATCATGAAGATTATCACTGAAAATGCATAACTCAGCCGAAAACCCAACGAAACCGGAGATATCGCAGTTTCCGCATACCAAACGCCTCTGTGGAGTGCTGAAAACACCAGAAATCGTGTTTTTCGCATTCAATAGCACGAACGCAGCGATATGGGTGATTCTGCATACTTCTCACAGAAGAATATCCAAAATTGTCGTTGAAAATGTATGCCGCAGCTGGAACAACCACGAAAACGAAGATATCGCAGTTTCCGCTTGCCAAGCGCACTGTGGAGTGCTGAAAACACCAGAAAACGTGTTTTTCGCATTCAATAGCACGAAAACAGCGAATTCGGTGATTATGCACACTTGTCACAGCAGAATCGTGAAGATTATCACTGATAATGCATATCTCAGCTGGATACCCAACGCAACCGGAGATATCGCAGTTTCCGCATATCAAACGCACTGTGGAGTGCTGAAAACACCAGAAAACGTGTTTTTCGCATTCAATAGCTCGAAAACAGCGATTTTGGTGATTCTGCACACTTGTCACAGAAGAATCATGAAGATTATCACTGAAAATGCATAACTCAGCCGAAAACCCAACGAAACCGGAGATATCGCAATTTCCGCATACCAAACGCACTGTGGAGTGCTGAAAACACCAGAAAACGTGTTTTTCGCATTAAATAGCACGACAACAGCGATTTCGGTGATTCTGCACACTTGTCACAGAAGAATCATGAAGATTATCACTGAGAATGCATATTTCAGCTAGAAACCCAACGAAACCGAAGATATCGCAGTTTCCGCAATTTAAACGCACTGTGGAGTGCTGAAAACACCAGAAAACGTGTTTTTCGCATTCAATAGCTCGAAAACAGCGATTTTGGTGATTCTGCACACTTGTCACAGAAGAATCATGAAGATTATCACTGAAAATGCATAACTCAGCCGAAAACCCAACGAAACCGGAGATATCGCAGTTTCCGCATACCAAACGCCTCTGTGGAGTGCTGAAAACACCAGAAATCGTGTTTTTCGCATTCAATAGCACGAACGCAGCGATATGGGTGATTCTGCATACTTCTCACAGAAGAATATCCAAAATTGTCGTTGAAAATGTATGCCGCAGCTGGAACAACCACGAAAACGAAGATATCGCAGTTTCCGCTTGCCAAGCGCACTGTGGAGTGCTGAAAACACCAGAAAACGTGTTTTTCGCATTCAATAGCACGAAAACAGCGAATTCGGTGATTATGCACACTTGTCACAGCAGAATCGTGAAGATTATCACTGATAATGCATATCTCAGCTGGATACCCAACGAAACCGGAGATATCGCAGTTTCCGCATATCAAACGCACTGTGGAGTGCTGAAAACACCAGAAAACGTGTTTTTCGTATCAAGTAGCACGACAACAGCGATTTCGATTTTTCTGCATCCTTCTCACCGAAGAATATTCAAGATTATCGTAGAAAATATATGTCTCAGCTGGAAACCCCACGAAAACGAAGATATCGCAGTTTCCGCATATCAAACGCACTGTGGAGTGCTGGAGACACCAGAATACGAGTATTTCGCTTTCAATAGCACGAAAACAGTGATTTCGGTGATTCTGCATACTTCTCACAGAAGAATATCCAAGATCATCCAAGAAAATGCATGTCTCAGCTGGAAACCCCACGAAAACGAAGATATCGCAGTTTCCGCATATCAAACGCACTGTGGAGTGCTGAAGACACCAGAATACGTGTTTCTCGTTTTCAATAGCACGAAAACAGTGATTTCGGTGATTCTGCATACCTCTCACAGAAGAATATCCAAGATTATCGTAGAAAATACATGTCTCAGATTGAAACCCCACGAAAACGAAGATATCGCAGTTTCCGCATTTCAAACGCACTGTGGAGTGCTGAAAATACCAGGAAACGTGATTTTCGCATTCAATAGCACGAGAACAGCTTTTTCTGTGATTCTGCACACTTGTCACAGAAGAATCATGAAGACTATCACTGAAAATGCATATCTCAGCTGAAAACCCCACGAAAACGAAGATATCGCAGTTTCCGCATATCACACGCGCTGTGGAGAGCTGAAAACACCAGAAAACTTGTTTTTCGCATTCAGTAGTACGATAACAGCAATTTCGGTGATTCTGCACACTTGTCACAGCAGAATCATGAAGATTATCACTGATAATGCATATCTCAGCTGGAAACCCAACGAAACCGGAGATATCGCAGTTTCCGCATATCAAACACACTGTGGAGTGCTGAAGACACCAGAATACGTGTTTCTCGTTTTCAATAGCACGAAAACAGTGATTTCGGTGGTTCTGCATACCTCTCACAGAAGAATATCCAAGATTATCGTAGAAAATACATGTCTCAGATGGAAACCCCACGAAAGCGAAGGTATCATGGTTTCCGCATTTCAAACGCACTGTGGAGTGCTGAAAATACCAGGAAACGTGATTTTCGCATTCAATAGCACGAGAACAGCTTTTTCTGTGATTCTGCACACTTGTCACAGAAGAATCATGAAGACTATCACTGAAAATGCATATCTCAGCTGAAAACCCCACGAAAACGAAGATATCGCAGTTTCCGCATATCACACGCGCAGTGGAGAGCTGAAAACACCAGAAAACTGGTTTTTCGCATTCAGTAGTACGATAACAGCGATTTCGGTGATTCTGCACACTTGTCACAGCAGAATCATGAAGATTATCACTGATAATGCATATCTCTGCTGGAAACCCAACGAAACCGGAGATATCGCAGTTTCCGCATATCAAACGCACTGTGGAGTGCTGAAAATTCCAGAAAACGTGCTTTTCGCATTCAATAGCACGAAAACAGCGATTTCTGTGATTCTGCATCCTTCTCACAGAAGGCTATCCAAGATTATCGCAGAAAATGCATATCTCAGCTGCAAACCGCACGATGACATTGATATCGCTGTAGCCGTATGTCAAACGCACTGTGGACTGCTGAAAACACCAGAAAACGTGTTTTTCGCTTTCAATAGCACGAAAACAGCGATTTCGGTGATTCTGCATACTTCTCACAGAAGAATATCCAAGATTATCGTAGCAAATGCATCTCTCAGCTGGAAGCCCCACGAAAACGAAGATATCGCAGTTTCCCCAAATCAAACGCACTGTGGACTGCTGAAAACACCAGAAAACGCGTTTTTCGCATTCAATAGCACGAGCGCAGCGACATGGGTGATTCTGCATACTTCTTACAGAAGAATATCCAAAATTGTCGTTGAAAATGTATGTCGCAGCTGGAAACCCCACGAAAACGAAGATATCGCAGTTTCCGCATTTCAAACGCACTGTGGAGTGCTGAAAATACCAGGAAACGTGCTTTTCGCATTCCATAGCACGAAAACAGCGATTTCTGTGATTCTGCACACTTGTCACAGAAGAATCATGAAGATTATCACTGAAAATGCATATCTCAGCTGGAAACCCAACGAAACCGGAGATATCGCAGTTTCCGCATATCAAACGCACTGTGGAGTGCTGAAAACACCAGAAACGTGTTTTTCACATCAAATAGCACGACAACAGCGATTTCGGTAATTCTGCATCCTTCTCACAGAAGAATATCCAAGATTATCGTAGAAAATGCATATCTCAGCTGGAAAACCTACGAAAACGACGATATCGCAGCTTCCGCATTTCAAACGCACTGTGGAGTGCTGAAAACACCAGAAAACGTGTTTTTCACATCTAATAGCACGACAACAGCGATTTCAGTAATTCTGCATCCTTCTCACAGAAGAATATCCAAGATTATCGTAGGAAATGCATATCTCAGCTGCAAACCCAACGAAACCGCAGATATCGCAGTTTCCGCATATCAAACGCACTGTGGAGTGCTGGAACACAGGAAGCGGGTTATTTCGCATTAAATAGCAGTAATCCAGCGATTTGGGTGTTTTTGCACACATGTCACAGATGAAACTCGAAGATTATCACTGAAAATGCATATCTCAGCAAGAAACCCCACGAAAACGAAGATATCACAGTTTCCGAATGTCAAGCGCACTGTGGAGTGCTGAAAACTCCAGGAAACGTGTTTTCCGCATTCAATAGCACGTGAACAGCGGTTTCGGTGATTCTGCACACTTGTCACAGATGAATCATGAAGATTATCACTGAGAATGCATATTTCAGCTGGAAACCCAACGAAAGCGAAGATATCGCAGTTTCCGCATATCAAACGCACTGTGGAGTGCTGAAAACACCAGAAAACGTGTTTTTCACATCAAATAGCACGACAACAGTGATTTCGGTAATTCTGCATCCTTCTCACAGAAGAATATCCAAGATTATCGTAGAAAATGCATATCACAGCCGGAAAACCCACGAAAACGAAGATATCGCAGTTTCCGCATGTCAAACGCACTGTGGAGTGCTGGAACGCAAGAAACGTGTTATTTCGCACGAAATAGCACGAAAACAGCGATTTTGGTGATTCTGCATCCTTCTCACAGAAGAATATCCAAGATTATCGTAGAAAATACATGTCTCAGCTGGAAACCCCACGAAAACGAAGAGATCGCAGTTTCCGCATACCAAACGCACTGTGGAGTGCTGAAAACACCAGAAAACGTGTTTTTCGCATTAAATAGCACGAAAACAGCGATTTTGGTGATTCTGCATCCATCTCACAGAAGAATATCCAAGATTATCGTAGAAAATACATGTCTCAGCTAGAAACCCCAAAAAACGAAGATATCGCAGTTTCCGCATACCAAACGCACTGTGGAGTGCTGAAAACACCAGAAAACGTGTTTTTCACATTAAATAGCACGACAACAGCGATTTCGGTGATTCTGCACACTTGTCACAGAGGAATCATGAAGATTAACACTGAGAATGCATATTTCAGCTGGAAACCCCACGAAAACGAAGATATCGCAGTTTCCGCATACCAAACGCACTGTGGAGTGCTGAAAACACCAGAAAACGTGTTTTTCGCATTAAATAGCACGACAACAGCGATTTCGGTGTTTCTGCACACTTGTCACAGAAGAATCATGAAGATTATCACTGAAAATGCATATCTCAGCTGGAAACCCAACGAAACCGGAGATATCGCAGTTTCCGCATATCAAACGCACTGTGGAGTGCTGAAAACACCAGAAACGTGTTTTTCACATCAAATAGCACGACAACAGCGATTTCGGTAATTCTGCATCCTTCTCACAGAAGAATATCCAAGATTATCGTAGAAAATGCATATCTCAGCTGGAAAACCTACGAAAACGACGATATCGCAGCTTCCGCATTTCAAACGCACTGTGGAGTGCTGAAAACACCAGAAAACGTGTTTTTCACATCAAATAGCACGACAACAGCGATTTCAGTAATTCTGCATCCTTCTCACGGAAGAATATCCAAGATTATCGTAGGAAATGCATATCTCAGCTGCAAACCCAACGAAACCGCAGATATCGCAGTTTCCGCATATCAAACGCACTGTGGAGTGCTGGAACACAGGAAGCGGGTTATTTCGCATTAAATAGCAGTAATCCAGCGATTTGGGTGTTTTTGCACACATGTCACAGATGAAACTCGAAGATTATCACTGAAAATGCATATCTCAGCAAGAAACCCCACGAAAACGAAGATATCACAGTTTCCGAATGTCAAGCGCACTGTGGAGTGCTGAAAACTCCAGGAAACGTGTTTTCCGCATTCAATAGCACGTGAACAGCGGTTTCGGTGATTCTGCACACTTGTCACAGATGAATCATGAAGATTATCACTGAGAATGCATATTTCAGCTGGAAACCCAACGAAAGCGAAGATATCGCAGTTTCCGCATATCAAACGCACTGTGGAGTGCTGAAAACACCAGAAAACGTGTTTTTCACATCAAATAGCACGACAACAGTGATTTCGGTAATTCTGCATCCTTCTCACAGAAGAATATCCAAGATTATCGTAGAAAATGCATATCACAGCCGGAAAACCCACGAAAACGAAGATATCGCAGTTTCCGCATGTCAAACGCACTGTGGAGTGCTGGAACGCAAGAAACGTGTTATTTCGCACGAAATAGCACGAAAACAGCGATTTTGGTGATTCTGCATCCTTCTCACAGAAGAATATCCAAGATTATCGTAGAAAATACATGTCTCAGCTGGAAACCCCACGAAAACGAAGAGATCGCAGTTTCCGCATACCAAACGCACTGTGGAGTGCTGAAAACACCAGAAAACGTGTTTTTCGCATTAAATAGCACGAAAACAGCGATTTTGGTGATTCTGCATCCATCTCACAGAAGAATATCCAAGATTATCGTAGAAAATACATGTCTCAGCTAGAAACCCCAAAAAACGAAGATATCGCAGTTTCCGCATACCAAACGCACTGTGGAGTGCTGAAAACACCAGAAAACGTGTTTTTCACATTAAATAGCACGACAACAGCGATTTCGGTGATTCTGCACACTTGTCACAGAGGAATCATGAAGATTAACACTGAGAATGCATATTTCAGCTGGAAACCCCACGAAAACGAAGATATCGCAGTTTCCGCATACCAAACGCACTGTGGAGTGCTGAAAACACCAGAAAACGTGTTTTTCGCATTAAATAGCACGACAACAGCGATTTCGGTGTTTCTGCACACTTGTCACAGAAGAATCATGAAGATTATCACCGAAAATGCTTATCTCAGCTGGAAACCCAACGAAACCGAAGTTATCGCAGTTTCCGCATATCAAACGCACTGTGGAGTGCTGAGCACACCAGAAAACGTGTTTTTCGCATAAAATAGCACGACAACAGCGATTTCGGTGATTCTGCACACTTGTCACAGAAGAATCATGAAGATTATCACCGAAAATGCATATCTCAGCTGGAAACCCAACGAAACCGAAGTTATCGCAGTTTCCGCATATCACACGCGCTGTGGAGAGCTGAAAACACCAGAAAACTTGTTTTTCGCATTCAGTAGTACGATAACAGCAATTTCGGTGATTCTGCACACTTGTCACAGCAGAATCATGAAGATTATCACTGATAATGCATATCTCAGCTGGAAACCCAACGAAACCGGAGATATCGCAGTTTCCGCATATCAAACGCACTGTGGAGTGCTGAAGACACCAGAATACGTGTTTCTCGTTTTCAATAGCACGAAAACAGTGATTTCGGTGGTTCTGCATACCTCTCACAGAAGAATATCCAAGATTATCGTAGAAAATACATATCTCAGCTGGAAACCCAACGAAACCGGAGATATCGCAGTTTCCGCATATCAAACGCACTGTGGAGTGCTGAAGACACCAGAATACGTGTTTCTCGTTTTCAATAGCACGAAAACAGTGATTTCGGTGGTTCTGCATACCTCTCACAGAAGAATATCCAAGATTATCGTAGAAAATACATGTCTCAGATGGAAACCCCACGAAAGCGAAGGTATCATGGTTTCCGCATTTCAAACGCACTGTGGAGTGCTGAAAATACCAGGAAACGTGATTTTCGCATTCAATAGCACGAGAACAGCTTTTTCTGTGATTCTGCACACTTGTCACAGAAGAATCATGAAGACTATCACTGAAAATGCATATCTCAGCTGAAAACCCCACGAAAACGAAGATATCGCAGTTTCCGCATATCACACGCGCAGTGGAGAGCTGAAAACACCAGAAAACTGGTTTTTCGCATTCAGTAGTACGATAACAGCGATTTCGGTGATTCTGCACACTTGTCACAGCAGAATCATGAAGATTATCACTGATAATGCATATCTCTGCTGGAAACCCAACGAAACCGGAGATATCGCAGTTTCCGCATATCAAACGCACTGTGGAGTGCTGAAAATTCCAGAAAACGTGCTTTTCGCATTCAATAGCACGAAAACAGCGATTTCTGTGATTCTGCATCCTTCTCACAGAAGGCTATCCAAGATTATCGCAGAAAATGCATATCTCAGCTGCAAACCGCACGATGACATTGATATCGCTGTAGCCGTATGTCAAACGCACTGTGGACTGCTGAAAACACCAGAAAACGTGTTTTTCGCTTTCAATAGCACGAAAACAGCGATTTCGGTGATTCTGCATACTTCTCACAGAAGAATATCCAAGATTATCGTAGCAAATGCATCTCTCAGCTGGAAGCCCCACGAAAACGAAGATATCGCAGTTTACCCAAATCAAACGCACTGTGGACTGCTGAAAACACCAGAAAACGCGTTTTTCGCATTCAATAGCACGAACGCAGCGACATGGGTGATTCTGCATACTTCTTACAGAAGAATATCCAAAATTGTCGTTGAAAATGTATGTCGCAGCTGGAAACCCCATGAAAACGAAGATATCGCAGTTTCCGCATTTCAAACGCACTGTGGAGTGCTGAAAATACCAGGAAACGTGCTTTTCGCATTCCATAGCACGAAAACAGCGATTTCTGTGATTCTGCACACTTGTCACTGAAGAATCATGAAGATTATCACTGAAAATGCATATCTCAGCTGGAAACCCAACGAAACCGGAGATATCGCAGTTTCCGCATATCAAACGCACTGTGGAGTGCTGAAAACACCAGAAACGTGTTTTTCACATCAAATAGCACGACAACAGCGATTTCGGTAATTCTGCATCCTTCTCACAGAAGAATATCCAAGATTATCGTAGAAAATGCATATCTCAGCTGGAAAACCTACGAAAACGACGATATCGCAGCTTCCGCATTTCAAACGCACTGTGGAGTGCTGAAAACACCAGAAAACGTGTTTTTCACATCAAATAGCACGACAACAGCGATTTCAGTAATTCTGCATCCTTCTCACAGAAGAATATCCAAGATTATCGTAGGAAATGCATATCTCAGCTGCAAACCCAACGAAACCGCAGATATCGCAGTTTCCGCATATCAAACGCACTGTGGAGTGCTGGAACACAGGAAGCGGGTTATTTCGCATTAAATAGCAGTAATCCAGCGATTTGGGTGTTTTTGCACACATGTCACAGATGAAACTCGAAGATTATCACTGAAAATGCATATCTCAGCAAGAAACCCCACGAAAACGAAGATATCACAGTTTCCGAATGTCAAGCGCACTGTGGAGTGCTGAAAACTCCAGGAAACGTGTTTTCCGCATTCAATAGCACGTGAACAGCGGTTTCGGTGATTCTGCACACTTGTCACAGATGAATCATGAAGATTATCACTGAGAATGCATATTTCAGCTGGAAACCCAACGAAAGCGAAGATATCGCAGTTTCCGCATATCAAACGCACTGTGGAGTGCTGAAAACACCAGAAAACGTGTTTTTCACATCAAATAGCACGACAACAGTGATTTCGGTAATTCTGCATCCTTCTCACAGAAGAATATCCAAGATTATCGTAGAAAATGCATATCACAGCCGGAAAACCCACGAAAACGAAGATATCGCAGTTTCCGCATGTCAAACGCACTGTGGAGTGCTGGAACGCAAGAAACGTGTTATTTCGCACGAAATAGCACGAAAACAGCGATTTTGGTGATTCTGCATCCTTCTCACAGAAGAATATCCAAGATTATCGTAGAAAATACATGTCTCAGCTGGAAACCCCACGAAAACGAAGAGATCGCAGTTTCCGCATACCAAACGCACTGTGGAGTGCTGAAAACACCAGAAAACGTGTTTTTCGCATTAAATAGCACGAAAACAGCGATTTTGGTGATTCTGCATCCTTCTCACAGAAGAATATCCAAGATTATCGTAGAAAATACATGTCTCAGCTAGAAACCCCAAAAAACGAAGATATCGCAGTTTCCGCATACCAAACGCACTGTGGAGTGCTGAAAACACCAGAAAACGTGTTTTTCACATTAAATAGCACGACAACAGCGATTTCGGTGATTCTGCACACTTGTCACAGAGGAATCATGAAGATTAACACTGAGAATGCATATTTCAGCTGGAAACCCCACGAAAACGAAGATATCGCAGTTTCCGCATACCAAACGCACTGTGGAGTGCTGAAAACACCAGAAAACGTGTTTTTCGCATTAAATAGCACGACAACAGCGATTTCGGTGTTTCTGCACACTTGTCACAGAAGAATCATGAAGATTATCACCGAAAATGCTTATCTCAGCTGGAAACCCAACGAAACCGAAGTTATCGCAGTTTCCGCATATCAAACGCACTGTGGAGTGCTGAGCACACCAGAAAACGTGTTTTTCGCATAAAATAGCACGACAACAGCGATTTCGGTGATTCTGCACACTTGTCACAGAAGAATCATGAAGATTATCACCGAAAATGCATATCTCAGCTGGAAACCCAACGAAACCGAAGTTATCGCAGTTTCCGCATATCAAACGCACTGTGGGGTGCTGGAACACAAGAAGCGTGTTATTTCGCATTAAAAAGCAGTTAGCGTGCGATTTCGGTGATTATGCACACTTGTCACAGAAGAATCCCGATGATTATCACTGAAAATACATATCTCAGCTAGAAACCCCACGAAATTGAATATATCGCAGTTTCCGCAAGTCAAGCGCACTGTGGAGTGCTGAAAACTCCAGGAAATGTGTTTTCCGCATTCAATAGCACGAGAACAGCGATTTCGGGGATTCTGCACACTTGTCACAGAACAATCATGAAGATTAACACTGAGAATGCATATTTCAGCTGGAAACCCAACAAAACCGAAGATATCGCAGTTTCCGCACTTTAAACGCACTGTGAAGTGCTGAAAACACCAGAAAACGTGTTTTTCGCATTCAATAGCTCGAAAACAGCGATTTTGGTGATTCTGCATACTTCTCACAGAAGAATCATGAAGATTATCACTGAAAATGCATATCTCAGCTGGAAACCCAACGAAACCGGAGATATCGCAGTTTCCGCATATCAAACGCACTGTGGAGTGCTGAAAACACCAGAAAACGTGTTTTTCGCATTAAATAGCTCGAAAACAGCGATTTTGGTGATTCTGCACACTTGTCACAGAAGAATCATGAAGATTATCACTGAAAATGCATATCTCAGCTAGAAACCCCACGAAATTGAAGATATCGCAGTTTCCGCAAGTCAAGCGCACTGTGGAGTGCTGAAAACTCCAGGACACGTGTTTTCCGCATTCAATAGCACGAGAACAGCGATATCGGGGATTCTGCACACTTGTCACAGAAGAATCATGAAGATTAACACTGAAAATGCATATGTCAGCTGGAAACACAACGAAATCGAAGATATCGCTGTATCCGCATGTCAAACGCACTGTGGAGTGCTGAAAACACCAGAAAACGTGTTTTTCGCATTCAATAGCACGAGAACAGCGATATCGGGGATTCTGCACACTTGTCACAGAAGAATCATGAAGATTAACACTGAAAATGCATATGTCAGCTGGAAACACAACGAAACCGAAGATATCGCTTTATCCGCATGTCAAATGCACTGTGGAGTGCTGAAAACACCAGGAAACGTGCTTTTCGCATTCCATAGCACGAAAACAGCGATTTCTGTGATTCTGCACACTTGTCACAGAAGAATCATGAAGACTATCACTGATAATGCATATCTCAGCTGGAAACCCAACGAAACCGGAGATATCGCAGTTTCCGCATGTCAAACGCACTGTGGAGTGCTGGAACGCAAGAAACGTGTTATTTCGCACTAAATAGCACGAAAACAGCGATTTCGGTGAATCTGCATCCTTCTCACAGAAGAATATCCAAGATTATCGTAGAAAATGCATATCTCAGCAGAAAACCCCACGAAAACGAGGATATCGCAGTTTCCGCATGTCAAGCGCACTGTGGAGTGCTGAAAACACCAGAAAACGTGTTTTCACATCAAATAGCACAACAGCAGCGATTTCGGTAATTCTGCATCCTTCTCACAGAACAATATCCAAGATTATCGTAGAAAATAAATATCTCAGCTGGAAAACCCACGAAAACGAAGATATCGCAGTTTCCGCATTTCAAACGCACTGTGGAGTGCTGAAAACACCAGAAAACGTGTTTTTCGCTTTCAGTAGCACGAAGACAGCGATATCGGTGAATCTGCATACTTCTCACAGAAGAATATCCAAGATTATCGTAGAAAATATATGTCTCAGCTGGAAACCCCACGAAAACGAAGATATCGCAGTTTCCGCATACCAAACGCACTGTGGAGTGCTGAAAACACCAGAAAACGTGTTTTTCGCATTAAATAGCACGACAGCAGCGATTTCGGTGATTCTGCACACTTGTCACAGTGGAATCAAGAAGATTAACACTGAGAATGCATATTTCAGCTGGAAACCCAACGAATCGAAGATATCGCAGTTTCCGCACTTTAAACGCACTATGGAGTGCTGAAAACACCAGAAAACGTGTTTTTCGCATTCAATAGCTCGAAAACAGCGATTTTGGTGATTCTGCACACTTGTCACAGAGGAATCATGAAGATTAACACTGAGAATGCATATTTCAGCTGGAAACCCAACGAATCGAAGATATCGCAGTTTCCGCACTTTAAACGCACTGTGGAGTGCTGAAAACACCAGAAAACGTGATTTTCGCATTCAATAGCTCGAAAACAGCGATTTTGGTGATTCTGCACACTTGTCACAGAGGAATCATGAAGATTAACACTGAGAATGCATATTTCAGCTGGAAACCCAACGAATCGAAGATATCGCAGTTTCCGCATTTCAAACGCACTGTGGAGTGCTGAACATACCAGGAAACGTGCTTTTCGCATTCAATAGCACGAAAACAGCTTTTTCTGTGATTCTGCACACTTGTCACAGAAGAATCATGAAGACTATCACTGAAAATGCATATCTCAGCTGAAAACCCAACGAAACCGAAGATATCGCAGTTTGCGCATATCAAACACACTGTGAAGTGCTGAAAATACCAGAAAACGTGTTTTTCGCATTCAATAGCACGAAAACAGCGAATTCGGTTATTCTGCACACTTGTCACAGCAGAATCATGAAGATTATCACTGATAATGCATATCTCAGCTGGAAACCCAACGAAACCGGAGATATCGCAGTTTCCGCATATCAAACGCACTGTGGAGTGCTGAAAACACCAGAAAACGTGTTTTTCGCATCAAATAGCACGACAACAGCGATTTCGGTAATTCTGCATCCTTCTCACAGAAGAATATTCAAGATTATCGTAGAAAATATATGTCTCAGCTGGAAACCCCACGAAAACGAAGATATCGCAGTTTCCGCATATCACACGCGCAGTGGAGAGCTGAAAACACCAGAAAACGTGTTTTTCGCATTCAGTAGTACGATAACAGCGATTTCGGTGTTTCTGCACACTTGTCACAGCAGAATCATGAAGATTATCACTGATAATGCATATCTCAGCTGGAAACCCAACGAAACCGGAGATATCGCAGTTTCCGCATATCAAACGCACTGTGGAGTGCTGAAAATTCCAGAAAACGTGCTTTTCGCATTCAATAGCACGAAAACAGCGATTTCTGTGATTCTGCATCCTTCTCACAGAAGGCTATCCAAGATTATCGCAGAAAATGCATATCTCAGCTGCAAACCGCACGATGACATTGATATCGCTGTAGCCGTATGTCAAACGCACTGTGGACTGCTGAAAACACCAGAAAACGTGTTTTTCGCTTTCAATAGCACGAAAACAGCGATTTCGGTGATTCTGCATACTTCTCACAGAAGAATATCCAAGATTATCGTAGCAAATGCATCTCTCAGCTGGAAGCCCCACGAAAACGAAGATATCGCAGTTTCCCCAAATCAAACGCACTGTGGACTGCTGAAAACACCAGAAAACGCGTTTTTCGCATTCAATAGCACGAACGCAGCGATATGGGTGATTCTGCATACTTCTTACAGAAGAATATCCAAAATTGTCGTTGAAAATGTATGTCGCAGCTGGAAACCCCACGAAAACGAAGATATCGCAGTTTCCGCATTTCAAACGCACTGTGGAGTGCTGAAAGTACCAGGAAACGTGCTTTTCGCATTCCATAGCACGAAAACAGCGATTTCTGTGATTCTGCACACTTGTCACAGAAGAATCATGAAGACTATCACTGAAAATGCATATCTCAGCTGAAAACCCAACGAAACCGAAGATATCGCAGTTTCCGCATATCAAACACACTGTGAAGTGCTGAAAATACCAGAAAACGTGTTTTACACATCAAATAGCACGACAACAGCGATTTCGGTAATTCTGCATCCTTCTCACAGAAGAATATCCAAGATTATCGTAGAAAATGCATATCTCAGCTGGAAAACCTACGAAAACGACGATATCGCAGCTTCCGCATTTCAAACGCACTGTGGAGTGCTGAAAACACCAGAAAACGTGTTTTTCACATCAAATAGCACGACAACAGCGATTTCAGTAATTCTGCATCCTTCTCACAGAAGAATATCCACGATTGGCGTTGAAAATGTATGTCGCTGCAGGAAACCCCACGAAAACGAAGATATCGCAGTTTCCGCATTTCAAACGCACTTTGAAGTGCTGCAAATACCAGAAAACGTGTTTTTCGCATTCAATAGCACGAAAACAGCGATTCCGGCGATTCTGCATGCCTCTCACTGAAGAATATCCAAGATTATCGTAGAAAATGCATATCTCAGCTGGAAAACCTACGAAAACGACGATATCGCAGCTTCCGCATTTCAAACGCACTGTGGAGTGCTGAAAACACCAGAAAACGTGTTTTTCACATCAAATAGCACGACAACAGCGATTTCAGTAATTCTGCATCCTTCTCACAGAAGAATATCCACGATTGGCGTTGAAAATGTATGTCGCTGCAGGAAACCCCACGAAAACGAAGATATCGCAGTTTCCGCATTTCAAACGCACTTTGAAGTGCTGCAAATACCAGAAAACGTGTTTTTCGCATTCAATAGCACGAAAACAGCGAATTCGGTTATTATGCATCCTTCTCACAGAAGAATATTCAAGATTATCGTAGAAAATGCATGTCTCAGCTGGAAACACCACGTAAACGAAGATATCGCAGTTTCCGCATGTCAAGCGCACTGTGGAGTGCTGAAAACACCGGAAAACGTGTTTTTCGCATTCAATAGCACGAAAACAGCGATTCCGGCGATTCTGCATGCCTCTCACTGAAGAATATCCAACATTATCGTAGAAAATGCATATATCAGCTGAAAACCCCACGAAAATGAGGATATCGTAGTTTCCGCATGTCAAGCGCACTGTGGAGTGCTGAAAACACCAGAAAATGTGTTTTTCGCATTAAATAGCACGACCGGAGCGATTTCGGTGATCCTGCACACTTGTCACAGAAGAATCATGAAGATTATCACTGAAAATGCATATCTCAGCTGGAAACCCAACGAAACCGGAGATATCGCAGTTTCCGCATATCAAACGCACTGTGGAGTGCTGAAAACACCAGAAACGTGTTTTACACATCAAATAGCACGACAACAGCGATTTCGGTAATTCTGCATCCTTCTCACAGAAGAATATCCAAGATTATCGTAGAAAATGCATATCTCAGCTGGAAAACCTACGAAAACGACGATATCGCAGCTTCCGCATTTCAAACGCACTGTGGTGTGCTGAAAACACCAGAAAACGTGTTTTTCACATCAAATAGCACGACAACAGCGATTTCAGTAATTCTGCATCCTTCTCACAGAAGAATATCCAAGATTATCGTAGGAAATGCATATCTCAGCTGCAAACCCAACGAAACCGCAGATATCGCAGTTTCCGCATATCAAACGCACTGTGGAGTGCTGGAACACAGGAAGCGGGTTATTTCGCATTAAATAGCAGTAATCCAGCGATTTGGGTGTTTTTGCACACAGGTCACAGATGAAACTCGAAGATTATCACTGAAAATGCATATCTCAGCTAGAAACCCCACGAAAACGAAGATATCACAGTTTCCGCATGTCAAGCGCACTGTGGAGTGCTGAAAACTCCAGGAAACGCGTTTTCCGCATTCAATAGCACGAGAACAGTGATTTCCGTAATTCTGCATCCTTCTCGCAGAAGAATATCCAAGATTATCGTAGAAAATGCATATCTCAGCCGGAAAACCCACGAAAACGAAGATATCGCAGTTTCCGCATGTCAAACGCACTGTGGAGTGCTGGAACGCAAGAAACGTGTTATTTCGCACGAAATAGCACGAAAACAGCGATTCCGGCGATTCTGCATGCCTCTCACTGAAGAATATCCAACATTATCGTAGAAAATGCATATATCAGCTGAAAACCCCACGAAAATGAGGATATCGTAGTTTCCGCATGTCAAGCGCACTGTGGAGTGCTGAAAACACCAGAAAATGTGTTTTTCGCATTAAATAGCACGACCGGAGCGATTTCGGTGATCCTGCACACTTGTCACAGAAGAATCATGAAGATTATCACCGAAAATGCATATCTCAGCTGGAAACCCAACGAAACCGAAGTTATCGCAGTTTCCGCATATCAAACGCACTGTGGAGTGCTGAAAACACCAGAAACGTGTTTTACACATCAAATAGCACGACAACAGCGATTTCGGTAATTCTGCATCCTTCTCACAGAAGAATATCCAAGATTATCGTAGAAAATGCATATCTCAGCTGGAAAACCTACGAAAACGACGATATCGCAGCTTCCGCATTTCAAACGCACTGTGGAGTGCTGAAAACACCAGAAAACGTGATTTTCACATCAAATAGCACGACAACAGCGATTTCAGTAATTCTGCATCCTTCTCACAGAAGAATATCCAAGATTATCGTAGAAAATACATGTCTCAGCTAGAAACCCAACGAAAACGAGGATATCGCAGTTTCCGCATACCAAACGCACTGTGGAGTGCTGAAAACACCAGAAAACGTGTTTTTCGCATTAAAAAGCACGACAAGAGCGATTTCGGTGATTCTGCACACTTGTCACAGAGGAATCATGAAGATTAACACTGAGAATGCATATTTCAGCTGGAAACCCAACGAATCGAAGATATCGCAGTTTCCGCACTTTAAACGCACTGTGGAGTGCTGAAAACACCAGAAAACGTGTTTTTCGCATTCAATAGCTCGAAAACAGCGATTTTGGTGATTCTGCACACTTGTCACAGAAGAATCGTGAAGATTATCACTGAAAATGCATATCTCAGATGGAAACCCAACGTAACCGGAGATATCGCAGTTTCCGCATATCAAACGCACTGTGGAGTGCTGAAAACACCAGAAAACGTGTTTTTCGCATTAAATAGCTCGAAAGCAGCGATTTTGGTGATTCTGCACACTTGTCACAGAAGAATCATGAAGATTATCATTGAAAATGCATATGTCAGCTGGAAACACAACGAAACCGAAGATATCGCTGTATCCGCATGTCAAACGCACTGTGGAGTGCTGAAAACACCAGAAAACGTGTTTTTCGCTTTCAGTAGCACGAAGACAGCGATTTCGGTGAATCTGCATACTTCTCACAGAAGAATATCCAAGATTATCGTAGAAAATACATGTCTCAGCTGGAAACCCCACGAAAACGAAGATATCGCAGTTTCCGCATACCAAACGCACTGTGGAGTGCTGAAAACACCAGAAAACGTGTTTTTCGCATTAAATAGCACGACAACAGCGATTTCGGTGATTCTGCACACTTGTCACAGAGGAATCATGAAGATTATCACTGAGAATGCATATTTCAGCTAGAAACCCAACGAAACCGGAGATATCGCAGTTTCCGCATACTAAACGCACTGTGGAGTGCTGAAAACACCAGAAAACGTGTTTTTCGCATTAAATAGCACGACAACAGCGATTTCGGTGATTCTGCACACTTGTCACAGAAGAATCATGAAGATTATCACTGAGAATGCATATTTCAGCTAGAAACCCAACGAAACCGAAGATATCGCAGTTTCTGCACTTTAAACGCACTGTGGAGTGCTGAAAACACCAGAAAACGTGTTTTTCGCATTCAATAGCTCGAAAACAGCGATTTTGGTGATTCTGCACACTTGTCACAGAAGAATCATGAAGATTGTCCCTGAGAATGCATATTTCAGCTAGAAACCCAACGAAACCGAAGTTATCGCAGTTTCCGCACTTTAAACGCACTGTGGAGTGCTGAAAACACCAGAAAACGTGTTTTTCGCATTAAATAGCACAACAACAGCGATTTCGGTGATTCTGCACACTTGTCACAGAAGAATCATGAAGATTAACACTGAGAATGCATATTTCAGCTGGAAACCCAACAAAACCGAAGAGATCGCAGTTTCCGCACTTTAAACGCACTGTGGAGTGCTGAAAACACCAGAAAACGTGTTTTTCGCATTCAATAGCTCGAAAACAGCGATTTTGGTGATTCTGCACCCTTTGCACAGAAGAATCATGAAGATTATCACTGAAAATGCATATCTCAGCTGGAAACCCAACGAAACCGGAGATATCGCAGTTTCCGCATGTCAAACGCACTGTGGAGTGCTGGAACGCAAGAAACCTGTTATTTCGCACTAAATAGCACGAAAACAGCGATTTCGGTGAATCTGCATCCTTCTCACAGAAGAATATCCAAGATTATCGTAGAAAATGCATATCTCAGCTGAAAACCCCACGAAATCGAGGATATCGCGGTTTCCGCATGTCAAGCGCACTGTGGAGTGCTGAAAACACCAGTAAACGTGTTTTTCGCATTAAATAGCACGACCAGAACGATTTCGGTGATTCTGCACACTTGTCACAGAAGAATCATGAAGATTATCACGGAAAATGCATATCTCAGCTGGAAACCCAACGAAACCGAAGATATCGCAGTTTCCGCACTTTAAACGCACTGTGGAGTGCTGAAAACACCAGAAAACGTGTTTTCACATCAAATAGCACAACAGCAGCGATTTCGGTAATTCTGCATCCTTCTCACAGAGCAATATCCAAGATTATCGTAGAAAATAAATATCTCAGCTGGAAAACCCACGAAAACGAAGATATCGCAGTTTCCGCATTTCAAACGCACTGTGGAGTGCTGAAAACACCAGAAAACGTGTTTTTCGCTTTCAGTAGCACGAAGACAGCGATTTCGGTGAATCTGCATACTTCTCACAGAAGAATATCCAAGATTATCGTAGAAAATACATGTCTCAGCTGGAATCCCCACGAAAACGAAGATATCGCAGTTTCCGCATACCAAACGCACTGTGGAGTGCTGAAAACACCAGAAAAGGTTTTTTTCGCATTAAATAGCACGACAACAGCGATTTCGGTGATTCTACACACTTGTCACAGAAGAATCATGAAGATTATCACTGAGAATGCATATTTCAGCTAGAAACCCAACGAAACCGAAGATATCGCAGTTTCCGCACTTTAAACGCACTGTGGAGTGCTGAAAACACCAGAAAACGTGTTTTTCGCATTCAATAGCTCGAAAACAGCGATTTTGGTGATTCTGCACACTTGTCACAGAAGAATCATGAAGATTATCACTGAAAATGCATAACACAGCTGGAAACCCAACGAAACCGGAGATATCGCAGTTTCCGCATATCAAACGCACTGTGGAGTGCTGAAAACACCAGAAACCGTGTTTTTCGCATTCAATAGCTCGAAAACAGAGATTTTGGTGATTCTGCACACTTGTCACAGAAGAATCATGAAGATTATCACTGAGAATGCATATTTCAGCTAGAAACCCAACGAAACCGAAGATATCGCAGTTTCCGCACTTTAAACGCACTGTGGAGTGCTGAAAACACCAGAAAACGTGTTTTTCGCATTCAATAGCTCGAAAACAGCGATTTTGGTGATTCTGCACACTTGTCACAGATGAATCATGAAGATTATCACTGAAAATGCATAACTCAGCCGAAAACCCAACGAAACCGGAGATATCGCAGTTTCCGCATATCAAACGCACTGTGGAGTGCTGAAAACACCAGAAAACGTGTTTTTCGCATTCAATAGCTCGAAAACAGCGATTTTGGTGATTCTGCACACTTGTCACAGAAGAATCATGAAGATTATCACTGAAAATGCATAACTCAGCCGAAAACCCAACGAAACCGGAGATATCGCAGTTTCCGCATACCAAACGCACTGTGGAGTGCTGAAAACACCAGAAAACGTGTTTTTCGCATTAAATAGCACGACAACAGCGATTTCGGTGATTCTGCACACTTGTCACAGAAGAATCATGAAGATTATCACTGAGAATGCATATTTCAGCTAGAAAACCAACGAAACCGAAGATATCGCAGTTTCCGCAATTTAAACGCACTGTGGAGTGCTGAAAACACCAGAAAACGTGTTTTTCGCATTCAATAGCTCGAAAACAGCGATTTTGGTGATTCTGCACACTTGTCACAGAAGAATCATGAAGAGCATCACTGAGAATGCATATTTCAGCTAGAAACCCAACGAAACCGGAGATATCGCAGTTTCCGCATATCAAACGCACTGTGGAGTGCTGAAAACACCAGAAAACGTGTTTTTCGCATTAAATAGCCCGACAACAGCGATTTCGGTGATTCTGCACACTTGTCACAGAAGAATCATGAAGAGTATCACTGAGAATGCATATTTCAGCTAGAAACCCAACGAAACCGGAGATATCGCAGTTTCCGCATGTCAAACGCACTGTGGAGTGCTGAAAACACCAGAAAACGTGTTTTTCGCTTTCAGTAGCACGAAAACAGCGATTTCGGTGAATCTGCATACTTCTCACAGAAGAATATCCAAGATTATCGTAGAAAATACATGTCTCAGCTGGAATCCCCACGAAAACGAAGATATCGCAGTTTCCGCATACCAAACGCACTGTGGAGTGCTGAAAACACCAGAAAACGTTTTTTTCGCATTAAATAGCACGACAACAGCGATTTCGGTGATTCTACACACTTGTCACAGAAGAATCATGAAGATTATCACTGAGAATGCATATTTCAGCTAGAAACCCAACGAAACCGAAGATATCGCAGTTTCCGCACTTTAAACGCACCGTGGAGTGCTGAAAACACCAGAAACCGTGTTTTTCGCATTCAATAGCTCGAAAACAGAGATTTTGGTGATTCTGCACACTTGTCACAGAAGAATCATGAAGATTATCACTGAGAATGCATATTTCAGCTAGAAACCCAACGAAACCGAAGATATCGCAGTTTCCGCATTTTAAACGCACTGTGGAGTGCTGAAAACACCAGAAAACGTGTTTTTCGCATTCAATAGCTCGAAAACAGCGATTTTGGTGATTCTGCACACTTGTCACAGATGAATCAGGAAGATTATCACTGAAAATGCATAACTCAGCCGAAAACCCAACGAAACCGGAGATATCGCAGTTTCCGCATATCAAACGCACTGTGGAGTGCTGAAAACACCAGAAAACGTGTTTTTCGCATTCAATAGCTCGAAAACAGCGATTTTGGTGATTCTGCACACTTGTCACAGAAGAATCATGAAGATTATCACTGAAAATGCATAACTCAGCCGAAAACCCAACGAAACCGGAGATATCGCAGTTTCCGCATACCAAACGCACTGTGGAGTACTGAAAACACCAGAAAACGTGTTTTTCGCATTAAATAGCACGACAACAGCGATTTCGGTGATTGTGCACACTTGTCACAGAAGAATCATGAAGATTATCACTGAGAATGCATATTTCAGCTAGAAACCCAACGAAACCGAAGATATCGCAGTTTCCGCAATTTAAACGCACTGTGGAGTGCTGAAAACACCAGAAAACGTGTTTTTCGCATTCAATAGCTCGAAAACAGCGATTTTGGTGATTCTGCACACTTGTCACAGAAGAATCATGAAGATTATCACTGAGAATGCATATTTCAGCTAGAAACCCAACGAAACCGAAGATACCGCAGTTTCCGCACTTTAAACGCACTGTGGAGTGCTGAAAACACCAGAAAACGTGTTATTCGCATTCAATAGCTCGAAATCAGCGATTTTGGTGATTCTGCACACTTGTCACAGAAGAATCATGAAGATTATCACTGAAAATGCATATTTCAGCTAGAAACCCAACGAAACCGAAGTTATCGCAGTTTCCGCACTTTAAACGCACTGTGGAGTGCTGAAAACACCAGAAAACGTGTTTTTCGCATTCAATAGCTCGAAAACAGCGATTTTGGTGATTCTGCACACTTGTCACAGAAGAATCATGAAGATTATCACGGAAAATGCATATCTCAGCTGGAAACCAAACGAAACCGAAGATATCGCTGTATCCGCATGTCAAACGCACTGTGGAGTGCTGAAAACACCAGAAAACGTGTTTTTCGCTGTCAGTAGCACGAAAACAGCGATTTCGGTGAATCTGCATACTTCTCACAGAAGAATATCCAAGATTATCGTAGAAAATACATGTCTCAGCTGGAATCCCCACGAAAACGAAGATATCGCAGTTTCCGCATACCAAACGCACTGTGGAGTGCTGAAAACACCAGAAAACGTGTTTTTCGCATTAAATAGCACGACAACAGCGATTTCGGTGATTCTGCACACTTGTCACAGAAGAATCATGAAGATTATCACTGAGAATGCATATTTCAGCTAGAAACCCAACGAAACCGAAGATATCGCAGTTTCCGCACTTTAAACGCACTGTGGAGTGCTGAAAACACCAGAAAACGTGTTTTTCGCATTCAATAGCTCGAAAACAGCGATTTTGGTGATTCTGCATACTTGTCACAGAAGAATCATGAAGATTATCACTGAGAATGCATATTTCAGCTAGACACCCAACGAAACCGAAGTTATCGCAGTTTCCGCACTTTAAACGCACTGTGGAGTGCTGAAAACACCAGAAAACGTGTTTTTCGCATTCAATAGTACGAAAACAGCGATTTTGGTGATTCTGCACACTTGTCACAGAAGAATCATGAAGATTATCACTGAAAATGCATAACACAGCTGGAAACCCAACGAAACCGGAGATATCGCAGTTTCCGCATATCAAACGCACTGTGGAGTGCTGAAAACACCAGAAAACGTGTTTTTCGCATTAAATAGCTCGAAAACAGCGATTTTGGTGATTCTGCACACTTGTCACAGAAGAATATCCAAGATTATCGTAGAAAATACATGTCTCAGCTAGAAACCCCACGAAATTGAAGATATCGAAGTTTCCGCAAGTCAAGCGCACTGTGGAGTGCTGAAAACTCCAGGAAACTTGTTTTCCGCATTCAATAGCACGAGAACAGCGATTTCGGTGATTCTGCACACTTGTCACAGAAGAATCATGAAGAGTATCACTGAGAATGCATATTTCAGCTAGAAACCCAACGAAACCGGAGATATCGCAGTTTCCGCATGTCAAACGCACTGTGGAGTGCTGAAAACACCAGAAAACGTGTTTTTCGCTTTCAGTAGCACGAAAACAGCGATTTCGGTGAATCTGCATACTTCTCACAGAAGAATATCCAAGATTATCGTAGAAAATACATGTCTCAGCTGGAATCCCCACGAAAACGAAGATATCGCAGTTTCCGCATACCAAACGCACTGTGGAGTGCTGAAAACACCAGAAAACGTTTTTTTCGCATTAAATAGCACGACAACAGCGATTTCGGTGATTCTACACACTTGTCACAGAAGAATCATGAAGATTATCACTGAGAATGCATATTTCAGCTAGAAACCCAACGAAACCGAAGATATCGCAGTTTCCGCACTTTAAACGCACCGTGGAGTGCTGAAAACACCAGAAACCGTGTTTTTCGCATTCAATAGCTCGAAAACAGAGATTTTGGTGATTCTGCACACTTGTCACAGAAGAATCATGAAGATTATCACTGAGAATGCATATTTCAGCTAGAAACCCAACGAAACCGAAGATATCGCAGTTTCCGCATTTTAAACGCACTGTGGAGTGCTGAAAACACCAGAAAACGTGTTTTTCGCATTCAATAGCTCGAAAACAGCGATTTTGGTGATTCTGCACACTTGTCACAGATGAATCAGGAAGATTATCACTGAAAATGCATAACTCAGCCGAAAACCCAACGAAACCGGAGATATCGCAGTTTCCGCATATCAAACGCACTGTGGAGTGCTGAAAACACCAGAAAACGTGTTTTTCGCATTCAATAGCTCGAAAACAGCGATTTTGGTGATTCTGCACACTTGTCACAGAAGAATCATGAAGATTATCACTGAAAATGCATAACTCAGCCGAAAACCCAACGAAACCGGAGATATCGCAGTTTCCGCATACCAAACGCACTGTGGAGTACTGAAAACACCAGAAAACGTGTTTTTCGCATTAAATAGCACGACAACAGCGATTTCGGTGATTGTGCACACTTGTCACAGAAGAATCATGAAGATTATCACTGAGAATGCATATTTCAGCTAGAAACCCAACGAAACCGAAGATATCGCAGTTTCCGCAATTTAAACGCACTGTGGAGTGCTGAAAACACCAGAAAACGTGTTTTTCGCATTCAATAGCTCGAAAACAGCGATTTTGGTGATTCTGCACACTTGTCACAGTAGAATCATGAAGATTATCACTGAGAATGCATATTTCAGCTAGAAACCCAACGAAACCGAAGATACCGCAGTTTCCGCACTTTAAACGCACTGTGGAGTGCTGAAAACACCAGAAAACGTGTTATTCGCATTCAATAGCTCGAAATCAGCCATTTTGGTGATTCTGCACACTTGTCACAAAAGAATCATGAAGATTATCACTGAAAATGCATATTTCAGCTAGAAACCCAACGAAACCGAAGTTATCGCAGTTTCCGCACTTTAAACGCACTGTGGTGTGCTGAAAACACCAGAAAACGTGTTTTTCGCATTCAATAGCTCGAAAACAGCGATTTTGGTGATTCTGCACACTTGTCACAGAAGAATCATGAAGATTATCACGGAAAATGCATATCTCAGCTGGAAACCAAACGAAACCGAAGATATCGCTGTATCCGCATGTCAAACGCACTGTGGAGTGCTGAAAACACCAGAAAACGTGTTTTTCGCTGTCAGTAGCACGAAAACAGCGATTTCGGTGAATCTGCATACTTCTCACAGAAGAATATCCAAGATTATCGTAGAAAATACATGTCTCAGCTGGAATCCCCACGAAAACGAAGATATCGCAGTTTCCGCATACCAAACGCACTGTGGAGTGCTGAAAACACCAGAAAACGTGTTTTTCGCATTAAATAGCACGACAACAGCGATTTCGGTGATTCTGCACACTTGTCACAGAAGAATCATGAAGATTATCACTGAGAATGCATATTTCAGCTAGAAACCCAACGAAACCGAAGATATCGCAGTTTCCGCACTTTAAACGCACTGTGGAGTGCTGAAAACACCAGAAAACGTGTTTTTCGCATTCAATAGCTCGAAAACAGCGATTTTGGTGATTCTGCATACTTGTCACAGAAGAATCATGAAGATTATCACTGAGAATGCATATTTCAGCTAGAAACCCAACGAAACCGAAGTTATCGCAGTTTCCGCACTTTAAACGCACTGTGGAGTGCTGAAAACACCAGAAAACGTGTTTTTCGCATTCAATAGTACGAAAACAGCGATTTTGGTGATTCTGCACACTTGTCACAGAAGAATCATGAAGATTATCACTGAAAATGCATAACACAGCTGGAAACCCAACGAAACCGGAGATATCGCAGTTTCCGCATATCAAACGCACTGTGGAGTGCTGAAAACACCAGTAACCGTGTTTTTCGCATTCAATAGCTCGAAAACAGAGATTTTGGTGATTCTGCACACTTGTCACAGAAGAATCATGAAGATTATCACTGAAAATGCATAACACAGCTGGATACCCAACGAAACCGGAGATATCGCAGTTTCCGCATATCAAACGCACTGTGGAGTGCTGAAAACACCAGAAACTGTGTTTTTCGCATTCAACAGCTCGAAAACAGAGATTTTGGTGATTCTGCACACTTGTCACAGAAGAATCATGAAGATTATCACGGAAAATGCATATCTCAGCTGGAAACCAAACGAAACAGGAGATTTCGCAGTTTCCGCATATCAAACGCACTGTGGAGTGCTGAAAACACCAGAAACCGTGTTTTTCGCATTCAACAGCTCGCAAACAGAGATTTTGTTGATTCTGCACACTTGTCACAGAAGAATCATGAAGATTATCACTGAGAATGCATATTTCAGCTAGAAACCCAACGAAACCGGAGATATAGCCGTTTCCGCATATCAAACGCACTGTGGAGTGCTGAAAACACCAGAAAACGTGTTTTTCGCATTAAATAGCTCGAAAACAGCGATTTTGGTGATTCTGCACACTTGTCACAGAAGAATATCCAAGATTATCGTAGAAAATACATGTCTCAGCTAGAAACCCCACGAAATTGAAGATATCGAAGTTTCCGCAAGTCAAGCGCACTGTGGAGTGCTGAAAACTCCAGGAAACTTGTTTTCCGCATTCAATAGCACGAGAACAGCGATTTCGGTGATTCTGCACACTTGTCACAGAGGAATCATGAACATTATCACTGAGAATGCATATTTCAGCTAGAAACCCAACTATACCGAAGATATCGCAGTTTCCGCACTTTAAACGCACTGTGGAGTGCTGAAAACACAAGAAAACGTGTTTTTCTCATTCAATAGCTCGAAAACAGCGATTTTGGTGATTCTGCACACTTGTCACAGAGGAATCATGAAGATTAACACTGAGAATGCATATTTCAGCTGGAAACCCAACGATACCGGAGATATCGCAGTTTCCGCATATCAAACGCACTGTGGAGTGCTGAAAACACCAGAAAACGTGTTTTTCGCATTAAATAGCACGACAACAGCGATTTCGGTGATTCTGCACACTTGTCACAGAAGAATCATGAAGATTATCATTGAAAATGCATATGTCAGCTGGAAACACAACGAAACCGAAGATATCGCTGTATCCGCATGTCAAACGCACTGTGGAGTGCTGAAAACACCAGAAAACGTGTTTTCACATCAAATAGCACAACAACAGCGATTTCGGTAATTCTGCATCCTTCTCACAGAACAATATCCAAGATTATCGTAGAAAATAAATATCTCAGCTGGAAAACCCACGAAAACGAAGATATCGCAGTTTCCGCATTTCAAACGCACTGTGGAGTGCTGAAAACACCAGAAAACGTGTTTTTCGCTTTCAGTAGCACGAAGACAGCGATTTCGGTGAATCTGCATACTTCTCACAGAAGAATATCCAAGATTATCGTAGAAAGTACATGTCTCAGCTGGAAACCCCACGAAAACGAAGATATCGCAGTTTCCGCATACCAAACGCACTGTGGAGTGCTGAAAACACCAGAAAACGTGTTTTTCGCATTAAATAGCACGACTACAGCGATTTCGGTGATTCTGCACACTTGTCACAGAGGAATCATGAAGATTAACACTGAGAATGCATATTTCAGCTGGAAACCCAACGAATCGAAGATATCGCAGTTTCCGCACTTTAACCGCACTGTGGAGTGCTGAAAACACCAGAAAACGTGTTTTTCGCATTCAATAGCTCGAAAACAGCGATTTTGGTGATTCTGCACACTTGTCACAGAAGAATAATGAAGATTATCACTGGAAATGCATATCTCAGCTAGAAACCCCACGAAATCGAAGTTATCGCAGTTTCCGCATATTAAACGCACTGTGGAGTGCTGGAACACAAGAAGCGTGTTATTTCGCATTAAATAGCACGAAAACAGCGGTTTCGGTGATTCTGCATACTTCTCACAGAAGAATATCCAAGATTATCGTAGAAAATACATGTCTCAGCTAGCAACCCCACGAAAACGAAGATATCGCAGTTTCCGCATACCAAACGCACTGTGGAGTGCTGAAAACACCAGAAAACGTGTTTTACGCATTAAATAGCACGACAACAGCGATTTCGGTGATTCTGCACACTTGTCACAGAGGAATCATGAAGATTAACACTGAGAATGCATATTTCAGCTGGAAACCCAACGAATCGAAGATATCGCAGTTTCCGCACTTTAAACGCACTGTGGAGTGCTGAAAACACCAGAAAACGTGTTTTTCGCATTCAATAGCTCGAAAACAGCGATTTTGGTGATTCTGCACACTTGTCACAGGAGAATCATGAAGATTATCACTGAAAATGCATATCTCAGCTGGAAACCCAACGAAACCGGAGATATCGCAGTGTCCGCATATCAAACGCACTGTGGAGTGCTGAAAACACCAGAAAACGTGTTTTTCGCATTAAATAGCTCGAAAACAGCGATTTTGGTGATTCTGCACACTTGTCACAGAAGAATATCCAAGATTATCGTAGAAAATACATGTCTCAGCTAGAAACCCCACGAAAACGAAGATGTCGCAGTTTCCGCATACCAAACGCACTGTGGAGTGCTGAAAACACCAGAAAACGTGTTTTTCGCATTAGATAGCACGACAACAGCGATTTCGGTGATTCTGCACACTTGTCACAGAGGAATCATGAAGATTAACACCGAGAATGCATATTTCAGCTGGAAACCCAACGAAACCGGAGATATCGCAGTTTCCGCATATCAAACGCACTGTGGAGTGCTGAAAACACCAGAAAATGTGTTTTTCGCATTAAATAGCTCGAAAACAGCGATTTTGGTGATTCTGCACACTTGTCACAGAAGAATCATGAAGATTATCACTGAAAATGAATATCTCAGCTAGAAACCCCACGAAATTGAAGATATCGCAGTTTCCGCAAGTCAAGCGCACTGTGGAGTGCTGAAAACTCCAGGAAATGTGTTTTCCGCATTCAATAGCACGGGAACAGCGATTTCGGGGATTCTGCATCCTTCTCACAGAAGAATATCCAAGATTATCGTAGAAAATGCATATCTCAGCTGGAAACCCAACGAAACCGAAGTTATCGCAGTTTCCGCACTTTAAACGCACTGTGGAGTGCTGAAAACACTAGAAAACGTGTTTTTCGCATTAAATAGCACGACAACAGCGATTTCGGTGATTCTGCACACTTGTCACAGAAGAATCATGAAGATTATCATTGAAAATGCATATGTCAGCTGGAAACACAACGAAACCGAAGATATCGCTGTATCCGCATGTCAAACGCACTGTGGAGTGCTGAAAACACCAGAAAACGTGTTTTCACATCAAATAGCACAACAACAGCGATTTCGGTAATTCTGCATCCTTCTCACAGAACAATATCCAAGATTATCGTAGAAAATAAATATCTCAGCTGGAAAACCCACGAAAACGAAGATATCGCAGTTTCCGCATTTCAAACGCACTGTGGAGTGCTGAAAACACCAGAAAACGTGTTTTTCGCTTTCAGTAGCACGAAGACAGCGATTTCGGTGAATCTGCATACTTCTCACAGAAGAATATCCAAGATTATCGTAGAAAGTACATGTCTCAGCTGGAAACCCCACGAAAACGAAGATGTCGCAGTTTCCGCATACCAAACGCACTGTGGAGTGCTGAAAACACCAGAAAACGTGTTTTTCGCATTCAATAGCTCGAAAACAGCGATTTTGGTGATTCTGCACACTTGTCACAGAAGAATAATGAAGATTATCACTGGAAATGCATATCTCAGCTAGAAACCCCACGAAATCGAAGTTATCGCAGTTTCCGCATATTAAACGCACTGTGGAGTGCTGGAACACAAGAAGCGTGTTATTTCGCATTAAATAGCACGAAAACAGCGGTTTCGGTGATTCTGCATACTTCTCACAGAAGAATATCCAAGATTATCGTAGAAAATACATGTCTCAGCTAGCAACCCCACGAAAACGAAGATATCGCAGTTTCCGCATACCAAACGCACTGTGGAGTGCTGAAAACACCAGAAAACGTGTTTTACGCATTAAATAGCACGACAACAGCGATTTCGGTGATTCTGCACACTTGTCACAGAGGAATCATGAAGATTAACACTGAGAATGCATATTTCAGCTGGAAACCCAACGAATCGAAGATATCGCAGTTTCCGCACTTTAAACGCACTGTGGAGTGCTGAAAACACCAGAAAACGTGTTTTTCGCATTCAATAGCTCGAAAACAGCGATTTTGGTGATTCTGCACACTTGTCACAGGAGAATCATGAAGATTATCACTGAAAATGCATATCTCAGCTGGAAACCCAACGAAACCGGAGATATCGCAGTGTCCGCATATCAAACGCACTGTGGAGTGCTGAAAACACCAGAAAACGTGTTTTTCGCATTAAATAGCTCGAAAACAGCGATTTTGGTGATTCTGCACACTTGTCACAGAAGAATATCCAAGATTATCGTAGAAAATACATGTCTCAGCTAGAAACCCCACGAAAACGAAGATGTCGCAGTTTCCGCATACCAAACGCACTGTGGAGTGCTGAAAACACCAGAAAACGTGTTTTTCGCATTAGATAGCACGACAACAGCGATTTCGGTGATTCTGCACACTTGTCACAGAGGAATCATGAAGATTAACACCGAGAATGCATATTTCAGCTGGAAACCCAACGAAACCGGAGATATCGCAGTTTCCGCATATCAAACGCACTGTGGAGTGCTGAAAACACCAGAAAATGTGTTTTTCGCATTAAATAGCTCGAAAACAGCGATTTTGGTGATTCTGCACACTTGTCACAGAAGAATCATGAAGATTATCACTGAAAATGAATATCTCAGCTAGAAACCCCACGAAATTGAAGATATCGCAGTTTCCGCAAGTCAAGCGCACTGTGGAGTGCTGAAAACTCCAGGAAATGTGTTTTCCGCATTCAATAGCACGGGAACAGCGATTTCGGGGATTCTGCACACTTGTCACAGAAGAATCATGAAGATTAAGACTGAGAATGCATATTTCAGCTGGAAACCCAACAAAACCGAAGATATCGCAGTTTCCGCACCTTAAACGCACTGTGGAGTGCTGAAAACACCAGAAAACGTGTTTTTCGCATTAGATAGCACGACAACAGCGATTTCGGTGATTCTGCACACTTGTCACAGAGGAATCATGAAGATTATCACTGAGAATGCATATTTCAGCTAGAAACCCAACGAAACCGGAGATATCGCAGTTTCCGCACTTTAAACGCACTGTGGAGTGCAGAAAACACCAGAAAACGTATTTTTCGCATTCAATAGCTCGAAAACAGCGATTTTGGTGATTCTGCACACTTGCCACAGAAGAATCATGAAGATTATCACTGAAAATGCATATCTCAGCTAGAAACCCCACGAAATTGAAGATATCGCAGTTTCCGCAAGTCAAGCGCACTGTGGAGTGCTGAAAACACCAGAAAAAGTGTTTTTCGCATTAAATAGCACGACCAGAGCGATTTCGGTGATTCTGCACACTTGTCACAGAAGAATCATGAAGATTATCATTGAAAATTCATATGCCAGCTGGAAACACAACGAAACCGAAGATATAGCTGTATAAGCATGTCAAACGCACTGTGGAGTGCTGAAAGCACCAGAAAACGTGTTTTCACATCAAATAGCACAACAGCAGCGATTTCGGTAATTCTGCATCCTTCTCACAGAACAATATCCAAGATTATCGTAGAAAATATATATCTCAGCTGGAAAACCCACGAAAACGAAGATATCGCAGTTTCCGCATTTCAAACGCACTGTGGAGTGCTGAAAACACCAGAAAACGTGTTTTTCGCATTAAATAGCACGACAACAGCGATTTCGGTGATTCTGCACACTTGTCACAGAGGAATCATGAAGATTATCACTGAGAATGCATATCTCAGCTGGAAACCCCACGAAAACGAAGATATCGCAGTTTCCGCATACCAAACGCACTGTGGAGTGCTGAAAACACCAGAAAACGTGTTTTTCGCATTAAATAGCACGACAACAGCGATTTCGGTGATTCTGCACACTTGTCACAGAAGAATCATGAAGATTAACACTGAGAATGCATATTTCAGCTGGAAACCCAACAAAACCGAAGATATCGCAGTTTCCGCACTTTAAACGCACTGTGGAGTGCTGAAAACACCAGAAAACGTGTTTTTCGCATTCAATAGCTCGAAAACAGCGATTTTGGTGATTCTGCACCTTTGGCACAGAAGAATCATGAAGATTATCATTGAAAATGCATATCTCAGCTGGAAACCCAACGAAACCGAAGTTATCGCAGTTTCCGCACTTTAAACGCACTGTGGAGTGCTGAAAACACTAGAAAACGTGTTTTTCGCATTAAATAGCACGACAACAGCGATTTCGGTGATTCTGCACACTTGTCACAGAAGAATCATGAAGATTATCATTGAAAATGCATATGTCAGCTGGAAACACAACGAAACCGAAGATATCGCTGTATCCGCATGTCAAACGCACTGTGGAGTGCTGAAAACACCAGAAAACGTGTTTTCACGTCAAATAGCACAACAACAGCGATTTCGGTAATTCTGCATCCTTCTCACAGAACAATATCCAAGATTATCGTAGAAAATAAATATCTCAGCTGGAAAACCCACGAAAACGAAGATATCGCAGTTTCCGCATTTCAAACGCACTGTGGAGTGCTGGAACACAAGAAGCGTGTTATTTCGCATTAAATAGCACGAAAACAGCGGTTTCGGTGATTCTGCATACTTCTCACAGAAGAATATCCAAGATTATCGTAGAAAATACATGTCTCAGCTAGCAACCCCACGAAAACGAAGATATCGCAGTTTCCGCATACCAAACGCACTGTGGAGTGCTGAAAACACCAGAAAACGTGTTTTACGCATTAAATAGCACGACAACAGCGATTTCGGTGATTCTGCACACTTGTCACAGAGGAATCATGAAGATTAACACTGAGAATGCATATTTCAGCTGGAAACCCAACGAATCGAAGATATCGCAGTTTCCGCACTTTAAACGCACTGTGGAGTGCTGAAAACACCAGAAAACGTGTTTTTCGCATTCAATAGCTCGAAAACAGCGATTTTGGTGATTCTGCACACTTGTCACAGGAGAATCATGAAGATTATCACTGAAAATGCATATCTCAGCTGGAAACCCAACGAAACCGGAGATATCGCAGTGTCCGCATATCAAACGCACTGTGGAGTGCTGAAAACACCAGAAAACGTGTTTTTCGCATTAAATAGCTGGAAAACAGCGATTTTGGTGATTCTGCACACTTGTCACAGAAGAATATCCAAGATTATCGTAGAAAATACATGTCTCAGCTAGAAACCCCACGAAAACGAAGATGTCGCAGTTTCCGCATACCAAACGCACTGTGGAGTGCTGAAAACACCAGAAAACGTGTTTTTCGCATTAGATAGCACGACAACAGCGATTTCGGTGATTCTGCACACTTGTCACAGAGGAATCATGAAGATTAACACCGAGAATGCATATTTCAGCTGGAAACCCAACGAAACCGGAGATATCGCAGTTTCCGCATATCAAACGCACTGTGGAGTGCTGAAAACACCAGAAAATGTGTTTTTCGCATTAAATAGCTCGAAAACAGCGATTTTGGTGATTCTGCACACTTGTCACAGAAGAATCATGAAGATTATCACTGAAAATGAATATCTCAGCTAGAAACCCCACGAAATTGAAGATATCGCAGTTTCCGCAAGTCAAGCGCACTGTGGAGTGCTGAAAACTCCAGGAAATGTGTTTTCCGCATTCAATAGCACGGGAACAGCGATTTCGGGGATTCTGCACACTTGTCACACAAGAATCATGAAGATTAAGACTGAGAATGCATATTTCAGCTGGAAACCCAACAAAACCGAAGATATCGCAGTTTCCGCACCTTAAACGCACTGTGGAGTGCTGAAAACACCAGAAAACGTGTTTTTCGCATTAGATAGCACGACAACAGCGATTTCGGTGATTCTGCACACTTGTCACAGAGGAATCATGAAGATTATCACTGAGAATGCATATTTCAGCTAGAAACCCAACGAAATCGGAGATATCGCAGTTTCCGCACTTTAAACGCACTGTGGAGTGCAGAAAACACCAGAAAACGTATTTTTCGCATTCAATAGCTCGAAAACAGCGATTTTGGTGATTCTGCACACTTGCCACAGAAGAATCATGAAGATTATCACTGAAAATGCATATCTCAGCTAGAAACCCCACGAAATTGAAGATATCGCAGTTTCCGCAAGTCAAGCGCACTGTGGAGTGCTGAAAACACCAGAAAAAGTGTTTTTCGCATTAAATAGCACGACCAGAGCGATTTCGGTGATTCTGCACACTTGTCACAGAAGAATCATGAAGATTATCACTGAGAATGCATATCTCAGCTGGAAACCCCACGAAAACGAAGATATCGCAGTTTCCGCATACCAAACGCACTGTGGAGTGCTGAAAACACCAGAAAACGTGTTTTTCGCATTAAATAGCACGACAACAGCGATTTCGGTGATTCTGCACACTTGTCACAGAAGAATCATGAAGATTAACACTGAGAATGCATATTTCAGCTGGAAACCCAACAAAACCGAAGATATCGCAGTTTCCGCACTTTAAACGCACTGTGGAGTGCTGAAAACACCAGAAAACGTGTTTTTCGCATTCAATAGCTCGAAAACAGCGATTTTGGTGATTCTGCACCTTTGGCACAGAAGAATCATGAAGATTATCATTGAAAATGCATATCTCAGCTGGAAACCCAACGAAACCGAAGTTATCGCAGTTTCCGCACTTTAAACGCACTGTGGAGTGCTGAAAACACTAGAAAACGTGTTTTTCGCATTAAATAGCACGACAACAGCGATTTTGGTGATTCTGCACACTTGCCACAGAAGAATCATGAAGATTATCACTGAAAATGCATATCTCAGCTAGAAACCCCACGAAATTGAAGATATCGCAGTTTCCGCAAGTCAAGCGCACTGTGGAGTGCTGAAAACACCAGAAAAAGTGTTTTTCGCATTAAATAGCACGACCAGAGCGATTTCGGTGATTCTGCACACTTGTCACAGAAGAATCATGAAGATTATCACTGAGAATGCATATCTCAGCTGGAAACCCCACGAAAACGAAGATATCGCAGTTTCCGCATACCAAACGCACTGTGGAGTGCTGAAAACACCAGAAAAAGTGTTTTTCGCATTAAATAGCACGACCAGAGCGATTTCGGTGATTCTGCACACTTGTCACAGAGGAATCATGACGATTATCATTGAAAATTCATATGCCAGCTGGAAACACAACGAAACCGAAGATATAGCTGTATAAGCATGTCAAACGCACTGTGGAGTGCTGAAAGCACCAGAAAACGTGTTTTCACATCAAATAGCACAACAGCAGCGATTTCGGTAATTCTGCATCCTTCTCACAGAACAATATCCAAGATTATCGTAGAAAATATATATCTCAGCTGGAAAACCCACGAAAACGAAGATATCGCAGTTTCCGCATTTCAAACGCACTGTGGAGTGCTGAAAACACCAGAAAACGTGTTTTTCGCATTAAATAGCACGACAACAGCGATTTCGGTGATTCTGCACACTTGTCACAGAGGAATCATGAAGATTATCACTGAGAATGCATATTTCAGCTAGAAACCCAATGAAACCGAAGATATCGCAGTTTCCGCAGTTTAAACGCACTGTGGAGTGCTGAAAACACCAGAAAACGTGTTTTTCGCATTCAATAGCTCGAAAACAGCGATTTTGGTGATTCTGCACACTTGTCACAGAGGAATCATGAAGATTAACACTGAGAATGCATATTTCAGCTGGAAACCCAACGAAACCGGAGATATCGCAGTTTCCGCATATCAAACGCACTGTGGAGTGCTGAAAACACCAGAAAACGTGTTTTTCGCATTAAATAGCACGACAACAACGATTTCGGTGATTCTGCACACTTGTCACAGAAAAATCATGAAGATTAACACTGAGAATGCATATTTCAGCTGGAAACCCAACAAAACCGAAGATATCGCAGTTTCCGCACTTTAAACGCACTGTGGAGTGCTGAAAACACCAGAAAATGTGTTTTCCGCATTCAATAGCACGAGAACAGCGATTTCGGGGATTCTGCACACTTGTCACAGAAGAATCATGAAGATTAAGACTGAGAATGCATATTTCAGCTGGAAACCCAACAAAACCGAAGATATCGCAGTTTCCGCACCTTAAACGCACTGTGGAGTGCTGAAAACACCAGAAAACGTGTTTTTCGCATTAGATAGCACGACAACAGCGATTTCGGTGATTCTGCACACTTGTCACAGAGGAATCATGAAGATTATTACTGAGAATGCATATTTCAGCTAGAAACCCAACGAAACCGGAGATATCGCAGTTTCCGCACTTTAAACGCACTGTGGAGTGCAGAAAACACCAGAAAACGTATTTTTCGCATTCAATAGCTCGAAAACAGCGATTTTGGTGATTCTGCACACTTGCCACAGAAGAATCATGAAGATTATCACTGAAAATGCATATCTCAGCTAGAAACCCCACGAAATTGAAGATATCGCAGTTTCCGCAAGTCAAGCGCACTGTGGAGTGCTGAAAACACCAGAAAAAGTGTTTTTCGCATTAAATAGCACGACCAGAGCGATTTCGGTGATTCTGCACACTTGTCACAGAAGAATCATGACGATTATCATTGAAAATTCATATGCCAGCTGGAAACACAACGAAACCGAAGATATAGCTGTATAAGCATGTCAAACGCACTGTGGAGTGCTGAAAGCACCAGAAAACGTGTTTTCACATCAAATAGCACAACAGCAGCGATTTCGGTAATTCTGCATCCTTCTCACAGAACAATATCCAAGATTATCGTAGAAAATATATATCTCAGCTGGAAAACCCACGAAAACGAAGATATCGCAGTTTCCGCATTTCAAACGCACTGTGGAGTGCTGAAAACACCAGAAAACGTGTTTTTCGCATTAAATAGCACGACAACAGCGATTTCGGTGATTCTGCACACTTGTCACAGAGGAATCATGAAGATTATCACTGAGAATGCATATTTCAGCTAGAAACCCAACGAAACCGAAGATATCGCAGTTTCCGCACTTTAAACGCACTGTGGAGTGCTGAAAACACCAGAAAACGTGTTTTTCGCATTCAATAGCTCGAAAACAGCGATTTTGGTGATTCTGCACACTTGTCACAGAGGAATCATGAAGATTAACACTGAGAATGCATATTTCAGCTGGAAACCCAACGAAACCGGAGATATCGCAGTTTCCGCATATCAAACGCACTGTGGAGTGCTGAAAACACCAGAAAACGTGTTTTTCGCATTAAATAGCACGACAACAACGATTTCGGTGATTCTGCACACTTGTCACAGAAAAATCATGAAGATTAACACTGAGAATGCATATTTCAGCTGGAAACCCAACAAAACCGAAGATATCGCAGTTTCCGCACTTTAAACGCACTGTGGAGTGCTGAAAACACCAGAAAACGTGTTTTTCGCATTCAATAGCTCGAAAACAGCGATTTTGGTGATTCTGCACCCTTGGCACAGAAGAATCATGAAGATTATCACTGAAAATGCATATCTCAGCTGGAAACCCAACGAAACCGGAGATATCGCAGTTTCCGCATATCAAACGCACTGTGGAGTGCTGAAAACACCAGAAAACGTGTTTTTCGCATTGAATAGCACGACAACAGCGATTTCGGTGATTCCGCACACTTGTCACAGAAGAATCATGAAGATTATCACTGAAAATGCATAACTCAGCTGGAAACCCAACAAAACCGAAGATATCGCAGTTTCCACACTTTAAACGCACTGTGGAGTGCTGAAAACACCAGAAAACGTGTTTTTCGCTTTCAGTAGCACGAAGACAGCGATTTCGGTGAATCTGCATACTTCTCACAGAATAATATCCAAGATTATCGTAGAAAATACATGTCTCAGCTGGAAACCCCACGAAAACGAAGATATCGCAGTTTCCACATACCAAACGCTCTGTGGAGTGCTGAAAACACCAGAAAACGTGTTTTTCGCATTGAATAGCTCGACAACAGCGATTTCGGTGATTCCGCACACTTGTCACAGAGGAATCATGAAGGTTATCACTGAGAATGCATATTTCAGCTACAAAACCCAACGAAACCGAAGATATCGCTGTTTCCGCACTTTAAACGCACTGTGGAGTTCTGAAAACACCAGAAAACGTGTTTTTCGCATTGAATAGCTCGAAAACAGCGATTTTGGTAATTCTGCACACTTGTCACAGAAGAATCATGAAGATTATCACTGAGAATGCATATTTCAGCTAGAAACCCAACGAAACCGAAGTTATCGCAGTTTCCGCACTTTAAACGCACTGTGGAGTGCTGAAGACACCAGAAAACGTGTTTTTCGCATTCAATAGCTCGAAAACAGCGATCTTGGTGATTCTGCACACTTGTCACAGAAGAATCATGAAGATTATCACTGAAAATGCATAACTCAGCTGGAAACCCAACGAAACCGGAGATATCGCTGTATCCGCATGTCAAACGCACTGTGGAGTGCTGAAAACACCAGAAAACGTGTTTTTCGCTTTCAGTAGCACGAAGACAGCGATTTCGGTGAATCTGCATACTTCTCACAGAATAATATCCAAGATTATCGTAGAAAATATATGTCTCAGCTGGAAACCCCACGAAACGAAGATATCGCAATTTCCGCATGTCAAGCGCACTGTGTAGTGCCGAAAACACCAGAAAACGTGTTTTTCGCATTAAGTAGCACTAAAACAGCGATCTCGGTGCTTCTGCACACATGCCACAGAAGATTCACGAAGAATATCGCTGAAAATGCATATCTCAGCTGGAAACATAACGAAAAAAGAGAATATCGACGGTTCTGCATATCGTACGCACTGTGGAGTGCTGAAAACACCAGTAAACGTGTTTTTCGCTTTAAGTAGCACTAAAACAGAGATCTCGGTGATTCTGCACACTTGCCACAGAAGATTCAAGAAGATTATCGCTGAAAATGCATATCTCGGCTGGAAACCCCACGAAACCGAAGATATTGCAGTTTACGCATGTCAAGCGCACTGTGGAGTGCTGAAAACAGCAGAAAACGTGTTTTTCGATATATGTAGCACTAATACAGGGATCCCGGTGATTCTGCATTCTTGTCACAGAAGAATCACGAAGATTGTCGCTGAAAATGCATATCTCAGCTGGAAACCCCACGGATCGAGGATATCGCCGGTTCTGCGTATCATGCGCACTGTGTAGTGCTGAAAACACCAGAAAACGTGTTTTTCGATATATATAGCACAAATACAGGGAGCCCGGTGATTCTGCATACTTTTCACAGCAGAATCACGAAGATTATCGCTGAAAATGCATATCTCAGCTGGAAACACCACGGATCGAAGATATCGCCGGTTCTTCATATCATGCGCACTGTGTAGTGCTGAAAACACCAGAAAACGTGTTTTTCGATATATGTAGCACTAATACAGGAATCCCGGGGATTTTGCATTCTTGTCACAGAAGAATCACGAAGATTATTGCTGATAATGCATATCTCAGCTCGAAACCCCACGAAAACGAAGATATTGCAGTTTCCGCATGTCAAGCGCGCTGTGGAGTGCTGAAGACACCAGAAAACGTGTTTTTCGCATGAAATAGCACGACATCAGCGATTTCGGTAATTCTGCATCCTTCTCACAGAAGAATATTCAAGATTATCGAAGAAAATGCATATCTCGGCTGGAAACCCCACGAAAACGAAGATATTGCAGTTTCCGCATTTCAAGCGCACTGTGGAGTGCCGAAAACACCAGAAAACGTGTGTTTCGCATTCAATAGCACGAAAGAAGCGATATGGGTGATTCTGGATACTTCTCACAGAAGAATATTCAAGATTATCGTAGAAAATGCATATCTCGGCTGGAAACCCCACGAAAACGAAGATATTGCAGTTTCCGCATGTCAAGCGCTCTGTGGAGTGCCGAAAACACCAGAAAACGTGTGTTTCGCATTCAATAGCACGAAAGAAGCGATATGGGTGATTCTGGATACTTCTCACAGAAGAATGTTCAAGATTATCGTAGAAAATGCATATCTCGGCTGGAAACCCCACGAAAACGAAGATATTGCAGTTTCCGCATGTCAAGCGCACTGTGGAGTGCCGAAAACACCAGAAAACGTGTGTTTCGCATTCAATAGCACGAAAGAAGCGATATGGGTGATTCTGGATACTTCTCACAGAAGAATATTCAAGATTATCGTAGAAAATGCATATCTCGGCTGGAAACCCCACGAAAACGAAGATATTGCAGTTTCCGCATGTCAAGCGCGCTGTGGAGTGCAGAAAACACCAGAAAACGTCTTTTTCGCATCAAATAGCACGACAACAGCGATTTCGGTAATTCTGCATCCTTCTCACAGAAGAATATTCAAGATTATCGTAGAAAATACATGCCTCAGCTGGAAACCCCACGAAAACCAAGATATCGCAGTTTCCGCATTTCAAACGCACTGTGGAGTGCAGAAAACACCAGAAAACGTGTTTTTCGCATCAAATAGCACGACAACAGCTATTTCGGTAATTCTGCATCCTTCTCACAGAAGAATATTCAAGATTATCGTAGAAAATGCATATCTCGGCTGGAAACCCCACGAAAACGAAGATATTGCAGTTTCCGCATGTCAAGCGCACTGTGGAGTGCTGAAAACACCAGAAAACGTGTTTTTCGCATTCAATAGCACGAAAGAAGCGATATGGGTGATTCTGGATACTTCTCACAGAAGAATATACAAGATTATCGTAGAAAATACATATCTCAGCTTGAAACCCCACGAAACGAAGATATCGCAGTTTCCGCATGTCAAGCGCACTGTGGAGTGCTGAAAACACCAGAAAACGTGTTTTTCGCATTCAATAGCACGACAACAGCGATTTCGGTAATTGTGCATCCTTCTCACAGAAGAATATTCAAGATTATCGTAGAAAATACATGCCTCACCTGGAAACCCCACGAAAACCAAGATATCGCAGTTTCCGCAAGTCAAGCGCGCTGTGGAGTGCTGAAGACACCAGAAAACGTGTTTTTCGCATCAAATAGCACGACAACAGCCATTTCGGTAATTCTGCATCCTTCTCACAGAAGAATATTCAAGATTATCGTAGAAAATGCATATCTCGGCTGGAAACCCCACGAAAACGAAGATATTGCAGTTTCCACATATCAAACGCACTGTGGAGTGCAGAAAACACCAGAAAACGTGTTTTCCGCATCAAATAGCACGACAACAGCCATTTCGGTAATTCTGCATCCTTCTCACAGAAGAATATTCAAGATTATCGTAGAGAATGCATATCTCGGCTGGAAACCCCACGAAAACGAAGATATTGCAGTTTCCACATATCAAACGCACTGTGGAGAGCTGCAAACACCAGAAAACGTGTTTTTCGCATCAAATAGCACGACAACAGCGATTTCGGTGTTTCTGCATCCTTCTCACAGAAGAATATTCAAGATTATCGTAGGAAATGCATATCTCGGCTGGAAACCCCACGAAAACGAAGATATTGCAGTTTCCGCATGTCAAGCGCACTGTGGAGTGCTGAAAACACCAGAAAACGTGTTTTTCGCATTCAATAGCACGAAAACAGCGATTTCGGTGATACTGCACACTTGTCACAGCACAATCATGAAGATTATCACTGAAAATGCACATCTCAGCAGGAAACCCCACGAAAACGAAGATATCGCAGTTTCCGCATATCAAACGCACTGTGCAGCGCTGCAAACACCAGAAAACGTGTTTTTCGCATCAAATAGCACGACAACAGCGATTTCGGTAATTCTGCATCCTTCTCACAGAAGAATATTCAATATTATCGTAGAAAATGCATATCTCAGCTGGAAACCCAACGAAACAGGAGATGTCGCAGTTTCCGCATATCAAACGCACTGTGGAGTGCAGAAAACACCAGAAAACGTGTTTTTCGCATCAAATAGCACGACAACAGCGATTTCGGTAATTCTGCATCCTTCTCACAGAAGAATATTCAAGATTATCGTAGAAAATACATGCCTCAGCTGGAAACCCCACTAAAACGAAGATATCGCAGTTTCCGCATTTCAAACGCACTGTCGAGTGCAGAAAACACCAGAAAACGTGTTTTTCGCATCAAATATCACGACAACAGCGATTTCGGTAATTCTGCATCCTTCTCACAGAAGAATATTCAAGATTATCGTAGAAAATGCATATCTCAGCTGGAAACCCCACTAAAACGAAGATATCGCAGTTTCCGCATTTCAAACGCACTGTGGAGTGCAGAAAACACCAGAAAACGTGTTTTTCGCATCAAATAGCACGACAACAGCGATTTCGGTAATTCTGCATCCTTCTCACAGAAGAATATTCAAGATTATCGTAAAAAATGCATATCTCGGCTGGAAACCCCACGAAAACGAAGAAATTGCAGTTTCCGCATGTCAAGCGCACTGTGGAGTGCTGAAAACACCAGAAAACGTGTTTTTCGCATTCAATAGCACGAAAACAGCGATTTCGGTGATACTGCACACTTGTCACAGCACAATCATGAAGATTATCACTGAAAATGCATATCTCAGCAGGAAACCCCACGAAAACGAAGATATCGCAGTTTCCGCATATCAAACGCACTGTGGAGCGCTGCAAACACCAGAAAACGTGTTTTTCGCATCAAATAGCACGATAACAGCGATTTCGGTATTTCTGCATCCTTCTCACAGAAGAATATTCAAGATTATCGTAGAAAATGCATATCTCAGCTGTAAACGCCACGAAAACGAAGACATTGCAGTTTCCGCATGTCAAGCGCACTGTGGAGTGCTGAAAACACCAGAAAACGTGTTTTTCGCATAAAATAGCACGACAAAAGCGATTTCGGTAATTCTGCATCCTTCTCACAGAAGAATATTCAAGATTATCGTAGAAAATGCATATCTCAGCTGGAAACCCAACGAAACCGGAGATGTCGCAGTTTCCGCATATCAAACGCACTGTGGAGTGCAGAAAACACCAGAAAACGTGTTTTTCGCATCAAATAGCACGACAACAGCGATTTCGGTAATTCTGCATCCTTCTCACAGAAGAATATTCAAGATTATCGTAGAAAATACATGCCTCAGCTGGAAACCCCACTAAAACGACGATATCGCAGTTTCCGCATTTCAAACGCACTGTGGAGTGCAGAAAACACCAGAAAACGTGTTTTTCGCATCAAATAGCACGACAACAGCGATTTCGGTAATTCTGCATCCTTCTCACAGAAGAATATTCAAGATTATCGTAAAAAATGCATATCTCGGCTGGAAACCCCACGAAAACGAAGATATTGCAGTTTCCGCATGTCAAGCGCATTGTGGAGTGCTGAAAACACCAGAAAATGTGTTTTTCGCATTCAATAGCACGAAAACAGCGATTTCGGTGATACTGCACACTTGTCACAGCACAATCAAGAAGATTATCACTGAAAATGCATATCTCAGCAGGAAACCCCACGAAAACGACGATATCGCAGTTTCCGCATATCAAACGCACTGTGGAACGCTGCAAACACCAGAAAACGTGTTTTTCGCATCAAATAGCACGACAACAGCGATTTCGGTATTTCTGCATCCTTCTCACAGAAGAATATTCAAGATTATCGTAGAAAATGCATATCTCAGCTGGAAACGCTACGAAAACGAAGATATTGCAGTTTCCGCATGTCAAGCGCACTGTGGAGTGCTGAAAACACCAGAAAACGTGTTTTTCGCATCAAATAGCACGACAACAGCGATTTCGGTAATTCTGCATCCTTCTCACAGAAGAATATTCAAGATTATCGTAGAAAATGCATATCTCAGCTGGAAACCCAACGAAACAGGAGATGTCGCAGTTTCCGCATATCAAACGCACTGTGGAGTGCAGAAAACACCCGAAAACGTGTTTTTCGCATCAAATAGCACGACAACAGCGATTTCGGTAATTCTGCATCCTTCTCACAGAAGAATATTCAAGATTATCGTAGAAAATACATGCCTCAGCTGAAAACCCCACTAAAACGAAGATATCGCAGTTTCCGCATTTCAAACGCACTGTGGAGTGCAGAAAACACCAGAAAACGTGTTTTTCGCATCAAATAGCACGACAACAGCGATTTCGGTAATTCTGCATCCTTCTCACAGAAGAATATTCAAGATTATCGTAAAAAATGCATATCTCGGCTGGAAACCCCACGAAAACGAAGAAATTGCAGTTTCCGCATGTCAAGCGCACTGTGGAGTGCTGAAAACACCAGAAAACGTGTTTTTCGCATTCAATAGCACGAAAACAGCGATTTCGGTGATACTGCACACTTGTCACAGCACAATCATGAAGATTATCACTGAAAATGCATATCTCAGCAGGAAACCCCACGAAAACGAAGATATCGCAGTTTCCGCATATCAAACGCACTGTGGAGCGCTGCAAACACCAGAAAACGTGTTTTTCGCATCAAATAGCACGATAACAGCGATTTCGGTATTTCTGCATCCTTCTCACAGAAGAATATTCAAGATTATCGTAGAAAATGCATATCTCAGCTGTAAACGCCACGAAAACGAAGACATTGCAGTTTCCGCATGTCAAGCGCACTGTGGAGTGCTGAAAACACCAGAAAACGTGTTTTTCGCATAAAATAGCACGACAAAAGCGATTTCGGTAATTCTGCATCCTTCTCACAGAAGAATATTCAAGATTATCGTAGAAAACGCATATCTAAGCTGGAAACCCAACGAAACCGGAGATGTCGCAGTTTCCGCATATCAAACGCACTGTGGAGTGCAGAAAACACCAGAAAACGTGTTTTTCGCATCAAATAGCACGACAACAGCGATTTCGGTAATTCTGCATCCTTCTCACAGAAGAATATTCAAGATTATCGTAGAAAATACATGTCTCAGCTGGAAACCCCACTAAAACGACGATATCGCAGTTTCCGCATTTCAAACGCACTGTGGAGTGCAGAAAACACCAGAAAACGTGTTTTTCGCATCAAATAGCACGACAACAGCGATTTCGGTAATTCTGCATCCTTCTCACAGAAGAATATTCAAGATTATCGTAAAAAATGCATATCTCGGCTGGAAACCCCACGAAAACGAAGATATTGCAGTTTCCGCATGTCAAGCGCATTGTGGAGTGCTGAAAACACCAGAAAATGTGTTTTTCGCATTCAATAGCACGAAAACAGCGATTTCGGTGATACTGCACACTTGTCACAGCACAATCAAGAAGATTATCACTGAAAATGCATATCTCAGCAGGAAACCCCACGAAAACGACGATATCGCAGTTTCCGCATATCAAACGCACTGTGGAACGCTGCAAACACCAGAAAACGTGTTTTTCGCATCAAATAGCACGACAACAGCGATTTCGGTATTTCTGCATCCTTCTCACAGAAGAATATTCAAGATTATCGTAGAAAATGCATATCTCAGCTGGAAACGCTACGAAAACGAAGATATTGCAGTTTCCGCATGTCAAGCGCACTGTGGAGTGCTGAAAACACCAGAAAACGTGTTTTTCGCATCAAATAGCACGACAACAGCGATTTCGGTAATTCTGCATCCTTCTCACAGAAGAATATTCAAGATTATCGTAGAAAATACATGCCTCAGCTGAAAACCCCACTAAAACGAAGATATCGCAGTTTCCGCATTTCAAACGCACTGTGGAGTGCAGAAAACACCAGAAAACGTGTTTTTCGCATCAAATAGCACGACAACAGCGATTTCGGTAATTCTGCATCCTTCTCACAGAAGAATATTCAAGATTATCGTAAAAAATGCATATCTCGGCTGGAAACCCCACGAAAACGAAGAAATTGCAGTTTCCGCATGTCAAGCGCACTGTGGAGTGCTGAAAACACCAGAAAACGTGTTTTTCGCATTCAATAGCACGAAAACAGCGATTTCGGTGATACTGCACACTTGTCACAGCACAATCATGAAGATTATCACTGAAAATGCATATCTCAGCAGGAAACCCCACGAAAACGAAGATATCGCAGTTTCCGCATATCAAACGCACTGTGGAGCGCTGCAAACACCAGAAAACGTGTTTTTCGCATCAAATAGCACGATAACAGCGATTTCGGTATTTCTGCATCCTTCTCACAGAAGAATATTCAAGATTATCGTAGAAAATGCATATCTCAGCTGTAAACGCCACGAAAACGAAGACATTGCAGTTTCCGCATGTCAAGCGCACTGTGGAGTGCTGAAAACACCAGAAAACGTGTTTTTCGCATAAAATAGCACGACAAAAGCGATTTCGGTAATTCTGCATCCTTCTCACAGAAGAATATTCAAGATTATCGTAGAAAACGCATATCTCAGCTGGAAACCCAACGAAACCGGAGATGTCGCAGTTTCCGCATATCAAACGCACTGTGGAGTGCAGAAAACACCAGAAAACGTGTTTTTCGCATCAAATAGCACGACAACAGCGATTTCGGTAATTCTGCATCCTTCTCACAGAAGAATATTCAAGATTATCGTAGAAAATACATGTCTCAGCTGGAAACCCCACTAAAACGACGATATCGCAGTTTCCGCATTTCAAACGCACTGTGGAGTGCAGAAAACACCAGAAAACGTGTTTTTCGCATCAAATAGCACGACAACAGCGATTTCGGTAATTCTGCATCCTTCTCACAGAAGAATATTCAAGATTATCGTAAAAAATGCATATCTCGGCTGGAAACCCCACGAAAACGAAGATATTGCAGTTTCCGCATGTCAAGCGCACTGTGGAGTGCTGAAAACACCAGAAAACGTGTTTTTCGCATCAAATAGCACGACAAAAGCGATTTCGGTAATTCTGCATCCTTCTCACAGAAGAATATTCTAGATTATCGTAGAAAATACCTGCGTCACCTGGAAACCCCACGAAAACGAAGATATCGCTGTTTCCGCATTTCAAACGCACTGTGGAGTGCAGAAAACACCAGAAAACGTGTTTTTCGCATCAAATAGCACGACAACAGCGATTTCGGTAATTCTGCATCCTTCTCACAGAAGAATATTCAAGATTATCGTAGAAAATGCATATCTCGGCTGGAAACCCCACGAAAACGAAGATATCGCAGTTTCCGCATTTCAAACGCACTGTGGAGTGCTGAAAACACCAGAAAACGTGTTTTTCGCATCAAATAGCACGACAAAAGCGATTTCGGTAATTCTGCATCCTTCTCACAGAAGAATATTCTAGATTATCGTAGAAAATACCTGCGTCACCTGGAAACCCCACGAAAACGAAGATATCGCAGTTTCCGCATTTCTAACGCACTGTGGAGTGCAGGAAACACCAGAAAACGTGTTTTTCGCATCAAATAGCACGACAACAGCGATTTCGGTAATTCTGCATCCTTCTCACAGAAGATTATTCAAGATTATCGTAGAAAATGCATATCTCGGCTGGAAACCCCACGAAAACGAAGATATCGCAGTTTCCGCATTTCAAACGCACTGTGGAGTGCAGAAAACACCAGAAAACGTGTTTTTCGCATCAAATAGCACGACAACAGCGATTTCGGTAATTCTGCATCCTTCTCACAGAAGATTATTCAAGATTATCGTAGAAAATGCATATCTCGGCTGGAAACCCCACGAAAACGAAGATATTGCAGTTTCCGCATGTCAAGCGCACTGTGGAGTGCTGAAAACACCAGAAAACGTGTTTTTCGCATCAAATAGCACGACAACAGCGATTTCGGTAATTCTGCATCCTTCTCACAGAAGAATATTCAAGATTATCGTAGAAAATACATGCCTCAGCTGGAAACCCCACTAAAACGACGATATCGCAGTTTCCGCATTTCAAACGCACTGTGGAGTGCAGAAAACACCAGAAAACGTGTTTTTCGCATCAAATAGCACGACAACAGCGATTTCGGTAATTCTGCATCCTTCTCACAGAAGAATATTCAAGATTATCGTAGAAAATGCATATCTCAGCTGGAAACCCAACGAAACAGGAGATGTCGCAGTTTCCGCATATCAAACGCACTGTGGAGCGCTGCAAACACCAGAAAACGTGTTTTTCGCATCAAATAGCACGATAACAGCGATTTCGGTATTTCTGCATCCTTCTCACAGAAGAATATTCAAGATTATCGTAGAAAATGCATATCTCAGCTGTAAACGCCACGAAAACGAAGACATTGCAGTTTCCGCATGTCAAGCGCACTGTGGAGTGCTGAAAACACCAGAAAACGTGTTTTTCGCATAAAATAGCACGACAAAAGCGATTTCGGTAATTCTGCATCCTTCTCACAGAAGAATATTCAAGATTATCGTAGAAAATGCATATCTCAGCTGGAAACCCCATCGAAACCGGAGATGTCGCAGTTTCCGCATATCAAACGCACTGTGGAGTGCAGAAAACACCAGAAAACGTGTTTTTCGCATCAAATAGCACGACAACAGCGATTTCGGTAATTCTGCATCCTTCTCACAGAAGAATATTCAAGATTATCGTAGAAAATACATGCTTCAGCTGGAAACCCCACGAAAACGAAGATATCGCAGTTTCCGCATTTCAAACGCACTGTGGAGTGCAGAAAACACCAGAAAACGTGTTTTTCGCATCAAATAGCACGACAACAGCGAATTCGGTAATTCTGCATCCTTCTCACAGAAGAATATTCAAGATTATCATAGAAAATACATGCCTCAGCTGGAAACCCCACGAAAACGAAGATATCGAAGTTTCCGCATGTCAAGCGCACTGTGGAGTGCTGATAACACTAGAAAACGTGTTTTTGGCATCAAATAGCACGGCAACAGCGATTTCGGTAATTCTGCATCCTTCTCACAGAAGAATATTCAAGATTATCGTAGAAAATGCATGTCTCAGCTGGAAACCCCACGAAAACGAAGATATCACAGTTTCCGCATGTCAAGCGCAATGTGGAGGCCTGAAAAAACCAGAAAACGTGTTTTTCGCATTCATTAGCACGACAACAGCGATTTCGGTAATTCTGCATCCTTCTCACAGAAGAATATTCAAGATTATCGTAGAAAATACATGATTCAGCTGGAAACCCCACGAAAACGAAGATATCGCAGTTTCAGCATTTCAAACGCACTGTGGAGTGCAGAAAACACCAGAAAACGTGTTTTTCGCATCAAATAGCACGACAACAGCGATTTGGGTAATTCTGCATCCTTCTCACAGAAGAATATTCAAGATTATCGAAGAAAACACATGCCTCAGCTGGAAACCCCACCAAAACGAAGATATCGCAGTTTCTGCATTTCAAACGCACTGTGGAGTGCAGAAAACACCAGAAAACGTGTTTTTCGCATCAAATAGCACGACAACAGCGATTTCGGTAATTCTGCATCCTTCTCACAGAAGAATATTCAAGATTATCGTAGAAAATACATGCCTCAGCTGGAAACCCCACGAAAACGAAGATATCGAAGTTTCCGCATGTCAAGCGCACTGTGGAGTGCTGATAACACTAGAAAACGAGTTTTTCTCATCAAATAGCACGGCAACAGCGATTTTAGTAATTCTGCATCCTTCTCACAGAAGAATATTCAAGATTATGGTAAAAAATACATGCCTCAGCTGTAAACCCCACGAAAACGAAGATATCGCAGTTTCCGCATTTCAAACGCACTGTGGAGTGCTGAAAACACCAGAAAACGTGTTTTTCGCATTCAATAGAACGAAAACAGCGAATTCGGTGACTATGCACACTTGTCACAGCAGAATCATGAAGATTATCCATGCAAATGCATATCTTAGCTGGAAACCCAAGGAAACCGGAGATGTAGCAGTTTGCGCATATCAAACGCACTGTGGAGTGTAGAAAACACCAGAAAACGTGTTTTTCGCATCAAATAGCACGAAAACAGCGATTTCGGTGATTCTGCATACTTCTCACAGAGGAATATTCAAGATTATGGTAGAAAATGCATATCTCAGCTGGAAACGCCACGAGAACGAAGATATCGCAGTTTCTGCATTTCAAGCGCACTGTGGAGTGCTGATAACACTAGAAAACGAGTTTTTCTCATCAAATAGCACGGCAACAGCGATTTCGGTAATTCTGCATCCTTCTCACAGAAGAATATTCAAGATTATCGTAGAAAATACATGCCTCAGCTGGAAACGCCACGAAAACGAAGATATCGCAGTTTCTGCATTTCAAACGCACTGTGGAGTGCAGAAAACACCAGAAAACGTGTTTTTCGCATCAAGTAGCACGACAAGAGCGATTTCGGTAATTCTGCATCCTTCTCACAGAAGAATATTCAAGATTATCGTAGAAAATACATGCCTCAGCTGGAAACCCCGCGAAAACGAAGATATCGCAGTTACCGCATTTCAAACGCACTGTGGAGTGTAGAAAACACCAGAAAACGTGTTTTTCGCATCAAATAGCACGTAAACAGCGATTTCGGTGATTCTGCATACTTCTCACAGAAGAATATTCAAGATTATGGTAGAAAATGCATATCTCAGCTGGAAACGCCACGAAAACGAAGATATCGCAGTTTCCGCATGTCAAGCGCACTGTGGAGTTCTGAAAAAACCAGAAAACGTGTTTTTCGCATTCAATAGCACGACAACAGCGATTTCGGTAATTCTGCATCCTTCTCACAGAAGAATATTCAAGATTATGGTAGAAAATACATGCCTCTGCTGTAAACCCCACGAAAACGAAGATATCGAAGTTTCCGCATGTCAAGCGCACTGTGGAGTGCAGAAAACACCAGAAAACGGGTTTTTCGCATCAAATAGCACGACAACAGCGATTTCGGTAATTCTGCATCCTTCTCACAGAAGAATATTCAAGATTATGGTAGAAAATACATTCCTCAGCTGTAAACCCCACGAAAACGAAGATATCGCAGTTTCCGCATTTCAAACGCACTGTGGAGTGCAGAAAAACCAGAAAACGTGTTTTTCGCATTCAATAGCACGACAACAGCGATTTCGGTAATTCTGCATCCTTCTCACAGAAGAATATTCAAAATTATCGTAGATAATGCATGTCTCAGCTGGAAACCCCACGAAAACGAAGATATCACAGTTTCCGCATGTCAAGCGCAATGTGGAGGCCTGAAAAAACCAGAAAACGTGTTTCTCGCATTCAATAGCACGACAACAGCGATTTCGGTTATTTCTGCATCCTTCTCACAGAAGAATATACAAGATTATGGTCGAAAATGCATATCTCAGCTGGAAACGCCACGAAAACGAAGATATCGCAGTTTCCGCATGTCAAGCGCACTGTGGAGTGCAGAAAACACCAGAAAACGTGTTTTTCGCATCAAATAGCACGACAGCAGCGATTTCGGTAATTCTGCATCCTTCTCACAGAAGAATATTCAAGATTATCGTAGAAAATACATGCCTCAGCTGGAAACCCCACGAAAACGAAGATATCGAAGTTTCCGCATGTCAAGCGCACTGTGGAGTGCTGATAACACTAGAAAACGTGTTTTTCGCATCAAATAGCACGGCAACAGCGATTTCGGTAATTCTACATCCTTCTCACAGAAGAATATTCAAGATTATCGTAGAAAATACATGCCTCAGCTGGAAACCCAACGAAAACGAAGATATCGCAGTTTCTGCATTTCAAACGCACTGTGGAGTGCAGAAAACACCAGAAAACGTGTTTTTCGCATCAAGTAGCACGACAACAGCGATTTCGGTAATTCTGCATCCTTCTCACAGAAGAATATTCAAGATTATCGTAGAAAATACATGCCTCAGCTGGAAACCCCACGAAAACGAAGATATCGCAGTTTCCGCATGTCAAGCGCACTGTGGAGTGCTGAAAAAACCAGAAAACGTGTTTTTCGCATTCAATAGCACGACAACAGCGATTTCGGTAATTCTGCATCCTTCTCACAGAAGAATATTCAAGATTATGGTAGAAAATACATGCCTCAGCTGTAAACCCCACGAAAACGAAGATATCGCAGTATCCGCATGTCAAGCCCACTGTGGAGTGCTGAAAACACCAGAAAACGTGTTTTTCTTATCAAATAGCACGACAACAGCGATTTCGGTAATTCTGCATCCTTCTCACAGAAGAATATTCAAGATTATCGTAGAAAATACATGCTTCAGCTGGAAACCCCACGAAAACGAAAATATCGCAGTTTCAGCATTTCAAACGCACTGTGGAGTGCAGAAAACACCAGAAAACGTGTTTTTCGCATCAAATAGCACGACAACAGCGATTTCGGTAATTCTGCATCCTTCTCACAGAAGAATATTCAAGATTATCGTAGAAAATACATGCTTCAGCTGGAAACCCCACGAAAACGAAGATATCGCAGTTTCAGCATTTCAAACGCACTGTGGAGTGCAGAAAACACCAGAAAACGTGATTTTCGCATCAAATAGCACGACAACAGCGATTTCGGTAATTCTGCATCCTTCTCACAGAAGAATATTCAAGATTATCGTAGAAAACATATGCCTCAGCTGGATACCCCACCAAAACGAAGATATCGCAGTTTCTGCATTTCAAACGCACTGTGGAGTGCAGAAAACACCAGAAAACGTGTTTTTCGCATCAAATAGCACGACAACAGCGATTTCGGTAATTCTGCATCCTTCTCACCGAAGAATATTCAAGATTATCGTAGAAAGTACATGCCTCAGCTGGAAACCCCACGAAAACGAAGATATCGCAGCTTCTGCATTTCAAACGCACTGTGGAGTGCAGAAAACACCAGAAAACGTGTTTTTCGCATCAAGTAGCACGACAACAGCGATTTCGGTAATTCTGCATCCTTCTCACAGCAGAATATTCAAGATTATCGTAGAAAATACATGCCTCAGCTGGAAACCCCACGAAAACGAAGATATCGCAGTTACCGCATCTCAAACGCACTGTGGAGTGTAGAAAACACCAGAAAACGTGTTTTTCGCATCAAATAGCACGTAAACAGCGATTTCGGTGATTCTGCATGCTTCTCACAGAAGAATATACAAGATTATGGTAGAAAATGCATATCTCAGCTGGAAACGCCACGAAAACGAAGATATCGCAGTTTCCGCATGTCAAGCGCACTGTGGAGTGCTGAAAAAACCAGAAAACGTGTTTTTCGCATTCAATAGCACGACAACAGCGATTTCGGTAATTCTGCATCCTTCTCACAGAAGAATATTCAAGATTATGGTAGAAAATACATGCCTCAGCTGTAAACCCCACGAAAACGAAGATATCGCAGTTTCCGCATGTCAAGCGCACTGTGGAGTGCTGAAAAAACCAGAAAACGTGTTTTTCGCATTCAATAGCACGACAACAGCGATTTCGGTAATTCTGCATCCTTCTCACAGAAGAATATTCAAGATTATGGTAGAAAATACATGCCTCAGCTGTAAACCCCACGAAAACGAAGATATCGCAGTTTCAGCATTTCAAACGCACTGTGGAGTGCAGAAAACACCAGAAAACGTGTTTTTCGCATCAAATAGCACGACAACAGCGATTTCGGTAATTCTGCATCCTTCTCACAGAAGAATATTCAAGATTATCGTAGAAAACATATGCCTCAGCTGGAAACCCCACGAAAACGAGAATATCGCAGTTTCAGCATTTCAAACGCACTGTGGAGTGCAGAAAACACCAGAAAACGTGTTTTTCGCATCAAATATCACGACAACAGCGATTTCGGTAATTCTGCATCCTTCTCACAGAAGAATATTCAAGATTATCGTAGAAAATGCATATCTCAGCTGGAAACCCAACGAAACCGGAGATGTCGCAGTTTCCGCATATCGAACGCACTGTGGAGTGCAGAAAACACCAGAAAACGTGTTTTTCGCATCAAATAGCACGACAACAGCGATTTCGGTAATTCTGCATCCTTCTCACAGAAGAATATTCAAGATTATCGTAGAAAACATATGCCTCAGCTGGAAACCCCACGAAAACGAGAATATCGCAGTTTCAGCATTTCAAACGCACTGTGGAGTGCAGAAAACACCAGAAAACGTGTTTTTCGCATCAAATAGCACGACAACAGCGATTTCGGTAATTCTGCATCCTTCTCACAGAAGAATATTCAAGATTATCGTAGAAAATACATGCTTCAGCTGGAAACCCCACGAAAACGAAGATATCGCAGTTTCAGCATTTCAAACGCACTGTGGAGTGCAGAAAACACCAGAAAACGTGTTTTTCGCATCAAATAGCACGACAACAGCGATTTCGGTAATTCTGCATCTTTCTCACAGAAGAATATTCAAGATTATGGTAGAAAATGCATATCTCAGCTGGAAACGCCACGAAAACGAAGATAACGCAGTTTCCGCATGTCAAAAGCACTGTGGAGTGCTGAAAAAACCAGAAAACGTGTTTTTCGCATTCAATAGCACGACAACAGCGATTTCGGTAATTCTGCATCCTTCTCACAGAAGAATATTCAAGATTATCGTAGAAAATACATGCTTCAGCTGGAAACCCCACGAAAACGAAGATATCGCAGTTTCAGCATTTCAAACGCACTGTGGAGTGCAGAAAACACCAGAAAACGTGTTTTTCGCATCAAATAGCACGACAACAGCGATTTCGGTAATTCTGCATCCTTCTCACAGAAGAATATTCAAGATTATCGTAGAAAACATATGCCTCAGCTGGATACCCCACCAAAACGAAGATATCGCAGTTTCTGCATTTCAAACGCACTGTGGAGTGCAGAAAACACCAGAAAACGTGTTTTTCGCATCAAATAGCACGACAACAGCGATTTCGGTAATTCTGCATCCTTCTCACAGAAGAATATTCAAGATTATCGTAGAAAATGCGTATCTCGGGTGGAAACCCCACGAAAGCAAAGATATTGCAGTTTCCGCATGTCAAGCGCACTGTCGAGTGCTGAAAACACCAGAAAACGTGTTTTTCGCATTCAATAGCACGTAAACAGCGATTTCGGTGATTCTGCATGCTTCTCACAGAAGAATATTCAAGATTATGGTAGAAAATGCATATCTCAGCTGGATACGCCACGAAAACGAAGATAACGCAGTTTCCGCATGTCAAGCGCACTGTGGAGTGCAGAAAACACCAGAATACGTGTTTTTCGCATCAAATAGCACGACAACAGCGATTTCGGTAATTCTACATCCTTCTCACAGAAGAATATTCAAGATTATCGTAGAAAATACATGCTTCAGCTGGAAACCCCACGAAAACGAAGATATCGCAGTTTCAGCATTTCAAACGCACTGTGGAGTGCAGAAAACACCAGAAAACGTGTTTTTCGCATCAAATAGCACGACAACAGCGATTTCGGTAATTCTGCATCCTTCTCACAGAAGAATATTCAAGATTATCGTAGAAAATACATGCTTCAGCTGGAAACCCCACGAAAACGAAGATATCGCAGTTTCAGCATTTCAAACGCACTGTGGAGTGCAGAAAACACCAGAAAACGTGTTTTTCGCATCAAATAGCACGACAACAGCGATTTCGGTAATTCTGCATCCTTCTCACAGAAGAATATTCAAGATTATGGTAGAAAATGCATATCTCAGCTGGAAACGCCACGAAAACGAAGATAACGCAGTTTCCGCATGTCAAGCGCACTGTGGAGTGCTGAAAACACCAGAAAACGTGTTTTTCGCATTCAATAGCACGACAACAGCGATTTCGGTAATTCTGCATCCTTCTCACAGAAGAATATTCAAGATTATCGTAGAAAATACATGCTTCAGCTGGAAACCCCACGAAAACGAAGATATCGCAGTTTCAGCATTTCAAACGCACTGTGGAGTGCAGAAAACACCAGAAAACGTGTTTTTCGCATCAAATAGCACGACAACAGCGATTTCGGTAATTCTGCATCCTTCTCACAGAAGAATATTCAAGATTATCGTAGAAAACATATGCCTCAGCTGGATACCCCACCAAAACGAAGATATCGCAGTTTCTGCATTTCAAACGCACTGTGGAGTGCAGAAAACACCAGAAAACGTGTTTTTCGCATCAAATAGCACGACAACAGCGATTTCGGTAATTCTGCATCCTTCTCACAGAAGAATATTCAAGATTATCGTAGAAAACATATGCCTCAGCTGGATACCCCACGAAAGCGAAGATATTGCAGTTTCCGCATGTCAAGCGCACTGTCGAGTGCTGAAAACACCAGAAAACGTGTTTTTCGCATTCAATAGCACGTAAACAGCGATTTCGGTGATTCTGCATGCTTCTCACAGAAGAATATTCAAGATTATGGTAGAAAATGCATATCTCAGCTGGATACGCCACGAAAACGAAGATAACGCAGTTTCCGCATGTCAAGCGCACTGTGGAGTGCAGAAAACACCAGAAAACGTGTTTTTCGCATCAAATAGCACGACAACAGCGATTTCGGTAATTCTACATCCTTCTCACAGAAGAATATTCAAGATTATCGTAGAAAATGCGTATCTCGGCTGGAAACCCCACGAAAGCGAAGATATTGCAGTTTCCGCATGTCAAGCGCACTGTCGAGTGCTGAAAACACCAGAAAACGTGTTTTTCGCATTCAATAGCACGAAAACAGCGATTGCGGTGATTCTGCACACTTGTAATAGCAGAATCATGAAGATTATCACTAAAAATGCATATCTCAGCTGGATACCTCACGAAAACGAAGATATCGCAGTTTCAGCATTTCAAACGCACTGTGGAGTGCAGAAAACACCAGAAAACGTGTTTTTCGCATCAAATAGCACGACAACAGCGATTTCGGTAATTCTGCATCCTTCTCACAGAAGAATATAGAAGATTATCGTAGAAAACATATGCCTCAGCTGGAAACCCCACCATAACGAAGATATCGCAGTTTCAGCATTTCAAACGCACTGTGGAGTGCAGAAAACACCAGAGAACGTGTTTTTCGCATCAAATAGCACGACAACAGCGATTTCGGTAATTCTGCATCCTTCTGACAGAAGAATATTCAAGATTATCGTAGAAAACATATGCCTCAGCTGGATACCCCACCAAAACGAAGATATCGCAGTTTCTGCATTTCAAACGCACTGTGGAGTGCAGAAAACACCAGAAAACGTGTTTTTCGCATCAAATAGCACGACAACAGCGATTTCGGTAATTCTGCATCCTTCTCACAGAAGAATATTCAAGATTATCGTAGAAAATACATGCTTCAGCTGGAAACCCCACGAAAACGAAGATATCGCAGTTTCAGCATTTCAAACGCACTGTGGAGTGCAGAAAACACCAGAAAACGTGTTTTTCGCATCAAATAGCACGACAACAGCGATTTCGGTAATTCTGCATCCTTCTCACAGAAGAATATTCAAGATTATGGTAGAAAATGCATATCTCAGCTGGAAACGCCACGAAAACGAAGATAACGCAGTTTCCGCATGTCAAGCGCACTGTGGAGTGCTGAAAACACCAGAAAACGTGTTTTTCGCATTCAATAGCACGACAACAGCGATTTCGGTAATTCTGCATCCTTCTCACAGAAGAATATTCAAGATTATCGTAGAAAATACATGCTTCAGCTGGAAACCCCACGAAAACGAAGATATCGCAGTTTCAGCATTTCAAACGCACTGTGGAGTGCAGAAAACACCAGAAAACGTGTTTTTCGCATCAAATAGCACGACAACAGCGATTTCGGTAATTCTGCATCCTTCTCACAGAAGAATATTCAAGATTATCGTAGAAAACATATGCCTCAGCTGGATACCCCACCAAAACGAAGATATCGCAGTTTCTGCATTTCAAACGCACTGTGGAGTGCAGAAAACACCAGAAAACGTGTTTTTCGCATCAAATAGCACGACAACAGCGATTTCGGTAATTCTGCATCCTTCTCACAGAAGAATATTCAAGATTATCGTAGAAAACATATGCCTCAGCTGGATACCCCACGAAAGCGAAGATATTGCAGTTTCCGCATGTCAAGCGCACTGTCGAGTGCTGAAAACACCAGAAAACGTGTTTTTCGCATTCAATAGCACGTAAACAGCGATTTCGGTGATTCTGCATGCTTCTCACAGAAGAATATTCAAGATTATGGTAGAAAATGCATATCTCAGCTGGATACGCCACGAAAACGAAGATAACGCAGTTTCCGCATGTCAAGCGCACTGTGGAGTGCAGAAAACACCAGAAAACGTGTTTTTCGCATCAAATAGCACGACAACAGCGATTTCGGTAATTCTACATCCTTCTCACAGAAGAATATTCAAGATTATCGTAGAAAATGCGTATCTCGGCTGGAAACCCCACGAAAGCGAAGATATTGCAGTTTCCGCATGTCAAGCGCACTGTCGAGTGCTGAAAACACCAGAAAACGTGTTTTTCGCATTCAATAGCACGAAAACAGCGATTGCGGTGATTCTGCACACTTGTAATAGCAGAATCATGAAGATTATCACTAAAAATGCATATCTCAGCTGGATACCTCACGAAAACGAAGATATCGCAGTTTCAGCATTTCAAACGCACTGTGGAGTGCAGAAAACACCAGAAAACGTGTTTTTCGCATCAAATAGCACGACAACAGCGATTTCGGTAATTCTGCATCCTTCTCACAGAAGAATATAGAAGATTATCGTAGAAAACATATGCCTCAGCTGGAAACCCCACCATAACGAAGATATCGCAGTTTCAGCATTTCAAACGCACTGTGGAGTGCAGAAAACACCAGAGAACGTGTTTTTCGCATCAAATAGCACGACAACAGCGATTTCGGTAATTCTGCATCCTTCTGACAGAAGAATATTCAAGATTATCGTAGAAAACATATGCCTCAGCTGGATACCCCACCAAAACGAAGATATCGCAGTTTCTGCATTTCAAACGCACTGTGGAGTGCAGAAAACACCAGAAAACGTGTTTTTCGCATCAAATAGCACGACAACAGCGATTTCCGAAATTCTGCATCCTTCTCACCGAAGAATATTCAAGATTATCGTAGAAAGTACATGCCTCAGCTGGAAACCCCACGAAAACGAAGATATCGCAGTTTCTGCATTTCAAACGCACTGTGGAGTGCAGAAAACACCAGAAAACGTGTTTTTCGCATCAAGTAGCACGACAACAGCGATTTTGGTAATTCTGCATCCTTCTCACAGAAGAATATTCAAGATTATCGTAGAAAATACATGCCTCAGCTGGAAACCCCACGAAAACGAAGATATCGCAGTTACCGCATCTCAAACGCACTGTGGAGTGTAGAAAACACCAGAAAACGTGTTTTTCGCATCAAATAGCACGTAAACAGCGATTTCGGTGATTCTGCATGCTTCTCACAGAAGAATATTCAAGATTATGGTAGAAAATGCATATCTCAGCTGGAAACGCCACGAAAACGAAGATATCGCAGTTTCCGCATGTCAAGCGCACTGTGGAGTGCTGAAAAAACCAGAAAACGTGTTTTTCGCATTCAATAGCACGACAACAGCGATTTCGGTAATTCTGCATCCTTCTCACAGAAGAATATTCAAGATTATGGTAGAAAATACATGCCTCAGCTGTAAACCCCACGAAAACGAAGATATCGCAGTATCCGCTATGTAAAGCCCACTGTGGAGTGCTGAAAACACCAGAAAACGTGTTTTTCGTATCAAATAGCACGACAACAGCGATTTCGGTAATTCTGCATCCTTCTCACAGAAGAATATTTAAGATTATCGTAGAAAATGCGTATCTCGGCTGGAAACCCCACGAAAGCGAAGATATTGCAGTTTCCGCATGTCAAGCGCACTGTCGAGTGCTGAAAACACCAGAAAACGTGTTTTTCGCATTCAATAGCACGAAAACAGCGATTGCGGTGATTCTGCACACTTGTAATAGCAGAATCATGAAGATTATCACTAAAAATGCATATCTCAGCTGGATACCTCACGAAAACGAAGATATCGCAGTTTCAGCATTTCAAACGCACTGTGGAGTGCAGAAAACACCAGAAAACGTGTTTTTCGCATCAAATAGCACGACAACAGCGATTTCGGTAATTCTGCATCCTTCTCACAGAAGAATATTCAAGATTATGGTAGAAAATACATGCCTCAGCTGTAAACCCCACGAAAACGAAGATATCGCAGTATCCGCTATGTAAAGCCCACTGTGGAGTGCTGAAAACACCAGAAAACGTGTTTTTCGTATCAAATAGCACGACAACAGCGATTTCGGTAATTCTGCATCCTTCTCACAGAAGAATATTCAAGATTATCGTAGAAAACATATGCCTCAGCTGGATACCCCACCAAAACGAAGATATCGCAGTTTCTGCATTTCAAACGCACTGTGGAGTGCAGAAAACACCAGAAAACGTGTTTTTCGCATCAAATAGCACGACAACAGCGATTTCGGTAATTCTGCATCCTTCTCACAGAAGAATATTCAAGATTATCGTAGAAAATGCGTATCTCGGCTGGAAACCCCACGAAAGCGAAGATATTGCAGTTTCCGCATGTCAAGCGCACTGTCGAGTGCTGAAAACACCAGAAAACGTGTTTTTCGCATTCAATAGCACGAAAACAGCGATTGCGGTGATTCTGCATCCTTCTCACAGAAGAATATTCAAGATTATGGTAGAAAATGCATATCTCAGCTGGATACGCCACGAAAACGAAGATTACGCAGTTTCCGCATGTCAAGCGCACTGTGGAGTGCAGAAAACACCAGAAAACGTGTTTTTCGCATCAAATAGCACGACAACAGCGATTTCGGTAATTCTACATCCTTCTCACAGAAGAATATTCAAGATTATCGTAGAAAATGCGTATCTCGGCTGGAAACCCCACGAAAGCGAAGATATTGCAGTTTCCGCATGTCAAGCGCACTGTCGAGTGCTGAAAACACCAGAAAACGTGTTTTTCGCATTCAATAGCACGAAAACAGCGATTGCGGTGATTCTGCACACTTGTAACAGCAGAATCATGAAGATTATCACTAAAAATGCATATCTCAGCTGGATACCTCACGAAAACGAAGATATCGCAGTTTCTGCATTCCAAGCGCACTGTGGAGTGCAGAAAACACCAGAAAACGTGTTTCTCGCATTCAATAGCACGACAACAGCGATTCCGGTAATTCTGCATCCTTCTCACAGAAGAATATTCAAGATTATGGTAGAAAATACATGCCTCAGCTGTAAACCCCACGAAAACGAAGATATCGCAGTTTCAGCATTTCAAACGCACTGTGGAGTGCAGAAAACACCAGAAAACGTGTTTATCGCATCAAATAGCACGACAACAGCGATTTCGGTAATTCTGCATCCTTCTCACAGAAGAATATAGAAGATTATCGTAGAAAACATATGCCTCAGCTGGAAACCCCACCAAAACGAAGATATCGCAGTTTCAGCATTTCAAACGCACTGTGGAGTGCAGAAAACACCAGAAAACGTGTTTTTCGCATCAAATAGCACGACAACAGCGATTTCGGTAATTCTACATCCTTCTCACAGAAGAATATTCAAGATTATCGTAGAAAATGCGTATCTCGGCTGGAAACCCCACGAAAGCGAAGATATTGCAGTTTCCGCATGTCAAGCGCACTGTCGAGTGCTGAAAACACCAGAAAACGTGTTTTTCGCATTCAATAGCACGAAAACAGCGATTGCGGTGATTCTGCACACTTGTAACAGCAGAATCATGAAGATTATCACTAAAAATGCATATCTCAGCTGGATACCTCACGAAAACGAAGATATCGCAGTTTCTGCATTCCAAGCGCACTGTGGAGTGCAGAAAACACCAGAAAACGTGTTTCTCGCATTCAATAGCACGACAACAGCGATTCCGGTAATTCTGCATCCTTCTCACAGAAGAATATTCAAGATTATGGTAGAAAATACATGCCTCAGCTGTAAACCCCACGAAAACGAAGATATCGCAGTTTCAGCATTTCAAACGCACTGTGGAGTGCAGAAAACACCAGAAAACGTGTTTTTCGCATCAAATAGCACGACAACAGCGATTTCGGTAATTCTGCATCCTTCTCACAGAAGAATATAGAAGATTATCGTAGAAAACATATGCCTCAGCTGGAAACCCCACCAAAACGAAGATATCGCAGTTTCAGCATTTCAAACGCACTGTGGAGTGCAGAAAACACCAGAAAACGTGTTTTTCGCATCAAATAGCACGACAACAGCGATTTCGGTAATTCTGCATCCTTCTCACAGAAGAATATTCAAGATTATCGTAGAAAACATATGCCTCAGCTGGATACCCCACCAAAACGAAGATATCGCAGTTTCTGCATTTCAAACGCACTGTGGAGTGCAGAAAACACCAGAAAACGTGTTTTTCGCATCAAATAGCACGACAACAGCGATTTCCGAAATTCTGCATCCTTCTCACCGAAGAATATTCAAGATTATCGTAGAAAGTACATGCCTCAGCTGGAAACCCCACGAAAACGAAGATATCGCAGTTTCTGCATTTCAAACGCACTGTGGAGTGCAGAAAACACCAGAAAACGTGTTTTTCGCATCAAGTAGCACGACAACAGCGATTTTGGTAATTCTGCATCCTTCTCACAGAAGAATATTCAAGATTATCGTAGAAAATACATGCCTCAGCTGGAAACCCCACGAAAACGAAGATATCGCAGTTACCGCATCTCAAACGCACTGTGGAGTGTAGAAAACACCAGAAAACGTGTTTTTCGCATCAAATAGCACGTAAACAGCGATTTCGGTGATTCTGCATGCTTCTCACAGAAGAATATTCAAGATTATGGTAGAAAATGCATATCTCAGCTGGAAACGCCACGAAAACGAAGATATCGCAGTTTCCGCATGTCAAGCGCACTGTGGAGTGCAGAAAACACCAGAAAACGTGTTTTTCGCATCAAATAGCACGACAACAGCGATTTCCGAAATTCTGCATCCTTCTCACCGAAGAATATTCAAGATTATCGTAGAAAGTACATGCCTCAGCTGGAAACCCCACGAAAACGAAGATATCGCAGTTTCTGCATTTCAAACGCACTGTGGAGTGCAGAAAACACCAGAAAACGTGTTTTTCGCATCAAGTAGCACGACAACAGCGATTTTGGTAATTCTGCATCCTTCTCACAGAAGAATATTCAAGATTATCGTAGAAAATACATGCCTCAGCTGGAAACCCCACGAAAACGAAGATATCGCAGTTACCGCATCTCAAACGCACTGTGGAGTGTAGAAAACACCAGAAAACGTGTTTTTCGCATCAAATAGCACGACAACAGCGATTTCGGTAATTCTGCATCCTTCTCACAGAAGAATATTCAAGATTATCGTAGAAAACATATGCCTCAGCTGGATACCCCACCAAAACGAAGATATCGCAGTTTCTGCATTTCAAACGCACTGTGGAGTGCAGAAAACACCAGAAAACGTGTTTTTCGCATCAAATAGCACGACAACAGCGATTTCCGAAATTCTGCATCCTTCTCACCGAAGAATATTCAAGATTATCGTAGAAAGTACATGCCTCAGCTGGAAACCCCACGAAAACGAAGATATCGCAGTTTCTGCATTTCAAACGCACTGTGGAGTGCAGAAAACACCAGAAAACGTGTTTTTCGCATCAAGTAGCACGACAACAGCGATTTTGGTAATTCTGCATCCTTCTCACAGAAGAATATTCAAGATTATCGTAGAAAATACATGCCTCAGCTGGAAACCCCACGAAAACGAAGATATCGCAGTTACCGCATCTCAAACGCACTGTGGAGTGTAGAAAACACCAGAAAACGTGTTTTTCGCATCAAATAGCACGTAAACAGCGATTTCGGTGATTCTGCATGCTTCTCACAGAAGAATATTCAAGATTATGGTAGAAAATGCATATCTCAGCTGGAAACGCCACGAAAACGAAGATATCGCAGTTTCCGCATGTCAAGCGCACTGTGGAGTGCTGAAAAAACCAGAAAACGTGTTTTTCGCATTCAATAGCACGACAACAGCGATTTCGGTAATTCTGCATCCTTCTCACAGAAGTATATTCAAGATTATGGTAGAAAATACATGCCTCAGCTGTAAACCCCACGAAAACGAAGATATCGCAGTATCCGCTATGTAAAGCCCACTGTGGAGTGCTGAAAACACCAGAAAACGTGTTTTTCGTATCAAATAGCACGACAACAGCGATTTCGGTAATTCTGCATCCTTCTCACAGAAGAATATTTAAGATTATCGTAGAAAATGCGTATCTCGGCTGGAAACCCCACGAAAGCGAAGATATTGCAGTTTCCGCATGTCAAGCGCACTGTCGAGTGCTGAAAACACCAGAAAACGTGTTTTTCGCATTCAATAGCACGAAAACAGCGATTGCGGTGATTCTGCACACTTGTAATAGCAGAATCATGAAGATTATCACTAAAAATGCATATCTCAGCTGGATACCTCACGAAAACGAAGATATCGCAGTTTCTGCATTCCAAGCGCACTGTGGAGTGTAGAAAACACCAGAAAACGTGTTTTTCGCATCAAATAGCACGACAACAGCGATTTCGATAATTCTGCATCCTTCTCACAGAAGAATATTCAAGATTATCGTAGAAAGTACATGCCTCAGCTGGAAACCCCACGAAAACGAAGATATCGCAGTTTCAGCATTTCAAACGCACTGTGGAGTGCAGAAAACACCAGAAAACGTGTTTTTCGCATCAAATAGCACGACAACAGCGATTTCGGTAATTCTGCATCCTTCTCACAGAAGAATATTCAAGATTATCGTAGAAAACATATGCCTCAGCTGGAAACCCCACCAAAACGAAGATATCGCAGTTTCTGCATTTCAAACGCACTGTGGAGTGCAGAAAACACCAGAAAACGTGTTTTTCGCATCAAATAGCACGACAACAGCGATTTCGATAATTCTGCATCCTTCTCACAGAAGAATATTCAAGATTATCGTAGAAAGTACATGCCTCAGCTGGAAACCCCACGAAAACGAAGATATCGCAGTTTCTGCATTTCAAACGCACTGTGGAGTGCAGAAAACACCAGAAAACGTGTTTTTCGCATCAAGTAGCACGACAACAGCGATTTCGGTGATTCTGCACACTTGTCACAGCAGAATCATGAAGATTACCAATGAAAATGCATATCTCAGCTGGAAACCCAACGAAACCGGAAAAGTAGCAGTTTGCGCATATCAAACGGACTGTGGAGTGCTGAAAACACCAGAAAACGTGTTTTTCGCATTCAATAGCACGAACACAGCGAATTCGGTAATTATGCACACTTGTCACAGCAGAATCATGAAGATTACCAATGAAAATGCATATCTCAGCTGGAAACCCAACGAAACCGGAAATGTAGCAGTTTGCGCATATCAAACGCACTGTGGAGTGCTGAAAACACCAGAAAACGTGTTTCTCGCGTCAAACAACACGACAACAGCGATTTCGGTAATTCTGCATCCTTCTCACTGAAGAATATTCAAGATTATCATAGAAAATGCATATCTCGGCTGGAAACCCCACGAAAACGAAGATATCGCAGTTTCCGCATTTCAAACGCACTGTGGAGTGCAGAAAACAGCAGAAAACGTGTTTTTCGCATCAAATAGCACGAAAACAGCGATTTCGGTGATTCTGCATACTTCTCGCAGAAGGATATCCAAGATTATCGTAGAAAATGCATTTCTCATCTGGAAACCCCACGAAAACGAAGATATCGCAGTTTCAGCATTTCAAACGCACTGTGGAGTGCAGAAAACACCAGAAAACGTGTTTTTCGCATCAAATAGCACGACAACAGCGATTTCGGTAATTCTGCATCCTTCTCACAGAAGAATATTCAAGATTATCGTAGAAAACATATGCCTCAGCTGGATACCCCACCAAAACGAAGATATCGCAGTTTCTGCATTTCAAACGCACTGTGGAGTGCAGAAAACACCAGAAAACGTGTTTTTCGCATCAAATAGCACGACAACAGCGATTTCGGTAATTCTGCATCCTTCTCACAGAGGAATATTCAAGATTATCGTAGAAAACATATGCCTCAGCTGGATACCCCACCAAAACGAAGATATCGCAGTTTCTGCATTTCAAACGCACTGTGGAGTGCAGAAAACACCAGAAAACGTGTTTTTCGCATCAAATAGCACGACAACAGCGATTTCCGAATTCTGCATCCTTCTCACCGAAGAATATTCAAGATTATCGTAGAAAGTACATGCCTCAGCTGGAAACCCCACGAAAACGAAGATATCGCAGTTTCTGCATTTCAAACGCACTGTGGAGTGCAGAAAACACCAGAAAACGTGTTTTTCGCATCAAGTAGCACGACAACAGCGATTTCGGTAATTCTGCATCCTTCTCACAGAAGAATATTCAAGATTATCGTAGAAAATACATGCCTCAGCTGGAAACCCCACGAAAACGAAGATATCGCAGTTACCGCATCTCAAACGCACTGTGGAGTGTATAAAACACCAGAAAACGTGTTTTGCGCATCGAATAGCACGTAAACAGCGATTTCGGTGATTCTGCATGCTTCTCACAGAAGAATATTCAAGATTATGGTAGAAAATGCATATCTCAGCTGGAAACGCCACGAAAACGAAGATATCGCAGTTTCCGCATGTCAAGCGCACTGTGGAGTGCTGAAAAAACCAGAAAACGTGTTTTTCGCATTCAATAGCACGACAACAGCGATTTCGGTAATTCTGCATCCTTCTCACAGAAGAATATTCAAGATTATGGTAGAAAATACATGCCTCAGCTGTAAACCCCACGAAAACGAAGATATCGCAGTATCCGCTATGTAAAGCCCACTGTGGAGTGCTGAAAACACCAGAAAACGTGTTTTTCGTATCAAATAGCACGACAACAGCGATTTCGGTAATTCTGCATCCTTCTCACAGAAGAATATTCAAGATTATCGTAGAAAATGCGTATCTCGGCTGGAAACCCCACGAAAGCGAAGATATTGCAGTTTCCGCATGTCAAGCGCACTGTCGAGTGCTGAAAACACCAGAAAACGTGTTTTTCGCATTCAATAGCACGAAAACAGCGATTGCGGTGATTCTGCACACTTGTAATAGCAGAATCATGAAGATTATCACTAAAAATGCATATCTCAGCTGGAAACCCCACGAAAACGAAGATATCGCAGTTTCAGCATTTCAAACGCACTGTGGAGTGCAGAAAACACCAGAAAACGTGTTTTTCGCATCAAATAGCACGACAACAGCGATTTCGGTAATTCTGCATCCTTCTCACAGAAGAATATTCAAGATTATCGTAGAAAACATATGCCTCAGCTGGAAACCCCACCAAAACGAAGATATCGCAGTTTCTGCATTTCAAACGCACTGTGGAGTGCAGAAAACACCAGGAAACGTGTTTTTCGCATCAAGTAGCACGACAACAGCGATTTCGGTGATTCTGCACACTTGTCACAGCAGAATCATGAAGATTACCAATGAAAATGCATATCTCAGCTGGAAACCCAACGAAACCGGAAAAGTAGCAGTTTGCGCATATCAAACGGACTGTGGAGTGCTGAAAACACCAGAAAACGTGTTTTTCGCGTCAAACAACACGACAACAGCGATTTCGGTAATTCTGCATCCTTCTCACTGAAGAATATTCAAGATTATCATAGAAAATGCATATCTCGGCTGGAAACCCCACGAAAACGAAGATATCGCAGTTTCCGCATTTCAAACGCACTGTGGAGTGCAGAAAACAGCAGAAAACGTGTTTTTCGCATCAAATAGCACGAAAACAGCGATTTCGGTGATTCTGCATACTTCTCGCAGAAGGATATCCAAGATTATCGTAGAAAATGCATTTCTCATTTGGAAACCCCACGAAAACGAAGATAACGCAGTTTCCGCATATCACACGCACTGTGGAGTGCTAGGACACCAGGAATGGTGTTATTTCGCATTATATAGCTGCGAACCAGGGATTTCGGTGATTCTGCATACTTCTCACTGAAGAATAGCCAAGATTATCGCAGAAAATGCATGTCTCAGCTGTAAACCCCACGAAAACGAAGATATCGCAGTTTCCGCATTTCAAACGCACTGTGGAGTGCAGAAAACAGCAGAAAACGTGTTTTTCGCATCAAATAGCACGAAAACAGCGATTTCGGTGATTCTGCATACTTCTCACATAAGAATATTCAAGATTGTGGTAGAAAATACATGCCTCAGCTGGAAACCCAACGAAAACGAAGATATTGAATTTTCCGCATGTCAAGCGCACTGTGGAGTGCAGAAAACACCAGAAAACGTGTTTTTCGCATCAAATAGCACGAAAACAGAGATTTCGGTGATTCTGCACACTTGTCACAGCAGCATAATGAAGATTATCACTGAAAATGCATGTCTCAGCTGTAAACCCCACGAAAACGAAGAGATCGCAGTTTCCGCATATCAAACGCACCGTGGAGTGCATAAAACACCAGAAAACGTGTTTTTCGCATCAAATAGCACGAATACAGCGATTTCGGTAACTCTGCTTCCTTCTCACAGAAGAATATTCAAGATTATCGTAGAAAATACATGCCTCACGTGGAAACCCCACCAAAACGAAGATATCGCAGTATCCGCATGTCAAGCGCACTGTGGAGTGCTGAAAACACCAGAAAACGTGTTTTTCGCATTCAGTAGCACGAAAACAGCGATTTCGGTGATTCTGCATACTTCTCACATAAGAATATTCAAGATTGTGGTAGAAAATACATGCCTCAGCTGGAAACCCAACGAAAACGAAGATATTGAATTTTCCGCATGTCAAGCGCACTGTGGAGTGCAGAAAACACCAGAAAACGTGTTTTTCGCATCAAATAGCACGAAAACAGCGATTTCGGTGATTCTGCATACTTCTCGCAGAAGGATATCCAAGATTATCGTAGAAAATGCATATCTCAGCTGGAAACGCCACGAAAACGAAGATATCGCAGTATTCGCATGTCAAGCGCACTGTGGAGTGCTGAAATCACCAGAAAACGAGTTTTTCGCATCAAATAGCACGAAAACAGCGATTTCGGTGATTCTGCATACTTCTCACAGAAGAATATACAAGATTATCGTAGAAAATGCATGTATCAGCTGGAAACCCGACGAAAACGAAGATATCACAGTTTCCGCATGTCAAGCGCACTGTGGAGTGCTGAAAACACCAGAAAACGCGTTTTTCGCATCAAATAGCACGAAAACAGCGATTTCGGTGATTCTGCATACTTCTCACAGAAGAATATACAAGATTATCGTAGAAAATGCATGTATCAGCTGGAAACCCGACGAAAACGAAGATATCACAGTTTCCGCATGTCAAGCGCACTGTGGAGTGCTGAAAACACCAGAAAACGCGTTTTTCGCATCAAATAGCACGAAAACAGCGATTTCGGTGATTCTGCATACTTCTCGCAGAAGGATATCCAAGATTATCGTAGAAAATGCATATCTCAGCTGGAAACGCCACGAAAACGAAGATATCGCAGTATTCGCATGTCAAGCGCACTGTGGAGTGCTGAAATCACCAGAAAACGAGTTTTTCGCATCAAATAGCACGAAAACAGCGATTTCGGTGATTCTGCATACTTCTCACAGAAGAATATACAAGATTATCGTAGAAAATGCATGTCTCAGCTGGAAACCCGACGAAAACGAAGATATCACAGTTTCCGCATGTCAAGCGCACTGTGGAGTGCAGAAAACAGCAGAAAACGTGTTTTTCGCATCAAATAGCACGAAAACAGCGATTTCGGTGATTCTGCATACTTCTCGCAGAAGGATATCCAAGATTATCGTAGAAAATGCATTTCTCATCTGGAAACCCCACGAAAACGAAGATAACGCAGTTTCCGCATATCACACGCACTGTGGAGTGCTAGGACACCAGGAATGGTGTTATTTCGCATTATATAGCTGCGAACCAGCGATTTCGGTGATTCTGCATACTTCTCACTGAAGAATAGCCAAGATTATCGCAAAAAATGCATGTCTCAGCTGGAAACCCCACGAAAACGAAGAGATCGCAGTTTCCGCATATCAAACGCACTGTGGAGTGCATAAAACACCAGAAAACGTGTTTTTCGCATCAAATAGCACGAACACAGCGAATTCGGTAATTATGCACACTTGTCACAGCAGAATCATGAAGATTTCCAATGAAAATGCATATCTCAGCTGGAAACCCAACGAAACCGGAAATGTAGCAGTTTGCGCATATCAAACGCACTGTGGAGTGCTGAAAACACCAGAAAACGTGTTTTTCGCGTCAAACAGCACGACAACAGCGATTTCGGTAATTCTGCATCCTTCTCACTGAAGAATATTCAAGATTATCGTGGAAAATGCATATCTCGCCTGGAAACCCCACGAAAACGAAGATATCGCAGTTTCCGCATTTCAAACGCACTGTGGAGTGCAGAAAACACCAGAAAACGTGTTTTTCGCATCAAATAGCACGAAAACAGCGATTTCGGTGATTCTGCACACGTGTCACAGCAGAATCATGAAGACTATCACTGGAAATGCATATCACAGCTGGAAACCCAACGAAACCGGAGATGTCGCAGTTTCCGCATTTCAATCGCACTGTGGAGTGCAGAAAACACCAGAAAACGTGTTTTTCGCATCAAATAGCACGACAACAGCGATTTCGGTAATTCTGCATCCTTCTCACAGAAGAATATTCAAGATTATCGTAGAAAATGCATATCTCAGCTGGAAACGCCACGAAAACGAAGATATCGCACTATCCGCATGTCAAGCGCACTGTGGAGTGCTGAAAACACCAGAAAACGTGTTTTTCGCATTCAATAGCACGACAACAGCGATTTCGGTAATTCTGCATCCTTCTCACAGAAGAATATTCAAGATTATCGTAGAAAATGCATATCTCAGCTGGAAACGCCACGAAAACGAAGATATCGCAGTATTCGCATGTCAAGCGCACTGTGGAGTGCTGAAATCACCAGAAAACGAGTTTTTCGCATCAAATAGCACGAAAACAGCGATTTCGGTGATTCTGCATACTTCTCACAGAAGAATATACAAGATTATCGTAGAAAATGCATGTCTCAGCTGGAAACCCGACGAAAACGAAGATATCACAGTTTCCGCATGTCAAGCGCACTGTGGAGTGCAGAAAACAGCAGAAAACGTGTTTTTCGCATCAAATAGCACGAAAACAGCGATTTCGGTGATTCTGCATACTTGTCAACGAAGCATCTCGAAGATTATCACTGAAAATGCAGATCTTAGCTGGAAACCCCACGAAAACATAGAGATCGCAGTTTCCGCATATCAAACGCACTGTGGAGTGCTGAAAACGCCAGAAAACGTGTTTTTCGCATTAAATAGCACGAAAACAGTGATTTCGGTGATCCTGCATACTTGTCACAGAATAATCATGAAGATTATCACCGAAAATGCATATCTCGGTTGGAAACCCCACGAAAACGAAGATATTGCTGTTTCCGCATGTCAAGCGCACTGCGGAGTGCTGAAAACACCAGAAAACGTGTTTTTCGCATTCAATAGCACGAACACAGCGAATTCGGTAATTATGCACACTTGTCACAGCAGAATCATGAAGATTACCAATGAAAATGCATATCTCAGCTGGAAACACAACGAAACCGGAAATGTAGCAGTTTGCGCATATCAAACGCTCTGTGGAGTGCTGAAAACACCAGAAAACGTGTTTTTCGCGTCAAACAACACGACAACAGCGATTTCGGTAATTCTGCATCCTTCTCACTGAAGAAGATTCAAGATTATCGTAGAAAATGCATATCTCGGCTGGAAACCCCACGAAAACGAAGATATCGCAGTTTCCGCATTTCAAAGGCACTGTGGAGTGCAGAAAACACCAGAAAACGTGTTTTTCGCATCAAATAGCACGAAAACAGCGATTTCGGTGATTCTGCACACGTGTCACAGCAGAATCATGAAGACTATCACTGAAAATGCATATCACAGCTGGAAACCCAACGAAACCGGAGATGTCGCAGTTTCCGCATTTCAATCGCACTGTGGAGTGCTGAAAACACCAGAAAACGTGTTTTTCGCATTCAATAGCACGACAACAGCGATTTCGGTAATTCTGCTTCCTTCTCACAGAAGAATATTCAAGATTATCGTAGAAAATACATGCCTTACGTGGAAACCCCACGAAAACGAAGATATCGCAGTATCCGCATGTCAAGCGCACTGTGGAGTGCTGAAAACACCAGAAAACGTGTTTTTCCCATTCAGTAGCACGAAAACAGCGATTTCGGTGATTCTGCATACTTCTCACATAAGAATATTCAAGATTGTGGTAGAAACTAGATGCCTCAGCTGGAAACCCAACGAAACCGGAGATGTCGCAGTTTCCGCATATCAAACGCACTGTGGAGTGCTGAAATCACCAGGAAACGAGTTTTTCGCATCAAATAGCACGAAAACAGCGATTTCGGTGATTCTGCATACTTCTCACAGAAGAATATACAAGATTATCGTAGATAATGCATGTCTCAGCTGGAAACCCCACGAAAACGAAGATATCACAGTTTCCGCATGTCAAGCGCACTGTGGAGTGCTGAAAACACCAGAAAACGCGTTTTTCGCATCAAATAGCACGAAAACAGCGATTCCGGTGATTCTGCATACTTCTCCCAGAAGGATATCCAAGATTATCGTAGAAAATGCATTTCTCATCTGGAAACCCCACGAAAACGAAGATATCGCAGTTTCCGCATATCACACGCACTGTGGAGTGCTAGGACACCAGGAATGGTGTTATTTCGCATTATATAGCTGCGAACCAGCGATTTCGGTGATTCTGCATACTTCTCACTGAAGAATAGCCAAGATTATCGCAGAAAATGCATGTCTCAGCTGGAAACCCCACGAAAACGAAGAGATCGCAGTTTCCGCATATCAAACGCACTGTGGAGTGCATAAAACACCAGAAAACGTGTTTTTCGCATTAAATACAACGAAAACGGCGATTTCGGTGATCCTGCATACTTCTCGCAGAAGGATATCCAAGATTATCGTAGAAAATGCATATCTCGGCTGGAAACCGCACGTAAACGAAGATATCGCAGTATCCTCATTTCAGACGCACTGTGGAGTGCAGAAAACACCAGAAAACTTGTTTTTCGCATCAAATAGGACGACAACAGCGATTTCGGTAATTCTGCACCCTTCTCACAGAAGAATATTCAAGATTATGGTAGAAAATGCATATCTCAGCTGGAAACGCCACGAAAACGAAGATATCGCAGTATCCGCATGTCAAGCGCACTGTGGAGTGCTGAAAACACCAGAAAACGTGTTTTTCGCATTCAGTAGCACGAAAACAGCGATTTCGGTGATTCTGCATACTTCTCACATAAGAATATTCAAGATTGTGGTAGAAAATAGATGCCTCAGCTGGAAACCCAACGAAAACGAAGATATTGAATTTTCCGCATGTCAAGCGCACTGTGGAGTGCAGAAAACACCAGAAAACGTGTTTTTCGCATCAAATAGCACGAAAACAGAGATTTCGGTGATTCTGCACACCTGTCACAGCAGCATAATGAAGATTATCACTGAAAATGCATATCTCAGCTGGAAACCCCACGAAAACGAAGATATCACAGTTTCCGCATGTCAAGCGCACTGTGGAGTGCTGAAAACACCAGAAAACGCGTTTTTCGCATCAAATAGCACGAAAACAGAGATTTCGGTGATTCTGCACACCTGTCACAGCAGCATAATGAAGATTATCACTGAAAATGCATATCTCAGCTGGAAACCCCACGAAAACGAAGATATCGCGGTTTCCGCATATCACACGCACTGTGGAGTGCTAGGACACCAGGAATGGTGTTATTTCGCATTATATAGCTGCGAACCAGCGATTTCGGTGATTCTGCATACTTCTCACTGAAGAATAGCCAAGATTATCGCAGAAAATGCATGTCTCAGCTGGAAACCCCACGAAAACGAAGAGATCGCAGTTTCCGCATATCAAACGCACTGTGGAGTGCATAAAACACCAGAAAACGTGTTTTTCGCATCAAATAGCACGAATACAGCGATTTTGGTGATTCTGCACACTTGTCAACGAAGCATCTCGAAGATTATCACTGAAAATGCATATCTCAGCTGGAAACCCAACGAAACCGGAAATGTAGCAGTTTGCGCATATCAAACGCACTGTGGAGTGCTGAAAACACCAGAAAACGTGTTTTTCGCGTCAAACAACACGACAGCAGCGATTTCGGTAATTCTGCATCCTTCTCACTGAAGAATATTCAAGATTATCGTAGAAAATGCATATCTCGGCTGGAAACCCCACGAAAACGAAGATATCGCAGTTTCCGCATTTCAAAGGCACTGTGGAGTGCAGAAAACACCAGAAAACGCGTTTTTCGCGTCAAATAGGACGACAACAGCGATTTCGGTAATTCTGCACCCTTCTCACAGAACAATATTCAAGATTATCGTAGAAAATGCATATCTCGGCTGGAAACCCCACGAAAACGAAGATATCGAAGTTTCCGCATATCACACGCACTGTGGAGTGCTAGGACACCAGGAATGGTGTTATTTCGCATTATATAGCTGCGAACCAGCGATTTCGGTGATTCTGCATACTTCTCACTGAAGAATAGCCAAGATTATCGCAGAAAATGCATGTCTCAGCTGGAAACCCCACGAAAACGAAGAGATCGCAGTTTCCGCATATCAAACGCACTGTGGAGTGCAGAAAACACCAGAAAACGTGTTTTTCGCATCAAATAGCACGAATACAGCGTTTGTGGTGATTCTGCACACTTGTCACAGAATAATCATGAAGATTATCACCGAAAATGCATATCTCGTTTGGAAACCCCACGAAAACGAAGATATTGCTGTTTCCGCATGTCAAGCGCACTGTGGAGTGCAGAAAACACCAGAAAACGTGTTTTTCGCATCAAATAGCACGAAAACAGCGATTTCGGTGATTCTGCACACGTGTCACAGCAGAATCATGAAGACTATCACTGAAAATGCATATCACAGCTGGAAACCCAACGAAACCGGAGATGTCGCAGTTTCCGCATTTCAATCGCACTGTGGAGTGCAGAAAACACCAGAAAACGTGTTTTTCGCATCAAATAGCACGACAACAGCGATTTCGGTAATTCTGCATCCTTCTCACAGAAGAATATTCAAGATTATCGTAGAAAATGCATATCTCAGCTGGAAACGCCACGAAAACGAAGATATCGCAGTATCCGCATGTCAAGCGCACTGTGGAGTGCTGAAAACACCAGAAAACGTGTTTTTCGCATTCAATAGCACAACAGCGATTTCGGTAATTCTGCTTCCTTCTCACAGAAGAATATTCAAGATTATCGTAGAAAATACATGCCTCACGTGGAAACCCCACGAAAACGAAGATATCGCAGTATCCGCATGTCAAGCGCACTGTGGAGTGCTGAAAACACCAGAAAACGTGTTTTTCGCATTCAGTAGCACGAAAACAGCGACTTCGGTGATTCTGCATACTTCTCACATAAGAATATTCAAGATTGTGGTAGAAAATAGATGCCTCAGCTGGAAACCCAACGAAACCGGAGATGTCGCAGTTTCCGCATATCAAACGCACTGTGGAGTGCTGAAATCACCAGAAAACGAGTTTTTCGCATCAAATAGCACGAAAACAGCGATTTCGGTGATTCTGCATACTTCTCACAGAAGAATATACAAGATTATCGTAGATAATGCATGTCTCAGCTGGAAACCCCACGAAAACGAAGATATCACAGTTTCCGCATGTCAAGCGCACTGTGGAGTGCTGAAAACACCAGAAAACGCGTTTTTCGCATCAAATAGCACGAAAACAGCGATTCAGGTGGTTCTGCATACTTCTCCCAGAAGGATATCCAAGATTATCGTAGAAAATGCATTTCTCATCTGGAAACCCCACGAAAACGAAGATATCGCAGTTTCCGCATATCACACGCACTGTGGAGTGCTAGGACACCAGGAATGGTGTTATTTCGCATTATATAGCTGCGAACCAGCGATTTCGGTGATTCTGCATACTTCTCACTGAAGAATAGCCAAGATTATCGCAGAAAATGCATGTCTCAGCTGGAAACCCCACGAAAACGAAGAGATCGCAGTTTCCGCATATCAAACGCACTGTGGAGTGCATAAAACACCAGAAAACGTGTTTTTCGCATTAAATAGCACGAAAACAGCGATTTCGGTGATCCTGCATACTTCTCGCAGAAGGATATCCAAGATTATCGTAGAAAATGCATATCTCGGCTGGAAACCGCACGTAAACGAAGATATCGCAGTTTCCGCATTTCAAACGCACTGTGGAGTGCAGAAAACACCAGAAAACGTGTTTTTCGCATCAAATAGCATGAAGACAGCGTTTGTGGTGATTCTGCACACTTGTCACAGAATAATCATGAAGATTATCACCGAAAATGCATATCTCGGTTGGAAACCCCACGAAAACGAAGATATTGCTGTTTCCGCATGTCAAGTGCACTGCGGAGTGCTGAAAACACCAGAAAACGTGTTTTTCGCATTCAATAGCACGAACACAGCGAATTCGGTAATTATGCACACTTGTCACAGCAGAATCATGAAGATTACCAATGAAAATGCATATCTCAGCTGGAAACACAACGAAACCGGAAATGTAGCAGTTTGCGCATATCAAACGCTCTGTGGAGTGCTGAAAACACCAGAAAACGTGTTTTTCGCGTCAAACAACACGACAACAGCGATTTCGGTAATTCTGCATCCTTCTCACTGAAGAATATTCAAGATTATCGTAGAAAATGCATATCTCGGCTGGAAACCCCACGAAAACGAAGATATCGCAGTTTCCGCATTTCAAAGGCACTGTGGAGTGCAGAAAACACCAGAAAACGCGTTTTTCGCATCAAATAGGACGACAACAGCGATTTCGGTAATTCTGCACCCTTCTCACAGAACAATATTCAAGATTATCGTAGAAAATGCATATCTCGGCTGGAAACCCCACGAAAACGAAGATATCGCAGTTTCCTCATTTCAGACGCACTGTGGAGTGCAGAAAACACCAGAAATCGTGTTTTTCGCATCAAATAGCATGAAAACAGCGTTTGTGGTGATTCTGCACACTTGTCAGAGAATAATCATGAAGATTATCACCGAAAATGCATATCTCGGTTGGAAACCCCACGAAAACGAAGATATTGCTGTTTCCGCATGTCAAGCGCACTGCGGAGTGCTGAAAACACCAGAAAACGTGTTTTTCGCATTCAATAGCACGAACACAGCGAATTCGGTAATTATGCACACTTGTCACAGCAGAATCATGAAGATTTCCAATGAAAATGCATATCTCAGCTGGAAACCCAACGAAACCGGAAATGTAGCAGTTTGCGCATATCAAACGCACTGTGGAGTGCTGAAAACACCAGAAAACGTGTTTTTCGCGTCAAACAACACGACAGCAGCGATTTCGGTAATTCTGCATCCTTCTCACTGACGAATATTCAAGATTATCGTAGAAAATGCATATCTCGGCTGGAAACCCCACGAAAACGAAGATATCGCAGTTTCCGCATTTCAAAGGCACTGTGGAGTGCAGAAAACACCAGAAAACGTGTTTTTCGTATCAAATAGCACGAAAACAGCGATTTCGGTGATTCTGCACACGTGTCACAGCAGAATCATGAAGACTATCACTGAAAATGCATATCACAGCTGGAAACCCAACGAAACCGGAGATGTCGCAGTTTCTGCATTTCAATCGCACTGTGGAGTGCAGAAAACACCAGAAAACGTGTTTTTCGCATCAAATAGCACGACAACAGCGATTTCGGTAATTCTGCATCCTTCTCACAGACGAATATTCAAGATTATCGTAGAAAATGCATATCTCAGCTGGAAACGCCACGAAAACGAAGATATCGCAGTATCCGCATGTCAAGCGCACTGTGGAGTGCAGAAAACACCAGAAAACGTGTTTTACGCATCAAATAGCACGAAAACAGAGATTTCGGTGATTCTGCACACCTGTCACAGCAGCATAATGAAGATTATCACTGAAAATGCATATCTCAGCTGGAAACCCAACGAAACCGGAGATGTCGCAGTTTCCGCATATCAAACGCACTGTGGAGTGCTGAAATCACCAGAAAACGAGTTTTTCGCATCAAATAGCACGAAAACTGCGATTTCGGTGATTCTGCATACTTCTCACAGAAGAATATACAAGATTATCGTAGATAATGCATGTCTCAGCTGGAAACCCCACGAAAACGAAGATATCACAGTTTCCGCATGTCAAGCGCACTGTGGAGTGCTGAAAACACCAGAAAACGCGTTTTTCGCATCAAATAGCACGAAAACAGCGATTCCGGTGATTCTGCATACTTCTCCCAGAAGGATATCCAAGATTATCGTAGAAAATGCATTTCTCATCTGGAAACCCCACGAAAACGAAGATATCGCAGTTTCCGCATATCACACGCACTGTGGAGTGCTAGGACACCAGGAATGGTGTTATTTCGCATTATATAGCTGCGAACCAGCGATTTCGGTGATTCTGCATACTTCTCACTGAAGAATAGCCAAGATTATCGCAGAAAATGCATGTCTCAGCTGGAAACCCCACGAAAACGAAGATATCGCAGTTTCCGCATTTCAAAGGCACTGTGGAGTGCAGAAAACACCAGAAAACGTGTTTTTCGCATCAAATAGCACGAAAACAGCGATTTCGGTGATTCTGCACACGTGTCACAGAATAATCATGAAAATTATCACCGAAAATGCATATCTCGGTTGGAAACCCCACGAAAACGAAGATATTGCTGTTTCCGCATGTCAAGCGCACTGTGGAGTGCTGAAAACACCAGAAAACGTGTTTTTCGCATCAAACAACACGACAGCAGCGATTTCGATAATTCTGCACCCTTCTCACCGAAGAATATTCAAGATTATCGTAGAAAATGCATATCTCGGCTGGAAACCCCACGAAAACGAAGATATCGCAGTTTCCGCATTTCAAACGCACTGTGGAGTGCAGAAAACACCAGAAAACGTGTTTTTCGCATCAAATAGCATGAAAACAGCGTTTGTGGTGATTCTGCACACTTGTCACAGAATAATCATGAAAATTATCACCGAAAATGCATATCTCGGTTGGAAACCCCACGAAAACGAAGATATTGCTGTTTCCGCATGTCAAGCGCACTGCGGAGTGCTGAAAACACCAGAAAACGTGTTTTTCGCATTCAATAGCACGAACACAGCGAATTCGGTAATTATGCACACTTGTCACAGCAGAATCATGAAGATTTCCAATGAAAATGCATATCTCAGCTGGAAACCCAACGAAACCGGAAATGTAGCAGTTTGCGCATATCAAACGCACTGTGGAGTGCTGAAAACACCAGAAAACGTGTTTTTCGCATCAAACAACACGACAGCAGCGATTTCGGTGATTCTTCATACTTCTCACATAAGAATATTCAAGATAGTGTTAGAAAATACATGCCTCAGCTGGAAACCCAACGAAAACGAAGATATTGAATTTTTCGCATGTCAAGCGCACTGTGGAGTGCAGAAAACACCAGAAAACGTGTTTTTCGCATCAAATAGCACGAAAACAGAGATTTCGGTGATTCTGCACACTTGTCACAGCAGCATAATGAAGATTATCACTGAAAATGCATGTCTCAGCTGGAAACCCCACGAAAACGAAGAGATCGCAGTTTCCGCATATCAAGCGCACTGTGGAGTGCATAAAACACCAGAAAACGTGTTTTTCGCATCAAATAGCACGAATACAGCGATTTTGGTGATTCTGCACACTTGTCAACGAAGCATCTCGAAGATTATCACTGAAAATGCATATCTCAGCTGGAAACCCAACGAAACCGGAAATGTAGCAGTTTGCGCATTTCAAACGCACTGTGGAGTGCTGAAAACACCAGAAAACGTGTTTTTCGCGTCAAACAACACGACAGCAGCGATTTCGGTAATTCTGCATCCTTCTCACTGACGAATATTCAAGATTATCGTAGAAAATGCATATCTCGGCTGGAAACCCCACGAAAACGAAGATATCGCAGTTTCCGCATTTCAAAGGCACTGTGGAGTGCAGAAAACACCAGAAAACGTGTTTTTCGTATCAAATAGCACGAAAACAGCGATTTCGGTGATTCTGCACACGTGTCACAGCAGAATCATGAAGACTATCACTGAAAATGCATATCACAGCTGGAAACCCAACGAAACCGGAGATGTCGCAGTTTCTGCATTTCAATCGCACTGTGGAGTGCAGAAAACACCAGAAAACGTGTTTTTCGCATCAAATAGCACGACAACAGCGATTTCGGTAATTCTGCATCCTTCTCACAGACGAATATTCAAGATTATCGTAGAAAATGCATATCTCAGCTGGAAACGCCACGAAAACGAAGATATCGCAGTATCCGCATGTCAAGCGCACTGTGGAGTGCAGAAAACACCAGAAAACGTGTTTTACGCATCAAATAGCACGAAAACAGAGATTTCGGTGATTCTGCACACCTGTCACAGCAGCATAATGAAGATTATCACTGAAAATGCATATCTCAGCTGGAAACCCAACGAAACCGGAGATGTCGCAGTTTCCGCATATCAAACGCACTGTGGAGTGCTGAAATCACCAGAAAACGAGTTTTTCGCATCAAATAGCACGAAAACTGCGATTTCGGTGATTCTGCATACTTCTCACAGAAGAATATACACGATTATCGTAGATAATGCATGTCTCAGCTGGAAACCCCACGAAAACGAAGATATCACAGTTTCCGCATGTCAAGCGCACTGTGGAGTGCTGAAAACACCAGAAAACGCGTTTTTCGCATCAAATAGCACGAAAACAGCGATTCCGGTGATTCTGCATACTTCTCCCAGAAGGATATCCAAGATTATCGTAGAAAATGCATTTCTCATCTGGAAACCCCACGAAAACGAAGATATCGCAGTTTCCGCATATCACACGCACTGTGGAGTGCTAGGACACCAGGAATGGTGTTATTTCGCATTATACAGCTGCGAACCAGCGATTTCGGTGATTCTGCATACTTCTCACTGAAGAATAGCCAAGATTATCGCAGAAAATGCATGTCTCAGCTGGAAACCCCACGAAAACGAAGAGATCGCAGTTTCCGCATATCAAACGCACTGTGGAGTGCATAAAACACCAGAAAACGTGTTTTTCGCATTAAATAGCACGAAAACAGCGATTTCGGTGATCCTGCATACTTCTCGCAGAAGGATATCCAAGATTATCGTAGAAAATGCATATCTCGGCTGGAAACCGCACGTAAACGAAGATATCGCAGTTTCCTCATTTCAGACGCACTGTGGAGTGCAGAAAACACCAGAAAACGTGTTTTTCGCATCAAATAGGACGACAACAGCGATTTCGATAATTCTGCACCCTTCTCACCGAAGAATATTCAAGATTATCGTAGAAAATGCATATCTCGGCTGGAAACCCCACGAAAACGAAGATATCGCAGTTTCCGCATTTCAAACGCACTGTGGAGTGCAGAAAACACCAGAAAACGTGTTTTTCGCATCAAATAGCATGAAAACAGCGTTTGTGGTGATTCTGCACACTTGTCACAGAATAATCATGAAAATTATCACCGAAAATGCATATCTCGGTTGGAAACCCCACGAAAACGAAGATATTGCTGTTTCCGCATGTCAAGCGCACTGCGGAGTGCTGAAAACACCAGAAAACGTGTTTTTCGCATTCAATAGCACGAACACAGCGAATTCGGTAATTATGCACACTTGTCACAGCAGAATCATGAAGATTTCCAATGAAAATGCATATCTCAGCTGGAAACCCAACGAAACCGGAAATGTAGCAGTTTGCGCATATCAAACGCACTGTGGAGTGCTGAAAACACCAGAAAACGTGTTTTTCGCATCAAACAACACGACAACAGCGATTTCGGTGATTCTTCATACTTCTCACATAAGAATATTCAAGATAGTGTTAGAAAATACATGCCTCAGCTGGAAACCCAACGAAAACGAAGATATTGAATTTTTCGCATGTCAAGCGCACTGTGGAGTGCAGAAAACACCAGAAAACGTGTTTTTCGCATCAAATAGCACGAAAACAGAGATTTCGGTGATTCTGCACACTTGTCACAGCAGCATAATGAAGATTATCACTGAAAATGCATATCTCAGCTGGAAACCCAACGAAACCGGAGATGTCGCAGTTTCCGCATATCAAACGCACTGTGGAGTGCTGAAATCACCAGAAAACGAGTTTTTCGCATCAAATAGCACGAAAACAGCGATTTCGGTGATTCTGCATACTTCTCACAGAAGAATATACAAGATTATCGTAGAAAATGCATGTCTCAGCTGGAAACTCCACGAAAACGAAGATATCACAGTTTCCGCATGTCAAGCGCACTGTGGAGTGCTGAAAACACCAGAAAACGCGTTTTTCGCATCAAATAGCACGAAAACAGCGATTTCGGTGATCCTGCATACTTCTCGCAGAAGGATATCCAAGATTATCGTAGAAAATGCATATCTCGGCTGGAAACCGCACGTAAACGAAGATATCGCAGTTTCCGCATTTCAAACGCACTGTGGAGTGCAGAAAACACCAGAAAACGTGTTTTTCGCATCAAATAGCATGAAGACAGCGTTTGTGGTGATTCTGCACACTTGTCACAGAATAATCATGAAGATTATCACTGAAAATGCATATCTCAGCTGGAAACCCCACGAAAACGAAGATATCACAGTTTCCGCATGTCAAGCGCACTGTGGAGTGCTGAAAACACCAGAAAACGCGTTTTTCGCATCAAATAGCACGAAAACAGCTATTCTGGTGATTCTGCATACTTCTCCCAGAAGGATATCCAAGATTATCGTAGAAAATGCATTTCTCATCTGGAAACCCCACGAAAACGAAGATATCGCAGTTTCCGCATATCACACGCACTGTGGAGTGCTAGGACACCAGGAATGGTGTTATTTCGCATTATATAGCTGCGAACCAGCGATTTCGGTGATTCTGCATACTTCTCACTGAAGAATAGCCAAGATTATCGCAGAAAATGCATGTCTCAGCTGGAAACCCCACGAAAACGAAGAGATCGCAGTTTCCGCATATCAAGCGCACTGTGGAGTGCATAAAACACCAGAAAACGTGTTTTTCGCATCAAATAGCACGAATACAGCGATTTTGGTGATTCTGCACACTTGTCAACGAAGCATCTCGAAGATTATCTCTGAAAATGCATATCTCAGCTGGAAACCCAACGAAACCGGAAATGTAGCAGTTTGCGCATATCAAACGCACTGTGGAGTGCTGAAAACACCAGAAAACGTGTTTTTCGCGTCAAACAACACGACAGCAGCGATTTCGGTAATTCTGCATCCTTCTCACTGAAGAATATTCAAGATTATCGTAGAAAATGCATATCTCGGCTGGAAACCCCACGAAAACGAAGATATCGCAGTTTCCGCATTTCAAAGGCACTGTGGAGTGCAGAAAACACCAGAAAACGCGTTTTTCGCATCAAATAGGACGACAACAGCGATTTCGGTAATTCTGCACCCTTCTCACAGAACAATATTCAAGATTATCGTAGAAAATGCATATCTCGGCTGGAAACCCCACGAAAACGAAGATATCGCAGTTTCCTCATTTCAGACGCACTGTGGAGTGCAGAAAACACCAGAAATCGTGTTTTTCGCATCAAATAGCATGAAAACAGCGTTTGTGGTGATTCTGCACACTTGTCACAGAATAATCATGAAGATTATCACCGAAAATGCATATCTCGGTTGGAAACCCCACGAAAACGAAGATATTGCTGTTTCCGCATGTCAAGCGCACTGCGGAGTGCTGAAAACACCAGAAAACGTGTTTCTCGCATTCAATAGCACGAACACAGCGAATTCGGTAATTATGCACACTTGTCACAGCAGAATCATGAAGATTTCCAATGAAAATGCATATCTCAGCTGGAAACCCAACGAAACCGGAAATGTAGCAGTTTGCGCATATCAAACGCACTGTGGAGTGCTGAAAACACCAGAAAACGTGTTTTTCGCTTCAAACAACACGACAGCAGCGATTTCGGTAATTCTGCATCCTTCTCACTGACGAATATTCAAGATTATCGTAGAAAATGCATATCTCGGCTGGAAACCCCACGAAAACGAAGATATCGCAGTTTCCGCATTTCAAAGGCACTGTGGAGTGCAGAAAACACCAGAAAACGTGTTTTTCGCATCAAATAGCACGACAACAGCGATTTCGGTAATTCTGCATCCTTCTCACAGAAGAATATTCAAGATTATCGTAGAAAATGCATATCTCAGCTGGAAACGCCACGAAAACGAAGATATCGCAGTATCCGCATGTCAAGCGCACTGTGGAGTGCAGAAAACACCAGAAAACGTGTTTTTCGCATCAAATAGCACGAAAACAGAGATTTCGGTGATTCTGCACACCTGTCACAGCAGCATAATGAAGATTATCACTGAAAATGCATATCTCAGCTGGAAACCCAACGAAACCGGAGATGTCGCAGTTTCCGCATATCAAACGCACTGTGGAGTGCTGAAATCACCAGAAAACGAGTTTTTCGCATCAAATAGCACGAAAACTGCGATTTCGGTGATTCTGCATACTTCTCACAGAAGAATATACAAGATTATCGTAGATAATGCATGTCTCAGCTGGAAACCCCACGAAAACGAAGATATCACAGTTTCCGCATGTCAAGCGCACTGTGGAGTGCTAGGACACCAGGAATGGTGTTATTTCGCATTATATAGCTGCGAACCAGCGATTTCGGTGATTCTGCATACTTCTCACTGAAGAATAGCCAAGATTATCGCAGAAAATGCATGTCTCAGCTGGAAACCCCACGAAAACGAAGAGATCGCAGTTTCCGCATATCAAACGCACTGTGGAGTGCATAAAACACCAGAAAACGTGTTTTTCGCATGAAATAGCACGAATACAGCGATTTTGGTGATTCTGCACACTTGTCAACGAAGCATCTCGAAGATTATCACTGAAAATGCATATCTTAGCTGGAAACCCCACGAAAACGAAGAGATCGCAGTTTCCGCAGATCAAACGCACTGTGGAGTGCTGAAAACGCCAGAAAACGTGTTTTTCGCATTAAATAGCACGAAAACAGCGATTTCGGTGATCCTGCATACTTCTCGCAGAAGGATATCCAAGATTATCGTAGAAAATGCAATTCTCATCTGGAAACCCCACGAAAACGAAGATATCGCAGTTTCCGCATATCAAACGCACTGCGAAGCGCTGAAAACACCAGAAAACGTGTTTTTCACTTTATATAGCACGAAAACAGCGATTTCGGTGATTCTGCACACTTGTCACAGAAGAATCTCTGCGATTATCACTGAAAATGCATATCTCAGCTGGAAACCCAGCGAACCTGTAGATATCGCAGCTTCCGCATATCAAACGCACTGTGGAGTGCTCATAACATGAGAAAACGCGTTTTCCGCATTAAATAGCACGAAAACAACGATTCCGGTGATTCTGCATACTTCTCACAGAAGAATACCCAAGTTTATCGTAGAAAATGCATTTCTCATCTGGAAACCCCACGAAAACGAAGATATCGCAGTTTCCGCATATCACACGCACTGTGGAGTTCTAGGACACCAGGAATGGTGTTATTTCGCATTAAATAGCACGAAAACAGCGATTTCTGTGACTCTGCAAACTTCTCACAGAAGATTAACCAAGATTATCGTAGAAAATGCGTGTCTCAGGTGGAAACCCCACGAAAACGTACATATCGCAGTTTCCGCATATCAAAAGCACTGTGGAGTGCTAGAAACGCCAGAAAACGTGTTTTTCGCATTAAATAGCACGAAAATAGCGATTTCGGTGATTCTGCATACTTCTCGCAGAAGGATATCCAAGATTATCGTAGAAAATGCATTTCTCATCTGGAAACCCCACGAAAACGAAGATATCGCAGTTTCCGCATATCACACGCACTGTGGAGTGCTAGGACACCAGGAATGGTGTTATTTCGCATTATATAGCTGCGAACCAGCGATTTTGGTGATTCTGCTTACTTCTCACAGAAGGATATCCAAGATTATCGCGGAAAATGCATTTCTCATCTGGAAACCCCACGAAAACGAAGATATCGCAGTTTCCGCATATCACACGCACTGTGGAGTGCTAGGACACCAGGAATGGTGTTATTTCGCATTATATAGCTGCGAACCAGCGACTTCGGTGATTCTGCATACTTCTCACAGAAGAATAGCCAAGATTATCGCAGAAAATGCATGTCTCAGCTGGAAACCCCACGAAAACGAAGAGATCGCAGTTTCCGCATATCAAACGCACTGTGGAGTGCATAAAACACCAGAAAACGTGTTTTTCGCATCAAATAGCACGAATACAGCGATTTTGGTGATTCTGCACACTTGTCAACGAAGCATCTCGAAGATTATCACTGAAAATGCATATCTTATCTGGAAACCCCACGAAAACGAAGAGATCGCAGTTTCCGCAGATCAAACGCACTGTGGAGTGCTGAAAACGCCAGAAAACGTGTTTTTCGCATTAAATAGCACGAAAACAGCGATTTCGGTGATCCTGCATACTTCTCGCAGAAGGATATCCAAGATTATCGTAGAAAATGCAATTCTCATCTGGAAACCCCACGAAAACGAAGATATCGCAGTTTCCGCATATCAAACGCACTGCGAAGCGCTGAAAACACCAGAAAACGTGTTTTTCACTTTATATAGCACGAAAACAGCGATTTCGGTGATTCTGCACACTTGTCACAGAAGAATCTCTGCGATTATCACTGAAAATGCATATCTCAGCTGGAAACCCAGCGAACCTGTAGATATCGCAGCTTCCGCATATCAAACGCACTGTGGAGTGCTCATAACATGAGAAAACGCGTTTTCCGCATTAAATAGCACGAAAACAACGATTCCGGTGATTCTGCATACTTCTCACAGAAGAATACCCAAGTTTATCGTAGAAAATGCATTTCTCATCTGGAAACCCCACGAAAACGAAGATATCGCAGTTTCCGCATATCACACGCACTGTGGAGTTCTAGGACACCAGGAATGGTGTTATTTCGCATTAAATAGCACGAAAACAGCGATTTCTGTGACTCTGCAAACTTCTCACAGAAGATTAACCAAGATTATCGTAGAAAATGCGTGTCTCAGGTGGAAACCCCACGAAAACGTACATATCGCAGTTTCCGCATATCAAACGCACTGTGGAGTGCTAGAAACGCCAGAAAACGTGTTTTTCGCATTAAATAGCACGAAAATAGCGATTTCGGTGATTCTGCATACTTCTCGCAGAAGGATATCCAAGATTATCGTAGAAAATGCATTTCTCATCTGGAAACCCCACGAAAACGAAGATATCGCAGTTTCCGCATATCACACGCACTGTGGAGTGCTAGGACACCAGGAATGGTGTTATTTCGCATTATATAGCTGCGAACCAGCGATTTCGGTGATTCTGCTTACTTCTCACAGAAGAATAGCCAAGATTATCGCGGAAAATGCATGTCTCAGCTGGAAACCCCACGAAAACGAAGAGATCGCAGTTTCCGCATATCAAACGCACTGTGAAGTGCTGAAAACACCAGAAAACGTGTTTCTTGCATTCAATAGCACGAAAACAGCGATTTCGGTGATTCTGCACTTGTCACAGAAGCATCTCGAAGATTATCACTGGAAATACATATCTTAGCTGGAAACCCTACGAAAACGAAGATATCGCAGTTTCCGCATATCAAACGCACTGTGGAGTGCTAGAAACGCCAGAAAACGTGTTTTTCGCATCAAGTAGCACGACAACAGCGATTTCGGTAATTCTGCATCCTTCTCACAGAAGAATATTCAAGATTATCGTATAAAATACATACCTCACCTGGAAACCCCACGAAAACGAAGATATCGCAGTTTCCGCAATTCATACGCACTGTGAAGTGCATAAAACACCAGAAAACGTGTTTTTCGCATCAAATAGCACGAAAACAGCGATTTTGGTGATTCTGCATACTTCTCGCAGAAGGATATCCAAGATTATCGTAGAAAATGCATTTCTCATCTGGAAACCCCACGAAAACGAAGATATCGCAGTTTCCGCATATCACACGCACTGTGGAGTGCTAGGACACCAGGAATGGTGTTATTTCGCATTATATAGCTGCGAACCAGCGACTTCGGTGATTCTGCATACTTCTCACAGAAGAATAGCCAAGATTATCGCAGAAAATGCATGTCTCAGCTGGAAACCCCACGAAAACGAAGAGATCGCACTTTCCGCATATCAAACGCACTGTGGAGTGCTAGAAACGCCAGAAAACGTGTTTTTCGCATTAAATAGCACGAAAACAGCGATTTCGGTGATCCTGCATACTTCTCGCAGAAGGAAATCCAAGATTATCGTAGAAAATGCATTTCTCATCTGGAAACCCCACGAAAACGAAGATATCGCAGTTTCCGCATATCACACGCACTGTGGAGTGCTGGGACACCAGGAATTGTTTTATTTCGCTATATATAGCTGCGAGCCAGCGGTGTCGGTGATTCTGCATACATCTCACAGAAGAATATCCAAGATTATCGCAGAAAATGCATGTCTCAGCTGGAAACCCCACGAAAACGAAGAGATCGCAGTTTCCGCATATCAAACGCACTGTGAAGTGCTGAAAACACCAGATAACGTGTTTTTCACTTTATATAGCACGAAAACAGCGATTTCGGTGATTCTGCACACTTGTCACAGAAGAATCTCTGCGATTATCACTGAAAATGCATATCTCAGCTGGAAACCCAGCGAACCTGTAGATATCGCAGTTTCCGCATATCAACCGCACTGTGGAGTGCTCATAACATGAGAAAACGCGTTTTCCGCATTAAATAGCACGAAAACAACGATACCGGTGATTCTGCATACTTCCCACAGAAGAATACCCAAGATTATCGTAGAAAATGCATGTCTCAACTGGAAACCCCACGAAAACGAAGATATCGCAGTTTCCGCATATCAAACGCACTGTGAAGTGCTGAAAACACCAGAAAACGTGTTTTTCGCATTAAATAGCACGAAAACAGCGATTTCTGTGACTCTGCAAACTTCTCACAGAAGATTATCCAAGATTATCGTAGAAAATGCATGTCTCAGGTGGAAACCCCACGAAAACGAAGATAACGCAGTTTCCGCATATCACACGCACTGTGGAGTGCTAGGACACCAGGAATGGTGTTATTTCGCATTATATAGCTGCGAACCAGCGATTTCGGTGATTCTGCATACTTCTCACTGAAGAATAGCCAAGATTATCGCAGAAAATGCATGTCTCAGCTGGAAACCCCACGAAAACGAAGAGATCGCAGTTTCCGCATATCAAACGCACTGTGGAGTGCATAAAACACCAGAAAACGTGTTTTTCGCATCAAATAGCACGAATACAGCGATTTTGGTGATTCTGCACACTTGTCAACGAAGCATCTCGAAGATTATCACTGAAAATGCATATCTTAGCTGGAAACCCCACGAAAACGAAGAGATCGCAGTTTCCGCATATCAAACGCACTGTGGAGTGCTGAAAACGCAAGAAAACGTGTTTTTCGCATTAAATAGCACGAAAACAGCGATTTCGGTGATCCTGCATACTTCTCGCAGAAGGATATCCAAGATTATCGTAGAAAATGCATATCTCGGCTGGAAACCGCACGTAAACGAAGATATCGCAGTTTCCGTATTTCAAACGCACTGTGGAGTGCAGAAAACACCAGAAAACGTGTTTTTCGCATCAAATAGCATGAAAACAGCGTTTGTGGTGATTCTGCACACTTGTCACAGAATAATCATGAAGATTATCACCGAAAATGCATATCTCAGCTGGAAACCCCACGAAATCGAAGATATTGCTGTTTCCGCATGTCAAGCGCACTGCGGAGTGCTGAAAACACCAGAAAACGTGTTTTTCGCATTCAATAGCACGAACACAGCGAATTCGGTAATTATGCACACTTGTCACAGCAGAATCATGAAGATTTCCAATGAAAATGCATATCTCAGCTGGAAACCCAACGAAACCGGAAATGTAGCAGTTTGCGCATATCAAACGCACTGTGGAGTGCTGAAAACACCCGAAAACGTGTTTTTCGCGTCAAACAACACGACAACAGCGATTTCGGTAGTTCTGCATCCTTCTCACTGAAGAATATTCAAGATTATCGTAGAAAATGCATATCTCGTCTGTAAACCCCACGAAAACGAAGATATCGCAGTTTCCGCACTTCAAACGCACTGTGGAGTGCAGAAAACAGCAGAAAACGTGTTTTTCGCATCAAATAGCACGAAAACAGCGATTTCGGTGATTCTGCATACTTCTCGCAGAAGGATATCCAAGATTATCGTAGAAAATGCATTTCTCATCTGGAAACCCCACGAAAACGAAGATAACGCAGTTTCCGCATATCACACGCACTGTGGAGTGCTAGGACACCAGGAATGGTGTTATTTCGCATTATATAGCTGCGAACCAGCGATTTCGGTGATTCTGCATACTTCTCACTGAAGAATAGCCAAGATTATCGCAGAAAATGCATGTCTCAGCTGGAAACCCCACGAAAACGAAGAGATCGCAGTTTCCGCATATCAAACGCACTGTGGAGTGCATAAAACACCAGAAAACGTGTTTTTCGCATCAAATAGCACGAATACAGCGATTTTGGTGATTCTGCACACTTGTCAACGAAGCATCTCGAAGATTATCACTGAAAATGCATATCTTAGCTGGAAACCCCACGAAAACAAAGAGATCGCAGTTTCCGCATATCAAACGCACTGTGGAGTGCTGAAAACGCCAGAAAACGTGTTTTTCGCATTAAATAGCACGAAAACAGTGATTTCGGTGATCCTGCATACTTCTCGCAGAAGGATATCCAAGATTATCGTAGAAAATGCATATCTCGGCTGGAAACAGCACGTAAACGAAGATATCGCAGTTTCCGCATTTCAAACGCACTGTGGAGTGCAGAAAACACCAGAAAACGTGTTTTTCGCATCAAATAGCATGAAAACAGCGTTTGTGGTGATTCTGCACACTTGTCACAGAATAATCATGAAGATTATCACCGAAAATGCATATCTCGGTTGGAAACCCCACGAAAACGAAGATATTGCTGTTTCCGCATGTCAAGCGCACTGCGGAGTGCTGAAAACACCAGAAAACGTGTTTTTCGCATTCAATAGCACGAACACAGCGAATTCGGTAATTATGCACACTTGTCACAGCAGAATCATGAAGATTTCCAATGAAAATGCATATCTCAGCTGGAAACCCAACGAAACCGGAAATGTAGCAGTTTGCGCATATCAAACGCACTGTGGAGTGCAGAAAACACCAGAAAACGTGTATTTCGCGTCAAACAACACGACAACAGCGATTTCGGTAATTCTGCATCCTTCTCACTGATGAATATTCAAGATTATCGTAGAAAATGCATATCTCGGCTGGAAACCCCACGAAAACGAAGATATCGCAGTTTCCGCATTTCAAACGCACTGTGGAGTGCAGAAAACACCAGAAAACGTGTTCTTCGCATCAAATAGCACGCAAACAGCGATTTCGGTGATTCTGCACACGTGTCACAGCAGAATCATGAACACTATCACTGAAAATGTATATCACAGCTGGAAACCCAACGAAACCGGAGATGTCGCAGTTTCCGCATTTCAGTCGCACTATGGAGTGCAGAAAACACCAGAAAACGTGTTTTTCGCATCAAATAGCACGACAACAGCGATTTCGGTATTTCTGCATTCTTCTCACAGAAGAATATTCAAGATTATCGTAGAAAATGCATTTCTCATCTGGAAACCCCACGAAAACGAAGATAACGCAGTTTCCGCATATCACACGCACTGTGGAGTGCTAGGACACCAGGAATGGTGTTATTTCGCATTATATAGCTGCGAACCAGCGATTTCGGTGATTCTGCATACTTCTCACTGAAGAATAGCCATTATTATCGCAGAAAATGCATGTCTCAGCTGGAAACCCCACGAAAACGAAGAGATCGCAGTTTCCGCATATCAAACGCACTGTGGAGTGCATAAAACACCAGAAAACGTGTTTTTCGCATCAAATAGCACGAATACAGCGATTTTGGTGATTCTGCACACTTGTCAACGAAGCATCTCGAAGATTATCACTGAAAATGCATATCTTAGCTGGAAACCCCACGAAAACGAGGAGGTCGCAGTTTCCGCATATCAAACGCACTGTGGAGTGCAGAAAACACCAGAAAACGTGTTTTTCGCAACAAATAGGACGACAACAGCGATTTCGGTGATTCTGCACCCTTCTCACAGAAGAATATTCAAGATTATCGTAGAAAATGCATATCTCGGCTGGAAACCCCACGAAAACGAAGATATCGCAGTCTCCGCATTTCAAACGCACTGTGGAGTGCAGAAAACACCAGAAAACGTGTTTTTCGCATCAAATAGCATGAAAACAGCGTTTGTGGTGATTCTGCACACTTGTCACAGAATAATCATGAAGATTATCACCGAAAATGCATATCTCGGTTGGAAACCCCACGAAAACGAAGATATTGCTGTTTCCGCATATCAAACGCACTGTGGAGTGCAGAAAACAGCAGAAAACGTGTTTTTCGCATCAAATAGCACGAAAACAGCGATTTCGGTGATTCTGCACACGTGTCACAGCAGAATCATGAAGACTATCACTGAACATGCATATCACAGCTGGAAACCCAACGAAACCGGAGATGTCGCAGTTTCCGCATTTCAGTCGCACTGTGGAGTGCAGAAAACACCAGAAAACGTGTTTTTCGCATCAAATAGCACGAAAACAGCGATTTCGGTGATTCTGCACACGTGTCACAGCAGAATCATGAAGACTATCACTGGAAATGCATATCACAGCTGGAAACCCAACGAAACCGGAGATGTCGCAGTTTCCGCATTTCAATCGCACTGTGGAGTGCAGAAAACACCAGAAAACGTGTTTTTCGCATCAAATAGCACGACAACAGCGATTTCGGTAATTCTGCATCCTTCTCACAGAAGAATATTCAAGATTATCGTAGAAAATGCATATCTCAGCTGGAAACGCCACGAAAACGAAGATATCGCAGTATCCGCATGTCAAGCGCACTGTGGAGTGCTGAAAACACCAGAAAACGTGTTTTTCGCATTCAATAGCACGGCAACAGCGATTTCGGTAATTCTGCTTCCTTCTCACAGAAGAATATTCAAGATTATCGTAGAAAATACATGCCTCACGTGGAAACCCCACGAAAACGAAGATATCGCAGTATCCGCATGTCAAGCGCACTGTGGAGTGCTGAAAACACCAGAAAACGTGTTTTTCGCATTCAGTAGCACGAAAACAGCGATTTCGGTGATTCTGCATACTTCTCACATAAGAATATTCAAGATTGTGGTAGAAAATAGATGCCTCAGCTGGAAACCCAACGAAAACGAAGATATTGAATTTTCCGCATGTCAAGCGCACTGTGGAGTGCAGAAAACACCAGAAAACGTGTTTTTCGCATCAAATAGCACGAAAACAGAGATTTCGGTGATTCTGCACACCTGTCACAGCAGCATAATGAAGATTATCACTGAAAATGCATATCTCAGCTGGAAACCCAACGAAACCGGAGATGTCGCAGTTTCCGCATATCAAACGCACTGTGGAGTGCTGAAATCACCAGAAAACGAGTTTTTCGCATCAAATAGCACGAAAACAGCGATTTCGGTGATTCTGCATACTTCTCACAGAAGAATATACAAGATTATCGTAGATAATGCATGTCTCAGCTGGAAACCCCACGAAAACGAAGATATCACAGTTTCCGCATGTCAAGCGCACTGTGGAGTGCTGAAAACACCAGAAAACGCGTTTTTCGCATTAAATAGCACGAAAACAGCGATTCCGGTGATTCTGCACTTGTCACAGAAGCATCTCGAAGATTATCACTGGAAATACATATCTTAGCTGGAAACCCTACGAAAACGAAGATATCGCAGTTTCCGCATATCAAACGCACTGTGAAGTGCTGAAAACACCAGATAACGTGTTTTTCACTTTATATAGCACGAAAACAGCGATTTCGGTGATTCTGCACACTTGTCACAGAAGAATCTCTGCGATTATCACTGAAAATGCATATCTCAGCTGGAAACCCAGCGAACCTGTAGATATCGCAGTTTCCGCATATCAACCGCACTGTGGAGTGCTCATAACATGAGAAAACGCGTTTTCCGCATTAAATAGCACGAAAACAACGATACCGGTGATTCTGCATACTTCGCACAGAAGAATACCCAAGATTATCGTAGAAAATGCATGTCTCAACTGGAAACCCCACGAAAACGAAGATATCGCAGTTTCCGCATATCAAACGCACTGTGAAGTGCTGAAAACACCAGAAAACGTGTTTTTCGCATTAAATAGCACGAAAACAGCGATTTCTGTGACTCTGCAAACTTCTCACTGAAGAATAGCCAAGATTATCGCAGAAAATGCATGTCTCAGCTGGAAACCCCACGAAAACGAAGAGATCGCAGTTTCCGCATATCAAACGCACTGTGGAGTGCACAAAACACCAGAAAACGTGTTTTTCGCATCAAATAGCACGAATACAGCGATTTTGGTGATTCTGCACACTTGTCAACGAAGCATCTCGAAGATTATCACTGAAAATGCATATCTTAGCTGGAAACCCCACGAAAACGAAGAGATCGCAGTTTCCGCATATCAAACGCACTGTGGAGTGCTGAAAACGCCAGAAAACGTGTTTTTCGCATTAAATAGCACGAAAACAGCGATTTCGGTGATCCTGCATACTTCTCGCAGAAGGATATCCAAGATTATCGTAGAAAATGCATATCTCGGCTGGAAACCGCACGTAAACGAAGATATCGCAGTTTCCGTATTTCAAACGCACTGTGGAGTGCAGAAAACACCAGAAAACGTGTTTTTCGCATCAAATAGCATGAAAACAGCGTTTGTGGTGATTCTGCACACTTGTCACAGAATAATCATGAAGATTATCACCGAAAATGCATATCTCAGCTGGAAACCCCACGAAATCGAAGATATTGCTGTTTCCGCATGTCAAGCGCACTGCGGAGTGCTGAAAACACCAGAAAACGTGTTTTTCGCATTCAATAGCACGAACACAGCGAATTCGGTAATTATGCACACTTGTCACAGCAGAATCATGAAGATTTCCAATGAAAATGCATATCTCAGCTGGAAACCCAACGAAACCGGAAATGTAGCAGTTTGCGCATATCAAACGCACTGTGGAGTGCTGAAAACACCAGAAAACGTGTTTTTCGCGTCAAACAACACGACAACAGCGATTTCGGTAGTTCTGCATCCTTCTCACTGAAGAATATTCAAGATTATCGTAGAAAATGCATATCTCGGCTGTAAACCCCACGAAAACGAAGATATCGCAGTTTCCGCATTTCAAACGCACTGTGGAGTGCAGAAAACAGCAGAAAACGTGTTTTTCGCATCAAATAGCTCGAAAACAGCGATTTCGGTGATTCTGCATACTTCTCGCAGAAGGATATCCAAGATTATCGTAGAAAATGCATTTCTCATCTGGAAACCCCACGAAAACGAACATAACGCAGTTTCCGCATATCACACGCACTGTGGAGTGCTAGGACACCAGGAATGGTGTTATTTCGCATTATATAGCTGCGAACCAGCGATTTCGGTGATTCTGCATACTTCTCACTGAAGAATAGACAAGATTATCGCAGAAAATGCATGTCTCAGCTGGAAACCCCACGAAAACGAACATAACGCAGTTTCCGCATATCACACGCACTGTGGAGTGCTAGGACACCAGGAATGGTGTTATTTCGCATTATATAACTGCGAACCAGCGATTTCGGTGATTCTGCATACTTCTCACTGAAGAATAGCCAAGATTATCGCAGAAAATGCATGTCTCAGCTGGAAACCCCACGAAAACGAAGAGATCGCAGTTTCCGCATATCAAACGCACTGTGGAGTGCATAAAACACCAGAAAACGTGTTTTTCGCATCAAATAGCACGAATACAGCGATTTTGGTGATTCTGCACACTTGTCAACGAAGCATCTCGAAGATTATCACTGAAAATGCATATCTTAGCTGGAAACCCCACGAAAACAAAGAGATCGCAGTTTCCGCATATCAAACGCACCTTGGAGTGCTGAAAACGCCAGAAAACGTGTTTTTCGCATTCAGTAGCACGAAAACAGCGATTTCGGTGATTCTGCATACTTCTCACATAAGAATATTCAAGATTGTGGTAGAAAATAGATGCCTCAGCTGGAAACCCAACGAAAACGAAGATATTGAATTTTCCGCATGTCAAGCGCACTGTGGAGTGCAGAAAACACCAGAAAACGTGTTTTTCGCATCAAATAGCACGAAAACAGAGATTTCGGTGATTCTGCACACCTGTCACAGCAGCATAATGAAGATTATCACTGAAAATGCATATCACAGCTGGAAACCCAACGAAACCGGAGATGTCGCAGTTTCCGCATTTCAATCGCACTGTGGAGTGCAGAAAACACCAGAAAACGTGTTTTTCGCATCAAATAGCTCGAAAACAGCGATTTCGGTGATTCTGCATACTTCTCGCAGAAGGATATCCAAGATTATCGTAGAAAATGCATTTCTCATCTGGAAACCCCACGAAAACGAACATAACGCAGTTTCCGCATATCACACGCACTGTGGAGTGCTAGGACACCAGGAATGGTGTTATTTCGCATTATATAGCTGCGAACCAGCGATTTCGGTGATTCTGCATACTTCTCACTGAAGAATATCCAAGATTATCGCAGAAAATGCATGTCTCAGCTGGAAACCCCACGGAAACGAAGATATCGCAGTTTCCGCATATCAAACGCACTGTGAAGTGCTGAAAACACCAGATAACGTGTTTTTCACTTTATATAGCACGAAAACAGCGATTTCGGTGATTCTGCACACTTGTCACAGAAGAATCTCTGCGATTATCACTGAAAATGCATATCTCAGCTGGAAACCCAGCGAACCTGTAGATATCGCAGTTTCCGCATATCAACCGCACTGTGGAGTGCTCATAACATGAGAAAACGCGTTTTCCGCATTAAATAGCACGAAAACAACGATACCGGTGATTCTGCATACTTCCCACAGAAGAATACCCAAGATTATCGTAGAAAATGCATGTCTCAACTGGAAACCCCACGAAAACGAAGATATCGCAGTTTCCGCATATCAAACGCACTGTGAAGTGCTGAAAACACCAGAAAACGTGTTTTTCGCATTAAATAGCACGAAAACAGCGATTTCTGTGACTCTGCAAACTTCTCACAGAAGATTATCCAAGATTATCGTAGAAAATGCATGTCTCAGGTGGAAACCCCACGAAAACGAAGATAACGCAGTTTCCGCATATCACACGCACTGTGGAGTGCTAGGACACCAGGAATGGTGTTATTTCGCATTATATAGCTGCGAACCAGCGATTTCGGTGATTCTGCATACTTCTCACAGAAGAATAGCCAAGATTATCGCAGAAAATGCATGTCTCAGCTGGAAACCCCACGAAAACGAAGAGATCGCAGTTTCCGCAATCAAACGCACTGTGGAGTGCATAAAACACCAGAAAACGTGTTTTTCGCATCAAATAGCACGAATACAGCGATTTTGGTGATTCTGCACACTTGTCAACGAAGCATCTCGAAGATTATCACTGAAAATGCATATCTTAGCTGGAAACCCCACGAAAACGAAGAGATCGCAGTTTCCGCATATCAAACGCACTGTGGAGTGCTGAAAACGCCAGAAAACGTGTTTTTCGCATTAAATAGCACGAAAACAGCGATTTCGGTGATCCTGCATACTTCTCGCAGAAGGATATCCAAGATTATCGTAGAAAATGCATATCTCGGCTGGAAACCGCACGTAAACGAAGATATCGCAGTTTCCGTATTTCAAACGCACTGTGGAGTGCAGAAAACACCAGAAAACGTGTTTTTCGCATCAAATAGCATGAAAACAGCGTTTGTGGTGATTCTGCACACTTGTCACAGAATAATCATGAAGATTATCACCGAAAATGCATATCTCAGCTGGAAACCCCACGAAATCGAAGATATTCCTGTTTCCGCATGTCAAGCGCACTGCGGAGTGCTGAAAACACCAGAAAACGTGTTTTTCGCATTCAATAGCACGAACACAGCGAATTCGGTAATTATGCACACTTGTCACAGCAGAATCATGAAGATTTCCAATGAAAATGCATATCTCAGCTGGAAACCCAACGAAACCGGAAATGTAGCAGTTTGCGCATATCAAACGCACTGTGGAGTGCTGAAAACACCAGAAAACGTGTTTTTCGCGTCTAACAACACGACAACAGCGATTTCGGTAGTTCTGCATCCTTCTCACTGAAGAATATTCAAGATTATCGTAGAAAATGCATATCTCGGCTGTAAACCCCACGAAAACGAAGATATCGCAGTTTCCGCATTTCAAACGCACTGTGGAGTGCAGAAAACAGCAGAAAACGTGTTTTTCGCATCAAATAGCTCGAAAACAGCGATTTCGGTGATTCTGCATACTTCTCGCAGAAGGATATCCAAGATTATCGTAGAAAATGCATTTCTCATCTGGAAACCCCACGAAAACGAACATAACGCAGTTTCCGCATATCACACGCACTGTGGAGTGCTAGGACACCAGGAATGGTGTTATTTCGCATTATATAGCTGCGAACCAGCGATTTCGGTGATTCTGCATACTTCTCACTGAAGAATAGCCAAGATTATCGCAGAAAATGCATGTCTCAGCTGGAAACCCCACGAAAACGAAGAGATCGCAGTTTCCGCATATCAAACGCACTGTGGAGTGCATAAAACACCAGAAAACGTGTTTTTCGCATCAAATAGCACGAATACAGCGATTTCGGTGATTCTGCACACGTGTCACAGCAGAATCATGAACACTATCACTGAAAATGTATATCACAGCTGGAAACCCAACGAAACCGGAGATGTCGCAGTTTCCGCATTTCAGTCGCACTATGGAGTGCAGAAAACACCAGAAAACGTGTTTTTCGCATCAAATAGCACGACAACAGCGATTTCGGTAATTCTGCATTCTGCTCACAGAAGAATATTCAAGATTATCGTAGAAAATGCATTTCTCATCTGGAAACCCCACGAAAACGAAGATAACGCAGTTTCCGCATATCACACGCACTGTGGAGTGCTAGGACACCAGGAATGGTGTTATTTCGCATTATATAGCTGCGAACCAGCGATTTCGGTGATTCTGCATACTTCTCACTGAAGAATAGCCATTATTATCGCAGAAAATGCATGTCTCAGCTGGAAACCCCACGAAAACGAAGAGATCGCAGTTTCCGCATATCACACGCACTGTGGAGTGCATAAAACACCAGAAAACGTGTTTTTCGCATCAAATAGCACGAATACAGCGATTTTGGTGATTCTGCACACTTGTCAACGAAGCATCTCGAAGATTATCACTGAAAATGCATATCTTAGCTGGAAACCCCACGAAAACGAGGAGGTCGCAGTTTCCGCATATCAAACGCACTGTGGAGTGCTGAAAACACCAGAAAACGTGTTTTTCGCATTCAGTAGCACGAAAACAGCGATTTCGGTGATTCTGCATACTTCTCACATAAGAATATTCAAGATTGTGGTAGAAAATAGATGCCTCAGCTGGAAACCCAACGAAAACGAAGATATTGAATTTTCCGCATGTCAAGCGCACTGTGGAGTGCAGAAAACACCAGAAAACGTGTTTTTCGCATCAAATAGCACGAAAACAGAGATTTCGGTGATTCTGCACACCTGTCACAGCAGCATAATGAAGATTATCACTGAAAATGCATATCACAGCTGGAAACCCAACGAAACCGGAGATGTCGCAGTTTCCGCATTTCAATCGCACTGTGGAGTGCAGAAAACACCAGAAAACGTGTTTTTCGCATCAAATAGCACGACAACAGCGATTTCGGTAATTCTGCATCCTTCTCACAGAAGAATATTCAAGATTATCGTAGAAAATGCATATCTCAGCTGGAAACGCCACGAAAACGAAGATATCGCAGTATCCGCATGTCAAGCGCACTGTGGAGTGCTGAAAACACCAGAAAACGTGTTTTTCGCATTCAATAGCACGACAACAGCGATTTCGGTGATTCTGCATACTTCTCACAGAAGAATATACAAGATTATCGTAGATAATGCATGTCTCAGCTGGAAACCCCACGAAAACGAAGATATCACAGTTTCCGCGTGTCAAGCGCACTGTGGAGTGCTGAAAACACCAGAAAACGCGTTTTTCGCATCAAATAGCACGAAAACTGCGATTCCGGTGATTCTGCACTTGTCACAGAAGCATCTCGAAGATTATCACTGGAAATACATATCTTAGCTGGAAACCCTACGAAAACGAAGATATCGCAGTTTCCGCATATCAAACGCACTGTGGAGTGCTAGAAACATCAGAAAACGTGTTTTTCGCATCAAGTAGCACGACAACAGCGATTTCGGTAATTCTGCATCCTTCTCACAGAAGAATATTCAAGATTATCGTATAAAATACATACCTCACCTGGAAACCCCACGAAAACGAAGATATCGCAGTTTCCGCAATTCATACGCACTGTGAAGTGCATAAAACACCAGAAAACGCGTTTTTCGCATCAAATAGCACGAAAACAGCGATTTTGGTGATTCTGCATACTTCTCGCAGAAGGATATCCAAGATTATCGTAGAAAATGCATTTCTCATCTGGAAACCCCACGAAAACGAAGATATCGCAGTTTCCGCATATCACACGCACTGTGGAGTGCTAGGACACCAGGAATGGTGTTATTTCGCATTATATAGCTGCGAACCAGCGATTTCGGTGATTCTGCATACTTCTCACAGAAGAATAGCCAAGATTATCGCAGAAAATGCATGTCTCAGCTGGAAACCCCACGAAAACGAAGAGATCGCAGTTTCCGCATATCAAACGCACTGTGGAGTGCTAGAAACGCCAGAAAACGTGTTTTTCGCATTAAATAGCACGAAAACAGCGATTTCGGTGATCCTGCATACTTCTCGCAGAAGGAAATCCAAGATTATCGTAGAAAATGCATTTCTCATCTGGAAACCCCACGAAAACGAAGATATCGCAGTTTCCGCATATCACACGCACTGTGGAGTGCTGGGACACCAGATAACGTGTTTTTCACTTTATATAGCACGAAAACAGCGATTTCGGTGATTCTGCACACTTGTCACAGAAGAATCTCTGCGATTATCACTGAAAATGCATATCTCAGCTGGAAACCCAGCGAACCTGTAGATATCGCAGTTTCCGCATATCAACCGCACTGTGGAGTGCTCATAACAAGAGAAAACGCGTTTTCCGCATTAAATAGCACGAAAACAACGATACCGGTGATTCTGCATACTTCCCACAGAAAAATACCCAAGATTATCGTAGAAAATGCATGTCTCAACTGGAAACCCCACGAAAACGAAGATATCGCAGTTTCCGCATATCAAACGCACTGTGAAGTGCTGAAAACACCAGAAAACGTGTTTTTCGCATTAAATAGCACGAAAACAGCGATTTCTGTGACTCTGCAAACTTCTCACAGAAGATTATCCAAGATTATCGTAGAAAATGCATGTCTCAGGTGGAAACCCCACGAAAACGAAGATAACGCAGTTTCCGCATATCACACGCACTGTGGAGTGCTAGGACACCAGGAATGGTGTTATTTCGCATTATATAGCTGCGAACCAGCGATTTCGGTGATTCTGCATACTTCTCACAGAAGAATAGCCAAGATTATCGCAGAAAATGCATGTCTCAGCTGGAAACCCCACGAAAACGAAGAGATCGCAGTTTCCGCAATCAAACGCACTGTGGAGTGCATAAAACACCAGAAAACGTGTTTTTCGCATCAAATAGCACGAATACAGCGATTTTGGTGATTCTGCACACTTGTCAACGAAGCATCTCGAAGATTATCACTGAAAATGCATATCTTAGCTGGAAACCCCACGAAAACGAAGAGATCGCAGTTTCCGCATATCAAACGCACTGTGGAGTGCTGAAAACGCCAGAAAACGTGTTTTTCGCATTAAATAGCACGAAAACAGCGATTTCGGTGATCCTGCATACTTCTCGCAGAAGGATATCCAAGATTATCGTAGAAAATGCATATCTCGGCTGGAAACCGCACGTAAACGAAGATATCGCAGTTTCCGTATTTCAAACGCACTGTGGAGTGCAGAAAACACCAGAAAACGTGTTTTTCGCATCAAATAGCATGAAAACAGCGTTTGTGGTGATTCTGCACACTTGTCACAGAATAATCATGAAGATTATCACCGAAAATGCATATCTCAGCTGGAAACCCCACGAAATCGAAGATATTGCTGTTTCCGCATGTCAAGCGCACTGCGGAGTGCTGAAAACACCAGAAAACGTGTTTTTCGCATTCAATAGCACGAAAACAGCGATTTCTGTGACTCTGCAAACTTCTCACAGAAGATTATCCAAGATTATCGTAGAAAATGCATGTCTCAGGTGGAAACCCCACGAAAACGAAGATAACGCAGTTTCCGCATATCACACGCACTGTGGAGTGCTAGGACACCAGGAATGGTGTTATTTCGCATTATATAGCTGCGAACCAGCGATTTCGGTGATTCTGCATACTTCTCGCAGAAGGATATCCAAGATTATCGTAGAAAATGCATTTCTCATCTGGAAACCCCACGAAAACGAAGATAACGCAGTTTCCGCATATCACACGCACTGTGGAGTGCTAGGACACCAGGAATGGTGTTATTTCGCATTATATAGCTGCGAACCAGCGATTTCGGTGATTCTGCATACTTCTCACTGAAGAATAGCCATTATTATCGCAGAAAATGCATGTCTCAGCTGGAAACCCCACGAAAACGAAGAGATCGCAGTTTCCGCATATCACACGCACTGTGGAGTGCATAAAACACCAGGAAACGTGTTTTTCGCATCAAATAGCACGAATACAGCGATTTTGGTGATTCTGCACACTTGTCAACGAAGCATCTCGAAGATTATCACTGAAAATGCATATCTTAGCTGGAAACCCCACGAAAACGAGGAGGTCGCAGTTTCCGCATATCAAACGCACTGTGGAGTGCAGAAAACACCAGAAAACGTGTTTTTCGCATTAAATAGGACGACAACAGCGATTTCGGTAATTCTGCACCCTTCTCACAGAAGAATATTCAAGATTATCGTAGAAAATGCATATCTCGGCTGGAAACCCCACGAAAACGAAGATATCGCAGTTTCCGCATTTCAAACGCACTGTGGAGTGCAGAAAACACCAGAAAACGTGTTTTTCGCATCAAATAGCATGAAAACAGCGTTTGTGGTGATTCTGCACACTTGTCACAGAATAATCATGAAGATTATCACCGAAAATGCATATCTCGGTTGGAAACCCCACGAAAACGAAGATATTGCTGTTTCCGCATATCAAACGCACTGTGGAGTGCAGAAAACAGCAGAAAACGTGTTTTTCGCATCAAATAGCACGAAAACAGCGATTTCGGTGATTCTGCACACGTGTCACAGCAGAATCATGAAGACTATCACTGAACATGCATATCACAGCTGGAAACCCAACGAAACCGGAGATGTCGCAGTTTCCGCATTTCAATCGCACTGTGGAGTGCAGAAAACACCAGAAAACGTGTTTTTCGCATCAAATAGCACGAAAACAGCGATTTCGGTGATTCTGCACACGTGCCACAGCAGAATCATGAAGACTATCACTGAAAATGCATATCACAGCTGGAAACCCAACGAAAACGGAGGTGTCGCAGTTTCCGCATTTCAATCGCACTGTGGAGTGCAGAAAACACCAGAAAACGTGTTTTTCGCATCAAATAGCACGACAACAGCGATTTCGGTAATTCTGCATCCTTCTCACAGAAGAATATTCAAGATAATCGTAGAAAATGCATATCTCAGCTGGAAACGCCACGAAAACGAAGATATCGCAGTATCCGCATGTCAAGCGCACTGTGGAGTGCTGAAAACACCAGAAAACGTGTTTTTCGCATTCAATAGCACGACAACAGCGATTTCGGTAATTCTGCTTCCTTCTCACAGAAGAATATTCAAGATTATCGTAGAAAATACATGCCTCACGTGGAAACCCCACGAAAACGAAGATATCACAGTTTCCGCATGTCAAGCGCACTGTGGAGTGCTGAAAACACCAGAAAACGCGTTTTTCGCATCAAATAGCACGAAAACAGCGATTCCGGTGATTCTGCATACTTCTCCCAGAAGGATATCCAAGATTATCGTAGATAATGCATATCTCATCTGGAAACGCCACGAAAACGAAGATATCGCAGTATCCGCATGTCAAGCGCACTGTGGAGTGCAGAAAACACCAGAAAACGTGTTTTTCGCATCAAATAGCACGAAAACAGCGATTTCGGTGATTCTGCACACGTGTCACAGCAGAATCATGAAGACTATCACTGAAAATGCATATCACAGCTGGAAACCCAACGAAACCGGAGATGTCGCAGTTTCCGCATTTCAATCGCACTGTGGAGTGCTGAAAACACCAGAAAACGCGTTTTTCGCATCAAATAGCACGAAAACAGCGTTTCCGGTGATTCTGCATACTTCTCCCAGAAGGATATCCAAGATTATCGTAGATAATGCATATCTCATCTGGAAACCCCACGAAAACGAAGATATCGTAGTTTCCGCATATCACACGCACTGTGGAGTGCTAGGACACCAGGAATGGTGTTATTTCGCATTATATAGCTGCGAACCAGCGATTTCGGTGATTCTGCATACTTCTCACTGAAGAATAGCCAAGATTATCGCAGACAATGCATGTCTCAGCTGGAAACCCCACGAAAACGAAGAGATCGCAGTTTCCGCATATCAAACGCACTGTGGAGTGCATAAAACACCAGAAAACGTGTTTTTCGCATCAAATAGCACGAATACAGCGATTTTGGTGATTCTGCACACTTGTCAACGAGGCATCTCGAAGATTATCACTGACAATGCATATCTCAGCTGGAAACCCAACGAAACCGGAAATGTAGCAGTTTGCGCATATCAAACGCACTGTGGAGTGCTGAAAACACCAGAAAACGTGTTTTTCGCGTCAAACAACACGACAGCAGCGATTTCGGTAATTCTGCATCCTTCTCACTGAAGAATATTCAAGATTATCGTAGAAAATGCATATCTCGGCTGGAAACCCCACGAAAACGAAGATATCGCAGTTTCCGCATTTCAAAGGCACTGTGGAGAGCAGAAAACACCAGAAAACGCGTTTTTCGCATCAAATAGGACGACAACAGCGATTTCGGTAATTCTGCACCCTTCTCACAGAAGAATATTCAAGATTATCGTAGAAAATGCATATCTCGGCTGGAAACCCCACGAAAACGAAGATATCGCAGTTTCCTCATTTCAGACGCACTGTGGAGTGCAGAAAACACCAGAAATCGTGTTTTTCGCATCAAATAGCATGAAAACAGCGTTTGTGGTGATTCTGCACACTTGTCACAGAATAATCATGAAGATTATCACCGAAAATGCATATCTCGGTTGGAAACCCCACGAAAACGAAGATATTGCTGTTTCCGCATGTCAAGCGCACTGTGGAGTGCAGAAAACACCAGAAATCGTGTTTTTCGCATCAAATAGCATGAAAACAGCGATTTTGGTGATTCTGCACACTTGTCAACGAAGCATCTCGAAGATTATCACTGAAAATGCATATCTTAGCTGGAAACCCCACGAAAACGAAGAGATCGCAGTTTCCGCATATCAAACGCACTGTGGAGTGCTGAAAACGCCAGAAAACGTGTTTTTCGCATTAAATAGCACGAAAACAGCGATTTCTGTGACTCTGCAAACTTCTCACAGAAGATTAACCAAGATTATCGTAGAAAATGCATGTCTCAGGTGGAAACCCCACGAAAACGAAGATATCGCAGTTTCCGCATATCAAACGCACTGTGAAGTGCTGAAAACACCAGAAAACGTGTTTTTCACTTTATATAGCACGAAAACAGCGATTTCGGTGATTCTGCACACTTGTCACAGAAGAATCTCTGCGATTATCACTGAAAATGCACATCTCAGCTGGAAACCCAGCGAACCTGTAGATATCGCAGCTTCCGCATGTCAAACGCACTGTGGAGTGCTCATAACATGAGAAAACGCGTTTTCCGCATTAAATAGCACGAAAACAACGATTCCGGTGATTCTGCATACTTCTCACAGAAGAATACCCAAGATTATCGTAGAAAATGCATGTCTCAACTGGAAACCCCACGAAAACGAAGATATCGCAGTTTCCGCATATCAAACGCACTGTGAAGTGCTGAAAACAGCAGAAAACGTGTTTTTCGCATTAAATAGCACGAAAACAGCGATTTCTGTGACTCTGCAAACTTCTCACAGAAGATTAACCAAGATTATCGTAGAAAATGCATGTCTCAGGTGGAAACCCCACGAAAACGTACATATCGCAGTTTCCGCATATCAAACGCACTGTGGAGTGCTAGAAACGCCAGAAAACGTGTTTTTCGCATTAAATAGCACGAAAATAGCGATTTCGGTGATTCTGCATACTTCTCGCAGAAGGATATCCAAGATTATCGTAGAAAATGCATTTCTCATCTGGAAACCCCACGAAAACGAAGATATCGCAGTTTCCGCATATCACACGCACTGTGGAGTGCTAGGACACCAGGAATGGTGTTATTTCGCATTATATAGCTGCGAACCAGCGATTTCGGTGATTCTGCATACTTCTCACAGAAGAATAGCCAAGATTATCGCGGAAAATGCATGTCTCAGCTGGAAACCCCACGAAAACGAAGAGATCGCAGTTTCCGCATATCAAACGCACTGTGGAGTGCTAGAAACGCCAGAAAACGTGTTTTTCGCATTAAATAGCACGAAAACAGCGATTTCGGTGATTCTGCATACTTCTCGCAGTAAGATATCCAAGATTATCGTCGAAAATGCATTTCTCATCTGGAAACCCCACGAAAACGAAGATATCATAGTTTCCGCATATCACACGCACTGTGGAGTGCTAGGACACCAGGAATGGTGTTATTTCGCATTATATAGCTGCGAACCAGCGATTTCGGTGATTCTGCATACTTCTCGCAGAAGGATGTCCAAGATTATCGTAGAAAATGCATTTCTCAAATGGAAACCCCACGAAAACGAAGATATCGCAGTTTCCGCATATCACACGCACTGTGGAGTGCTAGGACACCAGGAATGGTGTTCTTTCGCATTATATAGCTGCGAACCAGCGATTTCGGTGATTCTGCATACTTCTCACAGAAGAATAGCCACGATTATCGCAGAAAATGCATGTCTCAGCTGGAAACCCCACGAAAACGAAGAGATCGCAGTTTCCGCATATCAAACGCACTGTGGAGTGCTAGAAACGCCAGAAAACGTGTTTCTTGCATTCAATAGCACGAAAACAGCGATTTCGGTGATTCTGCACTTGTCACAGAAGCATCTCGAAGATTATCACTGGAAATACATATCTTAGCTGGAAACCCTACGAAAACGAAGATATCGCAGTTTCCGCATATCAAACGCACTGTGGAGTGCTAGAAACGCCAGAAAACGTGTTTTTCGCATTCAATAGCACGAAAACAGCGATTTCTGTGATTCTGCACTTGTCGCAGAAGCATCTCGAAGATTATCACTGGAAATGCATATCTTAGCTGGAAACCCCACGAAAACGAAGATATCGCAGTTTCCGCATATCAAACGCACTGTGGAGTGCTAGAAACGCCAGAAAACGTGTTTTTCGCATTAAATAGCACGAAAACAGCGATTTCGGTGATTCTACACTTGTCACAGAAGAATCATGAAGATTATTACTGAAAATGCATATCACATCTGGAAACCCAACGAAACAGGAGATATCGCAGTTCCCGCATGTCAAACGCACTGTGGAGTGCTGAAAACACCAGAAAACGTGTTTTTCGCATTCAATAGCACGAAAACAGCGATTTCGGTGATTCTGCACACTTGTCACAGAAGCATCTCGAAGATTATCACTGAAAATGCATATCTCATCTGGAAACCAAACGAAACCGAACACATCGCAGTTTACGCATGTCAAACTCACTTTGGAGTGCTGAAAACTCCAGAAATCGTGTTTTTCGCATTAAATAGCACGAAAACAGCGATTTCCGTGATTCTGCATACTTCTCACAGAACAATATCCAAGATTATCGTAGAAAATGCAATTCTCAGCTGTAAACGCCACGAAAACGAAGATATCGCAGTATCCGCATGTCAAGCGCACTGTGGAGTGCTGAAAACACCAGAAAACGTGTTTTTCGCATTCAATAGCACGACAACAGCGATTTCGGTAATTATGCTTCCTTCTCACAGAAGAATATTCAAGATTATCGTAGAAAATACATGCCTCACGTGGAAACCCCACGAAAACGAAGATATCGCAGTATCCGCATGTCAAGCGCACTGTGGAGTGCTGAAAACACCAGAAAACGTGTTTTTCGCATTCAGTAGCACGAAAACAGCGATTTCGGTGATTCTGCATACTTCTCACATAAGAATATTCAAGATTGTGGTAGAAAATACATACCTCAGCTGGAAACCCATCGAAAACGAAGATATTGAATTTTCCGCATGTCAAGCGCACTGTGGTGTGCTAGGACACCAGGAATGGTGTTATTTCGCATTATATAGCTGCGAACCAGCGATTTCGGTGATTCTGCATACATCTCACAGAAGAATATCCAAGATTATCGCAGAAAATGCATGTCTCAGCTGTAAACGCCACGAAAACGAAGATATCGCAGTATCCGCATGTCAAGCGCACTGTGGAGTGCTGAAAACACCAGAAAACGTGTTTTTCGCATTCAATAGCACGACAACAGCGATTTCGGTAATTATGCTTCCTTCTCACAGAAGAATATTCAAGATTATCGTAGAAAATACATGCCTCACGTGGAAACCCCACGAAAACGAAGATATCGCAGTATCCGCATGTCAAGCGCACTGTGGAGTGCTGAAAACACCAGAAAACGTGTTTTTCGCATTCAGTAGCACGAAAACAGCGATTTCGGTGATTCTGCATACTTCTCACATAAGAATATTCAAGATTGTGGTAGAAAATACATGCCTCAGCTGGAAACCCATCGAAAACGAAGATCTTGAATTATCCGCATGTCAAGCGCACTGTGGAGTGCTAGGACACCAGGAATGGTGTTATTTCGCATTATATAGCTGCGAACCAGCGATTTCGGTGATTCTGCAAACTTCTCGCAGAAGGATATCCAAGATTATCGCAGAAAATGCATTTCTCATCTGGAAACCCCACGAAAACGAAGATATCGCAGTTTCCGCATATCACACGCACTGTGGAGTGCTGGGACACCAGGAATTGTTTTATTTCGATATATATAGCTGCGTGCCAGCGATTTCGGTGATTCTGCATACATCTCACAGAAGAATATCCAAGATTATCGCAGAAAATGCATGTCTCAGCTGTAAACGCCACGAAAACGAAGATATCGCAGTATCCGCATGTCAAGCGCACTGTGGAGTGCTGAAAACACCAGAAAACGTGTTTTTCGCATTCAATAGCACGAAAACAGCGATTTCGGTGATTCTACACTTGTCACAGAAGAATCATGAAGATTATTACTGAAAATGCATATCACATCTGGAAACCCAACGAAACAGGAGATATCGCAGTTCCCGCATGTCAAACGCACTGTGGAGTGCTGAAAACACCAGAAAACGTGTTTTTCGCATTAAATAGCACGAAAACAGCGATTTCGGTGAAGCTGCACACTTGTCACAGAAGAATCATGAAGATTATCAATGAAAATGCATATCTCAGCTGGAAACCCAACGAAACCGGAGATGTCGCAGTTTCCGCATATCAAACGCACTGTGGAGTGCTGAAATCACCAGAAAACGAGTTTTTCGCATCAAATAGCACGAAAACAGCGATTTCGGTGATTCTGCATACTTCTCACAGAAGAATATACAAGATTATCGTAGAAAATGCATGTTTCAGCTGGAAACCCCACGTAAACGAAGATATCGCAGTTTCCGCATATAACACGCACTGTGGAGTGCTAGGACACCAGGAATGGTGTTATTTCGCATTATATAGCTGCGAACCAGCGACTTCGGTGATTCTGCATACTTCTCGCAGAAGGATATCCAAGATTATCGTAGAAAATGCATTTCTCATCTGGAAACCCCACGAAAACGAAGATATCGAAGTTTCCGCATATCAAACGCACTGTAAAGAGCTGAAAACACCAGAAAACGTGTTTTTCACTTTATATAGCACGAAAACAGCGATTTCGGTGATTCTGCACACTTGTCACAGAAGAATCTCTGCGATTATCACTGAAAATGCATATCTCAGCTGGAAAACCAGCGAACCTGAAGATATCGCAGCTTCCGCATATCAAACGCACTGTGGAGTGCTCATAACATGAGAAAACGCGTTTTCCGCATTAAATAGCACGAAAACAACGATACCGGTGATTCTGCATACTTCTGACAGAAGAATACCCAAGATTATCGTAGAAAATGCATGTCTCAACTGGAAAACCCACGAAAACGAAGATATCGCAGTTTCCGCATATCAAACGCACTGTGAAGTGCTGAAAACAGCAGAAAACGTGTTTTTCGCATTAAATAGCACGAAAACAGCGATTTCTGTGACTCTGCAAACTTCTCACAGAAGATTATCCAAGATTATCGTAGAAAATGCATGTCTCAGGTGGAAACCCCACGAAAACGTACATATCGCAGTTTCCGCATATCAAACGCACTGTGGAGTGCTAGAAACGCCAGAAAACGTGTTTTTCGCATTAAATAGCACGAAAACAGCGATTTCGGTGATTCTGCATACTTCTCGCAGAAGGATATCCAAGATTATCGTAGAAAATGCATTTCTCATCTGGAAACCCCACGAAAACGAAGATATCGCAGTTTCCGCATATCACACGCACTGTGGAGTGCTAGGACACCAGGAATGGTGTTATTTCGCATTATATAGCTGCGAACCAGCGATTTCGGTGATTCTGCATACTTCTCACAGAAGAATAGCCAAGATTATCGCAGAAAATGCATGTCTCAGCTGGAAACCCCACGAAAACGAAGAGATCGCAGTTTCCGCATATCAAACGCACTGTGGAGTGCTAGAAATGCCAGAAAACGTATTTTTCGCATTAAATAGCACGAAAACAGCGATTACGGTGATTCTGCATACTTCTCGCAGTAAGATATCCAAGATTATCGTAGAAAATGCATTTCTCATCTGGAAACCCCACGAAAACGAAGATATCATAGTTTCCGCATATCACACGCACTGTGGAGTGCTAGGACACCAGGAGTGGTGTTATTTCGCATTATATAGCTGCGAACCAGCGATTTCGGTGATTCTGCATACTTCTCATAGAAGAATAGCCAAGATTATCGCAGAAAATGCATGTCTCAGCTGGAAACACCACGAAAACGAAGAGATCGCAGTTTCCGCATATCAAACGCACTGTGGAGTGCTAGAAACGCCAGAAAACGTGTTTTTCGCATTCAATAGCACGAAAACAGCGATTTCGGTGAATCTGCACACTTGTCACAGAAGCATCTCGAAGCTTATCACTGAAAATGCATATCTTAGCTGGAAACCCCACGAAAACGAAGAGATCGCAGTTTCCGCATATCACACGCACTGTGGAGTGCTAGGACACCAGGAGTGGTGTTATTTCGCATTATATAGCTGCGAACCAGCAATTTCGGTGATTCTGCATACTTCTCACCGAAGAATATCCAAGATTATCGCAGAAAATGCATGTCTCAGCTGGAAACCCCACGAAAACGAAGATATCGAAGTTTCCGCATATCAAACGCACTGTGGAGTGCTCAAAACACCAGATAACGTATTTTTCACATTAAATAGCACGAGAACAGCGATTTCGGTGATTCTGCATCATTCTCACAGAACAATATCCAAGATTATCGTAGAAAATGCATGTCTCAGCTGGAAACCCAACGAAAACGAAGATATCGCAGTGCCCGCATATCAAACGCACTGTGGAATGTTGAAAACACCGGAAAACGTGTTTTTCGCATTAAATAGCACGAAAACAGAGATTTCGGTGATTCTACGCTTGTCGCAAGAAGAATCATGAAGATTATAACTGAAAATGCATATCTTAGCTGGAAACCCAAAGAAACCGCAGATATCGAAGTTTCCGCATATCAAACGCACTGTGGAGTGCTCAAAACACCAGATAACGTGTTTTTCACATTAAATAGCACGAAAACAGCGATTTCGGTGATTCTGCAAACTTCTCGCAGAAGGATATCCAAGATTATCGTAGAAAATGAATGTCTCAGCTGGAAACCGCACGAAACCGAAGATATCGCAGTTTCCGCATGTCAAATGCACTGTGGAGTGCTGAAAACACCAGAAAACGTGTTTTTCGCATTAAATAGCACGAAAACAGAGATTTCGGTGATTCTACGCTTGTCACAAGAAGAATCATGAAGATTATAACTGAAAATGCATATCTAAGCTGGAAACCCCAAGAAACCGCAGATATCGAAGTTTCTGCATATCAAACGCACTGTGGAGTGCTCAAAACACCAGATAACGTGTTTTTCACATTAAATAGCACGAAAACAGAGATTTCTGTGACTCTGCAAACTTCTCACAGAAGATTATCCAAGCTTATCGTAGAAAATGCATGTCTCAGGTGAAAACCCCACGAAAACGAAGATATCGCAGTGTCCGCATATCAAACGCACTGTGGAATGTTGAAAACACCCGAAAACGTGTTTTTCGCATTAAATAGCACGAAAACAGCTATTTCTGTGACTCTGCAAACTTCTCACAGAAGATTATCCAAGCTTATCGTAGAAAATCCATGTCTCAGGTGGAAACCCCACGGAAACGAAGATATCGCAGTTTCCGCATATCAAACGCACTGTGGAATGTTGAAAACATCAGAAAACGTTTTTTTCGCATTCAATAGCACGAAAACAGCGATTGCTGTGATTCTGCACTTGTCACAGAAGAATCATGAAGATTATAACTGAAAATGCATATCTTAGCTGGAAACCCAAAGAAACCGCAGATATCGAAGTTTCCGCATATCAAACGCACTGTGGAGTGCTCAAAACACCAGATAACGTATTTTTCACATTAAATAGCACGAGAACAGCGATTTCGGTGATTCTGCATCATTCTCACAGAACAATATCCAAGATTATCGTAGAAAATGAATGTCTCAGCTGGAAACCCCACGAAAACGAAAATATCGCTGTTGCCGCATGTCAAACGCACAGTGGAGTGCAGAAAACACCAGAAAACGTGTTTTTCGCATTCAATAGCACGAAAACAGCGATTTCTGTGATTCTGCACTAGTCACAGATGAATCATGAAGATTATAACTGAAAATGCATATCTTAGCTGGAAACCCAAAGAAACCGCAGATATCGAAGTTTCCGCATATCAAACGCACTGTGGAGTGCTCAAAACACCAGATAACGTATTTTTCACATTAAATAGCCCGAGAACAGCGATTTCGGTGATTCTGCATCATTCTCACAGAACAATATCCAAGATTATCGTAGAAAATGCATGTCCCAGCTGGAAACCCCACGAAAACGAAAATATCGCAGTTGCCGCATGTCAAACTCACAGTGAAGTGCAGAAAACACCAGAAAACGTGTTTTTCGCATTCAATAGCACGAAAACAGCGATTTCTGTGATTCTGCACTTGTCACAGAAGAATCATGAAGATTATAACTGAAAATGCATATCTTAGCTGGAAACCCAAAGAAACCGCAGATATCGAAGTTACCGCATATCAAACGCACTGTGGAGTGCTCAAAACACCAGATAACGTGTTTTTCACATTAAATAGCACGAAAACAGCGATTTCGGTGATTCTGCATCATTCTCACAGATCGATATCCAAGATTATCATAGAAAATGCATGTCTCAGCTGGAAACCCCACGAAACCGATGATATCGCAGTTTCCGCATGTCAAATGCACTGTGGAGTGCTGAAAACACCAGAAAACGTGTTTCTCGCATTCAATAGCACGAAAACAGCGATTTCGGTGATTCTCCATACTTCTCGCAGAAGGACATCCAAGATTATCGTAGAAAATGCATGTCTCAGCTGGAAACCCCACGAAAACGAAGATATCGCAGTTTCCGCATATCAAACGCACTGTGAAGTGCTGAAAACACCAGAAAACGTGTTTTTCGCATTCAATAGCACGAAAACAGCGATTTCGGTGATTCTGCACTTGTCACAGAAGCATCTCGAAGATTATCACTGGAAATGCATATCTAAGCTGGAAACCCCACGAAAACGAAGATATCGCAGTTTCCGCATATCACACGCCCTGTGGAGTGCTGAAAACACCAGAAAACGTGTTTCTCGCATTCAATAGCACGAAAACAGCGATTTCGGTGATTCTCCATACTTCTCGCAGAAGGACATCCAAGATTATCGTAGAAAATGCATGTCTCAGCTGGAATCCCCACGAAAACGAAGATATCGCAGTTTCCGCATATCAAACGCACTGTGAAGTGGTGAAAACACCAGAAAACGTGTTTTTCGCATTCAATAGCACGAAAACAGCGATTTCGGTGAATCTGCACACTTTTCACAGAAGCATCTCGAAGATTATCACTGAGAATGCATATCTTAGCTGAAAACCCTCCGATAACGAAGAGAACGCAGTTTCCGCATATCAAACGCACTGTGGAGTGCTGAAAACGCCAGAAAACGTGTTTTTCGCATTATAAGGCTGCGAATCAGCAATTTCGGTGATTCTGCATACTTCTCACAGAAGAATATCCAAGATTATCACAGAAAATGCATGTCTCAGCTGGAAACCCCACGAAAACGAAGATATCGCAGTTTCCGCATATCAAACGCACTGTGAAGTGCTGAAAGCACCAGAAAATGTGTTTTTCGCAATAAATAGCACGAAAACAGCGATTTCGGTGATTCTTCATACTTCTCGCAGAAGGATATCTAAGATTATCGTAGAAAATGCATGTCTCAGCTGGAAACCCTACGGAAACGAAGGTATCGCAGTTTCCGCATATCAAACGCACTGTGGAGTGCTGAAAACGCCAGAAAACGTGTTTTTCGCATTAAATAGCACGAAAACAGCGATTTCGGTGATCCTGCATACTTCTCGCAGAAGGATATCCAAGATTATCGCAGAAAATGCATTTCGCATCTGGAAACCCCACGAAAACGAAGATATCGCAGTTTCCGCATATCACACGCACTGTGGAGTGCTGAAAACACCAGAAAACGTGTTTCTCGCATTCAATAGCACGAAAACAGCGATTTCGGTGATTCTGCACTTGTCACAGAAGATTATCCAAGATTATCGTAGAAAATGCATGTCTCAGGTGGAAACCCCACGAAAACGAAGATATCGCAGTTTCCGCATATCAAACGCACTGTGAAGTGCTGAAAACAGCAGATAACGTGTTTTTCACTTTATATAGCACGAAAACAGCGATTTCGGTGATTCTGCGCACTTGTCACCGAAGAATCTCTGCGATTATCACTGAAAATGCATATCTCAGCTGGAAACCCAGCGAACCTGTAGATATCGCAGTTTCCGCATATAAAACGCACTGTGGAGTGCTCATAACATGAGAAAACGCGTTTTCCGCATTAAATAGCACGAAAACAACGATACCGGTGATTCTGCATACTTCTCACAGAAGAACACCCAAGATTATCGTAGAAAAAGCATTTCTAAACTGGAAACCCCACGAAAACGAAGATATCGCAGTTTCCGCATATCAAACGCACTGTGAAGTGCTGAAAACACCAGAAAACGTGTTTTTCGCAATAAATAGCACGAAAACAGCGATTTCTGTGACTCTGCAAACTTCTCACAGAAGATTATCCAAGATTATCGTAGAAAATGCATGTCTCAGGTGGAAACCCCACGAAAACGAAGATATCGCAGTTACAGCATATCAATCGCACTGTGAAGTGCTGAAAACACCAGAAAACGTGTTTCTCGCATTCAATAGCACGAAAACAGCGATTTCGGTGATTCTGCACTTGTCACAGAAGCATCTCGAAGATTATCACTGGAAATGCATATCTTAGCTGGAAACCCCACGAAAACGAAGATATCGCAGTTTCCGCATATCAAACGCACTGTGGAGTGCTAGAAACGCCAGAAAACGTGTTTTTCGCATTAAATAGCACGAAAACAGCGATTTCAGTGATTCTGCATACTTCTCGCAGAAGGATATCCACGATTATCGTAGAAAATGCATTTCTCATCTGGAAACCCCACGAAAACGAAGATATCGCAGCTTCCGCATATCACACGCACTGTGGAGTGCTAGGACACCAGGAATGGTGTTATTTCGCATTATATAGCTGCGAACCAGCGATTTCGGTGATTCCGCATACTTCTCACAGAAGAATAGCCAAGATTATCGCAGAAAATGCATGTCTCAGCTGGAAACCCCACGAAAACGAAGATATCGCAGTTTCCGCATATCAAACGCACTGTGGAGTGCTGATAACGCCAGAAAACGTGTTTTTCGCAATTAAATAGCACGAAAACAGCGATTTCGGTGATTCTGCATACTTCTCGCAGAAGGATATCCAAGATTATCGCAGAAAATGCATTTCTCATCTGGAAATCCCACGAAATCGAAGATATCGCAGTTTCCGCATATCACACGCACTGTGGAGTGCTAGGACACCAGGAATGGTGTTATTTCGTATTATATAGCTGCGAACCAGCGATTTCGGTGATTCTGCATACTTCTCACAGAAGAATAGCCAAGATTATCGCAGAAAATGCATGTCTCAGCTGGAAACCCCACGAAAACGAAGATATCGCAGTTTCCGCCTATCAAACGCACTGTGAAGTGCTGAAACACCAGAAAATGTGTTTCTCGCATTCAATAGCACGAAAACAGCGATTTCGGTGATTTTCCATACTTCTCGCAGAAGGATATCCAAGATTATCGTAGAAAATGCATGTCTCAGCTGGAAACCCCACGAAAACGAAGATATCGCAGTTTCCGCATATCAAACGCACTGTGAAGTGCTGAAAACACCAGAAAACGTGTTTTTCGCATTCAACAGCACGAAAACAGCGATTTCGGTGTATCTGCACACTTGTCACAGAAGCATCTCGAAGATTATCACTGAAAATGCATATCTTAGCTGGAAATCCCACGAAAACGAAGTTATCGCAGTTTCCGCATATCAAAAGCACTCTGGAGTGCTCAAAACACCAGATAACGCGTTTTTCACATTAAATAGCACGAGAACAGCGATTTCGGTGATTCTGCATACTTCTCACAGAAGAATAGCCAAGATTATCGCAGAAAATGCATGTCTCAGCTGGAAACCCCACGAAAACGAAGATATCGCAGTTTCCGCATATCAAACGCACTGTGAAGTGCTGAAAACACCAGAAAATGTGTTTCTCGCATTCAATAGCACGAAAACAGCGATTTCGGTGATTTTCCATACTTCTCGCAGTAGGATATCCTAGATTATCGTAGAAAATGCATGTCTCAGCTGGAAACCCCACGAAAACGAAGATATCGCAGTTTCCGCATATCAAACGCACTGTGAAGAGCTGAAAACACCAGAAAACGTGTTTTTCGCATTCAATAGCACGAAAACAGCGATATTGGTTATTCTGCATACTTCACACAGAAGAATATCCGAGATTATCGTAGAAAATGCATGTTTCAGCTGGCAACCTCACGAAAACGAAGATATCGCTGTATCCGCATGTCAAACGCACTGTGGAGTGCTGAAAACACCAGAAAACGTGTTTTTCGCATTCAATAGCACGAAAACAGCGATTTCGGTGTATCTGCACACTTGTCACAGAAGCATCTCGACGATTATCACTGAAAATGCATATCTTAGCTGGAAACCCCACGAAAACGAAGATATCGCAGTTTCCGCATATCAAAAGCACTCTGGAGTGCTCAAAACACCAGATAACGTGTTTTTCACATTAAATAGCACGAGAACAGCGATTTCGGTGATTCTGCATACTTCTCACAGAAGAATAGCCAAGATTATCGCAGAAAATGCATGTCTCTGCTGGAAACCCCACGACAACGAAGATATCGCAGTTTCCGCATATCAAACGCACTGTGAAGTGCTGAAAACACCAGAACATGTGTTTCTCGCATTCAATATCACGAAAACAGCGATTTCGGTGATTTTCCATACTTCTCGCAGAAGGATATCCTAGATTATCGTAGAAAATGCATGTCTCAGCTTGAAATCCCACGAAAACGAATATATCGCAGTTTCCGCATATCAAACGCACTGTGAAGAGCTGAAAACACCAGAAAACGTGTTTTTCGCATTCAATAGCACGAAAACAGCGATTTCGGTGTATCTGCACACTTGTCACAGAAGCATCTCGAAGATTATCACTGAAGATGCATATCTTAGCTGGAAACCCCACCAAAACGAAGATATCGCAGTTTCCGCATATCAAAAGCACTCTGGAGTGCTCAAAACACCAGATGACGTGTTTTTCACATTAAATAGCACGAGAACAGCGATTTCGGTGATTCAGCATACTTCTCACAGAACAAAATCCAAGATTATCGTAGAAAATGCATGTCTCATCTGTAAACCCCATTAAAACGAAGATATCGCAGTGTCCGCATATCAAACGCACTGTGGAGTGCAGAAAGCACCAGAAAACGTGTTTTTCGCATTAAATAGCACGAAAACAGAGATTTCTGTGAATCTGCAAACTTCTCACCGAAGATTATCCAAGATTATCGTAGAAAATGCATGTCTCAGGTGAAAATCCCACGAAAACGAAGATATCGCAGTGTCCGCATATCAAACGCACTGTGGAATGTTGAAAACATCAGAAAACGTGTTTTTCGCATTAAATAGCACGAAAACAGCGATTTCGGTGATTCTACGCTTGTCACAAGAAGAATCATGAAGATTATAACTGAAAATGCATATCTTAGCTGGAAACCCCACGAAACCGAAGATATCGCAGTTTCCGCATGTCAAATGCACTGTGGAGTGCTGAAAACACCAGAAAACGTGTTTTTCGCATTCAATAGAACAAAAACAGCGATTTCGGTGTATCTGCACACTTGTCACAGAAGCATCTCGAAGATTATCACTGGAAATGCATATCTTAGCTGGAAACCCCACGAAAACGAAGATATCGCAGTTTCCGCATATCAAACGCACTGTGGAGTGCTAGAAACGCCAGAAAACGTGTTTTTCGCATTAAATAGCACGAAAACAGCGATTTCAGTGATTCTGCATACTTCTCGCAGAAGGATATCCAAGATTATCGTAGAAAATGCATTTCTCATCTGGAAACCCAACGAAAACGAAGATATCGCAGCTTCCGCATATCACACGCACTGTGGAGTGCTAGGACACCAGGAATGGTGTTATTTCGCATTATATAGCACGAAAACAGCGATTTCGGTGATTCTGCACACTTGTCACAGAAGCATCTCGAAGATTATCACTGAAAATGCATATCTCATCTGGAAACCAAACGAAACCGAAGACATCGCAGTTTCCGCATGTCAAACTCACTTTGGAGTGCAGAAAACACCAGAAAACGTGTTTTTCGCATTAAATAGCACGAAAACAGAGATTTCTGTGACTCTGCAAACTTCTCACAGAAGATTATCCAAGATTATCGTAGAAAATGCATGTCTCAGGTGAAAACCCCACGAAAACGAAGATATCGCAGTTTCCGAATATCAAACGCACTGTGAAGTGCTGAAAACACCAGAAAACGTGTTTTTCGCATTAAATATAACGAAAACAGCGATTTCTGTGATTCTGCATACTTCTCGTAGAAGGATATCCAAGATTATCGTAGAAAATGCATGTCTCAGGTGAAAACCCCACGAAAACGAAGATATCGCAGTTTCCGCATATCAAACGCACTGTGAAGTGCTGAAAACACCAGAAAACGTGTTTTTCGCATTAAATATAACGAAAACAGCGATTTCTGTGATTCTGCATACTTCTCGTAGAAGGATATCCAAGATTATCGTAGAAAATGCATGTCTCAGCTGGAAACCCAACGAAAACGAAGATATCGCTGTTACCGCATGTCAAACGCACTCAGAAGTGCTGAAAACACCAGAAAACGTGTTTTTCGCATTAAATAGCACGAACACAGCGATTTCGGTGATTCTGCATACTTCTCGCAGAAGGATATCCAAGATTATCGTAGAAAATGCATGTCTCAGCTGGAAACCCAACGAAAACGAAGATATCGCAGTTGCCGCATGTCAAACTCACAGTGGAGTGCTGAAAACAGCTGGAAACGTGTTTTTCGCATTCGATAGCACGAAAACAGCGATTACAGTGATTCTGCGCACTTGCAACAGCAGAATCATGAAGATAATCACTGAAAATGCATATCTCAGCTGGAAACCCAACGATACCGAAGATATCGCAGTTTCCGAATGTCAAACGCACTGTGGAGTGCTGAAAACACCAGAAAACGTGTTTTTCGCATTCAATAGCACGAAAACAGCGATATCGGTGATTCTGCATCCTTCTCGCAGAAGCATCTCGAAGATCATAACTGAAAATGCATCTCTCATCTGGAAACCTATCGAAAACGAAGATATCGCGGTTACCGCATGGCAAACTCACAGTGGAGTGCAGAAAACACCAGAAAACGTGTTTTTCGTATTCAATAGCACGAAAACAGCGATTTCGGTGTATCTGCATACTTGTCACAGAAGCATCTCGAAGATTATCACTGAAAATGCATATCATATCTGGAAACCCAACGAAAACGAAGATATCGCAGTTGCCGCATGTCAAACTCACAGTGGAGTGCTGAAAACAGCTGGAAACATGTTTTTCGCATTCAATAGCACGAAATCTGGGATTTCGGTGATTCTGCATACTTCTCACGGAAGTATATCCAAGATTATCGTAGAAAATGCATGTCTTAGCTGAAAACCCCACGAAAACGAAGATATCGCGGTTACCGCATGTCAAACTCACAGTGGAGTGCAGAAAACACCAGAAAACGTGTTTTTCGCATTCAATAGCACGAAAACAGCGATATCGGTGATTCTGCATCCTTCTCGCAGAAGCATCTCGAAGATCATCACTGAAAATGCATCTCTCATCTGGAAACCTAACGAAAACGAAGATATCGCGGTTACCGCATGGCAAACTCACAGTGGAGTGCAGAAAACACCAGAAAACGTGTTTTTCGTATTCAATAGCACGAAAACAGCGATTTCGGTGTATCTGCATACTTGTCACAGAAGCATCTCGAAGATTATCACTGAAAATGCATATCACATCTGGAAACCCAACGAAAACGAAGATATCGCAGTTGCCGCATGTCAAACTCACAGTGGAGTGCTGAAAACAGCTGGAAACGTGTTTTTCGCATTCGATAGCACGAAAACAGCGATTACAGAGATTCTGCGCACTTGCAACAGCAGAATCATGAAGATAATCACTGAAAATGCATATCTCAGCTGGAAACCCAACGATACCGAAGATATCGCAGTTTCCGCATGTCAAACGCACTGTGGAGTGCTGAAAACACCAGGAAACATGTTTTTCGCATTCAATAGCACGAAATATGCGATTTCGGTGATTCTGCACACTTCTCGCAGAAGGATATCCAAGATTATCGTAGAAAATGCATTTCTCATCTGGAAACCCCACGAAAACGAAGATATCGCAGCTTCCGCATATCACACGCACTGTGGAGTGCTAGGACACCAGGAATGGTGTTATTTCGCATTATATAGCACGAAAACAGCGATTTCGGTGATTCTGCACACTTGTCACAGAAGCATCTCGAAGATTATCACTGAAAATGCATATCTCATCTGGAAACCAAACGAAACCGAAGACATCGCAGTTTCCGCATGTCAAACTCACTTGGGAGTGCTGAAAACTCCAGCAAACGTGTTTTTCGCATTAAATAGCACGAAAACAGCGATTTCGGTGATACTGCATACTTCTCACAGAACAATATCCAAGATTATCGTAGAAAATGCATGTCTCCGCTGTAAACCCCATGAAAACGAAGATATCGCAGTGTCCGCATATCAAACGCACTGTGGAGTGCTGAAAACACCAGAAAACGTGTTTTTCGCATTAAATAGCACGAAAACAGAGATTTCTGTGACTCTGCAAACTTCTCACAGAAGATTATCCAAGATTATCGTAGAAAATGCATGTCTCAGCTGGAAACCCCACGAAAACGAAGATATCGCGGTTACCGCATGTCAAACTCACAGTGGAGTGCAGAAAACACCAGAAAACGTGTTTTTCGCATTCAATAGCACGAAAACAGCGATTTCGGAGATTCTGCACACTTGTCACAGAAGCATCTCGAAGATTATCGCTGAAAATGCATATCACATCTGGAAACCAAACGAATCCGAAGACATCGCAGTTTCCGCATGTCAAACGCACTGTGGAGTGCTAAAAACACCAGCAAATGTGTTTTTCACATTAAATAGCACCAAAACAGCGATTTCGATGATTCTGCACGCTTGTCACAGAAGCATCTCGAAGATTATCACTGGAAATGCATATCTTAGCTGGAAACCCCACGAAAACGAAGATATCGCAGTTACCGCATATCAAACGCACTATGAACTGCTGAAAACACCAGAAAACGTGTTTCTCGCATTCAATAGCACGAAAACAGCGATTTCGGTGATTCTGCACTTGTCCCAGAAGCATCTCGAAGATTATCACTGGAAATGCATATCTTAGCTGGAAACCCCACGAAAACGAAGATATCGCAGTGTCCGCATGTCAAACGCACTGTGGAATGTTGAAAACATCAGAAAACGTGTTTTTCGCATTAAATAGCACGAAAACAGCGATTTCGGTGATACTGCATACTTCTCACAGAACAATATCCAAGATTATCGTAGAAAATGCATGTCTCAGCTGTAAACCCCATGAAAACGAAGATATCGCAGTGTCCGCATATCAAACGCACTGTGGAGTGCTCAAAACACCAGATAACGTGTTTTTCACATTAAATAGCACGAAAGCAGCGATTTCGGTGATTCTGCATCATTCTCACGGAACAATATCCAAGATTATCGTAGAAAATGCATGTCTCAGCTGGAAACCCCACGAAACCGAAGATATCGCAGTTTCCGCATGTCAAATGCACTGTGGAGTGCTGAAAACACCAGAAACCGTGTTTCTCGCAATCAATAGCACGAAAACAGCGATTTCGGTGATTCTGCATACTTCTCGCAGAAGGATATTCAAGATTATCGTAGAAAATGCATGTCTCAGCTGGGAACCCAACGAAAACGAAGATATCGCTGTATCCGCACATCAAACGCACTGCGCAGTGCTGAAAACACCAGGAAACATGTTTGTCGCATTCAAAAGCACGAAAACCGCGATTTTGGTGATTCCGCACACTTGTCACAGAAGAATCATGAAGATGAACACTGAAAATGCATATCTCAGCTGGAAACCCAACGAAACCGAAGATATCGCAGTTTCCGCATGTCAAACGCACTGTGGAGTGCTGAAAACACCAGGAAACGTGTTTTTCGCATTCAATAGCACGAAAACAGCAAGTTTGCTCAGTCTGCACACTTGTCACAGAAGAATATCCAAGATTATCGTCGAAAATGCGTGTCTCAGCTTGCAACCACACGAAAACGAAGATATCGCTGTTGCCGCATGTCAAACTCACAGTGGAGTGCAGAAAACACCAGAAAACGGGTTTTTCACATTAAATAGCACCAAAACAGCGATTTCGGTGATTCTGCACACTTGTCACAGATGGATCATGAAGATTATCACTGAAAATTCATATCTCACCTGGAAACCCAACGAAACCGAAGATATCGCAGTTTCGGCACATCAAACGCACTGTGGAGTGCTGAAAGCACCAGAAATCGTGTTTTGCGCATTCAATAGCACGAAATCTGTGATTTCGGTGATTCTGCATACTTCTCGCGGAAGTATATCCAAGATTATCGTAGAAAATGCATGTCTCAGCTGGAAACCCAACGAAAACGAAGATATCGCAGTTGCCGCATGTCAAACTCACAGTGGAGTGCAGAAAACACCAGAAAACGTGTTTTTCGAATTCGATAGCACGAAAACAGCGACGACAGTGATTCTGCACACTTGTAACAGCAGAATCATGAAGATAATCACTGAAAATGCATATCTCAGCTGGAAACCCAACGATACCGAAGATATCGCAGTTTCCGCATGTCAAACGCCCTGTGGAGTGCTGAAAACACCAGGAAACATGTTTTTCGCATTCAATAGCACGAAATCTGCGATTGCGGTGATTCTGCATACTTCTCGCGGAAGTATATCCAAGATTATCGTAGAAAATGCATGTCTCAGCTGGAAACCCAACGAAAACGAAGATATCGCTGTTACCGCATGTCAAACGCACTCTGAAGTGCTGAAAACACCAGAAAACGTGTTTTTCGCATTAAATAGCACGAACACAGCGATTTCGGTGATTCTGCACACTTCTCGCAGAAGGATATCCAAGATTATCTTAGAAAATGCATGTCTCAGCTGGAAACCCAACGAAAACGAAGATATCGCAGTTGCCGCATGTCAAACTCACAGTGGAGTGCTGAAAACACCACAAAACGTGTTTTTCGCATTAAATAGCACGAAAACAGCGATATTGGTTATGCTGCATACTTCTCACAGAAGAATATCCGAGATTATCGTAGAAAATGCGTGTTTCAGCTGGCAACCTCACGAAAACGAAGATATCGCTGTATCCGCATGTCAAACTCACAGTGGAGTGCTCAAAACACCAGAAAACGTGTTTTTCACATTAAATAGCACCAAAACAGCGATTCCGGTGATTCTGCACACTTGTAACAGCAGAATCATGAAGATAATCTCTGAAAATGCATCTCTCATCTGGAAACCAAACGAAAACGAAGATATCGCAGTTTCGGCATATCAAACGCACTGTGGAGTGCTGAACACACCAGAAAACGTGTTTTTCGCATAAAATAGCACGACAACAGCGATTTCGGTGATACTGCACACTTGTCACAGAAGAATCATGAAGATTATCACCGAAAATGCATATCTCAGCTGGAAACCCAACGTAACCGAAGTTATCGCAGTTTCCGCATATCAAGCGCACTGTGAAGTGCTGAAAACACCAGAAAACGTGTTTTTCGCAATAAATAGCACGAAAACAGCGATTTCTGTGACTCTGCAAACTTCTCACAGAAGATTATCCAAGATTATCGTAGAAAATGCATGTCTCAGGTGGAAACCCCACGAAAACGAAGATATCGCAGTTACAGCATATCAATCGCACTGTGAAGTGCTGAAAACACCAGAAAACGTGTTTCTCGCATTCAATAGCACGAAAACAGCGATTTCGGTGATTCTGCACTTGTCACAGAAGCATCTCGAAGATTATCACTGGAAATGCATATCTTAGCTGGAAACCCCACGAAAACGAAGATATCGCAGTTTCCGCATATCAAACGCACTGTGGAGTGCTAGAAACGCCAGAAAACGTGTTTTTCGCATTAAATAGCACGAAAACAGCGATTTCAGTGATTCTGCATACTTCTCGCAGAAGGATATCCACGATTATCGTAGAAAATGCATTTCTCATCTGGAAACCCCACGAAAACGAAGATATCGCAGCTTCCGCATATCACACGCACTGTGGAGTGCTAGGACACCAGGAATGGTGTTATTTCGCATTATATAGCTGCGAACCAGCGATTTCGGTGATTCCGCATACTTCTCACAGAAGAATAGCCAAGATTATCGCAGAAAATGCATGTCTCAGCTGGAAACCCCACGAAAACGAAGATATCGCAGTTTCCGCATATCAAACGCACTGTGGAGTGCTGATAACGCCAGAAAACGTGTTTTTCGCAATTAAATAGCACGAAAACAGCGATTTCGGTGATTCTGCATACTTCTCGCAGAAGGATATCCAAGATTATCGCAGAAAATGCATTTCTCATCTGGAAATCCCACGAAATCGAAGATATCGCAGTTTCCGCATATCACACGCACTGTGGAGTGCTAGGACACCAGGAATGGTGTTATTTCGTATTATATAGCTGCGAACCAGCGATTTCGGTGATTCTGCATACTTCTCACAGAAGAATAGCCAAGATTATCGCAGAAAATGCATGTCTCAGCTGGAAACCCCACGAAAACGAAGATATCGCAGTTTCCGCCTATCAAACGCACTGTGAAGTGCTGAAACACCAGAAAATGTGTTTCTCGCATTCAATAGCACGAAAACAGCGATTTCGGTGATTTTCCATACTTCTCGCAGAAGGATATCCAAGATTATCGTAGAAAATGCATGTCTCAGCTGGAAACCCCACGAAAACGAAGATATCGCAGTTTCCGCATATCAAACGCACTGTGAAGTGCTGAAAACACCAGAAAACGTGTTTTTCGCATTCAACAGCACGAAAACAGCGATTTCGGTGTATCTGCACACTTGTCACAGAAGCATCTCGAAGATTATCACTGAAAATGCATATCTTAGCTGGAAATCCCACGAAAACGAAGTTATCGCAGTTTCCGCATATCAAAAGCACTCTGGAGTGCTCAAAACACCAGATAACGCGTTTTTCACATTAAATAGCACGAGAACAGCGATTTCGGTGATTCTGCATACTTCTCACAGAAGAATAGCCAAGATTATCGCAGAAAATGCATGTCTCAGCTGGAAACCCCACGAAAACGAAGATATCGCAGTTTCCGCATATCAAACGCACTGTGAAGTGCTGAAAACACCAGAAAATGTGTTTCTCGCATTCAATAGCACGAAAACAGCGATTTCGGTGATTTTCCATACTTCTCGCAGTAGGATATCCTAGATTATCGTAGAAAATGCATGTCTCAGCTGGAAACCCCACGAAAACGAAGATATCGCAGTTTCCGCATATCAAACGCACTGTGAAGAGCTGAAAACACCAGAAAACGTGTTTTTCGCATTCAATAGCACGAAAACAGCGATATTGGTTATTCTGCATACTTCACACAGAAGAATATCCGAGATTATCGTAGAAAATGCATGTTTCAGCTGGCAACCTCACGAAAACGAAGATATCGCTGTATCCGCATGTCAAACGCACTGTGGAGTGCTGAAAACACCAGAAAACGTGTTTTTCGCATTCAATAGCACGAAAACAGCGATTTCGGTGTATCTGCACACTTGTCACAGAAGCATCTCGACGATTATCACTGAAAATGCATATCTTAGCTGGAAACCCCACGAAAACGAAGATATCGCAGTTTCCGCATATCAAAAGCACTCTGGAGTGCTCAAAACACCAGATAACGTGTTTTTCACATTAAATAGCACGAGAACAGCGATTTCGGTGATTCTGCATACTTCTCACAGAAGAATAGCCAAGATTATCGCAGAAAATGCATGTCTCTGCTGGAAACCCCACGACAACGAAGATATCGCAGTTTCCGCATATCAAACGCACTGTGAAGTGCTGAAAACACCAGAACATGTGTTTCTCGCATTCAATATCACGAAAACAGCGATTTCGGTGATTTTCCATACTTCTCGCAGAAGGATATCCTAGATTATCGTAGAAAATGCATGTCTCAGCTTGAAATCCCACGAAAACGAATATATCGCAGTTTCCGCATATCAAACGCACTGTGAAGAGCTGAAAACACCAGAAAACGTGTTTTTCGCATTCAATAGCACGAAAACAGCGATTTCGGTGTATCTGCACACTTGTCACAGAAGCATCTCGAAGATTATCACTGAAGATGCATATCTTAGCTGGAAACCCCACCAAAACGAAGATATCGCAGTTTCCGCATATCAAAAGCACTCTGGAGTGCTCAAAACACCAGATGACGTGTTTTTCACATTAAATAGCACGAGAACAGCGATTTCGGTGATTCAGCATACTTCTCACAGAACAAAATCCAAGATTATCGTAGAAAATGCATGTCTCATCTGTAAACCCCATTAAAACGAAGATATCGCAGTGTCCGCATATCAAACGCACTGTGGAGTGCAGAAAGCACCAGAAAACGTGTTTTTCGCATTAAATAGCACGAAAACAGAGATTTCTGTGAATCTGCAAACTTCTCACCGAAGATTATCCAAGATTATCGTAGAAAATGCATGTCTCAGGTGAAAATCCCACGAAAACGAAGATATCGCAGTGTCCGCATATCAAACGCACTGTGGAATGTTGAAAACATCAGAAAACGTGTTTTTCGCATTAAATAGCACGAAAACAGCGATTTCGGTGATTCTACGCTTGTCACAAGAAGAATCATGAAGATTATAACTGAAAATGCATATCTTAGCTGGAAACCCCACGAAACCGAAGATATCGCAGTTTCCGCATGTCAAATGCACTGTGGAGTGCTGAAAACACCAGAAAACGTGTTTTTCGCATTCAATAGAACAAAAACAGCGATTTCGGTGTATCTGCACACTTGTCACAGAAGCATCTCGAAGATTATCACTGGAAATGCATATCTTAGCTGGAAACCCCACGAAAACGAAGATATCGCAGTTTCCGCATATCAAACGCACTGTGGAGTGCTAGAAACGCCAGAAAACGTGTTTTTCGCATTAAATAGCACGAAAACAGCGATTTCAGTGATTCTGCATACTTCTCGCAGAAGGATATCCAAGATTATCGTAGAAAATGCATTTCTCATCTGGAAACCCAACGAAAACGAAGATATCGCAGCTTCCGCATATCACACGCACTGTGGAGTGCTAGGACACCAGGAATGGTGTTATTTCGCATTATATAGCACGAAAACAGCGATTTCGGTGATTCTGCACACTTGTCACAGAAGCATCTCGAAGATTATCACTGAAAATGCATATCTCATCTGGAAACCAAACGAAACCGAAGACATCGCAGTTTCCGCATGTCAAACTCACTTTGGAGTGCAGAAAACACCAGAAAACGTGTTTTTCGCATTAAATAGCACGAAAACAGAGATTTCTGTGACTCTGCAAACTTCTCACAGAAGATTATCCAAGATTATCGTAGAAAATGCATGTCTCAGGTGAAAACCCCACGAAAACGAAGATATCGCAGTTTCCGAATATCAAACGCACTGTGAAGTGCTGAAAACACCAGAAAACGTGTTTTTCGCATTAAATATAACGAAAACAGCGATTTCTGTGATTCTGCATACTTCTCGTAGAAGGATATCCAAGATTATCGTAGAAAATGCATGTCTCAGGTGAAAACCCCACGAAAACGAAGATATCGCAGTTTCCGCATATCAAACGCACTGTGAAGTGCTGAAAACACCAGAAAACGTGTTTTTCGCATTAAATATAACGAAAACAGCGATTTCTGTGATTCTGCATACTTCTCGTAGAAGGATATCCAAGATTATCGTAGAAAATGCATGTCTCAGCTGGAAACCCAACGAAAACGAAGATATCGCTGTTACCGCATGTCAAACGCACTCAGAAGTGCTGAAAACACCAGAAAACGTGTTTTTCGCATTAAATAGCACGAACACAGCGATTTCGGTGATTCTGCATACTTCTCGCAGAAGGATATCCAAGATTATCGTAGAAAATGCATGTCTCAGCTGGAAACCCAACGAAAACGAAGATATCGCAGTTGCCGCATGTCAAACTCACAGTGGAGTGCTGAAAACAGCTGGAAACGTGTTTTTCGCATTCGATAGCACGAAAACAGCGATTACAGTGATTCTGCGCACTTGCAACAGCAGAATCATGAAGATAATCACTGAAAATGCATATCTCAGCTGGAAACCCAACGATACCGAAGATATCGCAGTTTCCGAATGTCAAACGCACTGTGGAGTGCTGAAAACACCAGAAAACGTGTTTTTCGCATTCAATAGCACGAAAACAGCGATATCGGTGATTCTGCATCCTTCTCGCAGAAGCATCTCGAAGATCATAACTGAAAATGCATCTCTCATCTGGAAACCTATCGAAAACGAAGATATCGCGGTTACCGCATGGCAAACTCACAGTGGAGTGCAGAAAACACCAGAAAACGTGTTTTTCGTATTCAATAGCACGAAAACAGCGATTTCGGTGTATCTGCATACTTGTCACAGAAGCATCTCGAAGATTATCACTGAAAATGCATATCATATCTGGAAACCCAACGAAAACGAAGATATCGCAGTTGCCGCATGTCAAACTCACAGTGGAGTGCTGAAAACAGCTGGAAACATGTTTTTCGCATTCAATAGCACGAAATCTGGGATTTCGGTGATTCTGCATACTTCTCACGGAAGTATATCCAAGATTATCGTAGAAAATGCATGTCTTAGCTGAAAACCCCACGAAAACGAAGATATCGCGGTTACCGCATGTCAAACTCACAGTGGAGTGCAGAAAACACCAGAAAACGTGTTTTTCGCATTCAATAGCACGAAAACAGCGATATCGGTGATTCTGCATCCTTCTCGCAGAAGCATCTCGAAGATCATCACTGAAAATGCATCTCTCATCTGGAAACCTAACGAAAACGAAGATATCGCGGTTACCGCATGGCAAACTCACAGTGGAGTGCAGAAAACACCAGAAAACGTGTTTTTCGTATTCAATAGCACGAAAACAGCGATTTCGGTGTATCTGCATACTTGTCACAGAAGCATCTCGAAGATTATCACTGAAAATGCATATCACATCTGGAAACCCAACGAAAACGAAGATATCGCAGTTGCCGCATGTCAAACTCACAGTGGAGTGCTGAAAACAGCTGGAAACGTGTTTTTCGCATTCGATAGCACGAAAACAGCGATTACAGAGATTCTGCGCACTTGCAACAGCAGAATCATGAAGATAATCACTGAAAATGCATATCTCAGCTGGAAACCCAACGATACCGAAGATATCGCAGTTTCCGCATGTCAAACGCACTGTGGAGTGCTGAAAACACCAGGAAACATGTTTTTCGCATTCAATAGCACGAAATATGCGATTTCGGTGATTCTGCACACTTCTCGCAGAAGGATATCCAAGATTATCGTAGAAAATGCATTTCTCATCTGGAAACCCCACGAAAACGAAGATATCGCAGCTTCCGCATATCACACGCACTGTGGAGTGCTAGGACACCAGGAATGGTGTTATTTCGCATTATATAGCACGAAAACAGCGATTTCGGTGATTCTGCACACTTGTCACAGAAGCATCTCGAAGATTATCACTGAAAATGCATATCTCATCTGGAAACCAAACGAAACCGAAGACATCGCAGTTTCCGCATGTCAAACTCACTTGGGAGTGCTGAAAACTCCAGCAAACGTGTTTTTCGCATTAAATAGCACGAAAACAGCGATTTCGGTGATACTGCATACTTCTCACAGAACAATATCCAAGATTATCGTAGAAAATGCATGTCTCCGCTGTAAACCCCATGAAAACGAAGATATCGCAGTGTCCGCATATCAAACGCACTGTGGAGTGCTGAAAACACCAGAAAACGTGTTTTTCGCATTAAATAGCACGAAAACAGAGATTTCTGTGACTCTGCAAACTTCTCACAGAAGATTATCCAAGATTATCGTAGAAAATGCATGTCTCAGCTGGAAACCCCACGAAAACGAAGATATCGCGGTTACCGCATGTCAAACTCACAGTGGAGTGCAGAAAACACCAGAAAACGTGTTTTTCGCATTCAATAGCACGAAAACAGCGATTTCGGAGATTCTGCACACTTGTCACAGAAGCATCTCGAAGATTATCGCTGAAAATGCATATCACATCTGGAAACCAAACGAATCCGAAGACATCGCAGTTTCCGCATGTCAAACGCACTGTGGAGTGCTAAAAACACCAGCAAATGTGTTTTTCACATTAAATAGCACCAAAACAGCGATTTCGATGATTCTGCACGCTTGTCACAGAAGCATCTCGAAGATTATCGTAGAAAATGCATGTCTCAGCTGTAAACCCCATGAAAACGAAGATATCGCAGTGTCCGCATATCAAACGCACTGTGGAGTGCTCAAAACACCAGATAACGTGTTTTTCACATTAAATAGCACGAAAGCAGCGATTTCGGTGATTCTGCATCATTCTCACGGAACAATATCCAAGATTATCGTAGAAAATGCATGTCTCAGCTGGAAACCCCACGAAACCGAAGATATCGCAGTTTCCGCATGTCAAATGCACTGTGGAGTGCTGAAAACACCAGAAACCGTGTTTCTCGCAATCAATAGCACGAAAACAGCGATTTCGGTGATTCTGCATACTTCTCGCAGAAGGATATTCAAGATTATCGTAGAAAATGCATGTCTCAGCTGGGAACCCAACGAAAACGAAGATATCGCTGTATCCGCACATCAAACGCACTGCGCAGTGCTGAAAACACCAGGAAACATGTTTGTCGCATTCAAAAGCACGAAAACCGCGATTTTGGTGATTCCGCACACTTGTCACAGAAGAATCATGAAGATGAACACTGAAAATGCATATCTCAGCTGGAAACCCAACGAAACCGAAGATATCGCAGTTTCCGCATGTCAAACGCACTGTGGAGTGCTGAAAACACCAGGAAACGTGTTTTTCGCATTCAATAGCACGAAAACAGCAAGTTTGCTCAGTCTGCACACTTGTCACAGAAGAATATCCAAGATTATCGTCGAAAATGCGTGTCTCAGCTTGCAACCACACGAAAACGAAGATATCGCTGTTGCCGCATGTCAAACTCACAGTGGAGTGCAGAAAACACCAGAAAACGGGTTTTTCACATTAAATAGCACCAAAACAGCGATTTCGGTGATTCTGCACACTTGTCACAGATGGATCATGAAGATTATCACTGAAAATTCATATCTCACCTGGAAACCCAACGAAACCGAAGATATCGCAGTTTCGGCACATCAAACGCACTGTGGAGTGCTGAAAGCACCAGAAATCGTGTTTTGCGCATTCAATAGCACGAAATCTGTGATTTCGGTGATTCTGCATACTTCTCGCGGAAGTATATCCAAGATTATCGTAGAAAATGCATGTCTCAGCTGGAAACCCAACGAAAACGAAGATATCGCAGTTGCCGCATGTCAAACTCACAGTGGAGTGCAGAAAACACCAGAAAACGTGTTTTTCGAATTCGATAGCACGAAAACAGCGACGACAGTGATTCTGCACACTTGTAACAGCAGAATCATGAAGATAATCACTGAAAATGCATATCTCAGCTGGAAACCCAACGATACCGAAGATATCGCAGTTTCCGCATGTCAAACGCCCTGTGGAGTGCTGAAAACACCAGGAAACATGTTTTTCGCATTCAATAGCACGAAATCTGCGATTGCGGTGATTCTGCATACTTCTCGCGGAAGTATATCCAAGATTATCGTAGAAAATGCATGTCTCAGCTGGAAACCCAACGAAAACGAAGATATCGCTGTTACCGCATGTCAAACGCACTCTGAAGTGCTGAAAACACCAGAAAACGTGTTTTTCGCATTAAATAGCACGAACACAGCGATTTCGGTGATTCTGCACACTTCTCGCAGAAGGATATCCAAGATTATCTTAGAAAATGCATGTCTCAGCTGGAAACCCAACGAAAACGAAGATATCGCAGTTGCCGCATGTCAAACTCACAGTGGAGTGCTGAAAACACCACAAAACGTGTTTTTCGCATTAAATAGCACGAAAACAGCGATATTGGTTATGCTGCATACTTCTCACAGAAGAATATCCGAGATTATCGTAGAAAATGCGTGTTTCAGCTGGCAACCTCACGAAAACGAAGATATCGCTGTATCCGCATGTCAAACTCACAGTGGAGTGCTCAAAACACCAGAAAACGTGTTTTTCACATTAAATAGCACCAAAACAGCGATTCCGGTGATTCTGCACACTTGTAACAGCAGAATCATGAAGATAATCTCTGAAAATGCATCTCTCATCTGGAAACCAAACGAAAACGAAGATATCGCAGTTTCGGCATATCAAACGCACTGTGGAGTGCTGAACACACCAGAAAACGTGTTTTTCGCATAAAATAGCACGACAACAGCGATTTCGGTGATACTGCACACTTGTCACAGAAGAATCATGAAGATTATCACCGAAAATGCATATCTCAGCTGGAAACCCAACGTAACCGAAGTTATCGCAGTTTCCGCATATCAAGCGCAGTGTGGAGTGCTGAAAACACCAGGAAACGTGTTTTTCGCATTCAATAGCACGAAAACCGCGATTTTGGTGATTCTGCACACTTGTCACAGAAGAATCATGAAGATGAACACTGAAAATGCATATCTCAGCTGGAAACCCAACGAAACCGAAGATATCGCTGTATCCGCATGTCAAACGCACTGTGGAGTGTTTGAAACACCAAAGAACGTGTTTTTCGCATTCAATAGCACGAAAACAGCGATTTCGGTGATTCTGCATACTTCTCGCAGAAGGGAATCCAAGATTATCCTAGAAAACGCATGTCTCAGCTGGAAACCCCACGAAAACGAAGATATCGCATTTTACGCAAATCACACGCACTGTGCAGTGCTGGGACACCAGGAATCGTGTTATTTCGCATTAAATAGCACGAGCACAGGGATCTCGGTGATTCTGCATACTTGTCGCAGAAGGATATCTAAGATTATCGTAGAAAATGCATTTCTCAGCTGGAAACCCCACGAAAACGAAGATGTCGCAGTTTCCGCATATCACACGCACTGTGGAGTGCTGGGACACCAGGAATCGTGTTATTTCGCATTATAAAGCTGTGAACCAGCGATTTCGGTGATTCTGCATACTTCTCACAGAAGAATATCCAAGATTATCGCAGAAAATGCATGTCTCAGCTGGAAACCCCACGAAACCGAAGATATCGCAGTTTCCTCATGTCAAATGCACTGTGGAGTGCTGAAAACAGCAGAAACCGTGTTTCTCGCATTCAATAGCACGAATACAGCTATTTCGGTGATTCTGCACTTGTCACAGAAGAATCATGAAGAATTTAAATGAAAATGCATATCTTAGCTGGAAACCCAAAGAAACCGCAGATATCGAAGTTTCCGCATATCAAACGCACTGTGGAGTGCTCAAAACACCAGATAACGTGTTTTTCGCATTCAATAGCACGAATACAGCTATTTCGGTGATTCTGCACTTGTCACAGAAGAATCATGAAGATTATAAATGAAAATGCATATCTTAGCTGGAAACCCAAAGAAACCGCAGATATCGAAGTAACCGCATATCAAACGCACTGTGGAGTGCTCAAAACACCAGATCACGTATTTTTCACATTAAATAGCACGAGAACAGCGATTTCGGTGATTCTGCATCATTCTCACAGAACAATATCCAAGATTATCGTAGAAAATGCATGTCTCAGCTGGAAACCCCACGGAAACGAAGATATCGCAGTTTCCGCATATCAAACGCACTGTGAAGTGCTGAAAACACCAGATAACGTGTTTTTCACTTTATGTAGCACGAAAACAGCGATTTCGGTGATTCTGCACACTTGTCACAGATGAATCTCTGCGATTATCACTGAAAATGCATATCTCAGCTGGAAACCCAAAGAAACCGCAGATATCGAAGTTACCGCATATCAAACGCACTGTGGAGTGCTAAAAACACCAGATAACGCGTTTTCCGCATTAAATAGCACGAAAACAACGATACCGGTGATTCTGCATACTTCTCACAGAAGAATACCCAAGATTATCGTAGAAAATGCATGTCTCAACTGGAAACCCCACGAAAACGAAGATATCGCAGTTTCCGCATGTCAAACGCACTGTGAAGTGCTGAAAACACCAGAAAACGTGTTATTCGCATTAAATATAACGAAAACAGCGATTACTGTGACTCTGCAAACTTCTCACAGAAGATTATCCAAGATTATCGTAGAAAATGCATGTCTCAGCTGGAAACCCAACGAAAACGAAGATATCGCTGTTACCGCATGTCAAACGCACTGTGGAGTGCTCAAAACACCAGATAACGTGTTTTTCACATTAAATAGCACGAAGGCAGCGATTTCGGTGATTCTGCATCATTCTCACGGAACAATATCCAAGATTATCGTAGAAAATGCATGTCTCAGCTGGAAACCCCATGAAACCGAAGATATCGCAGTTTCCGCATGTCAAATGCACTGTGGAGTGCTGAAAACACCAGAAACCGTGTTTCTCGCATTCAATAGCACGAATACAGTTATTTCGGTGATTCTGCACTTGTCACAGAAGAATCATGAAGATTATAAATGAAAATGCATATCTTAGCTGGAAACCCAAAGAAACCGCAGATATCGAAGTTTCCGCATATCAAACGCACTGTGGAGTGCTCAACACACCAGATAACGTGTTTTTCGCATTCAATAGCACGAATACAGCTATTTCGGTGATTCTGCACTTGTCACAGAAGAATCATGAAGATTATAAATGAAAATGCATATCTTAGCTGGAAACCCAAAGAAACCGCAGATATCGAAGTTTCCGCATATCAAACGCACTGTGGAGTGCTCAAAACACCAGATAACGTATTTTTCACATTAAATAGCACGAGAACAGCGATTTCGGTGATTCTGCATCATTCTCACAGAACAATATCCAAGATTATCGTAGAAAATGCATGTCTCAGCTGGAAACCCCACGAAAACGAAAATATCGCTGTTGCCGCATGTCAAACTCACAGTGGAGTGCAGAAAACACCAGAAAACGTGTTTTTCGCATTCAATAGCACGAAAACAGCGATTTCGGTGATTCTGCACTTGTCACAGAAGAATCATGAAGATTATAACTGAAAATGCATATCTTAGCTGGAAACCCAAAGAAACCGCAGATATCGAAGTTACCGCATATCAAACGCACTGTGGAGTGCTCAAAACACCAGATAACGTGTTTTTCACATTAAATAGCACGAAAACAGCGATTTCGGTGATTCTGCATACTTCTCACAGAAGAATATCCAAGATTATCGCAGAAAATGCATGTCTCAGCTGGAAACCCCACGGAAACGAAGATATCGCAGTTTCCGCATATCAAACGCACTGTGAAGTGCTGAAAACACCAGATAACGTGTTTTTCACTTTATATAGCACGAAAACAGCGATTTCGGTGATTCTGCACACTTGTCACAGATGAATCTCTGCGATTATCACTGAAAATGCATATCTCAGCTGGAAACCCCGCGAACCTGTAGATATCGCAGTTTCCGCATATCAAACGCACTGTGGAGTGCTCATAACATGAGAAAACGCGTTTTCCGCATTAAATAGCACGAAAACAACGATACCGGTGATTCTGCATACTTCTCACAGAAGAATACCCAAGATTATCGTAGAAAATGCATGTCTCAACTGGAAACCCCACGAAAACGAAGATATCGCAGTTTCCGCATATCAAACGCACTGTGAAGTGCTGAAAACACCAGAAAACGTGTTTTTCGCATTAAATATAACGAAAACAGCGATTGCTGTGACTCTGCAAACTTCTCACAGAAGATTATCCAAGATTATCGTAGAAAATGCATGTCTCAGGTGGAAACCCCACGAAAACGAAGATATCGCAGTTACCGCATATCAAACGCACTGTGAAGTGCTGAAAACACCAGATAACGTGTTTTTCACTTTATATAGCACGAAAACAGCGATTTCGGTGATTCTGCATACGTCTCGCAGAAGGATATCCAAGATTATCGTAGGAAATGCATGTCTCAGCTGGAAACCCAACGAAAACGAAGATATCGCTGTTACCGCATGTCAAACGCACTCAGAAGTGCTGAAAACACCAGAAAACGTGTTTTTCGCATTAAATAGCACGAACACAGCGATTTCGGTGATTCTGCATACTTCTCGCTGAAGGATATCCAAGATTATCGTAGAAAATGCATGTCTCAGCTGGAAACCCAACGAAAACGAAGATATCGCAGTTGCCGCATGTCAAACTCACAGTGGAGTGCTGAAAACAGCTGGAAACGTGTTTTTCGCATTCAATAGCACGAAAACAGCGATTTCGGTGATTCTGCATACTTCTCGCAGAAGCATCTCGAAGATCATCACTGAAAATGCATCTCTCATCTGGAAACCTAACCAAAACGAAGATAACGCAGTTGCCGCATGTCAAACTCACAGTGGAGTGCTGAAAACAGCTGGAAACGTGTTTTTCGCATTCGATAGCACGAAAACAGCGATTACAGTGATTCTGCGCACTTGCAACAGCAGAATCATGAAGATAATCACTGAAAATGTATATCTCAGCTGGAAACCCAACGATACCGAAGATATCGCAGTTTCCGCATGTCAAACGCACTGTGGAGTGCTGAAAACACCAGGAAACATGTTTTTCGCATTCAATAGCACGAAATCTGCGATTTCGGTGATTCTGCATGCTTCTCACGGAAGTATATCCAAGATTATCGTAGAAAATGCATGTCTCAGCTGGAAACCCAACGATACCGATGATATCGCAGTTTCCGCATGTCAAACGCACTGTGGAGTGCTGAAAACACCAGGAAACATGTTTTTCGCATTCAATAGCACGAAATCTGCGATTTCGGTGATTCTGCATACTTCTCACGGAAGTATATCCAAGATTATCGTAGAAAATGCATGTCTCAGCTGGAAATCCCACGAAAACGAAGATATCGCGGTTACCGCATGTCAAACTCACAGTGGAGTGCAGAAAACACCAGAAAACGTGTTTTTCGCATTCAATAGCACGAAAACAGCGATTTCGGTGTATCTGCATACTTGTCACAGAAGCATCTCGAAGATTATCACTGAAAATGCATATCACATCTGGAAACCAAACGAAACTGAAGACATCGCAGTTTCCGCATGTCAAACACACTTTGGAGTGCTGAAAACTCCAGCAAACGTGTTTTTCGCATTAAATAGCACGAAAACAGCGATTTCGGTGATACTGCATACTTCTCACAGAACAATATCCAAGATTATCGTAGAAAATGCATGTCTCAGCTGTAAAACCCATGAAAACGAAGATATCGCAGTGTCCGCATATCAAACGCACTGTGGAGTGCAGAAAACACCAGAAAACGTGTTTTTCGCATTAAATAGCACGAAAACAGAGATTTCTGTGACTCTGCAAACTTCTCACAGAAGATTATCCAAGTTTATCGTCGAAAATGCATGTCTCAGGTGAAAACCCCACGAAAACGAAGATATCGCAGTGTCCGCATATCAAACGCACTGTGGAGTGCTCAAAACACCAGATAACGTGTTTTTCACATTAAATAGCACGAAAGCAGCGATTTCGGTGATTCTGCATCATTCTCACCGAACAATATCCAAGATGATCGTAGAAAATGCATGTCTCAGCTGGAAACTCCACCAAACCGAAGATATCGCAGTTTCCGCATGTCAAATGCACTGTGGAGTGCTGAAAACACCAGAAACCGTGTTTCTCGGATTCAATAGCACGAAAACAGCGATTTCGGTGATTCTTCATACTTCTCGCAGTAGGATATCCAAGATTATCGTAGAAAATGCATGTCTCAGCTGGAAACCCCACGAAAACGAAGATATCGCAGTTTCCGCATATCAAAAGCACTGTGGAGTGCTGAAAACGCCAGAAAACGTGTTTTTCGCATTCAATAGCACGAAAACAGCGATTTCGGTGATTCTGCACTTGTCACAGAAGAATCATGAAGATTATAACTGAAAATGCATATCTTAGCTGGAAACCCAAAGAAACCGCAGATATCGAAGTTACCGCATATCAAACGCACTGTGGAGTGCTCAAAACACCAGATAACGTGTTTTTCACATTAAATAGCACGAAAACAGCGATTTCGGTGATTCTGCATACTTCTCACAGAAGAATATCCAAGATTATCGCAGAAATTGCATGTCTCAGCTGGAAACCCCACGGAAACGAAGATATCGCAGTTTCCTCATATCAAACGCACTGTGAAGTGCTGAAAACACCAGATAACGTGTTTTTCACTTTATATAGCACGAAAACAGCGATTTCGGTGATTCTGCAAACTTCTCACAGAAGATCATCCAAGATTATCGTAGAAAATGCATGTCTCAGGTGGAAACCCAACGATACCGAAGATATCGCAGTTTCCGCATGTCAAACGCACTGTGGAGTGCTGAAAACACCAGGAAACATGTTTTTCGCATTCAATAGCACGAAATCTGCGATTTCGGTGATTCTGCATACTTCTCACGGAAGTATATCCAAGATTATCGTAGAATATGCATGTCTCAGCTGGAAACCCCACGAAAACGAAGATATCGCGGTTACCGCATGTCAAACTCACAGTGGAGTGCAGAAAACACCAGAAAACGTGTTTTTCGCATTCAATAGCACGAAAACAGCGATTTCGGTTATTCTGCACACTTGTCACAGAAGCATCTCGAAGATTATCACTGGAAATGCATATCTTAGCTGGAAACCCCACGAAAACGAAGATATCGCAGTTACCGCATATCAAACGCACTATGAAGTGCTGAAAACACCAGAAAACGTGTTTCTCGCATTCAATAGCACGAAAACAGCGATTTCGGTGATTCTGCACATGTCACAGAAGCATCTCGAAGATTATCACTGGAAATGCATATCTTAGCTGGAAACCCCACGAAAACGAAGATATCGCAGTTTCCGCATATCAAACGCACTGTGGAGTGCTGAAAACACCACAAAACGTGTTTTTCGCATTAAATAGCACGAAAACAGAGATTTCTGTGACTCTGCAAACTTCTCACAGAAGATTATCCAAGATTATCGTAGAAAATGCATGTCTCAGGTGGAAACCCCACGAAAACGAAGATATCGCAGTTACCGCATATCAAACGCACTGTGAAGTGCTGAAAACACCAGATAACGTGTTTTTCACTTTATATAGCACGAAAACAGCGATTTCGGTGATTCTGCACACTTGTCACAGATGAATCTCTGCGATTATCACTGAAAATGCATATCTCAGCTGGAAACCCCGCGAACCTGTAGATATCGCAGTTTCCGCATATCAAACGCACTGTGGAGTGCTCATAACATGAGAAAACGCGTTTTCCGCATTAAATAGCACGAAAACAACGATACCGGTGATTCTGCATACTTCTCACAGAAGAATACCCAAGATTATCGTAGAAAATGCATGTCTCAACTGGAAACCCCACGAAAACGAAGATATCGCAGTTTCCGCATATCAAACGCACTGTGAAGTGCTGAAAACACCAGAAAACGTGTTTTTCGCATTAAATATAACGAAAACAGCGATTGCTGTGGCTCTGCAAACTTCTCACAGAAGATTATCCAAGATTATCGTAGAAAATGCATGTCTCAGGTGGAAACCCCACGAAAACGAAGATATCGCAGTTACCGCATATCAAACGCACTGTGAAGTGCTGAAAACACCAGATAACGTGTTTTTCACTTTATATAGCACGAAAACAGCGATTTCGGTGATTCTGCATACGTCTCGCAGAAGGATATCCAAGATTATCGTAGGAAATGCATGTCTCAGCTGGAAACCCAACGAAAACGAAGATATCGCAGTTGCCGCATGTCAAACTCACAGTGGAGTGCTGAAAACAGCTGGAAACGTGTTTTTCGCATTCAATAGCACGAAAACAGCGATTTCGGTGATTCTGCATACTTCTCGCAGAAGCATCTCGAAGATCATCACTGAAAATGCATCTCTCATCTGGAAACCTAACCAAAACGAAGATAACGCAGTTGCCGCATGTCAAACTCACAGTGGAGTGCTGAAAACAGCTGGAAACGTGTTTTTCGCATTCGATAGCACGAAAACAGCGATTACAGTGATTCTGCGCACTTGCAACAGCAGAATCATGAAGATAATCACTGAAAATGTATATCTCAGCTGGAAACCCAACGATACCGAAGATATCGCAGTTTCCGCATGTCAAACGCACTGTGGAGTGCTGAAAACACCAGGAAACATGTTTTTCGCATTCAATAGCACGAAATCTGCGATTTCGGTGATTCTGCATGCTTCTCACGGAAGTATATCCAAGATTATCACTGAAAATGCATATCTCAGCTGGAAACCCAACGAAAACGAAGATATCGCGGTTACCGCATGTCAAACTCACAGTGGAGTGCAGAAAACACCAGAAAATGTGTTTTTCACATTAAATAGCACCAAAACAGCGATTTCGATGATTCTTCACGCTTGTCACAGAAGAATCATGAAGATTATCACTGAAAATGCATATCTCATCTGGAAACCCAACGAAACTGAAGATATCGCAGTTCCAGCATGTCAAACGCACTGTGGAGTGCTGAAAACACCAGAAAACGTGTTTTTCACATTAAATAGCACGAAAACAGCGATTTCGGTTATTCTGCACACTTGTCACAGAAGCATCTCGACGATTATCACTGAAAATGCATATCTCATCTGGAAACCAAACGAAACCGAAGACATCGCAGTTTCCGCATGTCAAACGCACTGTGGAGTGCTCAAAACACAAGAAACTGTGTTTTTCACATTAAATAGCACCAAAACAGCGATTTCGGTGATTCTGCACGCTTGTCACAGAAGAATCATGAAGATTATCACTGAAAATGCATATCTCAGCTGGAAACCCCACGGAAACGAAGATATCGCAGTTTCCGCACATCAAACGCACTGTGAAGTGCTGAAAACACCAGATAACGTGTTTTTCACTTTATATAGCACGAATACAGCGATTTCGGTGATTCTGCACACTTGTCACAGATGAATCTCTGCGATTATCACTGAAAATGCATATCTCAGCTGGAAACCCAGCGAACCTGTAGATATCGCAGTTCCAGCATGTCAAACGCACTGTGGAGTGCTGAAAACACCAGAAAACGTGTTTTTCACATTAAATAGCACCAAAACAGCGATTTCGGTGATTCTGCACGCTTGTCACAGAAGAATCATGAAGATTATCACTGAAAATGCATATCTCATCTGGAAACCCAACGAAACTGAAGATATCGCAGTTCCAGCATGTCAAACGCACTGTGGAGTGCTGAAAACACCAGATAACGTGTTTTTCACTTTATATAGCACGAAAACAGCGATTTCGGTGATTCTGCATACTTCTCGCAGAAGCATCTCGAAGATCATCACTGAAAATGCATCTCTCATCTGGAAACCTAACGAAAACGAAGATATCGCAGTTTCCGCATATCAAACGCACTGTGAAGTGCTGAAAACACCAGAAAACGTGTTTTTCGCATTCAATAGCACGAAAACAGCGATTTCGGTGTATCTGCATACTTGTCACAGAAGCATCTCGAAGATTATCACTGAAAATGCATGTCTCAGCTGGAAACCCCACGAAAACGAAGATATCGCAGTTTCCGCATATCAAACGCACTGTGAAGTGCTGAAAACACCAGAAAACGTGTTTTTCGCATTCAATAGCACGAAAACAGCGATTTCGGTGTATCTGCATACTTGTCACAGAAGCATCTCGAAGATTATCACTTAAAATGCATATCACATCTGGAAACCAAACGAAACCGAAGACATCGCAGTTCCAGCATGTCAAACGCACTGTGGAGTGCTGAAAACACCAGAAAACGTGTTTTTCACATTAAATAGCACCAAAACAGCGATTTCGGTGATTCTGCACACTTGTCACAGAAGCATTTCGAAGATTATCACTGAAAATGCATATCTCATCTGGAAACCAAACGAAGCCGAAGACATCGCAGTTTCCGCATGTCAAACGCACTGTGGAGTGCTCAAAACACCAGAAAATGTGTTTTTAGCATTAAATAGCACGAAAACAGAGATTTCGGTGATTCTGCATACTTCTCGCAGAAGCATCTCGAAGATCATCACTGAAAATGCATCTCTCATCTGGAAACCTAACGAAAACGAAGATATCGCAGTTTCGGCATATCAAACGCACTGTGGAGTGCTGAAAACACCAGAAAACGTGTTTTTCGCATTAAATAGCACGAAAACAGAGATTTCGGTGATTCTGCATACTTCTCACGGAACAATATCCAAGATTATCGTAGAAAATGCATGTCTCAGGTGAAAACCCCACGAAAACGAAGATATCGCAGTGACCGCATATCAAACGCACTGTGGAATGTTGAAAACATCAGAAAACGTGTTTTTCGCATTAAATAGCACGAAAACAGCGATTTCGGTGATTCTACGCTGGTCACAAGAAGAATCATGAAGATTATAACTGAAAATGCATATCTTAGCTGGAAACCCAAAGAAACCGCACATATCGAAGTTTCCGAATATCAAACGCACTGTGAAGTGCTGAAAACACCAGAAAACGTGTTTTTCGCATTCAATAGCACGAAAACAGCGATTTCGGTGTATCTGCACACTTGTCACAGAAGAATCGTGAAGATTATCACTGAAAATGCATATCTCATCTGTAAACCCAACGAAACTGAAGATATCGCAGTTCCAGCATGTCAAACGCACTGTGGAGTGCTGAAAACACCAGAAAACGTGTTTTTCACATTAAATAGCACCAAAACAGCAATTTCGGTGATTCTGCACACTTGTCACAGAAGCATCTCGAAGATTATCACTGAAAATGCATATCTCATCTGGAAACCAAACGAAACCGAAGACATCGCAGTTTCCGCATGTCAAACGCACTGTGGAGTGCTCAAAACACCAGAAAACGTGTTTCTCGCATTAAATAGCACGAAAACAGCGATTTCGATGATTCTGCACGCTTGTCACAGAAGAATCATGAAGATTATCGCTGAAAATGCATATCTCATCTGGAAACCCAACGAAACTGAAGATATCGCAGTTCCAGCATGTCAAACGCACTGTGGAGTGCTAAAAACACCATATATCGTGTTTTTCACTTTATATAGCACGAAAACAGCGATTTCGGTGATTCTGTTTACTTCTCGCAGAAGGATATCCAAGATTATCGTAGAAAATGCATGTCTCAGCTGGAAACCCAACGAAAACGAAGATATCGCAGTTTTCGCATATCAAACGCACTGTGAAGTGCTGAAAACACCAGAAAACGTGTTTTTCGCATTAAATATAACGAAAACAGCGATTTCTGTGACTCTGCAAACTTGTCACAGAAGATTATCCAAGATTATCGTAGAAAATACATGTCTCAGATGGAAACCCCACGAAAACGAAGATATCGCAGTTACCGCATATCAAACGCACTGTGAAGTGCTGAAAACACCAGATAACGTGTTTTTCACTTTATATAGCACGAAAACAGCGATTTCGGTGATTCTGCATACTTCTCGCAGAAGGATATCCAAGATTATCGTAGAAAATGCATGTCTCAGCTGGAAACCCAACGAAAACGAAGATATCGCAGTTGCCGCATGTCAAACTCACAGTGCAGTGCTGAAAACAGCTGGAAACGTGTTTTTCGCATTCGATAGCACGAAAACAGCGATTACAGTGATTCTGCGCACTTGCAACAGCAGAATCATGAAGATAATCACTGAAAATGCATATCTCAGCTGGAAACCCAACGATACCGAAGATATCGCAGTTTCCGCAGGTCAAACACACTGTGGAGTGCTAAAAACACCAGGAAACATGTTTTTCGCATTTAATAGCACGAAATCTTCGATTTCGGTGATTCTGCATACTTCTCACGGAAGTATATCCAAGATTATCGTAGAAAATGCATGTCTCAGCTGGAAACCCCACGAAAACGAAGATATCGCGATTACCGCATGTCAAACTCACAGTGCAGTGCTGAAAACAGCTGGAAACGTGTTTTTCGCATTCGATAGCACGAAAACAGCGATTACAGTGATTCTGCGCACTTGCAACAGCAGAATCATGAAGATAATCACTGAAAATGCATATCTCAGCTGGAAACCCAACGATACCGATGATATCGCAGTTTCCGCAGGTCAAACACACTGTGGAGTGCTAAAAACACCAGGAAACATGTTTTTCGCATTTAATAGCACGAAATCTTCGATTTCGGTGATTCTGCATACTTCTCACGGAAGAATATCCAAGATTATCGTAGAAAATGCATGTCTCAGCTGGAAACCCCACGAAAACGAAGATATCGCGATTACCGCATGTCAAACTCACAGTGGAGTGCAGAAAACACCAGAAAACGTGTTTTCCGCATTCAATAGCACGAAATCTGCGATTTCGGTGATTCTGCATACTTCTCACGGAAGTATATCCAAGATTATCGTAGAAAATGCATGTCTCAGCTGGAAACCCCACGACAACGAAGATATCGCGGTTACCGCATGTCAAACTCACAGTGGAGTGCAGAAAACACCAGAAAACGTGTTTTTCGCATTCAATAGCACGAAAACAGCGATTTCGGTGATTCTGCATACTTCTCGGAGAAGCATCTCGAAGATCATCACTGAAAATGCATCTCTCATCTGGAAACCTAACGAAAACGAAGATATCGCAGTTTCGGCATATCAAACGCACTGTGGAGTGCTGAAAACACCACAAAACGTGTTTTTCGCATTAAATAGCACGAAAACAGCGCTTTCGGTGATTCTACACCTGTCACAGAAGAATCATGAAGATTATCACTGAAAATACATATGTCCGCTGGAAACCCAACGAAACCGAAGATATCGCAGTTTCCGCATGTCAAACGCACTGTGGAGTGCTGAAAACACCAGAAAACGTGTTTTTCGCATTAAATAGCACGAAAACAGCGCTTTCGGTGATTCTACACCTGTCACAGAAGAATCATGAAGATTATCACTGAAAATACATATGTCCGCTGGAAACCCAACGAAACCGAAGATATCGCTGTATCCGCATGTCAAACGCACTGTGGAGTGCTGAAAACACCAGAAAACGTGTTTCTCGCATTCAATAGCACGAAAACAGAGATTTCGGTGATTCCGCACACTTGTCACAGAAGTATCATGAAGATGATCACGGAAAATGCATATCTCAGCTGGAAACCCAACGAAACCGAAGATATCGCAGTTTCGGCATATCAAACGCACTGTGGAGTGCTGAAAACACCAGAAAACGTGATTTGCGCATTCAATAGCACGAAAACAGCGATTTCGGTGATTCTGCATACTTCTCGCAGAAGGATATCCAAGATTATCGTAGAAAATGCATGTCTCAGCTGGGAACCCAAAGAAAACGAAGATATCGCTGTATCCGCATATCAAACGCACTGCGCAGTGCTGAAAACACCAGGAAACATGTTTGTCGCATTCAAAAGCACGAAAACCGCGATTTTGGTGATTCCGCACACTTGTCACAGAAGAATCATGAAGATGAACACTGAAAATGCATATCTCAGCTGGAAACCCAACGAATCCGAAGATATCGCAGTTTCCGCATGTCAAACGCACTGTGGAGTGCTGAAAACACCGGGAAACGTGTTTTTCGCATTCAATAGCACGAAAACAGCAAGTTTGCTCAGTCTGCACACTTGTCACAGAAGAATATCCAAGATTATCGTCGAAAATGCGTGTCTCAGCTTGCAACCCCACGAAAACGAAGATATCGCTGTTGCCGCATGTCAAACTCACAGTGGAGTGCAGAAAACACCAGAAAACGGGTTTTTCACATTAAATAGCACCAAAACAGCAATTTCGGTGATTCTGCACACTTGTCACAGAAGCATCTCGAAGATTATCACTGAAAATGCATATCTCATCTGGAAACCAAACGAAACCGAAGACATCGCAGTTTCCGCATGTCAAACGCACTGTGGAGTGCTCAAAACACCAGAAAACGTGTTTCTCGCATTAAATAGCACGAAAACAGCGATTTCGATGATTCTGCACGCTTGTCACAGAAGAATCATGAAGATTATCACTGAAAATGCATATCTCATCTGGAAACCCAACGAAACTGAAGATATCGCAGTTCCAGCATGTCAAACGCACTGAGGAGTGCTAAAAACACCATATATCGTGTTTTTCACTTTATATAGCACGAAAACAGCGATTTCGGTGATTCTGTTTACTTCTCGCAGAAGGATATCCAAGATTATCGTAGAAAATGCATGTCTCAGCTGGAAACCCAACGAAAACGAAGATATCGCAGTTTTCGCATATCAAACGCACTGTGAAGTGCTGAAAACACCAGAAAACGTGTTTTTCGCATCAAATATAACGAAAACAGCGATTTCTGTGACTCTGCAAACTTGTCACAGAAGATTATCCAAGATTATCGTAGAAAATGCATGTCTCAGATGGAAACCCCACGAAAACGAAGATATCGCAGTTACCGCATATCAAACGCACTGTGAAGTGCTGAAAACACCAGATAACGTGTTTTTCACTTTATATAGCACGAAAACAGCGATTTCGGTGATTCTGCAAACTTCTCGCAGAAGGATATCCAAGATTATCGTAGAAAGTGCATGTCTCAGCTGGAAACCCAACGAAAACGAAGATATCGCTGTTACCGCATGTCAAACGCACTCTGAAGTGCTGAAAACACCAGAAAACGTGTTTTTCGCATTAAATAGCACGAACACAGCGATTTCGGTGATTCTGCATACTTCTCGCAGAAGGATATCCAAGATTATCGTAGAAAATGCATGTCTCAGCTGGAAACCCAACGAAAACGAAGATATCGCGATTACCGCATGCCAAACTCACAGTGGAGTGCAGAAAACACCAGAAAACGTGTTTTTCGCATTCAATAGCACGAAATCTGTGATTTCGGTGATTCTGCATACTTCTCACGGAAGTATATCCAAGATTATCGTAGAAAATGCATGTCTCAGCTGGAAACCCCACGAAAACGAAGATATCGCGGTTACCGCATGTCAAACTCACAGTGGAGTGCAGAAAACACCAGAAAACGTGTTTTTCGCATTCAATAGCACGAAAACAGCGATTTCGGTGATTCTGCATACTTCTCGGAGAAGCATCTCGAAGATCATCACTCAAAATGCATCTCTCATCTGGAAACCTAACGAAAACGAAGATATCGCAGTTTCGGCATATCAAACGCACTGTGGAGTGCTGAAAACACCACAAAACGTGTTTTTCGCATTAAATAGCACGCTAACAGCGCTTTCGGTGATTCTATACCTGTCACAGAAGAATCATGAAGATTATCACTGAAAATACATATGTCCGCTGGAAACCCAACGAAACCGAAGATATCGCAGTTTCCGCATGTCAAACGCACTGTGGAGTGCTGAAAACACCAGAAAACGTGTTTTTCGCATTAAATAGCACGAAAACAGCGCTTTCGGTGATTCTACACCTGTCACAGAAGAATCATGAAGATTATCACTGAAAATACATATGTCCGCTGGAAACCCAACGAAACCGAAGATATCGCAGTTTCCGCATGTCAAACGCACTGTGGAGTGCTGAAAACACCAGAAAACGTGTTTTTCGCATTCAATAGCACGAAAACAGAGATTTCGGTGATTCCGCACACTTGTCACAGAAGTATCATGAAGATGATCACGGAAAATGCATATCTCAGCTGGAAACCCAACGAAACCGAATATATCGCAGTTTCGGCATATCAAACGCACTGTGGAGTGCTGAAAACACCAGAAAACGTGATTTGCGCATTCAATAGCACGAAAACAGCGATTTCGGTGATTCTGCATACTTCTCGCAGAAGGATATCCAAGATTATCGTAGAAAATGCATGTCTCAGCTGGGAACCCAAAGAAAACGAAGATATCGCTGTATCCGCATGTGAAACTCACAGTGGAGTGCAGAAAACACCAGAAAACGTGTTTTTCGAATTCGATAGCACGAAAACAGCGATTACAGTGATTCTGCACACTTGTAACAGCAGAATCATGAAGATAATCACTGAAAATGCATATCTCAGCTGGAAACCCAACGAAACCGAAGATATCGCAGTTTCCGCATGTCAAACGCACTGTGGAGTGCTGAAAACACCAGGAAACGTGTTTTTCGCATTCAATAGCACGAAAACAGCAGGTTTGCTCAGTCTGCACACTTGTCACAGAAGAATATCCAAGATTATCGTCGAAAATGCGTGTCTCAGCTTGCAACCCCACGAAAACGAAGATATCGCTGTATCCGCATGTGAAACTCACAGTGGAGTGCAGAAAACACCAGAAAACGTGTTTTTCGAATTCGATAGCACGCAAACAGCGATTACAGTGATTCTGCACACTTGTAACAGCAGAATCATGAAGATAATCACTGAAAATGCATATCTCAGCTGGAAACCCAACGATACCGAAGATATCGCAGTTTCCGCATGTCAAACGCACTGTGGAGTGCTGAAAACACCAGGAAACATGTTTTTTGCATTCAATAGCACGAAATCTGCGATTTCGGTGATTCTGCATACTTCTCGCAGAAGCATCTCGAAGATTATCACTGAAAATGCATGTCTCAGGTGAAAACCCCACGAAAACGAAGATATCGCAGTGTCCGCATATCAAACGCACTGTGGAGTGCTCAAAACACCAGATAACGTGTTTTTCGCATTAAATAGCACGAAAACAGCGATTTCGGTGATTCTACGCTTGTCACAAGAAGAATCATGAAGATTATAACTGAAAATGCATATCTTAGCTGGAAACCCAAAGAAACCGCAGATATCGAAGTTTCCGCATATCAAACGCACTGTGGAGTGCTCAAAACACCAGATAACGTGTTTTTCACATTAAATAGCACGAAAGCAGCGAGTTCGGTGGTTCTGCATACATCTCACGGAACAATATCCAAGATTATCGTAGAAAATGCATGTCTCAGCTGGAAACCCCACGAAACCGAAGATATCGCAGTTTCCGCATGTCAAATGCACTGTGGAGTGCTGAAAACACCAGAAAACGTGTTTTTCGCTTTCAATAGCACGAAAACAGCGATTTCGGTGTATCTGCACACTTGTCACAGAAGCATCTCGAAGATTATCACTGAAAATGCATGTCTCAGCTGGAAACCCCACGAAAACGAAGATATCGCAGTTTCCGCATATCAAACGCACTGTGAAGTGCTGAAAACACCAGAAAATGTGTTTCTCGCATTCAATAGCACGAAAACAGCGATTTCGGTGATTTTCCATACATCTCGCAGAAGGATATCCAAGATTATCGTAGAAAATGCATGTCTCAGCTGGAAACCCCAGGAAAACGAAGATATCGCAGTTTCCGCATATCAAACGCACTGTGAAGTGCTGAAAACACCAGATAAAGTGTTTTTCGCATTCAATAGCACGAAAACAGCGATTTCGGTGTATCTGCATACTTGTCACAGAAGCATCTCGAAGATTATCACTTAAAATGCATATCACATCTGGAAACCAAACGAAACCGAAGACATCGCAGTTTCCGCATGTCAAACGCACTGTGGAGTGCTCAAAACACCAGAAAATGTGTTTTTCACATTAAATAGCACCAAAACAGCGATTTCGATGATTCTGCACGCTTGTCACAGAAGAATCATGAAGATTATCACTGAAAATGCATATCTCATCTGGAAACCCAACGAAACTGAAGATATCGCAGTTTCCGCATATCAAACGCACTGTGGAGTGCTGAAAACGCCAGAAAACGTGTTTTTCGCTTTAAATAGCACGCAAACAGCGATTTCGGTGATTCTGCATACTTCTCGCAGAAGGATATCCAAGATTATCGTAGAAAATGCATGTCTCAGCTGGAAACCCAACGAAAACGAAGATATCGCTGTTACCGCATGTCAAACGCACTCTGAAGTGCTGAAAACACCAGAAAACGTGTTTTTCGCATTAAATATAACGAAAACAGCGATTTCTGTGACTCTGCAAACTTCTCACAGAAGATTATCCAACATTATCGTAGACAATGCATGTCTCAGGTGGAAACCCCACGAAAACGAAGATATCGCAGTTACCGCATATCAAACGCACTGTGAAGTGCTGAAAACACCAGATAACGTGTTTTTCACTTTATATAGCACGAAAACAGCGATTTCGGTGATTCTGCATACTTCTCGCAGAACGATATCCAAGATTATCGTAGAAAATGCATGTCTCAGCTGGAAACCCAACGAAAACGAAGATATCGCTGTTACCGCATGTCAAACGCACTCTGAAGTGCTGAAAACACCAGAAAACGTGTTTTTCGCATTAAATAGCACGAACACAGCGATTTCGGTGATTCTGCATACTTCTCGCAGAAGGATATCCAAGATTATCGTAGAAAATGCATGTCTCAGCTGGAAACCCAACAAAAACGAAGATATCGCAGTTGCCGCATGTCAAACTCACAGTGGAGTGCTGAAAACAGCTGGAAACGTGTTTTTCGCATTCGATAGCACGAAAACAGCGATTACAGAGATTCTGCGCACTTGCAACAGTAGAATCATGAAGATAATCACTGAAAATGCATATCTCAGCTGGAAACCCAACGATACCGAAGATATCGCAGTTTCCGCATGTCAAACACACTGTGGAGAGCTGAAAACACCAGGAAACATGTTTTTCGCATTCAATAGCACGAAATCTGTGATTTCGGTGATTCTGCATACTTCTCACGGAAGTATATCCAAGATTATCGTAGAAAATGCATGTCTCAGCTGGAAACCCCACGAAAACGAAGATATCGCGGTTACCGCATGTCAAACTCACAGTGGAGTGCAGAAAACACCAGAAAACGTGTATTTCGCATTCAATAGCACGAAAACAGCGCTTTCGGTGATTCTACACCTGTCACAGAAGAATCATGAAGATTATCACTGAAAATACATATGTCCGCTGGAAACCCAACGAAACCGAAGATATCGCTGTATCCGCATGTCAAACGCACTGTGGAGTGCTGAAAACACCAGAAAACGTGTTTTTCGCATTAAATAGCACGAACACAGCGATTTCGGTAATTCTGCACACTTCTCGCAGAAGGATATCCAAGATTATCTTAGAAAATGCATGTCTCAGCTGGAAACCCAACGAAACCGAAGATATCGCAGTTTCCGCATGTCAAACGCACTGTGGAGTGCTGAAAACACCAGAAAACGTGTTTTTCGCATTAAATAGCACGAAAACAGCGCTTTCGGTGATTCTACACCTGTCACAGAAGAATCATGAAGATTATCACTGAAAATACATATGTCCGCTGGAAACCCAACGAAACCGAAGATATCGCTGTATCCGCATGTCAAACGCACTGTGGAGTGCTGAAAACACCAGAAAACGTGTTTTTCGCATTAAATAGCACGAACACAGCGATTTCGGTGATTCTGCACACTTCTCGCAGAAGGATATCCAAGATTATCTTAGAAAATGCATGTCTCAGCTGGAAACCCAACGAAACCGAAGATATCGCAGTTTCCGCATGTCAAACGCACTGTGGAGTGCAGAAAACACCAGAAAACGGGTTTTTCACATTAAATAGCACCAAAACAGCGATTTCGGTGATTCTGCACACTTGTCACAGATGGATCATGAAGATTATCACTGAAAATGCATATCTCACCTGGAAACCCAACGAAACCGAAGATATCGCAGTTTCGGCATATCAAACGCACTGTGGAGTGCTAAAAACACCAGAAAACGTGTTTTGCGCATTCAATAGCACGAACACAGCGATTTCGGTGATTCTGCATACTTCTCGCAGAAGGATATCCAAGATTATCGTAGAAAATGCATGTCTCAGCTGGAAACCCAACGAAAACGAAGATATCGCAGTTGACGCATGTCAAACTCACAGTGGAGTGCAGAAAACACCAGAAAACGTGTTTTTCGAATTCGATAGCACGAAAACAGCGATTACAGTGATTCTGCACACTTGTAACAGCAGAATCATGAAGATAATCACTGAAAATGCATATCTCAGCTGGAAACCCAACGATACCGAAGATATCGCAAATTCCGCATGTCAAACGCACTGTGGAGTGCTGAAAACACCAGGGAACATGTTTTTTGCATTCAATAGCACGAAATCTGCGATTTCGGTGATTCTGCATACTTCTCGCGGAAGTATATCCAAGATTATCGTAGAAAATGCATGTCTCAGCTGGAAACCCAACGAAAACGAAGATATCGCTGTTACCGCATGTCAAACGCACTCTGAAGTGCTGAAAACACCAGAAAACGTGTTTTTCGCATTAAATAGCACGAACACAGCGATTTCGGTGATTCTGCACACTTCTCGCAGAAGGATATCCAAGATTATCTTAGAAAATGCATGTCTCAGCTGGAAACCCAACGAAAACGAAGATATCGCAGTTGCCGCATGTCAAACTCACAGTGGAGTGCTGAAAACACCACAAAACGTGTTTTTCGCATTAAATAGCACGAAAACAGCGATATTGGTTATTCTGCATACTTCTCACAGAAGAATATCCGAGATTATCGTAGAAAATGCGTGTTTCAGCTGGCAACCTCACGAAAACGAAGATATCCCTGTATCCGCATGTCAAACGCACTGTGGAGTGCTCAAAACACCGGAAAACGTGTTTTTCACATTAAATAGCACCAAAACAGCGATTTCGATGATTCTGCACGCTTGTCACAGAAGAATCATGAAGATTATCACTGAAAATGCATATCTCATCTGGAAACCCAACGAAACTGAAGATATCGCAGTTCCAGCATGTCAAACGCACTGTGGAGTGCTGAAAACACCAGATAACGTGTTTTGCACTTTATATAGCACGAAAACAGCGATTTCGGTGATTCTGCATACTTCTCGCAGAAGCATCTCGAAGATCATCACTGAAAATGCATCTCTCATCTGGAAACCTAACGAAAACGAAGATATCGCAGTTTGGGCATATCAAACGCACTGTGGAGTGCTGAAAACACCACAAAACGTGTTTTTCGCATTAAATAGCACGAAAACAGATATTTCGGTGATTCTGCATACTTCTCACGGAACAATATCCAAGATTATCGTAGAAAATGCATGTCTCAGGTGAAAACCCCACGAAAACCAAGATATCGCAGTGTCCGCATATCAAACGCACTGTGGAATGTTGAAAACATCAGAAAACCTGTTTTTCGCATTCAATAGCACGAAAACAGCGATTTCGGTGTATCTGCACACTTGTCACAGAAGCATCTCGAAGATTATCACTGAAAATGCATATCTTAGCTAGAAACCCCACGAAAACGAAGATATCGCAGTTTCCGCATATCAAGCGCACTGTGGAGTGCTGAAAACGCCAGAAAACGTGTTTTTCGCATTAAATAGCACGCAAACAGCGATTTCGGTGATTCTGCATACTTCTCGCAGAAGGATATCCAAGAATATCGTAGAAAATGCATTTCTCATCTGGAAACCCCACGAAAACGAAGATATCGCAGTTTCCGCATGTCAAATGCACTGTGGAGTGCTGAAAACCCCAGAAAACGTGTTTTTCGCATTAAGTAGCACGAAAACAGCGGTTTCGGTGATTCTGCACACTTGTCACAGAAGCATCTCGAAGATTATCACTTAAAATGCATATCACATCTGGAAACCAAACGAAACCGAAGACATCGCAGTTTCCGCATGTCAAACGCACTGTGGAGTGCTCAAAACACCAGAAAATGTGTTTTTCGCATTAAATAGCACGCAAACAGCGATTTCGATGATTCTGCATACTTCTCGCAGAAGGATATCCAAGAATATCGTAGAAAATGCATTTCTCATCTGGAAACCCCACGAAAACGAAGATATCGCAGTTTCCGCATGTCAAATGCACTGTGGAGTGCTGAAAACACCAGAAAACGTGTTTTTCGCATTCAATAGCACGAAAACAGCGATTTCGGTGTATCTGCACACTTGTCACAGAAGCATCTCGAAGATTATCACTGAAAATGCATGTCTCAACTGGAAACCCCACGAAAACGAAGATATCGCAGTTTCCGCATATCAAACGCACTGTGAAGTGCTGAAAACACCAGAAAACGTGTTTTTCGCATTCAATAGCACGAAAACAGCGATTTCGGTGTATCTGCATACTTGTCACAGAAGCATCTCGAAGATTATCACTTAAAATGCATATCACATCTGGAAACCAAACGAAACCGAAGACATCGCAGTTTCCGCATATCAAACGCACTGTGGAGTGCTGAAAACGCCAGAAAACGTGTTTTTCGCATTAAATAGCACGCAAACAGCGATTTCGGTGATTCTGCATACTTCTCGCAGAAGGATATCCAAGAATATCGTAGAAAATGCATTTCTCATCTGGAAACCCCACGAAAACGAAGATATCGCAGTTTCCGCATGTCAAATGCACTGTGGAGTGCTGAAAACACCAGAAAACGTGTTTTTCGCATTCAATAGCACGAAAACAGCGATTTCGGTGTATCTGCACACTTGTCACAGAAGCATCTCGAAGAATATCACTGAAAATGCATGTCTCAGCTGGAAACCCCACGAAAACGAAGATATCGCAGTTTCCGCATATCAAACGCACTGTGAAGTGCTGAAAACACCAGAAAATGTGTTTCTCGCATTCAATAGCACGAAAACAGCGATTTCGGTGATTTTCCATACTTCTCGCAGAAGGATATCCAAGATTATCGTAGAAAATGCATGTCTCAGCTGGAAACCCCACGAAAACGAAGATATCGCAGTTTCCGCATATCAAACGCACTGTGAAGTGCTGAAACCACCAGAAAACGTGTTTTTCGCATTCAATAGCACGAAAACAGCGATTTCGGTGTATCTGCATACTTGTCACAGAAGCATCTCGAAGATTATCACTTATAATGCATATCACATCTGGAAACCAAACGAAACCGAAGACATCGCAGTTTCCGCATGTCAAACGCACTGTGGAGTGCAGAAAACACCAGAAAACGGGTTTTTCACATTAAATAGCACCAAAACAGCGATTTCGGTGATTCTGCACACTTGTCACAGATGGATCATGAAGATTATCACTGATAATGCATATCTCACCTGGAAACCCAACGAAACCGAAGATATCGCAGTTTCGGCATATCAAACGCACTGTGGAGTGCTAAAAACACCAGAAAACGTGTTTTGCGCATTCAATAGCACGAACACAGCGATTTCGGTGATTCTGCATACTTCTCGCAGAAGGATATCCAAGATTATCGTAGAAAATGCATGTCTCAGCTGGAAACCCAACGAAAACGAAGATATCGCAGTTGACGCATGTCAAACTCACAGTGGAGTGCAGAAAACACCAGAAAACGTGTTTTTCGAATTCGATAGCACGAAAACAGCGATTACAGTGATTCTGCACACTTGTAACAGCAGAATCATGAAGATAATCACTGAAAATGCATATCTCAGCTGGAAACCCAACGATACCGAAGATATCGCAAATTCCGCATGTCAAACGCACTGTGGAGTGCTGAAAACACCAGGGAACATGTTTTTTGCATTCAATAGCACGAAATCTGCGATTTCGGTGATTCTGCATACTTCTCGCGGAAGTATATCCAAGATTATCGTAGAAAATGCATGTCTCAGCTGGAAACCCAACGAAAACGAAGATATCGCTGTTACCGCATGTCAAACGCACTCTGAAGTGCTGAAAACACCAGAAAACGTGTTTTTCGCATTAAATAGCACGAACACAGCGATTTCGGTGATTCTGCACACTTCTCGCAGAAGGATATCCAAGATTATCTTAGAAAATGCATGTCTCAGCTGGAAACCCAACGAAAACGAAGATATCGCAGTTGCCGCATGTCAAACTCACAGTGGAGTGCTGAAAACACCACAAAACGTGTTTTTCGCATTAAATAGCACGAAAACAGCGATATTGGTTATTCTGCATACTTCTCACAGAAGAATATCCGAGATTATCGTAGAAAATGCGTGTTTCAGCTGGCAACCTCACGAAAACGAAGATATCCCTGTATCCGCATGTCAAACGCACTGTGGAGTGCTCAAAACACCAGAAAACGTGTTTTTCGCATTAAATAGCACGCAAACAGCGATTTCGGTGATTCTGCATACTTCTCGCAGAAGGATATCCAAGATTATCGTAGAAAATGCATGTCTCAGCTGGAAACCCAACGAAAACGAAGATATCGCTGTTACCGCATGTCAAACGCACTCTGAAGTGCTGAAAACACCAGAAAACGTGTTTTTCGCATTAAATAGCACGAACACAGCGATTTCGGTGATTCTGCACACTTCTCGCAGAAGGATATCCAAGATTATCTTAGAAAATGCATGTCTCAGCTGGAAACCCAACGAAAACGAAGATATCGCAGTTGCCGCATGTCAAACTCACAGTGGAGTGCTGAAAACACCACAAAACGTGTTTTTCGCATTAAATAGCACGAAAACAGCGATATTGGTTATTCTGCATACTTCTCACAGAAGAATATCCGAGATTATCGTAGAAAATGCGTGTTTCAGCTGGCAACCTCACGAAAACGAAGATATCCCTGTATCCGCATGTCAAACGCACTGTGGAGTGCTCAAAACACCAGAAAACGTGTTTTTCGCATTAAATAGCACGCAAACAGCGATTTCGGTGATTCTGCATACTTCTCGCAGAAGGATATCCAAGAATATCGTAGAAAATGCATTTCTCATCTGGAAACCCCACGAAAACGAAGATATCGCAGTTTCCGCATGTCAAATGCACTGTGTAGTGCTGAAAACCCCAGAAAACGTGTTTTTCGCATTAAGTAGCACGAAAACAGCGGTTTCGGTGATTCTGCACACTTGTCACAGAAGCATCTCGAAGATTATCACTTAAAATGCATATCACATCTGGAAACCAAACGAAACCGAAGACATCGCAGTTTCCGCATGTCAAACGCACTGTGGAGTGCTCAAAACACCAGAAAATGTGTTTTTCGCATTAAATAGCACGCAAACAGCGATTTCGATGATTCTGCATACTTCTCGCAGAAGGATATCCAAGAATATCGTAGAAAATGCATTTCTCATCTGGAAACCCCACGAAAACGAAGATATCGCAGTTTCCGCATGTCAAATGCACTGTGGAGTGCTGAAAACACCAGAAAACGTGTTTTTCGCATTCAATAGCACGAAAACAGCGATTTCGGTGTATCTGCACACTTGTCACAGAAGCATCTCGAAGATTATCACTGAAAATGCATGTCTCAACTGGAAACCCCACGAAAACGAAGATATCGCAGTTTCCGCATATCAAACGCACCGTGAAGTGCTGAAAACACCAGAAAACGTGTTTTTCGCATTCAATAGCACGAAAACAGCGATTTCGGTGTATCTGCATACTTGTCACAGAAGCATCTCGAAGATTATCACTTAAAATGCATATCACATCTGGAAACCAAACGAAACCGAAGACATCGCAGTTTCCGCATATCAAACGCACTGTGGAGTGCTGAAAACGCCAGAAAACGTGTTTTTCGCATTAAATAGCACGCAAACAGCGATTTCGGTGATTCTGCATACTTCTCGCAGAAGGATATCCAAGAATATCGTAGAAAATGCATTTCTCATCTGGAAACCCCACGAAAACGAAGATATCGCAGTTTCCGCATGTCAAATGCACTGTGGAGTGCTGAAAACACCAGAAAACGTGTTTTTCGCATTCAATAGCACGAAAACAGCGATTTCGGTGTATCTGCACACTTGTCACAGAAGCATCTCGAAGAATATCACTGAAAATGCATGTCTCAGCTGGAAACCCCACGAAAACGAAGATATCGCAGTTTCCGCATATCAAACGCACTGTGAAGTGCTGAAAACACCAGAAAATGTGTTTCTCGCATTCAATAGCACGAAAACAGCGATTTCGGTGATTTTCCATACTTCTCGCAGAAGGATATCCAAGATTATCGTAGAAAATGCATGTCTCAGCTGGAAACCCCACGAAAACGAAGATATCGCAGTTTCCGCATATCAAACGCACTGTGAAGTGCTGAAACCACCAGAAAACGTGTTTTTCGCATTCAATAGCACGAAAACAGCGATTTCGGTGTATCTGCATACTTGTCACAGAAGCATCTCGAAGATTATCACTTATAATGCATATCACATCTGGAAACCAAACGAAACCGAAGACATCGCAGTTTCCGCATGTCAAACGCACTGTGGAGTGCAGAAAACACCAGAAAACGGGTTTTTCACATTAAATAGCACCAAAACAGCGATTTCGGTGATTCTGCACACTTGTCACAGATGGATCATGAAGATTATCACTGAAAATGCATATCTCATCTGGAAACCCAACGAAACTGAAGATATCGCAGTTCCAGCATGTCAAACGCACTGTGGAGTGCTGAAAACACCAGAAAACGTGTTTTTCACATTAAATAGCACCAAAACAGCGATTTCGGTGATTCTGCACACTTGTCACAGAAGCATCTCGAAGATTATCACTCAAAATGCATATCTCATCTGGAAACCAAACGAAACCGAAGACATCGCAGTTTCCACATGTCAAACGCACTGTGGAGTGCCGAAAACACCAGAAAACGTGTTTTTCACATTAAATAGCACCAAAACAGCGATTTCGGTGATTCTGCACACTTGTCACTGAAGCATCTCGAAGATTATCACTGAAAATGCATATCTCATCTGGAAACCAAACGAAACCGAAGACATTGCAGTTTCCGCATGTCAAACGCACTGTGGAGTGCTCAAAACACCAGAAAATGTGTTTTTCACATTAAATAGCACCAAAACAGCGATTTCGATGATTCTGCACGCTTGTCACAGAAGAATCATGAAGATTATCACTGAAAATGCATATCTCATCTGGAAACCCAACGAAACTGAAGATATCGCAGATCCAGCATGTCAAACGCACTGTGGAGTGATGAAAACACCAGAAAACGTGTTTTTCACATTAAATAGCACCAAAACAGCGATTTCGGTGATTCTGCACACTTGTCACAGAAGCATCTCGAAGATTATAACTGAAAATGCATATCTCATCTGGAAACCAAACGAAACCGAAGACATCGCAGTTTCCGCATGTCAAACGCACTGTGGAGTGCTCAAAACACCAGAAAATGTGTTTTTCACATTAAATAGCACCAAAACAGCGATGTCGATGATTCTTCACGCTTGTCACAGAAGAATCATGAAGATTATCACTGAAAATGCATATCTCATCTGGAAACCCAACGAAACTGAAGATATCGCAGTTCCAGCATGTCAAACGCACTGTGGAGTGCTGAAAACACCAGAAAACGTGTTTTTCACATTAAATAGCACCAAAACAGCGATTTCGGTGATTCTGCACACTTGTCACAGAAGCATCTCGAAGATTATCACTCAAAATGCATATCTCATCTGGAAACCAAACGAAACCGAAGACATCGCAGTTTCCACATGTCAAACGCACTGTGGAGTGCCGAAAACACCAGAAAACGTGTTTTTCACATTAAATAGCACCAAAACAGCGATTTCGGTGATTCTGCACACTTGTCACTGAAGCATCTCGAAGATTATCACTGAAAATGCATATCTCATCTGGAAACCAAACGAAACCGAAGACATTGCAGTTTCCGCATGTCAAACGCACTGTGGAGTGCTCAAAACACCAGAAAATGTGTTTTTCACATTAAATAGCACCAAAACAGCGATTTCGATGATTCTGCACGCTTGTCACAGAAGAATCATGAAGATTATCACTGAAAATGCATATCTCATCTGGAAACCCAACGAAACTGAAGATATCGCAGATCCAGCATGTCAAACGCACTGTGGAGTGATGAAAACACCAGAAAACGTGTTTTTCACATTAAATAGCACCAAAACAGCGATTTCGGTGATTCTGCACACTTGTCACAGAAGCATCTCGAAGATTATAACTGAAAATGCATATCTCATCTGGAAACCAAACGAAACCGAAGACATCGCAGTTTCCGCATGTCAAACGCACTGTGGAGTGCTCAAAACACCAGAAAATGTGTTTTTCACATTAAATAGCACCAAAACAGCGATGTCGATGATTCTTCACGCTTGTCACAGAAGAATCATGAAGATTATCACTGAAAATGCATATCTCATCTGGAAACCCAACGAAACTGAAGATATGGCAGTTTCCGCATATCAAACGCACTGTGGAGTGCTGAAAACGCCAGAAAACGTGTTTTTCGCATTAAATAGCACGCAAACAGCGATTTTGGTGATTCTGCATACTTCTCGCAGAAGGATATCCAAGAATATCGTAGAAAATGCATTTCTCATCTGGAAACCCCACGAAAACGAAGATATCGCAGTTTCCGCATTTCAAACGCACTGTGGAGTGCAGAAAACACCAGAAAACGTGTTTTTCGCATCAAATAGCATGAAGACAGCGTTTGTGGTGATTCTGCACACTTGTCACAGAATAATCATGAAGATTATCACTGAAAATGCATATCTCATCTGGAAACCCAACGAAACTGAAGATATCGCAGTTCCAGCATGTCAAACGCACTGTGGAGTGCTGAAAACACCAGAAAACGTGTTTTTCACATTAAATAGCACCAAAACAGCGATTTCGGTGATTCTGCACACTTGTCACAGAAGCATCTCGAAGATTATCAATGAAAATGCATATCTCATCTGGAAACCCAACGAAACTGAAGATATCGCAGTTCCAGCATGTCAAACGCACTGTGGAGTGCTGAAAACACCAGATAACGTGTTTCTCGCATCCAATAGCACGAAAACAGCGATTTCGGTGATTTTCCATACTTCTCGCAGAAGGATATCCAAGATTATCGTAGAAAATGCATGTCTCAGCTGGAAACCCCACGAAAACGAAGATATCGTAGTTTCCGCATATCAAACGCACTGTGAAGTGCTGAAACCACCAGAAAACGTGTTTTTCGCATTCAATAGCACGAAAACAGCGATTTCGGTGTATCTGCATACTTGTCACAGAAGCATCTCGAAGATTATCACTTAAAATGCATATCACATCTGGAAACCAAACGAAACCGAAGACATCGCAGTTTCCGCATGTCAAACGCACTGTGGAGTGCTCAAAACACCAGAAAATGTGTTTTTCACATTAAATAGCACCAAAACAGCGATTTCGATGATTCTGCACGCTTGTCACAGAAGAATCATGAAGATTATCACTGAAAATGCATATCTCATCTGGAAACCGAACGAAACTGAAGATATCGCAGTTCCAGCATGTCAAACGCACTGTGGAGTGCTGAACACACCAGAAAACGTGTTTTTCACATTAAATAGCACCAAAACAGCGATTTCGGTGATTCTGCACACTTGTCACAGAAGCATCTCGAAGATTATCACTGAAAATGCATATCTCATCTGGAAACCAAACGAAACCGAAGACATCGCAGTTTCCGCATGTCAAACGCACTGTGAAGTGCTGAAAACACCAGAAAACGTGTTTTTCGCATTCAAAAGCACGAAAACAGCGATTTCGGTGTATCTGCATACTTGTCACAGAAGCATCTCGAAGATTATCACTTAAAATGCATATCACATCTGGAAACCAAACGAAACCGAAGACATCGCAGTTTCCGCATGTCAAACGCACTGTGGAGTGCTCAAAACACCAGAAAATGTGTTTTTCACATTAAATAGCACCAAAACAGCGATTTCGATGATTCTGCACGCTTGTCACAGAAGAATCATGAAGATTATCACTGAAAATGCATATCTCATCTGGAAACCCAACGAAACTGAAAATATCGCAGTTTCCGCATATCAAACGCACTGTGGAGTGCTGAAAACGCCAGAAAACGTGTTTTTCGCATTAAATAGCACGCAAACAGCGATTTCGGTGATTCTGCATACTTCTCGCAGAAGGATATCCAAGAATATCGTAGAAAATGCATTTCTCATCTGGAAACCCCACGAAAACGGAGATATCGCAGTTTCCGCATGTCAAATGCACTGTGGAGTGCTGAAAACACCTGAAAACGTGTTTTTCGCATTCAATAGCACGAAAACAGCGATTTCGGTGTATCTGCACACTTGTCACAGAAGCATCTCGAAGATTATCACTGAAAATGCATATCTCATCTGGAAACCCAACGAAACTGAAAATATCGCAGTTTCCGCATATCAAACGCACTGTGGAGTGCTGAAAACGCCAGAAAACGTGTTTTTCGCATTAAATAGCACGCAAACAGCGATTTCGGTGATTCTGCATACTTCTCGCAGAAGGATATCCAAGAATATCGTAGAAAATGCATTTCTCATCTGGAAACCCCACGAAAACGAAGATATCGCAGTTTCCGCATGTCAAATGCACTGTGGAGTGCTGAAAACACCTGAAAACGTGTTTTTCGCATTCAATAGCACGAAAACAGCGATTTCGGTGTATCTGCACACTTGTCACAGAAGCATCTCGAAGATTATCACTGAAAATGCATATCTCATCTGGAAACCAAACGAAACCGAAGACATCGCAGTTCCCGCATGTCAAACGCACTGTGGAGTGCCGAAAACACCAGAAAACGTGTTTTTCACATTAAATAGCACCAAAACAGCGATTTCGGTGATTCTGCACACTTGTCACAGAAGCATCTCGAAGATTATCACTGAAAATGCATGTCTCAGCTGGAAACCCCACGAAAACGAAGATATCGCTGTTACCGCATGTCAAACGCACTCTGAAGTGCTGAAAACACCAGAAAACGTGTCTTTCGCATTAAATAGCACGAACACAGCGATTTCGGTGATTCTGCATACTTCTCGCAGTAGGATATCCAAGAATATCGTAGAAAATGCATTTCTCATCTGGAAACCCCACGAAAACGAAGATATCGCAGTTTCCGCATTTCAAACGCACTGTGGAGTGCAGAAAACACCAGAAAACGTGTTTTTCGCATCAAATAGCATGAAGACAGCGTTTGTGGTGATTCTGCACACTTGTCACAGAATAATCATGAAGATTATCACTGAAAATGCATATCTCATCTGGAAACCCAACGAAACTGAAGATATCGCAGTTCCAGCATGTCAAACGCACTGTGGAGTGCTGAAAACACCAGAAAACGTGTTTTTCACATTAAATAGCACCAAAACAGCGATTTCGGTGATTCTGCACACTTGTCACAGAAGCATCTCGAAGATTATCAATGAAAATGCATATCTCATCTGGAAACCCAACGAAACTGAAGATATCGCAGTTCCAGCATGTCAAACGCACTGTGGAGTGCTGAAAACACCAGATAACGTGTTTCTCGCATCCAATAGCACGAAAACAGCGATTTCGGTGATTTTCCATACTTCTCGCAGAAGGATATCCAAGATTATCGTAGAAAATGCATGTCTCAGCTGGAAACCCCACGAAAACGAAGATATCGTAGTTTCCGCATATCAAACGCACTGTGAAGTGCTGAAACCACCAGAAAACGTGTTTTTCGCATTCAATAGCACGAAAACAGCGATTTCGGTGTATCTGCATACTTGTCACAGAAGCATCTCGAAGATTATCACTTAAAATGCATATCACATCTGGAAACCAAACGAAACCGAAGACATCGCAGTTTCCGCATGTCAAACGCACTGTGGAGTGCTCAAAACACCAGAAAATGTGTTTTTCACATTAAATAGCACCAAAACAGCGATTTCGATGATTCTGCACGCTTGTCACAGAAGAATCATGAAGATTATCACTGAAAATGCATATCTCATCTGGAAACCGAACGAAACTGAAGATATCGCAGTTCCAGCATGTCAAACGCACTGTGGAGTGCTGAACACACCAGAAAACGTGTTTTTCACATTAAATAGCACCAAAACAGCGATTTCGGTGATTCTGCACACTTGTCACAGAAGCATCTCGAAGATTATCACTGAAAATGCATATCTCATCTGGAAACCAAACGAAACCGAAGACATCGCAGTTTCCGCATGTCAAACGCACTGTGAAGTGCTGAAAACACCAGAAAACGTGTTTTTCGCATTCAAAAGCACGAAAACAGCGATTTCGGTGTATCTGCATACTTGTCACAGAAGCATCTCGAAGATTATCACTTAAAATGCATATCACATCTGGAAACCAAACGAAACCGAAGACATCGCAGTTTCCGCATGTCAAACGCACTGTGGAGTGCTCAAAACACCAGAAAATGTGTTTTTCACATTAAATAGCACCAAAACAGCGATTTCGATGATTCTGCACGCTTGTCACAGAAGAATCATGAAGATTATCACTGAAAATGCATATCTCATCTGGAAACCCAACGAAACTGAAAATATCGCAGTTTCCGCATATCAAACGCACTGTGGAGTGCTGAAAACGCCAGAAAACGTGTTTTTCGCATTAAATAGCACGCAAACAGCGATTTCGGTGATTCTGCATACTTCTCGCAGAAGGATATCCAAGAATATCGTAGAAAATGCATTTCTCATCTGGAAACCCCACGAAAACGGAGATATCGCAGTTTCCGCATGTCAAATGCACTGTGGAGTGCTGAAAACACCTGAAAACGTGTTTTTCGCATTCAATAGCACGAAAACAGCGATTTCGGTGTATCTGCACACTTGTCACAGAAGCATCTCGAAGATTATCACTGAAAATGCATATCTCATCTGGAAACCCAACGAAACTGAAAATATCGCAGTTTCCGCATATCAAACGCACTGTGGAGTGCTGAAAACGCCAGAAAACGTGTTTTTCGCATTAAATAGCACGCAAACAGCGATTTCGGTGATTCTGCATACTTCTCGCAGAAGGATATCCAAGAATATCGTAGAAAATGCATTTCTCATCTGGAAACCCCACGAAAACGAAGATATCGCAGTTTCCGCATGTCAAATGCACTGTGGAGTGCTGAAAACACCTGAAAACGTGTTTTTCGCATTCAATAGCACGAAAACAGCGATTTCGGTGTATCTGCACACTTGTCACAGAAGCATCTCGAAGATTATCACTGAAAATGCATATCTCATCTGGAAACCAAACGAAACCGAAGACATCGCAGTTCCCGCATGTCAAACGCACTGTGGAGTGCCGAAAACACCAGAAAACGTGTTTTTCACATTAAATAGCACCAAAACAGCGATTTCGGTGATTCTGCACACTTGTCACAGAAGCATCTCGAAGATTATCACTGAAAATGCATGTCTCAGCTGGAAACCCCACGAAAACGAAGATATCGCTGTTACCGCATGTCAAACGCACTCTGAAGTGCTGAAAACACCAGAAAACGTGTCTTTCGCATTAAATAGCACGAACACAGCGATTTCGGTGATTCTGCATACTTCTCGCAGTAGGATATCCAAGATTATCGTAGAAAATGCATGTCTCAGCTGGAAACCCAACAAAAACGAAGATATCGCAGTTGCCGCATGTCAAACTCACAGTGGAGTGCTGAAAACAGCTGGAAACGTGTTTTTCGCATTCGATAGCACGAAAACAGCGATTACAGTGATTCTGCGCACTTGCAACAGCAGAATCATGAAGATAATCACTGAAAATGCATATCTCAGCTGGAAACCCAACGATACCGAAGATATCGCAGTTTCCGCATGTCAAACACACTGTGGAGTGCTGAAAACACCAGGAAACATGTTTTTCGCATTCAATAGCACGAAATCTGTGATTTCGGTGAATCTGCATACTTCTCACGGAAGTATATCCAAGATTATCGTAGAAAATGCATGTCTCAGATGGAAACCCCACGAAAACGACGATATCGCGGTTACCGCATGTCAAACTCACAGTCGAGTGCAGAAAACACCAGAAAACGTGTTTTTCGCATTCAATAGCACGAAAACAGCGATTTCGGTGATTCTGCATACTTCTCGCAGAAGCATCTCGAAGATCATCACTGGAAATGCATCTCTCATCTGGAAACCTAACGAAAACGAAGATATCGCAGTTTCGGCATATCAAACGCACTGTGGAGTGCTGAAAACACCACAAAACGTGTTTTTCGCATTAAATAGCACGAAAACAGCGCTTTCGGTGACAGAAGAATCACCTGTCACAGAATGATCATGAAGATTATCACTGAAAATACATATGTCCGCTGGAAACACAACGAAACCGAAGATATCGCAGTTTCCGCATGTCAAACGCACTGTGGAGTGCTGAAAACACCAGAAAACGTGTTTTTCGCATTAAATAGCACGAAAACAGCGCTTTCGGTGATTCTACACCTGTCACAGAAGAATCATGAAGATTATCACTGAAAATACATATGTCCGCAGGAAACCCAACGAAATCGAAGATATCGCTGTATCCGCATGTCAAACGCACTGTGGAGTGCTGAAAACACCAGAAAACGTGTTTCTCGCATTCAATAGCACGAAAACAGCGATTTCGGTGATTCTGCATACTTCTCGCAGAAGAATCATGAAGATGAACACTGAAAATGCATATCTCAGCTGGAAACCCAACGATACCGAAGATATCGCAGTTTCCGCATGACAAACACACTGTGGAGTGCTGAAAACACCAGAAAACGTGTTTCTCGCATTCAATAGCACGAAAACAGCGATTTCGGTGATTCTGCATACTTCTCGCAGAAGAATCATGAAGATGAACACTGAAAATGCATATCTCAGCTGGAAACCCAACGATACCGAAGATATCGCAGTTTCCGCATGACAAACACACTGTGGAGTGCTGAAAACACCAGGAAACATGTTTTTCGCATTCAATAGCACGAAATCTGTGATTTCGGTGATTCTGCATACTTCTCACGGAAGTATATCCAAGATTATCGTAGAAAATGCATGTCTCAGCTTGCAACCCCACGAAAACGAAGATATCGCTGTTGCCGCATGTCAAACTCACAGTGGAGTGCAGAAAACACCAGAAAACGGGGTTTTCACATTAAATAGCACCAAAACAGCGATTTCGGTGATTCTGCACACTTGTCACAGATGGATCATGAAGATTATCACTGAAAATGCATATCTCACCTGGAAACCCAACCAAACCGAAGATATCGCAGTTTCGGCATATCAAACGCACTGTGGAGTGCTGAAATCACCAGAAAACGTGTTTTGCGCATTCAATAGCACGAACACAGCGATTTCGGTGATTGTGCATACCTCTCGCAGAAGGATATCCAAGATTATCGTAGAAAATGCATGTGTCAGCTGGAAACCCAACGAAAACGAAGATATCGCAGTTGCCGCATGTCAAATTCACAGTGGAGTGCAGAAAACACCAGAAAACGTGTTTTGCGCATTCAATAGCACGAACACAGCGATTTCGGTGATTCTGCATACTTCTCGCAGAAGGATATCCAAGATTATCGTAGAAAATGCATGTCTCAGCTGGAAACCCAACGAAAACGAAGATATCGCAGTTGCCGCATGTCAAACTCACAGTGGAGTGCAGAAAACACCAGAAAACGTGTTTTTCGAATTCGATAGCACGAAAACAGCGATTACAGAGATTCTGCACATTTGTAACAGCAGAATCATGAAGATACTCACTGAAAATGCATATCTCAGCTGGAAACCCAACGATACCGAAGATATCGCAGTTTCCGCATGTCAAACGCACTGTGGAGTGCTGAAAACACCAGGAAACATGTTTTTCGCATTCAATAGCACGAATTCTGTGATTTCGGTGATTCTGCATAATTCTCGCGGAAGTATATCCAAGATTATCGTAGAAAATGCATGTCTCAGCTGGAAACCCAACGAAAACGAAGATATCGCAGTTGCCGCATGTCAAACTCACAGTGGAGTCCTGAAAACACCACAAAACGTGTTTTTCGCATAAAATAGCACGAAAACAGCGATATTGGTTATGCTGCATACTTCTCACAGAAGAATATCCGAGATTATCGTAGAAAATGCGTGTTTCAGCTGGCAACCTCACGAAAACGAAGATATCGCTGTATCCGCATGTCAAACGCACTGTGGAGTGCTCAAAACACCAGAAAACGTGTTTTTCACATTAAATAGCACCAAAACAGCGATTTCGGTGATTCTGCACACTTGTAACAGCAGAATCATGAAGATAATCTCTGAAAATGCATCTCTCATCTGGAAACCAAACGAAACCGAAGACATCGCAGTTCCCGCATGTCAAACGCACTGTGGAGTGCCGAAAACACCAGAAAACGTGTTTTTCACATTAAATAGCACCAAAACAGCGATTTCGGTGATTCTGCACACTTGTCACAGAAGCATCTCGAAGATTATCACTGAAAATGCATGTCTCAGCTGGAAACCCCACGAAAACGAAGATATCGCTGTTACCGCATGTCAAACGCACTCTGAAGTGCTGAAAACACCAGAAAACGTGTCTTTCGCATTAAATAGCACGAACACAGCGATTTCGGTGATTCTGCATACTTCTCGCAGTAGGATATCCAAGATTATCGTAGAAAATGCATGTCTCAGCTGGAAACCCAACAAAAACGAAGATATCGCAGTTGCCGCATGTCAAACTCACAGTGGAGTGCTGAAAACAGCTGGAAACGTGTTTTTCGCATTCGATAGCACGAAAACAGCGATTACAGTGATTCTGCGCACTTGCAACAGCAGAATCATGAAGATAATCACTGAAAATGCATATCTCAGCTGGAAACCCAACGATACCGAAGATATCGCAGTTTCCGCATGTCAAACACACTGTGGAGTGCTGAAAACACCAGGAAACATGTTTTTCGCATTCAATAGCACGAAATCTGTGATTTCGGTGAATCTGCATACTTCTCACGGAAGTATATCCAAGATTATCGTAGAAAATGCATGTCTCAGATGGAAACCCCACGAAAACGACGATATCGCGGTTACCGCATGTCAAACTCACAGTCGAGTGCAGAAAACACCAGAAAACGTGTTTTTCGCATTCAATAGCACGAAAACAGCGATTTCGGTGATTCTGCATACTTCTCGCAGAAGCATCTCGAAGATCATCACTGGAAATGCATCTCTCATCTGGAAACCTAACGAAAACGAAGATATCGCAGTTTCGGCATATCAAACGCACTGTGGAGTGCTGAAAACACCACAAAACGTGTTTTTCGCATTAAATAGCACGAAAACAGCGCTTTCGGTGACAGAAGAATCACCTGTCACAGAATGATCATGAAGATTATCACTGAAAATACATATGTCCGCTGGAAACACAACGAAACCGAAGATATCGCAGTTTCCGCATGTCAAACGCACTGTGGAGTGCTGAAAACACCAGAAAACGTGTTTTTCGCATTAAATATCACGAAAACAGCGCTTTCGGTGATTCTACACCTGTCACAGAAGAATCATGAAGATTATCACTGAAAATACATATGTCCGCAGGAAACCCAACGAAATCGAAGATATCGCTGTATCCGCATGTCAAACGCACTGTGGAGTGCTGAAAACACCAGAAAACGTGTTTCTCGCATTCAATAGCACGAAAACAGCGATTTCGGTGATTCTGCATACTTCTCGCAGAAGAATCATGAAGATGAACACTGAAAATGCATATCTCAGCTGGAAACCCAACGATACCGAAGATATCGCAGTTTCCGCATGACAAACACACTGTGGAGTGCTGAAAACACCAGAAAACGTGTTTCTCGCATTCAATAGCACGAAAACAGCGATTTCGGTGATTCTGCATACTTCTCGCAGAAGAATCATGAAGATGAACACTGAAAATGCATATCTCAGCTGGAAACCCAACGATACCGAAGATATCGCAGTTTCCGCATGACAAACACACTGTGGAGTGCTGAAAACACCAGGAAACATGTTTTTCGCATTCAATAGCACGAAATCTGTGATTTCGGTGATTCTGCATACTTCTCACGGAAGTATATCCAAGATTATCGTAGAAAATGCATGTCTCAGCTTGCAACCCCACGAAAACGAAGATATCGCTGTTGCCGCATGTCAAACTCACAGTGGAGTGCAGAAAACACCAGAAAACGGGGTTTTCACATTAAATAGCACCAAAACAGCGATTTCGGTGATTCTGCACACTTGTCACAGATGGATCATGAAGATTATCACTGAAAATGCATATCTCACCTGGAAACCCAACCAAACCGAAGATATCGCAGTTTCGGCATATCAAACGCACTGTGGAGTGCTGAAATCACCAGAAAACGTGTTTTGCGCATTCAATAGCACGAACACAGCGATTTCGGTGATTGTGCATACCTCTCGCAGAAGGATATCCAAGATTATCGTAGAAAATGCATGTGTCAGCTGGAAACCCAACGAAAACGAAGATATCGCAGTTGCCGCATGTCAAATTCACAGTGGAGTGCAGAAAACACCAGAAAACGTGTTTTGCGCATTCAATAGCACGAACACAGCGATTTCGGTGATTCTGCATACTTCTCGCAGAAGGATATCCAAGATTATCGTAGAAAATGCATGTCTCAGCTGGAAACCCAACGAAAACGAAGATATCGCAGTTGCCGCATGTCAAACTCACAGTGGAGTGCAGAAAACACCAGAAAACGTGTTTTTCGAATTCGATAGCACGAAAACAGCGATTACAGAGATTCTGCACACTTGTAACAGCAGAATCATGAAGATACTCACTGAAAATGCATATCTCAGCTGGAAACCCAACGATACCGAAGATATCGCAGTTTCCGCATGTCAAACGCACTGTGGAGTGCTGAAAACACCAGGAAACATGTTTTTCGCATTCAATAGCACGAATTCTGTGATTTCGGTGATTCTGCATAATTCTCGCGGAAGTATATCCAAGATTATCGTAGAAAATGCATGTCTCAGCTGGAAACCCAACGAAAACGAAGATATCGCAGTTGCCGCATGTCAAACTCACAGTGGAGTCCTGAAAACACCACAAAACGTGTTTTTCGCATAAAATAGCACGAAAACAGCGATATTGGTTATGCTGCATACTTCTCACAGAAGAATATCCGAGATTATCGTAGAAAATGCGTGTTTCAGCTGGCAACCTCACGAAAACGAAGATATCGCTGTATCCGCATGTCAAACGCACTGTGGAGTGCTCAAAACACCAGAAAACGTGTTTTTCACATTAAATAGCACCAAAACAGCGATTTCGGTGATTCTGCACACTTGTAACAGCAGAATCATGAAGATAATCTCTGAAAATGCATCTCTCATCTGGAAACCAAACGAAAACGAAGATATCGCAGTTTCGGCATATCAAACGCACTGTGGAGTGCTGAACACACCAGAAAACGTGTTTTTCGCATAAAATAGCACGACAACAGCGATTTCGGTGATACTGCACACTTGTCACAGAGGAATCATGAAGATTATCACCGAAAATGCATATCTCAGCTGGAAACCCAACGTAACCGAAGTTATCGCAGTTTCCGCATATCAAGCGCAGTGTGGAGTGCTGAAAACACCAGGAAACGTGTTTTTCGCATTCAATAGCACGAAAACCGCGATTTTGGTGATTCCGCACACTTGTCACAGAAGAATCATGAAGATGAACACTGAAAATGCATATCTCAGCTGGAAACCCAACGAAACCGAAGATATCGCTGTATCCGCATGTCAAACGCACTGTGGAGTGCTGAAAACACCAGAAAACGTGTTTTGCGCATTCAATAGCACGAAAACAGCGATTTCGGTGATTCTGCATACTTCTCAGAGAAGGGAATCCAAGATTATCCTAGAAAACGCGTGTCTCAGCTGGAAACCCCACGAAAACGAAGATATCGCAGTTTCCGCATATCACACGCACTGTGGAGTGCTGGGACACCAGGAATCGTGTTATTTCGCATTATAAAGCTGTGAACCAGCGATTTCGGTGATTCTGCATACTTCTCACAGAAGAATATCCAAGATTATCGCAGAAAATGCATGTCTCAGCTGGAAACCCCACGAAAACTAAGATATCGCAGTTTTGGCATATCAAACGCACTGTGGAGTGCTGAAAACACCAGAAAACGTGTTTTGCGCATTCAGTAGCACGAAAACAGCGATTTCGGTGATTCTGCATACTTCTCGCAGAAGGATATCCAAGATTATCCTAGAAAACGCATGTCTCAGCTGGAAACCCCACGAAAACGAAGATATCGCATTTTACGCATATCACACGCACTGTGGAGTGCTGGGACACCAGGAATCATGTTATTTCGCATTTTATAGCTGTGAGCCAGCGATTTCGGTGATTCTGCATACTTCTCACAGAAGAATATCCAAGATTATCGCAGAAAATGCATGTCTCAGCTGGAAACCCCACGAAAACGAAGATATCGAAGTTTCAGCATATCAAACGCACTGTGAAGTGCTGAAAACACCAGAAAACTTGTTTTTAGCATTAAATAGCACGAACACAGCGATTTCGTTGATTCTGCATACTTCTCGCAGAAGGATATCCAAGATTATCGTAGAAAATGCATGTGTCAGCTGGAAACCCAACGAAAACGAAGATATCGCAGTTGCCGCATGTCAAATTCACAGTGGAGTGCAGAAAACACCAGAAAACGTGTTTTTCGAATTCGATAGCACGAAAACCGCGATTACAGTGATTCTGCACACTTGTAACAGCAGAATCATGAAGATAATCACTGAAAATGCATATCTCAGCTGGAAACCCAACGATACCGAAGATATCGCAGTTTCCGCATGTCAAACGCACTGTGGAGTGCTGAAAACACCAGGAAACATGTTTTTCGCATTCAATAGCACGAAATCTGTGATTTCGGTGATTCTGCATACTTCTCGCGGAAGTATATCCAAGATTATCGTAGAAAATGCATGTCTCAGCTGGTAACCCAACGAAAACGAAGATATCGCAGTTGCCGCATGTCAAACTCACAGTGGAGTCCTGAAAACACCACAAAACGTGTTTTTCGCATTAAATAGCACGAAAACAGCGATATTGGTTATGCTGCATACTTCTCACAGAAGAATATCCGAGATTATCGTAGAAAATGCGTGTTTCAGCTGGCAACCTCACGAAAACGAAGATATCGCTGTATCCGCATGTCAAACGCACTGTGGAGTGCTCAAAACACCAGAAAACGTGTTTTTCACATTAAATACCACCAAAACAGCGATTTCGGTGATTCTGCACACTTGTAACAGCAGAATCATGAAGATAATCTCTGAAAATGCATCTCTCATCTGGAAACCAAACGAAAACGAAGATATCGCAGTTTCGGCATATCAAACGCACTGTGGAGTGCTGAACACACCAGAAAACGTGTTTTTCGCATAAAATAGCACGACAACAGCGATTTCGGTGATACTGCACACTTGTCACAGAGGAATCATGAAGATTATCACCGAAAATGCATATCTCAGCTGGAAACCCAACGTAACCGAAGTTATCGCAGTTTCCGCATATCAAGCGCAGTGTGGAGTGCTGAAAACACCAGGAAACGTGTTTTTCGCATTCAATAGCACGAAAACCGCGATTTTGGTGATTCCGCACACTTGTCACAGAAGAATCATGAAGATGAACACTGAAAATGCATATCTCAACTGGAAACCCAACGAAACCGAAGATATCGCTGTATCCGCATGTCAAACGCATTGCGGAGTGCTGAAAACACCAGAAAACGTGTTTTGCGCATTCAATAGCACGAAAACAGCGATTTCGGTGATTCTGCATACTTCTCGCAGAAGGATATCCAAGATTATCCTAGAAAACGGATGTCTCAGCTGGAAACCCCACGAAAACGAAGATATCGCATTTTACGCATATCACACGCACTGTGGAGTGCTGGGACACCAGGAATCGTGTTATTTCGCATTTTATTGCTGTGAGCCAGCGATTTCGGTGATTCTGCATACTTCTCACAGAAGAATATCCAAGATTATCGCAGAAAATGCATGTCTCAGCTGGAAACCCCACGAAAACGAATATATCGAAGTTTCAGCATATCAAACGCACTGTGAAGTGCTGAAAACACCAGAAAACGTGTTTTTAGCATTAAATAGCACGAACACAGCGATTTCGTTGATTCTGCATACTTCTCGCAGAAGGATATCCAAGATTATCGTAGAAAATGCATTTCTCAGCTGGAAACCCCACGAAAACGAAGATATCGCAGTTTCCGCATATCACACGCACTGTGGAGTGCTGGGACACCAGAAATCGTGTTATTTCGCATTATAAAGCTGTAAACCAGCGATTTCGGTGATTCTGCATACTTCTCACAGAAGAATATCCAAGATTATCGCAGAAACTGCATGTCTCAGCTGGAAACCCCACGAAAACTAAGATATCGCAGTTTCGGCATATCAAACGCACTGTGGAGTGCTGAAAACACCAGAAAACGTGTTTTGCGCAATCAATAGCACGAACACAGCGATTTCGGTGATTCTGCATACTTCTCGCAGTAGGATATCCAAGATTATCGTAGAAAATGCATGTCTCAGCTGGAAACCCAACGAAAACGAAGATATCGCAGTTGCCGCATGTCAAACACACAGTGGAGTGCAGAAAACACCAGAAAACGTGTTTTGCGCATTCAATAGCACGAACACAGCGATTTCGGTGATTCTGCATACTTCTCGCTGAAGGATATCCAAGATTATCGTAGAAAATGCATGTCTCAGCTGGAAACCCAACGAAAACGAAGATATCGCAGTTGCCGCATGTCAAACGCACTGTGGAGTGCTGAAAACACCAGGAAACATGTTTTTCGCATTCAATAGCACGAAATCTGTGATTTCGGTGATTCTGCATAATTCTCGCGGAAGTATATCCAAGATTATCGTAGAAAATGCATGTCTCAGCTGGAAACCCAACGAAAACGAAGATATCGCAGTTGCCGCATGTCAAACTCACAGTGGAGTCCTGAAAACACCACAAAACGTGTTTTTCGCATTAAATAGCACGAAAACAGCGATATTGGTTATGCTGCATACTTCTCACAGAAGAATATCCGAGATTATCGTAGAAAATGCGTGTTTGAGCTGGCAACCTCACGAAAACGAAGATATCGTTGTATCCGCATGTCAAACGCACTGTGGAGTGCTCAAAACACCAGAAAACGTGTTTTTCACATTAAATAGCACCAAAACAGCGATTTCGGTGATTCTGCACACTTGTAACAGCAGAATCATGAAGATAATCTCTGAAAATGCATCCCTCATCTGGAAACCAAACGAAAACGAAGATATCGCAGTTTCGGCATATCAAACGCACTGTGGAGTGCTGAACACACCAGAAAACGTGTTTTTCGCATAAAATAGCACGACAACAGCGATTTCGGTGATACTGCACACTTGTCACAGAGGAATCATGAAGATTATCACCGAAAATGCATATCTCAGCTGGAAACCCAACGTAACCGAAGTTATCGCAGTTTCCGCATATCAAGCGCAGTGTGGAGTGCTGAAAACACCAGGAAACGTGTTTTTCGCATTCAATAGCACGAAAACCGCGATTTTGGTGATTCCGCACACTTGTCACAGAAGAATCATGAAGATGAACACTGAAAATGCATATCTCAGCTGGAAACCCAACGAAACCGAAGATATCGCTGTATCCGCATGTCAAACGCACTGTGGAGTGCTGAAAACACCAGAAAACGTGTTTTGCGCATTCAATAGCACGAAAACAGCGATTTCGGTGATTCTGCATACTTCTCAGAGAAGGGAATCCAAGATTATCCTAGAAAACGCGTGTCTCAGCTGGAAACCCCACGAAAACGAAGATATCGCAGTTTCCGCATATCACACGCACTGTGGAGTGCTGGGACACCAGGAATCGTGTTATTTCGCATTATAAAGCTGTGAACCAGCGATTTCGGTGATTCTGCATACTTCTCACAGAAGAATATCCAAGATTATCGCAGAAAATGCATGTCTCAGCTGGAAACCCCACGAAAACTAAGATATCGCAGTTTTGGCATATCAAACGCACTGTGGAGTGCTGAAAACACCAGAAAACGTGTTTTGCGCATTCAATAGCACGAAAACAGCGATTTCGGTGATTCTGCATACTTCTCGCAGAAGGATATCCAAGATTATCCTAGAAAACGCATGTCTCAGCTGGAAACCCCACGAAAACGAAGATATCGCATTTTACGCATATCACACGCACTGTGGAGTGCTGGGACACCAGGAATCATGTTATTTCGTATTTTATAGCTGTGAGCCAGCGATTTCGGTGATTCTGCATACTTCTCACAGAAGAATATCCAAGATTATCGCAGAAAATGCATGTCTCAGCTGGAAACCCCACGAAAACGAAGATATCGAAGTTTCAGCATATCAAACGCACTGTGAAGTGCTGAAAACACCAGAAAACTTGTTTTTAGCATTAAATAGCACGAACACAGCGATTTCGTTGATTCTGCATACTTCTCGCAGAAGGATATCCAAGATTATCGTAGAAAATGCATTTCTCAGCTGGAAACCCCACGAAAACGAAGATATCGCAGTTTCCGCATATCACACGCACTGTGGAGTGCTGGGACATTAGAAATCGTGTTATTTCGCATTATAAAGCTGTAAACCAGCGATTTCGGTGATTCTGCATACTTCTCACAGAAGAATATCCAAGATTATCGCAGAAACTGCATGTCTCAGCTGGAAACCCCACGAAAACTAAGATATCGCAGTTTCGGCATATCAAACGCACTGTGGAGTGCTGAAAACACCAGAAAACGTGTTTTGCGCAATCAATAGCACGAACACAGCGATTTCGGTGATTCTGCATACTTCTCGCAGAATGATATCCAAGATTATCGTAGAAAATGCATGTCTCAGCTGGAAACCCAACGAAAACGAAGATATCGCAGTTGCCGCATGTCAAACCCACAGTGGAGTGCAGAAAACATCAGAAAACGTGTTTTTCGAATTCGATAGCACGAAAACAGCGATTTCGGTGATTCTGTACACTTGTCACAGAAGAATCATGAAGATTATCACCGAAAATGCATATCTCAGCTGGAAACCCAACGAAACCGAAGATATCGCAGTTTCCGCATACCAAACGCACTGTGGAGTGCTGGAACACAAGAAGCGTGTTATTTCGCATTAAATAGCAGTAAGCCAGCGATTTCGGTGATTATGCACACTTGTCGCAACAGAATCATGAAGATTATCGCTGAAAATGCATATCTCTGCTGGAAACCTAACGAAACCGGAGATATCGTTGCATCCGAATGTCAAACGCACAGTGGAGTGCTGAAAACACCAGAAAACGTGTGTTTCGCATTCAATAGCACGAAAACAAGGATTTCGGTGATTCTGAATACTTCTCACAGAAGAATATACAAGATTATCGTAGAAAATATATGTCTCAGCTGGAAACCCAACGAATACGAAGATGTCGCAGTTTCCGCATGTCAAGCCCAGTGTGGAGTGCTGAAAACACCAGGAAACGTGTTTTTCGCATTCAATAGCACGAAAACAGCGATGTCGGTGATTCTGCACACTTGTCACGGAAGAATCATGAAGATTATCACTGAAAATGCATATCTCAGCTGGAAACCCAACGAAACCGGGGATATCGCAGTTTCCGCATATCAAGCGCAGTGTGGAGTGCTGAAAACATCAGGAAACGTGTTTTTCGCATTCAATAGCACGAAAACAGCGATGTCGGTGATTCCGCACACTTGTCACGGAAGAATCATGAAGATTATCACTGAAAATTCATATCTCAGCTGGAAACCCAACGAAACCGGAGATATCGCAGTTTCCGCATATCAAACGCACTGTGGAGTGCAGAAAACACCAGAAAACGTGTTTTTCGCATTAAATAGCACGAAAACAGCTTTTTCGGTAATTCGACACCTGTCACAGAAGAATCATGAAGATTATCACTGAAAATGCATATATCAGATGGAAACCCATCGAAACCGAAGATATCGCAGTTTCCGCATGTCAAACGCACTGTGAGTACTGAAAACACCACAACACGTGTTTTTCGTATTCGATAGCACGAAAACAGCGATTTCGGTGGTTTTGCATACTTCTCACAGAAGAATATCCAAGATTATCGTAGAAAATGCATGCCTCAGTTGGCATCCCCACGAAAACGGAGATATCGCAGTTTCCGCATACCAAACGCAATGCGGAGTGCTCAAAACAGCAGAAACCGTGTTTTTCGCATTCAATAGCACGAAAACAGCGATTTCTGTGATTCTGCACACTTGTCACAGAAGAATCATGAAGATTATCACCGAAAATGCATATCTCAACTGGAAACCCAACGAAACCGAAGATATCGCAGTTTCCGCATACCAAACGCACTGTGGAGTGCTGGAACACAAGAAGCGTGTTATTTCGCATTAAATAGCAGTAAGCCAGCGATTTCGGTGATTATGCACACTTGTCGCAGCAGAATCATGAAGATTATCGCTGAAAATGCATATCTCTGCTGGAAACCTAACGAAACCGGAGATATCGTTGCATCCGAATGTCAAACGCACTGTGGAGTGCTGAAAACACCAGAAAACGTGTGTTTCGCATTCAATAGCACGAAAACAAGGATTTCGGTGATTCTGCATACTTCTCACAGAAGAATATACAAGATTATCGTAGAAAATATATGTCTCAGCTGGAAACCCAACGAATACGAAGATGTCGCAGTTTCCGCATGTCAAGCCCAGTGTGGAGTGCTGAAAACACCAGGAAACGTGTTTTTCGCATTCAATAGCACGAAAACAGCGATGTCGGTGATTCTGCACACTTGTCACGGAAGAATCATGAAGATTATCACTGAAAATGCATATCTCAGCTGGAAACCCAACGAAACCGGGGATATCGCAGTTTCCGCATATCAAGCGCAGTGTGGAGTGCTGAAAACATCAGGAAACGTGTTTTTCGCATTCAATAGCACGAAAACAGCGATGTCGGTGATTCTGCACACTTGTCACGGAAGAATCATGAAGATTATCACTGAAAATTCATATCTCAGCTGGAAACCCAACGAAACCGGAGATATCGCAGTTTCCGCATATCAAACGCACTGTGGAGTGCTGAACACACCAGAAAACGTGTTTTTCGCATAAAATAGCACGACTGCAGCGATTTCGGTGATTCTGCACACTTGTCACAGAAGAATCATGAAGATTATCACCGAAAATGCATATCCCAGCTGGAAACCCAACGTAATCGAAGTTATCGCAGTTTCCGCATATCAAACGCACTGTGGGGTGCTGGAACACAAGAAGCGTGTTATTTCGCATTAAATAGCAGTAAGCCAGCGAATTCGGTGATTATGCACACTTGTCACAGCAGAATCATGAAGATTATCGCTGAAAATGCATATCTCAGCTGGAAACCCAACGAAACCGAAGATGTCGCAGTTGCGGCATATCAAACGCTCTGTGGAGTACTGAAAACACCAGAAAACGTGTTTTTCGCATTCAATAGCACGAAAACCGCGATTTTGGTGATTCCGCACACTTGTCACAGAAGAATCATGAAGATGAACACTGAAAATGCAAATCTCAACTGGAAACCCAACGAAACCGAAGATATCGCTGTATCCGCATGTCAAACGCATTGTGGAGTGCTGAAAACACCAGAAAACGTGTTTTGCGCATTCAATAGCACGAAAACAGCGATTTCGGTGATTCTGCATACTTCTCGCAGAAGGATATCCAAGATTATCCTAGAAAACGGATGTCTCAGCTGGAAACCCCACGAAAACGAAGATATCGCATTTTACGCATATCACACGCACTGTGGAGTGCTGGGACACCAGGAATCGTGTTATTTCGCATTTAATAGCTGTGAGCCAGCGATTTCGGTGATTCTGCATACTTCTCACAGAAGAATATCCAAGATTATCGCAGAAAATGCATGTCTCAGCTGGAAACCCCACGAAAACGAATATATCGAAGTTTCAGCATATCAAACGAACTGTGAAGTGCTGAAAACACCAGAAAACGTGTTTTTAGCATTAAATAGCACGAACACAGCGATTTCGTTGATTCTGCATACTTCTCGCAGAAGGATATCCAAGATTATCGTAGAAAATGCATTTCTCAGCAGGAAACCCCACGAAAACGAAGATATCGCAGTTTCCGCATATCACACGCACTGTGGAGTGCTGGGACACCAGAAATCGTGTTATTTCGCATTATAAAGCTGTAAACCAGCGATTTCGGTGATTCTGCATACTTCTCACAGAAGAATATCCAAGATTATCGCAGAAACTGCTTGTCTCAGCTGAAAACCCCACGAAAACTAAGATATCGCAGTTTCGGCATATCAAACGCACTGTGGAGTGCTGAAAACACCAGAAAACGTGTTTTGCGCAATCAATAGCACGAACACAGCGATTTCGGTGATTCTGCATACTTCTCGCAGAAGGATATCCAAGATTATCGTAGAAAATGCATGTCTCAGCTGGAAACCCAACGAAAACGAAGATATCGCAGTTGCCGCATGTCAAACACACAGTGGAGTGCAGAAAACACCAGAAAACGTGTTTTGCGCATTCAATAGCACGAACACAGCGATTTCGGTGATTCTGCATACTTCTCGCAGAAGGATATCCAAGATTATCGTAGAAAATGCATGTCTCAGCTGGAAACCCAACGAAAACGAAGATATCGCAGTTGCCGCATGTCAAACTCACAGTGGAGTGCAGAAAACACCAGAAAACGTGTTTTTCGAATACGATAGCACGAAAACAGCGATTACAGTGATTCTGCACACTTGTAACAGCAGAATCATGAAGATAATCACTGAAAATGCATATCTCAGCTGGAAACCCAACGATACCGAAGATATCGCAGTTTCCGCATGTCAAACGCACTGTGGAGTGCTGAAAACACCAGGAAACATGTTTTTCGCATTCAATAGCACGAAATCTGTGATTTCGGTGATTCTGCATAATTCTCGCGGAAGTATATCCAAGATTATCGTAGAAAATGCATGTCTCAGCTGGAAACCCAACGAAAACGAAGATATCGCAGTTGCCGCATGTCAAACTCACAGTGGAGTCCTGAAAACACCACAAAACGTGTTTTTCGCATTAAATAGCACGAAAACAGCGATATTGGTTATGCTGCATACTTCTCACAGAAGAATATCCGAGATTATCGTAGAAAATGCGTGTTTCAGCTGGCAACCTCACGAAAACGAAGATATCGCTGTATCCGCATGTCAAACGCACTGTGGAGTGCTCAAAACACCAGAAAGCGTGTTTTTCACATTAAATAGCACCAAAACAGCGATTTCGGTGATTCTGCACACTTGTAACAGCAGAATCATGAAGATAATCTCTGAAAATGCATCTCTCATCTGGAAACCAAACGAAAACGAAGATATCGCAGTTTCGGCATATCAAACGCACTGTGGAGTGCTGAACACACCAGAAAACGTGTTTTTCGCATAAAATAGCACGACAACAGCGATTTCGGTGATACTGCACACTTGTCACAGAGGAATCATGAAGATTATCACCGAAAATGCATATCTCAGCTGGAAACCCAACGTAACCGAAGTTATCGCAGTTTCCGCATATCAAGCGCAGTGTGGAGTGCTGAAAACACCAGGAAACGTGTTTTTCGCATTCAATAGCACGAAAACCGCGATTTTGGTGATTCCGCACACATGTCACAGAAGAATCATGAAGATGAACACTGAAAATGCATATCTCAGCTGGAAACCCAACGAAACCGAAGATATCGCTGTATCCGCATGTCAAACGCACTGTGGAGTGCTGAAAACACCAGAAAACGTGTTTTGCGCATTCAATAGCACGAAAACAGCGATTTCGGTGATTCTGCATACTTCTCAGAGAAGGGAATCCAAGATTATCCTAGAAAACGCGTGTCTCAGCTGGAAACCCCACGAAAACGAAGATATCGCAGTTTCCGCATATCACACGCACTGTGGAGTGCTGGGACACCAGGAATCGTGTTATTTCGCATTATAAAGCTGTGAACCAGCGATTTCGGTGATTCTGCATACTTCTCACAGAAGAATATCCAAGATTATCGCAGAAAATGCATGTCTCAGCTGGAAAACCCACGAAAACTAAGATATCGCAGTTTCGGCATATCAAACGCACTGTGGAGTGCTGAAAACACCAGAAAACGTGTTTTGCGCATTCAATAGCACGAAAACAGCGATTTCGGTGATTCTGCACACTTGTCACAGAAGAATCATGAAGATGAACACTGAAAATGCAAATCTCAACTGGAAACCCAACGAAACCGAAGATATCGCTGTATCCGCATGTCAAACGCATTGTGGAGTGCTGAAAACACCAGAAAACGTGTTTTGCGCATTCAATAGCACGAAAACAGCGATTTCGGTGATTCTGCATACTTCTCGCAGAAGGATATCCAAGATTATCCTAGAAAACGGATGTCTCAGCTGGAAACCCCACGAAAACGAAGATATCGCATTTTACGCATATCACACGCACTGTGGAGTGCTGGGACACCAGGAATCGTGTTATTTCGCATTTTATAGCTGTGAGCCAGCGATTTCGGTGATTCTGCATACTTCTCACAGAAGAATATCCAAGATTATCGCAGAAAATGCATGTCTCAGCTGGAAACCCCACAAAAACGAATATATCGAAGTTTCAGCATATCAAACGAACTGTGAAGTGCTGTAAACACCAGAAAACGTGTTTTTAGCATTAAATAGCACGAACACAGCGATTTCGTTGATTCTGCATACTTCTCGCAGAAGGATATCCAAGATTATCGTAGAAAATGCATTTCTCAGCAGGAAACCCCACGAAAACGAAGATATCGCAGTTTCCGCATATCACACGCACTGTGGAGTGCTGGGACACCAGAAATCGTGTTATTTCGCATTATAAAGCTGTAAACCAGCGATTTCGGTGATTCTGCATACTTCTCACAGAAGAATATCCAAGATTATCGCAGAAACTGCATGTCTCAGCTGGAAACCCCACGAAAACTAAGATATCGCAGTTTCGGCATATCAAACGCACTGTGGAGTGCTGAAAACACCAGAAAACGTGTTTTGCGCAATCAATAGCACGAACACAGCGATTTCGGTGATTCTGCATACTTCTCGCAGAAGAATATCCAAGATTATCGTAGAAAATGCATGTCTCAGCTGGAAACCCAACGAAAACGAAGATATCGCAGTTGCCGCATGTCAAACACACAGTGGAGTGCAGAAAACACCAGAAAACGTGTTTTGCGCATTCAATAGCACGAACACAGCGATTTCGGTGATTCTGCATACTTCTCGCAGAAGGATATCCAAGATTATCGTAGAAAATGCATGTCTCAGCTGGAAACCCAACGAAAACGAAGATATCGCAGTTGCCGCATGTCAAACTCACAGTGGAGTGCAGAAAACACCAGAAAACGTGTTTTTCGAATACGATAGCACGAAAACAGCGATTACAGTGATTCTGCACACTTGTAACAGCAGAATCATGAAGATAATCACTGAAAATGCATATCTCAGCTGGAAACCCAACGATACCGAAGATATCGCAGTTTCCGCATGTCAAACGCACTGTGGAGTGCTGAAAACACCAGGAAACATGTTTTTCGCATTCAATAGCACGAAATCTGTGATTTCGGTGATTCTGCATAATTCTCGCGGAAGTATATCCAAGATTATCGTAGAAAATGCATGTCTCAGCTGGAAACCCAACGAAAACGAAGATATCGCAGTTGCCGCATGTCAAACTCACAGTGGAGTCCTGAAAACACCACAAAACGTGTTTTTCGCATTAAATAGCACGAAAACAGCGATATTGGTTATGCTGCATACTTCTCACAGAAGAATATCCGAGATTATCGTAGAAAATGCGTGTTTCAGCTGGCAACCTCACGAAAACGAAGATATCGCTGTATCCGCATGTCAAACGCACTGTGGAGTGCTCAAAACACCAGAAAACGTGTTTTTCACATTAAATAGCACCAAAACAGCGATTTCGGTGATTCTGCACACTTGTAACAGCAGAATCATGAAGATAATCTCTGAAAATGCATCTCTCATCTGGAAACCAAACGAAAACGAAGATATCGCAGTTTCGGCATATCAAACGCACTGTGGAGTGCTGAACACACCAGAAAACGTGTTTTTCGCATAAAATAGCACGACAACAGCGATTTCGGTGATACTGCACACTTGTCACAGAGGAATCATGGAGATTATCACTGAATTTGCATATGTCAGCTGGAAACCCAACGAAACCGGAGATGTCACAGTTTGCGCATATCAGACGCACTGTGGAGTGCTGAAAACACCAGAAAACGTGTTTTTCGCATCAAATAGCACGAAAACAGCGATTTCGGTAATTCTGCATCCTTGTCACAGAAGAAAATTCAAGATTATCGTAGAAAATGCATATCTCAGCTGGAAACGCCACGAAAACGAAGATATCGCAGTTTCCGCATGTCAAGCGCACCGTGGAGTGCTGAAAACACCAGGAAACGTGTTTTTCGCAATCAATAGCACAAAAACAGCGATTTCGGTGATTCTGCATACTTCTCACAGTAGAATATACAAGATTATCGTAGAAAATACATGTCTCTGCTGGAAACCCCACGAAAACGAAGATATTGCAGGTTCCGCATGTCAAACGCACTGTGGAGTGCTGAAAACACCAGGAAACGTGTTTTTCGCATTCAATAGCACGAAAACAGCGATGTCGGTGGTTCTGCACACTTTTCACGGAAGAATTATGAAGATTATCACTGAAAATGCATATCTCAACTGGAAACCCAACGAAACCGGAGATATCGCAGCTTCCGCATATCAAACGCACTGTGGAGTGCTGAAAACACCAGAAACCTTGTTTTTCGCATCAAATAGCACTAATACATGGATCCCGGTGATTCTGCATACATTTCACAGAAGAATCACGAAGATTATCGCTGAAAATGCATATCTCAGCTGGAAACCCCACGGATCGAGGATATCGCCGGTTCTGCATATCATGCGCACTGTGTAGTGCTGAAAACACCGGAAAACGAGTTTTTCGCATTAAGTAGCACCAAAACAGCGATCTCGGAGCTTCTGCACACTTGTCACAGAAGAATCATGAAGATTATCACTGAAAATGCATATCTCAGCGGAAAACCCAACGAAACCGGAGATATCGCAGTTTCCGCGTATCTAACGCACTGTGGAGTGCGGGAACACAAGAAGCCTGTTCTTTCGCATTAAATAGCAGTAAGCCAGCGATTTCGGTGATTATGCACACCTATCACAGCAGAATCATGAAGATTATCACTGAAAATGCATATCTCAGCTGGAAACCCAACGAAACCGGAGATATCGCAGTTTCCGCATACCAAACGCTGTGTGGAGTGCTGAAAACACCAGAAAACGTGTTTTTCGCATCAAATAGCACGACAACAGCGATTTCGGTAATTCTGCATCCTTGTCACAGAAGAATATGCAAGATTATCGTAGAAAATGCATATCTCAGCTGGAAACCCAACGAAACCGGAGATATCGCAGTTTCCGCGTTTCAAACGCACCGTGGAGTGCTGAAAACACCAGGAAACGTGTTTTTCGCATTCAATAGCACGAAAACAGCGATGTCGGTGGTTCTGCACACTTGTCACAGAATAATCATGAAGATTATCACTGAAAATGCATATCTCAGCTGGAAACCCAGCGAAACCGGAGATATCACAGTTTCCGCCTGTCAAGCGCACTGTGGAGTGCTGAAAACACCAGAAAACGCGTTTTTCGCATCAAATAGCACGACAACAGCGATTTCGGTAATTCTGCATACTTCTCACCGAAGAAAATTCAAGATTATCGTAGAAAATACATGCCTCACGTGGAAACCCCACGAAAACGAAGATATCGCAGTTTCCGCATTTCAATCACACTGTGGAGTGCAGAAAACACCAGAAAACGTGTTTGTCGCCTTCAATAGCACGAAAACAGCGATTTCGGTGATTCTGCATACTTCTCACAGCAGAATGTTCAAGATTATGGTAGAAAATGCATATCTCAGCTGGAAACGCCACGAAAACGAAGATATCGCAGTTTCCGCATGTCAAGCGCACTGTGGAGTGCTGAAAACACCAGAAAACGTGTTTTTCGCATTCAATAGCACGACAACAGCGATTTCGGTAATTCAGCATCCTTCTCACAGAAGAATATTCAAGATTATGGTAGAAAATACATGCCTCAGCTGGAAACCCCACGAAAACGAAGATATCGCAGTTTCCGCATTTCAAACGCACTGTGGAGTGCAGAAAACACTAGAAAACGTGTTTTTCGCATCAAATAGCACGAAAACAGAGATCTCGGTGATTCGGCACACTTGTCACAGCAGAATCATGAAGATTATCACTGAAATTGCATATCTCAGCTGGAAACCCAACGAAACCGGAGATGTCGCAGTTTCTGCATATCAATCGCACTGTGGAGTGCTGAAACCACCAAAAAACGTGTTTTTCGCATCAAATAGCACGAAAACAGCGATTTCGGAGAATCTGTATACTTCTCACAGCAGAATATTCCAGATTATCGTAGAAAATACATGCCTCAGCTGGAAACCCCACGAAAACGAAGATATCACAGTTTCCGCGTGTCAAGCGCACTGTGGAGTGCTGAAAACACCAGAAAACGTGTTTTTCGCATTCAATAGCACGAAAACAGCGATTTCCGTGATTCTGCATACTTCTCACAGAAGAATATTCAAGATTATGGTAGAAATTGCATATCTCAGCTGGAAACGCCACGAAGACGAAGATATCGCAGTTTCCGCATGTCAAGCGCACTGTGGAGTGCTGAAAACACCAGAATACGTGTTTTCCGCATTCAATAGCACGAAAACAGCAATTTCGGAGAATCTGCATACTTCTCACAGAAGAATATTCAAGATTATCGTAGAAAATACATGCCTCAGCTGGAAACCCAACCAAACCGGAGATGTCGCAGTTTCCGGTCATCAAACGCACTGTGGAGTGCAGAAAACACCAGAAAACGTGTTTTTCGCATCAAATAGCACGAAAACAGCGATTTCGGTGTTTCTGCACACTTGTCGCAGAAGAATCATGGAGATTATCACTGAATTTGCATATGTCAGCTGGAAACCCAACGAAACCGGAGATGTCACAGTTTGCGCATATCAGACGCACTGTGGAGTGCTGAAAACACCAGAAAACGTGTTTTTCGCATCAAATAGCACGAAAACAGCGATTTCGGTAATTCTGCATCCTTGTCACAGAAGAAAATTCAAGATTATCGTAGAAAATGCATATCTCAGCTGGAAACGCCACGAAAACGAAGATATCGCAGTTTCCGCATGTCAAGCGCACCGTGGAGTGCTGAAAACACCAGAAAACGTGTTTTTCGCATTCAATAGCACGAAAACAGCGATTTTGGTGATTCTGCATACTTCTCACAGAAGAATATTCAAGATTATGGTAGAAAATGCATAATATCTCAGCTGGAAACGCCACGAAAACGAAGATATCGCAGTTTCCGCATGTCAAGCGCACTGTGGAGTGCTGAAAACACCAGAATACGTGTTTTCCGCATTCAATAGCACGAAAACAGCGATTTCGGAGAATCTGCATACTTCTCACAGAAGAATATTCAAGATTAACGTAGAAAATACATGCCTCAGCTGGAAACCCAACGAAACCGGAGATGTCGCAGTTTCCGCATATCAAACGCTCTGTGGAGTGCAGAAAACACCAGAAAACGTGTTTTTCGCATCAAATAGCACGAAAACAGCGATTTCTGTGATTCTGCACACATGTCACAGAAGAATCATGAAGATTATCACTGAAAATGCATATCTCAGCTGGAAACCCCACGAAAACGAAGATATCGCAGTTTCCGCATGTCAAGCGCACTGTTGGGTGCTGAAAACAGCTGAAAACGTGTTTTTCGCTTTCAATAGAACGAAAACAGCGAATTCGGTGATTATGCACACTTGTCACAGCAGAATCATGAAGATTATCACTGAAAATGCATATCTCAGATGGAAACCCAACGAAACCGGAGATGTAGCAGTTTCCGCATATCAAACGCACTGTGGAGTGCTGAAAACACCAGGAAACGTGTTTTTCGCAACAAACAGCACGACAACAGCGATTTCAGTAATTCTGCATCCTTCTCACAGAAGAATATTCAAGATTATCGTAGATAATACATGCCTCAGCTGGAAACCCCACGAAAACGAAAATATCGCAGTTTCCGCATTTCAAACGCACTGTGGAGTACAGAAAACACCAGAAAACGTGTTTTTCGCATCAAATAGCACGAAAACAGCGATTTCGGTGATTCAGCTTACTTCTCACCGGAGAATATACAAGATTATCGTAGAAAATGCATATCTCAGCTGGAAACGCCACGAAAACGAAGATATCGCAGTTTCCGCATGTCAAGCGCACTGTGGAGTGCTGAACACACCAGAAAACGTGTTTTTCGCATTCAATAGCACGAAAGAAGCGATATGGGTGATTCTGGATACATCCCACAGAAGAATATACAAGATTATCGTAGAAAATACATGTCTCAGCTTGAAACCCCACGAAACGAAGATATCGCAGTTTCCGCATTTCAAACGCACTGTGGCGTGCAGAAAACACCAGAAAACGTGTTTTTCGCATTCAATATCACGAAAACAGCGAATTCAGTGATTATGCACACTTGTCACAGCAGAATCATGAAGATTATCACTGAAAATGAATATCTCAGCTGGAAACTTAGCGAAGCCGGAGATGTAGCAGTTTCCTCATATCAAACGCTCTGTGGAGTGCTGAAAACACCAGAAAACGTGTTTTTCGCATCAAACAGCACGACAACAGCGATTTCAGTAATTCTGCATCCTTCTCAAAGAAGAATATTCAAGATTATCGTAGAAAGTACATAACTCAGCTGGAAACCCCACGAAAACGAAGATATCGCAGTTTCCGCATATCAAACGCACTGTGGAGTGCTGAACACACCAGAAAACGTGTTTTTCGCATAAAATAGCACGACAACAGCGATTTCGGTGAATCTGCACACTTGTCACAGCAGAATCATGAAGATTATCACTGAAAATGAATATCTCAGCTGGAAACTTAGCGAAGCCGGAGATGTAGCAGTTTCCTCATATCAAACGCTCTGTGGAGTGCTGAAAACACCAGAAAACGTGTTTTTCGCATCAAACAGCACGACAACAGCGATTTCAGTAATTCTGCATCCTTCTCAAAGAAGAATATTCAAGATTATCGTAGAAAGTACATAACTCAGCTGGAAACCCCACGAAAACGAAGATATCGCAGTTTCCGCATATCAAACGCACTGTGGAGTGCTGAACACACCAGAAAACGTGTTTTTCGCATAAAATAGCACGACAACAGCGATTTCGGTGAATCTGCACACTTGTCACAGAAGAATCATGAAGAGTATCACTGAAAATGCATATCTCAGCTGGAAACCCCACGAATACGAAGATATCGCAGTTTCCGCATATCAAACGCACTGTGATGTGCTGAAAACACCAGAAAACGTGTTTTTCGCATCAAATAGCACGACAACAGCGATTTCGGTAGATCTGCATCCTTCTCACAGGAGAATATTCAAGATTATCGTAGAAAATGCATATCTCGGCTGGAAACCCCACGAAACCGAAGATATTGCAGTTTCCGCATGTCAAGCGCACTGTGGAGTGCTGAAAACACCAGAAAACGTGTTTTTCGCATTCAATAGCACGAAAACAGCGAATTCGGTGATCATGCACACTTGTCACAGCAGAATCATGAAGATTATCACCGAAAATGCATACCTGGGCTGGAAACCCCACGAAACCGAAGATATTGCAGTTTCCGCATGTCAAGCGCACTGTGGAGTGCTGAAAACTCCACGAAACGTGTTTTTCGCATTCAATAGCACGAAAACAACGAATTCGGTGATTATGCACACTTGTCACAGCAGAATCATGAAGATTATCACTGAAAATGCATATCTCAGCTGGAAACTCAACGAAACCGGAGATGTAGCAGTTTCCGCATGTCAAACGCACTGTGGAGTGCAGAAAACACCAGAAAACATGTTTTTCGCATGAAATAGCACGAAAACAGCGATTTTGGTGATTCTGCACACGTGTCACAGAATAATCATGAAGATTATCACCGAAAATGCATATCTCACCTGGAAACCCCACGAAAACGAAGATATCGCAGTTTCCGCATATCAAACGCACTGTGGAGTGCTGAAAACACCAGAAAACGTGTTTTTCGCATCAAATAGCACGACAACAGCGATTTCGGTAATTCTGCATCCTTCTCACAGAAGAATATTCAAGATTATTGTAGAAAATGCATATCTCAGCTGGAAATGCCACGAAAACGAAGATATCGCAGTTTCCGCATGTCAAGCGCACTGTTGGGTGCTGAAAACAGCTGAAAACGTGTTTTTCGCTTTCAATAGAACGAAAACAGCGAATTCGGTGATTATGCACACTTGTCACAGCAGAATCATGAAGATTATCACTGAAAATGCATATCTCAGATGGAAACCCAACGAAACCGGAGATGTCGCAGTTTCCGCATATCAAACGCTCTGTGGAGTGCAGAAAACACCAGAAAACGTGTTTTTCGCATCAAATAGCACGAAAACAGCGATTTCTGTGATTCTGCACACATGTCACAGAAGAATCATGAAGATTATCACTGAAAATGCATATCTCAGCTGGAAACCCCACGAAAACGAAGATATCGCAGTTTCCGCATGTCAAGCGCACTGTTGGGTGCTGAAAACAGCTGAAAACGTGTTTTTCGCTTTCAATAGAACGAAAACAGCGAATTCGGTGATTATGCACACTTGTCACAGCAGAATCATGAAGATTATCACTGAAAATGCATATCTCTGATGGAAACCCAACGAAACCGGAGATGTAGCAGTTTCCGCATATCAAACGCACTGTGGAGTGCTGAAAACACCAGGAAACGTGTTTTTCGCAACAAGCAGCACGACAACAGCGATTTCAGTAATTCTGCATCCTTCTCACAGAAGAATATTCAAGATTATCGTAGATAATACATGCCTCAGCTGGAAACCCCACGAAAACGAAAATATCGCAGTATCCGCATTTCAAACGCACTGTGGAGTACAGAAAACACCAGAAAACGTGTTTTTCGCATCAAATAGCACGAAAACAGCGATTTCGGTGATTCAGCTTACTTCTCACCGGAGAATATACAAGATTATCGTAGAAAATGCATATCTCAGCTGGAAACGCCACGAAAACGAAGATATCGCAGTTTCCGAATGTCAAGCGCACTGTGGAGTGCTGAACACACCAGAAAACGTGTTTTTCGCATTCAATAGCACGAAAGAAGCGATATGGGTGATTCTGGATACTTCCCACAGAAGAATATACAAGATTATCGTAGAAAATACATGTCTCAGCTTGAAACCCCACGAAACGAAGATATCGCAGTTTCCGCATTTCAAACGCACTGTGGCGTGCAGAAAACACCAGAAAACGTGTTTTTCGCATTCAATATCACGAAAACAGCGAATTCAGTGATTATGCACACTTGTCACAGCAGAATCATGAAGATTATCACTGAAAATGAATATCTCAGCTGGAAACCTAGCGAAGCCGGAGATGTAGCAGTTTCAGCATGTCAAGCGCACTGTGGAGAGCTGAAAACACCAGAAAACGTGTTTTTCGCATTCAATATCACGAAAACAGCGAATTCAGTGATTATGCACACTTGTCACAGCAGAATCATCAAGATTATCACTGAAAATGAATATCTCAGCTGGAAACCTAGCGAAGCCGGAGATGTAGCAGTTTCCTCATATCAAACGCTCTGTGGAGTGCTGAAAACACCAGAAAACGTGTTTTTCGCATCAAACAGCACGACAACAGCGATTTCAGTAATTCTGCATCCTTCTCAAAGAAGAATATTCAAGATTATCGTAGAAAGTACATAACTCAGCTGGAAACCCCACGAAAACGAAGATATCGCAGTTTCCGCATATCAAACGCACTGTGGAGTGCTGAACATACCAGAAAACGTGTTTTTCGCATAAAATAGCACGACAACAGCGATTTCGGTGATTCTGCACACTTGTCACAGAAGAATCATGAAGAGTATCACTGAAAATGCATATCTCAGCTGGAAACCCCACGAATACGAAGATATCGCAGTTTCCGCATATCAAACGCACTGTGATGTGCTGAAAACACCAGAAAACGTGTTTTTCGCATCAAATAGCACGACAACAGCGATTTCGGTAGATCTGCATCCTTCTCACAGGAGAATATTCAAGATTATCGTAGAAAATGCATATCTCGGCTGGAAACCCCACGAAACCGAAGATATTGCAGTTTCCGCATGTCAAGCGCACTGTGGAGTGCTGAAAACACCAGAAAACGTGTTTTTCGCATTCAATAGCACGAAAACAGCGAATTCGGTGATCATGCACACTTGTCACAGCAGAATCATGAAGATTATCACCGAAAATGCATACCTGGGCTGGAAACCCCACGAAACCGAAGATATTGCAGTTTCCGCATGTCAAGCGCACTGTGGAGTGCTGAAAACTCCACGAAACGTGTTTTTCGCATTCAATAGCACGAAAACAACGAATTCGGTGATTATGCACACTTGTCACAGCAGAATCATGAAGATTATCACTGAAAATGCATATCTCAGCTGGAAACCCAACGAAACCGGAGATGTAGCAGTTTCCGCATGTCAAACGCACTGTGGAGTGCAGAAAACACCAGAAAACATGTTTTTCGCATGAAATAGCACGAAAACAGCGATTTTGGTGATTCTGCACACGTGTCACAGAATAATCATGAAGATTATCACCGAAAATGCATATCTCACCTGGAAACCCCACGAAAACGAAGATATCGCAGTTTCCGCATATCAAACGCACTGTGGAGTGCTGAAAACACCAGAAAACGTGTTTTTCGCATCAAATAGCACGACAACAGCGATTTCGGTAATTCTGCATCCTTCTCACAGAAGAATATTCAAGATTATTGTAGAAAATGCATATCTCAGCTGGAAATGCCACGAAAACGAAGATATCGCAGTTTCCGCATTTCAAACGCACTGTGGAGTATAGAAAACGCCAGAAAACGTGTTTTTCGCATCAAATAGCACAAAACAGCGATTTTTGTGATTCTGCACACTTGTCACAGAATAATCATGAAGATTATCACCGAAAATGCATACCTGGGCTGGAAACCCCACGAAACCGAAGATATTGCAGTTTCCGCATGTCAAGCGCACTGTGGAGTGCTGAAAACTCCACGAAACGTGTTTTTCGCATTCAATAGCACGAAAACAGCGAATTCGGTGATTATGCACACTTGTCACAGAATAATCATGAAGATTATCACCGAAAATGCATATCTCACCTGGAAACCCCACGAAAACGAAGATATCAAAGTTTCCGCATATCAAACGCACTGTGGAGTGCTGCAAACACCAGAAAACGTGTTTTTCGCATCAAATAGCACGACAACATCGATTTCGGTAATTCTGCATCCTACTCACAGAAGAATACTCAAGATTATCGTAGAAAATGCATATCTCAGCTGGAAACCCCACGAAAACGAAGATATCGCAGTTTCCGCATGTCAAGCGCACTGTGGAGTGCTGAACACACCAGAATACGTGTTTTTCGCATCAAATAGCACGAAAACAGCGATTTTTGTGTTTCTGCACACTTGTCACAGAATAAGCATGAAGATTATCACCGAAAATGCATATCTGGGCTGGAAACCCCACGAAACCGAAGATATTGCAGTTTCCGCATGTCAAGCGCACTGTGGAGTGCTGAAAACTCCACGAAACGTGTTTTTCGCATTCAATAGCACGAAAACAGCGAATTCGGTGATTATGCACACTTGTCACAGCAGAATCATGAAGATTATCACTGAAAATGCATATCTCAGCTGGAAACCTAGCGAAACCGGAGATGTAGCAGTTTCCGCATATCAAACGCACTGTGGAGTGCTGAAAACACCTGAAAACGTGTTTTTCGCTTTCAATAGAACGAAAACAGCGAATTCGGTGATTATGCACACTTGTCACAGCAGAATCATGAAGATTATCACTGAAAATGCATATCTCAGATGGAAACCCAACGAAACCGGAGATGTAGCAGTTTCCGCATATCAAACGCACTCTGGAGTGCTGAAAACACCAGAAAACGTGTTTGTCGCATCAAATAGCACGACAAAAGCGATTTCGGTAATTCTGCATCCTTCTCACAGAAGAATACTCAAGATTATCGTAGAAAGTACATAACTCAGCTGGAAACCCCACGAAAACGAAGATATCGCAGTTTCCGCATATCAAACGCACTGTGGAGTGCTGAACATACCAGAAAACGTGTTTTTCGCATAAAATAGCACGACAACAGCGATTTCGGTGATTCTGCACACTTGTCACAGAAGAATCATGAAGAGTATCACTGAAAATGCATATCTCAGCTGGAAACCCCACGAATACGAAGATATCGCAGTTTCCGCATATCAAACGCACTGTGATGCGCTGAAAACACCAGAAAACGTGTTTTTCGCATCAAATAGCACGACAACAGCGATTTCGGTAGATCTGCATCCTTCTCACAGGAGAATATTCAAGATTATCGTAGAAAATGCATATCTCGGCTGGAAACCCCACGAAACCGAAGATATTGCAGTTTCCGCATGTCAAGCGCACTGTGGAGTGCTGAAAACACCAGAAAACGTGTTTTTCGCATTCAATAGCACGAAAACAGCGAATTCGGTGATCATGCACACTTGTCACAGCAGAATCATGAAGATTATCACCGAAAATGCATACCTGGGCTGGAAACCCCACGAAACCGAAGATATTGCAGTTTCCGCATGTCAAGCGCACTGTGGAGTGCTGAAAACTCCACGAAACGTGTTTTTCGCATTCAATAGCACGAAAACAACGAATTCGGTGATTATGCACACTTGTCACAGCAGAATCATGAAGATTATCACTGAAAATGCATATCTCAGCTGGAAACCCAACGAAACCGGAGATGTAGCAGTTTCCGCATGTCAAACGCACTGTGGAGTGCAGAAAACACCAGAAAACATGTTTTTCGCATGAAATAGCACGAAAACAGCGATTTTGGTGATTCTGCACACGTGTCACAGAATAATCATGAAGATTATCACCGAAAATGCATATCTCACCTGGAAACCCCACGAAAACGAAGATATCGCAGTTTCCGCATATCAAACGCACTGTGGAGTGCTGAAAACACCAGAAAACGTGTTTTTCGCATCAAATAGCACGACAACAGCGATTTCGGTAATTCTGCATCCTTCTCACAGAAGAATATTCAAGATTATTGTAGAAAATGCATATCTCAGCTGGAAATGCCACGAAAACGAAGATATCGCAGTTTCCGCATTTCAAACGCACTGTGGAGTATAGAAAACGCCAGAAAACGTGTTTTTCGCATCAAATAGCACAAAACAGCGATTTTTGTGATTCTGCACACTTGTCACAGAATAATCATGAAGATTATCACCGAAAATGCATACCTGGGCTGGAAACCCCACGAAACCGAAGATATTGCAGTTTCCGCATGTCAAGCGCACTGTGGAGTGCTGAAAACTCCACGAAACGTGTTTTTCGCATTCAATAGCACGAAAACAGCGAATTCGGTGATTATGCACACTTGTCACAGAATAATCATGAAGATTATCACCGAAAATGCATATCTCACCTGGAAACCCCACGAAAACGAAGATATCAAAGTTTCCGCATATCAAACGCACTGTGGAGTGCTGCAAACACCAGAAAACGTGTTTTTCGCATCAAATAGCACGACAACATCGATTTCGGTAATTCTGCATCCTACTCACAGAAGAATACTCAAGATTATCGTAGAAAATGCATATCTCAGCTGGAAACCCCACGAAAACGAAGATATCGCAGTTTCCGCATGTCAAGCGCACTGTGGAGTGCTGAACACACCAGAATACGTGTTTTTCGCATCAAATAGCACGAAAACAGCGATTTTTGTGTTTCTGCACACTTGTCACAGAATAAGCATGAAGATTATCACTGAAAATGCATATCTCAGATGGAAACCCAACGAAACCGGAGATGTCGCAGTTTCCGCATATCAAACGCTCTGTGGAGTGCAGAAAACACCAGAAAACGTGTTTTTCGCATCAAATAGCACGAAAACAGCGATTTCTGTGATTCTGCACACATGTCACAGAAGAATCATGAAGATTATCACTGAAAATGCATATCTCAGCTGGAAACCCCACGAAAACGAAGATATCGCAGTTTCCGCATGTCAAGCGCACTGTTGGGTGCTGAAAACAGCTGAAAACGTGTTTTTCGCTTTCAATAGAACGAAAACAGCGAATTCGGTGATTATGCACACTTGTCACAGCAGAATCATGAAGATTATCACTGAAAATGCATATCTCTGATGGAAACCCAACGAAACCGGAGATGTAGCAGTTTCCGCATATCAAACACACTGTGGAGTGCTGAAAACACCAGGAAACGTGTTTTTCGCAACAAGCAGCACGACAACAGCGATTTCAGTAATTCTGCATCCTTCTCACAGAAGAATATTCAAGATTATCGTAGATAATACATGCCTCAGCTGGAAACCCCACGAAAACGAAAATATCGCAGTATCCGCATTTCAAACGCACTGTGGAGTACAGAAAACACCAGAAAACGTGTTTTTCGCATCAAATAGCACGAAAACAGCGATTTCGGTGATTCAGCTTACTTCTCACCGGAGAATATACAAGATTATCGTAGAAAATGCATATCTCAGCTGGAAACGCCACGAAAACGAAGATATCGCAGTTTCCGAATGTCAAGCGCACTGTGGAGTGCTGAACACACCAGAAAACGTGTTTTTCGCATTCAATAGCACGAAAGAAGCGATATGGGTGATTCTGGATACTTCCCACAGAAGAATATACAAGATTATCGTAGAAAATACATGTCTCAGCTTGAAACCCCACGAAACGAAGATATCGCAGTTTCCGCATTTCAAACGCACTGTGGCGTGCAGAAAACACCAGAAAACGTGTTTTTCGCATTCAATATCACGAAAACAGCGAATTCAGTGATTATGCACACTTGTCACAGCAGAATCATGAAGATTATCACTGAAAATGAATATCTCAGCTGGAAACCTAGCGAAGCCGGAGATGTAGCAGTTTCAGCATGTCAAGCGCACTGTGGAGAGCTGAAAACACCAGAAAACGTGTTTTTCGCATTCAATATCACGAAAACAGCGAATTCAGTGATTATGCACACTTGTCACAGCAGAATCATCAAGATTATCACTGAAAATGAATATCTCAGCTGGAAACCTAGCGAAGCCGGAGATGTAGCAGTTTCCTCATATCAAACGCTCTGTGGAGTGCTGAAAACACCAGAAAACGTGTTTTTCGCATCAAACAGCACGACAACAGCGATTTCAGTAATTCTGCATCCTTCTCAAAGAAGAATATTCAAGATTATCGTAGAAAGTACATAACTCAGCTGGAAACCCCACGAAAACGAAGATATCGCAGTTTCCGCATATCAAACGCACTGTGGAGTGCTGAACATACCAGAAAACGTGTTTTTCGCATAAAATAGCACGACAACAGCGATTTCGGTGATTCTGCACACTTGTCACAGAAGAATCATGAAGAGTATCACTGAAAATGCATATCTCAGCTGGAAACCCCACGAATACGAAGATATCGCAGTTTCCGCATATCAAACGCACTGTGATGTGCTGAAAATACCAGAAAACGTGTTTTTCGCATCAAATAGCACGACAACAGCGATTTCGGTAGATCTGCATCCTTCTCACAGGAGAATATTCAAGATTATCGTAGAAAATGCATATCTCGGCTGGAAACCCCACGAAACCGAAGATATTGCAGTTTCCGCATGTCAAGCGCACTGTGGAGTGCTGAAAACACCAGAAAACGTGTTTTTCGCATTCAATAGCACGAAAACAGCGAATTCGGTGATCATGCACACTTGTCACAGCAGAATCATGAAGATTATCACCGAAAATGCATACCTGGGCTGGAAACCCCACGAAACCGAAGATATTGCAGTTTCCGCATGTCAAGCGCACTGTGGAGTGCTGAAAACTCCACGAAACGTGTTTTTCGCATTCAATAGCACGAAAACAACGAATTCGGTGATTATGCACACTTGTCACAGCAGAATCATGAAGATTATCACTGAAAATGCATATCTCAGCTGGAAACCCAACGAAACCGGAGATGTAGCAGTTTCCGCATGTCAAACGCACTGTGGAGTGCAGAAAACACCAGAAAACATGTTTTTCGCATGAAATAGCACGAAAACAGCGATTTTGGTGATTCTGCACACGTGTCACAGAATAATCATGAAGATTATCACCGAAAATGCATATCTCACCTGGAAACCCCACGAAAACGAAGATATCGCAGTTTCCGCATATCAAACGCACTGTGGAGTGCTGAAAACACCAGAAAACGTGTTTTTCGCATCAAATAGCACGACAACAGCGATTTCGGTAATTCTGCATCCTTCTCACAGAAGAATATTCAAGATTATTGTAGAAAATGCATATCTCAGCTGGAAATGCCACGAAAACGAAGATATCGCAGTTTCCGCATTTCAAACGCACTGTGGAGTATAGAAAACGCCAGAAAACGTGTTTTTCGCATCAAATAGCACAAAACAGCGATTTTTGTGATTCTGCACACTTGTCACAGAATAATCATGAAGATTATCACCGAAAATGCATACCTGGGCTGGAAACCCCACGAAACCGAAGATATTGCAGTTTCCGCATGTCAAGCGCACTGTGGAGTGCTGAAAACTCCACGAAACGTGTTTTTCGCATTCAATAGCACGAAAACAGCGAATTCGGTGATTATGCACACTTGTCACAGAATAATCATGAAGATTATCACCGAAAATGCATATCTCACCTGGAAACCCCACGAAAACGAAGATATCAAAGTTTCCGCATATCAAACGCACTGTGGAGTGCTGCAAACACCAGAAAACGTGTTTTTCGCATCAAATAGCACGACAACATCGATTTCGGTAATTCTGCATCCTACTCACAGAAGAATACTCAAGATTATCGTAGAAAATGCATATCTCAGCTGGAAACCCCACGAAAACGAAGATATCGCAGTTTCCGCATGTCAAGCGCACTGTGGAGTGCTGAACACACCAGAATACGTGTTTTTCGCATCAAATAGCACGAAAACAGCGATTTTTGTGTTTCTGCACACTTGTCACAGAATAAGCATGAAGATTATCACCGAAAATGCATATCTGGGCTGGAAACCCCACGAAACCGAAGATATTGCAGTTTCCGCATGTCAAGCGCACTGTGGAGTGCTGAAAACTCCACGAAACGTGTTTTTCGCATTCAATAGCACGAAAACAGCGAATTCGGTGATTATGCACACTTGTCACAGCAGAATCATGAAGATTATCACTGAAAATGCATATCTCAGCTGGAAACCTAGCGAAACCGGAGATGTAGCAGTTTCCGCATATCAAACGCACTGTGGAGTGCTGAAAACACCTGAAAACGTGTTTTTCGCTTTCAATAGAACGAAAACAGCGAATTCGGTGATTATGCACACTTGTCACAGCAGAATCATGAAGATTATCACTGAAAATGCATATCTCAGATGGAAACCCAACGAAACCGGAGATGTAGCAGTTTCCGCATATCAAACGCACTCTGGAGTGCTGAAAACACCAGAAAACGTGTTTGTCGCATCAAATAGCACGACAAAAGCGATTTCGGTAATTCTGCATCCTTCTCACAGAAGAATACTCAAGATTATCGTAGAAAGTACATAACTCAGCTGGAAACCCCACGAAAACGAAGATATCGCAGTTTCCGCATATCAAACGCACTGTGGAGTGCTGAACATACCAGAAAACGTGTTTTTCGCATAAAATAGCACGACAACAGCGATTTCGGTGATTCTGCACACTTGTCACAGAAGAATCATGAAGAGTATCACTGAAAATGCATATCTCAGCTGGAAACCCCACGAATACGAAGATATCGCAGTTTCCGCATATCAAACGCACTGTGATGTGCTGAAAACACCAGAAAACGTGTTTTTCGCATCAAATAGCACGACAACAGCGATTTCGGTAGATCTGCATCCTTCTCACAGGAGAATATTCAAGATTATCGTAGAAAATGCATATCTCGGCTGGAAACCCCACGAAACCGAAGATATTGCAGTTTCCGCATGTCAAGCGCACTGTGGAGTGCTGAAAACACCAGAAAACGTGTTTTTCGCATTCAATAGCACGAAAACAGCGAATTCGGTGATCATGCACACTTGTCACAGCAGAATCATGAAGATTATCACCGAAAATGCATACCTGGGCTGGAAACCCCACGAAACCGAAGATATTGCAGTTTCCGCATGTCAAGCGCACTGTGGAGTGCTGAAAACTCCACGAAACGTGTTTTTCGCATTCAATAGCACGAAAACAACGAATTCGGTGATTATGCACACTTGTCACAGCAGAATCATGAAGATTATCACTGAAAATGCATATCTCAGCTGGAAACCCAACGAAACCGGAGATGTAGCAGTTTCCGCATGTCAAACGCACTGTGGAGTGCAGAAAACACCAGAAAACATGTTTTTCGCATGAAATAGCACGAAAACAGCGATTTTGGTGATTCTGCACACGTGTCACAGAATAATCATGAAGATTATCACCGAAAATGCATATCTCACCTGGAAACCCCACGAAAACGAAGATATCGCAGTTTCCGCATATCAAACGCACTGTGGAGTGCTGAAAACACCAGAAAACGTGTTTTTCGCATCAAATAGCACGACAACAGCGATTTCGGTAATTCTGCATCCTTCTCACAGAAGAATATTCAAGATTATTGTAGAAAATGCATATCTCAGCTGGAAATGCCACGAAAACGAAGATATCGCAGTTTCCGCATTTCAAACGCACTGTGGAGTATAGAAAACGCCAGAAAACGTGTTTTTCGCATCAAATAGCACAAAACAGCGATTTTTGTGATTCTGCACACTTGTCACAGAATAATCATGAAGATTATCACCGAAAATGCATACCTGGGCTGGAAACCCCACGAAACCGAAGATATTGCAGTTTCCGCATGTCAAGCGCACTGTGGAGTGCTGAAAACTCCACGAAACGTGTTTTTCGCATTCAATAGCACGAAAACAGCGAATTCGGTGATTATGCACACTTGTCACAGAATAATCATGAAGATTATCACCGAAAATGCATATCTCACCTGGAAACCCCACGAAAACGAAGATATCAAAGTTTCCGCATATCAAACGCACTGTGGAGTGCTGCAAACACCAGAAAACGTGTTTTTCGCATCAAATAGCACGACAACATCGATTTCGGTAATTCTGCATCCTACTCACAGAAGAATACTCAAGATTATCGTAGAAAATGCATATCTCAGCTGGAAACCCCACGAAAACGAAGATATCGCAGTTTCCGCATGTCAAGCGCACTGTGGAGTGCTGAACACACCAGAATACGTGTTTTTCGCATCAAATAGCACGAAAACAGCGATTTTTGTGTTTCTGCACACTTGTCACAGAATAAGCATGAAGATTATCACCGAAAATGCATATCTGGGCTGGAAACCCCACGAAACCGAAGATATTGCAGTTTCCGCATGTCAAGCGCACTGTGGAGTGCTGAAAACTCCACGAAACGTGTTTTTCGCATTCAATAGCACGAAAACAGCGAATTCGGTGATTATGCACACTTGTCACAGCAGAATCATGAAGATTATCACTGAAAATGCATATCTCAGCTGGAAACCTAGCGAAACCGGAGATGTAGCAGTTTCCGCATATCAAACGCACTGTGGAGTGCTGAAAACACCTGAAAACGTGTTTTTCGCTTTCAATAGAACGAAAACAGCGAATTCGGTGATTATGCACACTTGTCACAGCAGAATCATGAAGATTATCACTGAAAATGCATATCTCAGATGGAAACCCAACGAAACCGGAGATGTAGCAGTTTCCGCATATCAAACGCACTCTGGAGTGCTGAAAACACCAGAAAACGTGTTTGTCGCATCAAATAGCACGACAAAAGCGATTTCGGTAATTCTGCATCCTTCTCACAGAAGAATACTCAAGATTATCGTAGAAAATGCATATCTCAGCTGGAAATGCCACGAAATCGAAAATATCGCAGTTTCCGCAAGTCAAGCGCACTGTTGAGTAATGAAAACACCAGAAAACGTGTTTTTCGCATTCAACAGCACGACAACAGCGATTTCGGTAATTCTGCATCCTTCTCACAGAAGAATATTCAAGATTATCGTAGAAAATACATGCATCACCTGGAAACCCCACGAAAACGAAGATATTGCATTTTCCGCATGTCAAGCTCACTGTGGAGTGCTGAAAACACCACGAAACGTGTTTTTCGCATTCAATAGCAAGAAAACAGCGAATTCGCTGATTATGCACACTTGTCACAGCAGAATCATGAAGATTATCACTGAAAATGCATATCTCAGCTGGAAACCCCACGAAAACGAAGATATCGCAGTTTCCGCATGTCAAGCGCACTGTGGAGTGCTGAAAACACCAGAAAACGTGCTTTCCGCATTCAATAGCACGAAAGAAGCGATATGGGTGATTCTGGATACTTCCCACAGAAGAATATACAAGATTATCGTAGAAAATACATGTCAACACTGAAACCCCACGAAAACGAAGATATCGCAGTTTCCGCATGTCAAGCGCACTGTGGAGTGCTGAAAACACCAGAAAACGTGTTTTTCGCATCAAACAGCACGACAACAGCGATTTCAGTAATTCTGCAACCTTCTCACAGAAGAAAATTCAAGATTATCGTAGAAAATACATGCCTGAGCTGGAAACCCCACGAAAACGAAAATATCGCAGTTTCCGCATTTCAAACGCACTGTGGAGTACAGAAAACACCAGAAAACGTGTTTTTCGCATTAAACAGCACGACAACAGCGATTTCGGTAATTCTGCATCCTTCTCACAGAAGAATATTCAAGATTATCGTAGAAAATGCATATCTCGGCTGGAAACCCCACGAAAACGAAGATATTGCAGTTTCCGCATGTCAAGCGCACTGTGGAGTGCTGAAAACACCTGAAAACGTGTTTTTAGCTTTCAATAGAACGAAAACAGCGAATTCGGTGATTCTGCACACATGTCACAGAAGAATCATGAAGATTATCACTGAAAATGCATATCTCAGCTGGAAACCCCACGAAAACGAAGATATCGCAGTTTCCGCATGTCAAGCGCACTGTGGAGTGCTGAAAACAGCTGAAAACGGGTTTTTCGCTTTCAATAGAACGAAAACAGCGAATTCGGTGATTATGCACACTTGTCACAGCAGAATCATGAAGATTATCACTGAAAATGCATATCTCAGATGGAAACCCAACGAAACCGGAGATATCGCAGTTTCCGCATATCAAACGCACTGTGGAGTGCTGAAAACACCAGGAAACGTGTTTTTCGCATTCAATAGCACGTAAACAGCGATTTCTGTGATTCTGCACACATGTCACAGAAGAATCATGAAGATTATCACTGAAAATGCATATCTCAGCTGGAAACCCCACGAAAACGAAGATATCGCAGTTTCCGCATGTCAAGCGCACTGTGGAGTGCTGAAAACAGCTGAAAACGGGTTTTTCGCTTTCAATAGAACGAAAACAGCGAATTCGGTGATTATGCACACTTGTCACAGCAGAATCATGAAGATTATCACTGAAAATGCATATCTCAGATGGAAACCCAACGAAACCGGAGATGTAGCAGTTTCCGCATATCAAACGCACTGTGGAGTGCTGAAAACACCAGAAAACGTGTTTTTCGCATCAAACAGCACGTCAACAGCGATTTCAGTAATTCTGCATCCTTCTCACAGAAGAATATTCAAGATTATCGTAGATAATACATGCCTCAGCTGGAAACCCCACGAAAACGAAAATATCGCAGTTTCCGCATTTCAAACGCACTGTGGAGTACAGAAAACACCAGAAAACGTGTTTTTCGCATCAAATAGCACAAAAGCTGCGATTTCGGTGATTCAGCTTACTTCTCACCGGAGAATATTCAAGATTATCGTAGAAAATGCATATCTCAGCTGGAAACGCCACGAAAACGAAGATATCGCAGTTTCCGCATGTCAAGCGCACTGTGGAGTGCTGAAAACACCAGAAAACGTGTTTTTCGCATCAAATAGCACGGAAATAGCGATTTTTGTGATTCTGCACACTTGTGACAGAATAATCATGAAGATTATCACCGAAAATGCATATCTCGGCTGGAAACCCCACGAAAACGAAGATATCGCAGTTTCTGCATTTCAAACGCACTGTGGCGTGCAGAAAACACCAGAAAACGTGTTTTTCGCATCAAATAGCACGGAAATAGCGATTTTTGTGATTCTGCACACTTGTGACAGAATAATCATGAAGATTATCACCGAAAATGCATATCTCGGCTGGAAACCCCACGAAAACGAAGATATCGCAGTTTCCGCATATCAAACGCACTGTGGAGTGCTGCAAACACCAGAAAACGTGTTTTTCGCATCAAATAGCACGAAAACAGCGATTTTTGTGATTCTGCACACTTGTCACAGAATAATCATGAAGATTATCACTGAAAATGAATATCTCAGCTGGAAACCTAGCGAAGCCGGAGATGTAGCAGTTTCCTCATATCAAACGCACTGTGGAGTGCTGCAAACACCAGAAAACGTGTTTTTCGCATCAAATAGCACGAGAACAGCGGTTTTTGTGATTCTGCACACTTGTCACAGAATCATCATGAAGATTATCACCGAAAATGCATATCTCGGCTGGAAACCCCACGAAACCGAAGATATTGCAGTTTCCGCATGTCAAGCGCACTGTGGAGTGCTGAAAACACCAGAAAACGTGTTTTTCGCATTCAATAGCACGAAAACAGCGAATTCGGTGATTATGCACACTTGTCACAGCAGAATCATGAAGATTATCACTGAAAATGCATATCTCAGCTGGAAACCTAGCGAAACCGGAGATGTAGCAGTTTCGGCATATCAAACGCACTGTGGAGTGCTGAAAACACCAGAAAACGTGTTTTTCGCATCAAACAGCACGACAACAGCGTTTTCAGTAATTCTGCATCCTTCTCACAGAAGAAGATTCAAGATTATCGTAGAAAGTACATGCCTCAGCTGGAAAGCCCACGAAAACGAAGATATCGCAGTTTCCGCATATCAAACGCACTGTGGAGTGCTGAAAACACCAGGAAACGTGTTTTTCGCATTCAATTGCACGAAAACAGCGATTTCTGTGATTCTGCACACATGTCACAGAAGAATCATGAAGATTATACCTGAAAATGCATATCTCAGCGGAAAACCCAACGAAACCGAAGATATCGCAGTTTCCGCATATCAAGCGCACTGTGGAGTGCTGAAAACACCAGAAAACGTGTTTTTCGCATCAAATAGCACGAAAACAGCGATTTCGGTGATTCTGCATTCTTCTCACAGAAGAATATTCAAGATTATCGTAGAAAATACATGCCTCAGCTGGAAACCCCACAAGAACGAAGATATCGCAGTTACCGAATTTCAAACGCACTGTGGAGTGCAGAAAACACCAGAAAACATGTTTTTCGCATGAAATAGCACGAAAACAGCGATTTTGGTGATTCTGCACACTTGTCGCAGAATAATGATGAAGATTATCACCGAAAATGCATATCTCACCTGGAAACCCCACGAAACCGAAGATATTGCAGTTTCCGCATGTCAAGCGCACTGTGGAGTGCTGAAAACACCAGGAAAAGTGTTTTTCGCATTCAATTGCACGAAAACAGCGATTTCTGTGATTCTGCACACATGTCACAGAGGAATCATGAAGATTATCACTGAAAATGCATATCTCAGCTGAAAACCCAACGAAACCGAAGATATCGCAGTTTCCGCATATCAAACGCACTGTGGAGTGCTGAAAACACCAGAAAACGTGTTTTTCGCATCAAATAGCACGAAAACAGCGATTTCGGTGATTCTGCATACTTCTCACAGAAGAATATTCAAGATTATCGTAGAAAATGCATATCTCAGCTGGAAATGCCACGAAAACGAAGATATCGCAGTTTCCGCATGTCAAGCGCACTGTGGAGTGCTGACAACACCAGAAAACGTGTTTTTCGCATTCAATAGCACGACAACAGCGATTTCGGTAATTCTGCATCCTTCTCACAGAAGAATATTCAAGATTATCGTAGAAAATACATGCATCACCAGGAAACCCCACGAAATCGAAGATATCGCAGTTTCCGCATTTCAAACGCACTGTGGAGTGCAGAAAACGCCAGAAAACGTGTTTTTCGCATCAAATAGCACAAAACAGCGATTTTTGTGATTCTGCACACTTGTCACAGAATAATCATGAAGATTATCACCGAAAATGCATATCTCACCTGGAAACCCCACGAAAACGAAGATATCAAAGTTTCCGCATATCAAACGCACTGTGGAGTGCTGCAAACACCAGAAAACGTGTTTTTCGCATCAAATAGCACGACAACATCGATTTCGGTAATTCTGCATCCTACTCACAGAAGAATACTCAAGATTATCGTAGAAAATGCATATCTCAGCTGGAAACCCCACGAAAACGAAGATATCGCAGTTTCCGCATGTCAAGCGCACTGTGGAGTGCTGAACACACCAGAATACGTGTTTTTCGCATCAAATAGCACGAAAACAGCGATTTTTGTGTTTCTGCACACTTGTCACAGAATAAGCATGAAGATTATCACCGAAAATGCATATCTGGGCTGGAAACCCCACGAAACCGAAGATATTGCAGTTTCCGCATGTCAAGCGCACTGTGGAGTGCTGAAAACACCAGAAAACGTGTTTTTCGCATTCAATAGCACGAAAACAGCGAATTCGGTGATTATGCACACTTGTCACAGCAGAATCATGAAGATTATCACTGAAAATGCATATCTCAGCTGGAAACCTAGCGAAACCGGAGATGTAGCAGTTTCGGCATATCAAACGCACTGTGGAGTGCTGAAAACACCAGAAAACGTGTTTTTCGCATCAAACAGCACGACAACAGCGTTTTCAGTAATTCTGCATCCTTCTCACAGAAGAAGATTCAAGATTATCGTAGAAAGTACATGCCTCAGCTGGAAAGCCCACGAAATCGAAGATATCGCAGTTTCCGCATATCAAACGCACTGTGGAGTGCTGAAAACACCAGGAAACGTGTTTTTCTCATTCAATTGCACGAAAACAGCGATTTCTGTGATTCTGCACACATGTCACAGAAGAATCATGAAGATTATACCTGAAAATGCATATCTCAGCGGAAAACCCAACGAAACCGAAGATATCGCAGTTTCCGCATATCAAGCGCACTGTGGAGTGCTGAAAACACCAGAAAACGTGTTTTTCGCATCAAATAGCACGAAAACAGCGATTTCGGTGATTCTGCATACTTCTCACAGAAGAATATTCAAGATTATCGTAGAAAATACATGCCTCAGCTGGAAACCCCACAAGAACGAAGATATCGCAGTTACCGAATTTCAAACGCACTGTGGAGTGCAGAAAACACCAGAAAACATGTTTTTCGCATGAAATAGCACGAAAACAGCGATTTTGGTGATTCTGCACACTTGTCGCAGAATAATCATGAAGATTATCACCGAAAATGCATATCTCACCTGGAAACCCCACGAAACCGAAGATATTGCAGTTTCCGCATGTCAAGCGCACTGTGGAGTGCTGAAAACACCAGGAAAAGTGTTTTTCGCATTCAATTGCACGAAAACAGCGATTTCTGTGATTCTGCACACATGTCACAGAGGAATCATGAAGATTATCACTGAAAATGCATATCTCAGCTGAAAACCCAACGAAACCGAAGATATCGCAGTTTCCGCATATCAAACGCACTGTGGAGTGCTGAAAACACCAGAAAGCGTGTTTTTCGCATCAAATAGCACGAAAACAGCGATTTCGGTGATTCTGCATACTTCTCACAGAAGAATATTCAAGATTATCGTAGAAAATGCATATCTCAGCTGGAAATGCCACGAAAACGAAGATATCGCAGTTTCCGCATGTCAAGCGCACTGTGGAGTGCTGACAACACCAGAAAACGTGTTTTTCGCATTCAATAGCACGACAACAGCGATTTCGGTAATTCTGCATCCTTCTCACAGAAGAATATTCAAGATTATCGTAGAAAATACATGCATCACCTGGGAACCCCACGAAATCGAAGATATCGCAGTTTCCGCATTTCAAACGCACTGTGGAGTGCAGAAAACGCCAGAAAACGTGTTTTTCGCATCAAATAGCACAAAACAGCGATTTTTGTGATTCTGCACACTTGTCACAGAATAATCATGAAGATTATCACTGAAAATGAATATCTCAGCTGGAAACCTAGCGAAGCCGGAGATGTAGCAGTTTCCTCATATCAAACGCACTGTGGAGTGCTGAACACACCACAAAACGTGTTTTTCGCATTAAATAGCACGAAAACAGCGATTTCTGTGATTCTGCACACTTGTCGCAGAATAATCATGAAGATTATCACCGAAAATGCATATCTCACCTGGAAACCCCACGAAACCGAAGATATTGCAGTTTCCGCATGTCAAGCGCACTGTGGAGTGCTGAAAACACCAGGAAAAGTGTTTTTCGCATTCAATTGCACGAAAACAGCGATTTCTGTGATTCTGCACACATGTCACAGAGGAATCATGAAGATTATCACTGAAAATGCATATCTCAGCTGAAAACCCAACGAAACCGAAGATATCGCAGTTTCCGCATATCAAACGCACTGTGGAGTGCTGAAAACACCAGAAAGCGTGTTTTTCGCATCAAATAGCACGAAAACAGCGATTTCGGTGATTCTGCATACTTCTCACCGAAGAATATTCAAGATTATCGTAGAAAGTACATGCCTCAGCTGGAAAGCCCACGAAAACGAAGATATCGCAGTTTCCGCATATCAAACGCACTGTGGAGAGCTGAAAACACCAGGAAACGTGTTTTTCGCATTCAATTGCACGAAAACAGCGATTTCTGTGATTCTGCACACATGTCACAGAAGAATCATGAAGATTATACCTGAAAATGCATATCTCAGCTGAAAACCCAACGAAACCGAAGATATCGCAGTTTCCGCATATCAAACGCACTGTGGAGTGCTGAAAACACCAGAAAACCTGTTTTTCGCATCAAATAGCACGAAAACAGCGATTTCGGTGATTCTGCATACTTCTCACAGAAGAATATTCAAGATTATCGTAGAAAATACATGCCTCAGCTGGAAACCCCACAAGAACGAAGATATCGCAGTTACCGAATTTCAAACGCACTGTGGAGTGCTGACAACACCAGAAAACGTGTTTTTCGCATTCAATAGCACGACAACAGCGATTTCGGTAATTCTGCATCCTTCTCACAGAAGAATATTCAAGATTATCGTAGAAAATACATGCAACACCTGGGAACCCCACGAAATCGAAGATATCGCAGTTTCCGCATTTCAAACGCACTGTGGAGTGCAGAAAACGCCAGAAAACGTGTTTTTCGCATCAAATAGCACAAAACAGCGATTTTTGTGATTCTGCACACTTGTCACAGAATAATCATGAAGATTATCACCGAAAATGCATATCTCACCTGGAAACCCCACGAAAACGAAGATATCAAAGTTTCCGCATATCAAACGCACTGTGGAGTGCTGCAAACACCAGAAAACGTGTTTTTCGCATCAAATAGCACGACAACATCGATTTCGGTAATTCTGCATCCTACTCACAGAAGAATACTCAAGATTATCGTAGAAAATGCATATCTCAGCTGGAAACCCCACGAAAACGAAGATATCGCAGTTTCCGCATGTCAAGCGCACTGTGGAGTGCTGAACACACCAGAATGCGTGTTTTTCGCATCAAATAGCACGAAAACAGCGATTTTTGTGATTCTGCACACTTGTCACAGCAGAATCATGAAGATTATCACCGAAAATGCATATCTCAGCTGGAAACCTAGCGAAAACGGAGATGTAGCAGTTTCGGCATATCAAACGCACTGTGGAGTGCTGAAAACACCAGAAAACGTGTTTTTCGCATCAAACAGCACGACAACAGCGTTTTCAGTAATTCTGCATCCTTCTCACAGAAGAAGATTCAAGATTATCGTAGAAAGTACATGCCTCAGCTGGAAAGCCCACGAAAACGAAGATATCGCAGTTTCCGCATATCAAACGCACTGTGGAGAGCTGAAAACACCAGGAAACGTGTTTTTCGCATTAAATTGCACGAAAACAGCGATTTCTGTGATTCTGCACACATGTCACAGAAGAATCATGAAGATTATACCTGAAAATGCATATCTCAGCTGAAAACCCAACGAAACCGAAGATATCGCAGTTTCCGCATATCAAACGCACTGTGGAGTGCTGAAAACACCAGAAAACCTGTTTTTCGCATCAAATAGCACGAAAACAGCGATTTCGGTGATTCTGCATACTTCTCACAGAAGAATATTCAAGATTATCGTAGAAAATACATGCCTCAGCTGGAAACCCCACAAGAACGAAGATATCGCAGTTACCGAATTTCAAACGCACTGTGGAGTGCAGAAAACACCAGAAAACATGTTTTTCGCATGAAATAGCACGAAAACAGCGATTTTGGTGATTCTGCACACTTGTCGCAGAATAATCATGAAGATTATCACCGAAAATGCATATCTCACCTGGAAACCCCACGAAACCGAAGATATTGCAGTTTCCGCATGTCAAGCGCACTGTGGAGTGCTGAAAACACCAGGAAACGTGTTTTTCGCATTCAATTGCACGAAAACAGCGATTTCTGTGATTCTGCACACATGTCACAGAAGAATCATGAAGATTATCACTGAAAATGCATATCTCAGCTGAAAACCCAACGAAACCGAAGATATCGCAGTTTCCGCATATCAAACGCACTGTGGAGTGCTGAAAACACCAGAAAAAGTGTTTTTCGCATCAAATAGCACGAAAACAGCGATTTCGGTGATTCTGCATACTTCTCACAGAAGAATATTCAAGATTATCGTAGAAAATGCATATCTCAGCTGGAAATGCCACGAAAACGAAGATATCGCAGTTTCCGCATGTCAAGCGCACTGTGGAGTGCTGACAGCACCAGAAAACGTGTTTTTCGCATTCAATAGCACGACAACAGCGATTTCGGTAATTCTGCATCGTTCTCACAGAAGAATATTCAAGATTATCGTAGAAAATACATGCATCACCTGGAAACCCCACGAAAACGAAGATATCGCAGTTTCCGCATTTCAAACGCACTGTGGAGTGCAGAAAACGCCAGAAAACGTGTTTTTCGCATCAAATAGCACAAAACAGCGATTTTTGTGATTCTGCACACTTGTCACAGAATAATCATGAAGATTATCACCGAAAATGCATATCTCACCTGGAAACCCCACGAAAACGAAGATATCAAAGTTTCCGCATATCAAACGCACTGTGGAGTGCTGCAAACACCAGAAAACGTGTTTTTCGCATCAAATAGCACGACAACATCGATTTCGGTAATTCTGCATCCTACTCACAGAAGAATACTCAAGATTATCGTAGAAAATGCATATCTCAGCTGGAAACCCCACGAAAACGAAGATATCGCAGTTTCCGCATGTCAAGCGCACTGTGGAGTGCTGAACACACCAGAATGCGTGCTTTTCGCATCAAATAGCACGAAAACAGCGATTTTTGTGATTCTGCACACTTGTCACAGAATAATCATGAAGATTATCACCGAAAATGCATATCTCACCTGGAAACCCCACGAAACCGAAGATATTGCAGTTTCCGCATGTCAAGCGCACTGTGGAGTGCTGAAAACACCAGAAAACGTGTTTTTCGCATTCAATAGAACGACAACAGCGATTTCGGTAATTCTGCATCCTTCTCACAGAAGAATATTCAAGATTATCGTAGAAAATACATGCATCACCTGGAAACCCCACGAAAACGAAGATATCGCAGTTTCCGCATTTCAAACGCACTGTGGAGTGCAGAAAACGCCAGAAAACGTGTTTTTCGCATCAAATAGCAGAAAACAGCGATTTTTGTGATTCTGCACACTTGTCACAGAATAATCATGAAGATTATCACCGAAAATGCATATCTCACCTGGAAACCCCACGAAACCGAAGATATTGCAGTTTCCGCATGTCAAGCGCACTGTGGAGTGCTGAAAACACCAGAAAACGTGTTTTTCGCATTCAATAGAACGACAACAGCGATTTCGGTAATTCTGCATCCTTCTCACAGAAGAATATTCAAGATTATCGTAGAAAATACATGCATCACCTGGAAACCCCACGAAAACGAAGATATCGCAGTTTCCGCATTTCAAACGCACTGTGGAGTGCAGAAAACGCCAGAAAACGTGTTTTTCGCATCAAATAGCAGAAAACAGCGATTTTTGTGATTCTGCACACTTGTCACAGAATAATCATGAAGATTATCACCGAAATTGCATATCTCGGCTGGAAACCCCACGAAACCGAAGATATTGCAGTTTCCGCATGTCAAGCGCACTGTGGAGTGCTGAACACACCAGAATGCGTGCTTTTCGCATCAAATAGCACGAAAACAGCGATTTTTGTGATTATGCACACTTGTCACAGCAGAATCATGAAGATTATCACTGAAAATGCATATCTCAGCTGGAAACCTAGCGAAACCGGAGATGTAGCAGTTTCCGCATATCAAACGCACTGTGGAGTGCTGAAAACACCAGAAAACGTGTTTTTCGCATCAAACAGCACGACAACAGCGATTTCAGTAATTCTGCATCCTTCTCAAAGAAGAATATTCAAGATTATCGTAGAAAGTACATAACTCAGCTGGAAACCCCACGAAAACGAAGATATCGCAGTTTCCGCATATCATACGCACTGTGGAGTGCAGAAAACACCAGAAAACGTGTTTTTCGCATCAAATAGCACGAAAACAGCGGTTTTTGTGATTCTGCACACTTGTCACAGAATAATCATGAAGATTATCACCGAAATTGCATATCTCGGCTGGAAACCCCACGAAACCGAAGATATTGCAGTTTCCGCATGTCAAGCGCACTGTGGAGTGCTGAAAACACCAGAAAACGTGTTTTTCGCATTCAATACCACGAAAACAGCGAATTCGGTGATTATGCACGCTTGTCACAGCAGAATCATGAAGATTATCACTGAAAATGCATATCTCAGCTGGAAACCTAGCGAAACCGGAGATGTAGCAGTTTCGGCATATCAAACGCACTGTGGAGTGCAGAAAACACCAGAAAACGTGTTTTTCGCATCAAATAGCACGAAAACAGCGGTTTTTGTGATTCTGCACACTTGTCACAGAATAATCATGAAGATTATCACCGAAAATGCATATGTCACCTGGAAACCCCACGAAAACGAAGATATCGCAGTTTCCGCATATCAAACGCACTGTGGAGTGCTGAAAACACCAGAAAACGTGTTTTTCGCATCAAACAGCACGACAACAGCGATTTCAGTAATTCTGCATCCTTCTCAAAGAAGAATATTCAAGATTATCGTAGAAAGTACATAACTCAGCTGGAAACCCCACGAAAACGAAGATATCGCAGTTTCCGCATATCAAACGCACTGTGGAGTGCAGAAAACACCAGAAAACGTGTTTTTCGCATCAAATAGCACGAAAACAGCGGTTTTTGTGATTCTGCACACTTGTCACAGAATAATCATGAAGATTATCACCGAAATTGCATATCTCGGCTGGAAACCCCACGAAACCGAAGATATTGCAGTTTCCGCATGTCAAGCGCACTGTGGAGTGCTGAAAACACCAGAAAACGTGTTTTTCGCATTCAATACCACGAAAACAGCGAATTCGGTGATTATGCACACTTGTCACAGCAGAATCATGAAGATTATCACTGAAAATGCATATCTCAGCTGGAAACCTAGCGAAACCGGAGATGTAGCAGTTTCGGCATATCAAACGCACTGTGGAGTGCTGAAAACACCAGAAAACGTGTTTTTCGCATCAAACAGCACGACAACAGCGTTTTCAGTAATTCTGCATCCTTCTCACAGAAGAAGATTCAAGATTATCGTAGAAAGTACATGCCTCAGCTGGAAAGCCAACGAAAACGAAGATATCGCAGTTTCCGCATATCAAACGCACTGTGGAGAGCTGAAAACACCAGGAAACGTGTTTTTCGCATTCAATTGCACGAAAACAGCGATTTCTGTGATTCTGCACACATGTCACAGAAGAATCATGAAGATTATACCTGAAAATGCATATCTCAGCTGAAAACCCAACGAAACCGAAGATATCGCAGTTTCCGCATATCAAACGCACTGTGGAGTGCTGAAAACACCAGAAAACCTGTTTTTCGCATCAAATAGCACGAAAACAGCGATTTCGGTGATTCTGCATACTTCTCACAGAAGAATATTCAAGATTATCGTAGAAAATACATGCCTCAGCTGGAAACCCCACAAGAACGAAGATATCGCAGTTACCGAATTTCAAACGCACTGTGGAGTGCAGAAAACACCAGAAAACATGTTTTTCGCATGAAATAGCACGAAAACAGCGATTTTGGTGATTCTGCACACTTGTCGCAGAATAATCATGAAGATTATCACCGAAAATGCATATCTCACCTGGAAACCCCACGAAACCGAAGATATTGCAGTTTCCGCATGTCAAGCGCACTGTGGAGTGCTGAAAACACCAGGAAACGTGTTTTTCGCATTCAATTGCACGAAAACAGCGATTTCTGTGATTCTGCACACATGTCACAGAAGAATCATGAAGATTATCACTGAAAATGCATATCTCAGCTGAAAACCCAACGAAACCGAAGATATCGCAGTTTCCGCATATCAAACGCACTGTGGAGTGCTGAAAACACCAGAAAAAGTGTTTTTCGCATCAAATAGCACGAAAACAGCGATTTCGGTGATTCTGCATACTTCTCACAGAAGAATATTCAAGATTATCGTAGAAAATGCATATCTCAGCTGGAAATGCCACGAAAACGAAGATATCGCAGTTTCCGCATGTCAAGCGCACTGTGGAGTGCTGACAGCACCAGAAAACGTGTTTTTCGCATTCAATAGCACGACAACAGCGATTTCGGTAATTCTGCATCCTTCTCACAGAAGAATATTCAAGATTATCGTAGAAAATACATGCATCACCTGGAAACCCCACGAAAACGAAGATATCGCAGTTTCCGCATTTCAAACGCACTGTGGAGTGCAGAAAACGCCAGAAAACGTGTTTTTCGCATCAAATAGCACAAAACAGCGATTTTTGTGATTCTGCACACTTGTCACAGAATAATCATGAAGATTATCACCGAAAATGCATATCTCACCTGGAAACCCCACGAAAACGAAGATATCAAAGTTTCCGCATATCAAACGCACTGTGGAGTGCTGCAAACACCAGAAAACGTGTTTTTCGCATCAAATAGCACGACAACATCGATTTCGGTAATTCTGCATCCTACTCACAGAAGAATACTCAAGATTATCGTAGAAAATGCATATCTCAGCTGGAAACCCCACGAAAACGAAGATATCGCAGTTTCCGCATGTCAAGCGCACTGTGGAGTGCTGAACACACCAGAATGCGTGCTTTTCGCATCAAATAGCACGAAAACAGCGATTTTTGTGATTCTGCACACTTGTCACAGAATAATCATGAAGATTATCACCGAAAATGCATATCTCACCTGGAAACCCCACGAAACCGAAGATATTGCAGTTTCCGCATGTCAAGCGCACTGTGGAGTGCTGAAAACACCAGAAAACGTGTTTTTCGCATTCAATAGAACGACAACAGCGATTTCGGTAATTCTGCATCCTTCTCACAGAAGAATATTCAAGATTATCGTAGAAAATACATGCATCACCTGGAAACCCCACGAAAACGAAGATATCGCAGTTTCCGCATTTCAAACGCACTGTGGAGTGCAGAAAACGCCAGAAAACGTGTTTTTCGCATCAAATAGCAGAAAACAGCGATTTTTGTGATTCTGCACACTTGTCACAGAATAATCATGAAGATTATCACCGAAAATGCATATCTCACCTGGAAACCCCACGAAACCGAAGATATTGCAGTTTCCGCATGTCAAGCGCACTGTGGAGTGCTGAAAACACCAGAAAACGTGTTTTTCGCATTCAATAGAACGACAACAGCGATTTCGGTAATTCTGCATCCTACTCACAGAAGAATATTCAAGATTATCGTAGAAAATAGATGCATCACCTGGAAACCCCACGAAAACGAAGATATCGCAGTTTCCGCATTTCAAACGCACTGTGGAGTGCAGAAAACGCCAGAAAACGTGTTTTTCGCATCAAATAGCAGAAAACAGCGATTTTTGTGATTCTGCACACTTGTCACAGAATAATCATGAAGATTATCACCGAAATTGCATATCTCGGCTGGAAACCCCACGAAACCGAAGATATTGCAGTTTCCGCATGTCAAGCGCACTGTGGAGTGCTGAACACACCAGAATGCGTGCTTTTCGCATCAAATAGCACGAAAACAGCGATTTTTGTGATTATGCACACTTGTCACAGCAGAATCATGAAGATTATCACTGAAAATGCATATCTCAGCTGGAAACCTAGCGAAACCGGAGATGTAGCAGTTTCCGCATATCAAACGCACTGTGGAGTGCTGAAAACACCAGAAAACGTGTTTTTCGCATCAAACAGCACGACAACAGCGATTTCAGTAATTCTGCATCCTTCTCAAAGAAGAATATTCAAGATTATCGTAGAAAGTACATAACTCAGCTGGAAACCCCACGAAAACGAAGATATCGCAGTTTCCGCATATCATACGCACTGTGGAGTGCAGAAAACACCAGAAAACGTGTTTTTCGCATCAAATAGCACGAAAACAGCGGTTTTTGTGATTCTGCACACTTGTCACAGAATAATCATGAAGATTATCACCGAAATTGCATATCTCGGCTGGAAACCCCACGAAACCGAAGATATTGCAGTTTCCGCATGTCAAGCGCACTGTGGAGTGCTGAAAACACCAGAAAACGTGTTTTTCGCATTCAATACCACGAAAACAGCGAATTCGGTGATTATGCACACTTGTCACAGCAGAATCATGAAGATTATCACTGAAAATGCATATCTCAGCTGGAAACCTAGCGAAACCGGAGATGTAGCAGTTTCGGCATATCAAACGCACTGTGGAGTGCAGAAAACACCAGAAAACGTGTTTTTCGCATCAAATAGCCCGAAAACAGCGGTTTTTGTGATTCTGCACACTTGTCACAGAATAATCATGAAGATTATCACCGAAAATGCATATCTCACCTGGAAACCCCACGAAAACGAAGATATCGCAGTTTCCGCATATCAAACGCACTGTGGAGTGCTGAAAACACCAGAAAACGTGTTTTTCGCATCAAACAGCACGACAACAGCGATTTCAGTAATTCTGCATCCTTCTTAAAGAAGAATATTCAAGATTATCGTAGAAAGTACATAACTCAGCTGGAAACCCCACGAAAACGAAGATATCGCAGTTTCCGCATATCAAACGCACTGTGGAGTGCTGAAAACACCAGAAAACGTGTTTTTCGCATCAAATAGCACGAAAACAGCGGTTTTTGTGATTCTGCACACTTGTCACAGAATAATCATGAAGATTATCACCGAAATTGCATATCTCGGCTGGAAACCCCACGAAACCGAAGATATTGCAGTTTCCGCATGTCAAGCGCACTGTGGAGTGCTGAAAACACCAGAAAACGTGTTTTTCGCATTCAATACCACGAAAACAGCGAATTCGGTGATTATGCACACTTGTCACAGCAGAATCATGAAGATTATCACTGAAAATGCATATCTCAGCTGGAAACCTAGCGAAACCGGAGATGTAGCAGTTTCGGCATATCAAACGCACTGTGGAGTGCTGAAAACACCAGAAAACGTGTTTTTCGCATCAAACAGCACGACAACTGCGTTTTCAGTAATTCTGCATCCTTCTCACAGAAGAAGATTCAAGATTATCGTAGAAAGTACATGCCTCAGCTGGAAACCCCACGAAAACGAAGATATCGCAGTTTCCGCATATCAAACGCACTGTGGAGTGCTGAAAACACCAGGAAACGTGTTTTTCGCATTCAATTGCACGAAAACAGCGATTTCTGTGATTCTGCACACATGTCACAGAAGAATCATGAAGATTATACCTGAAAATGCATATCTCAGCTGAAAACCCAACGAAACCGAAGATATCGCAGTTTCCGCATATCAAACGCACTGTGGAGTGCTGAAAACACCAGAAAACGTGTTTTTCGCATCAAATAGCACGAAAACAGCGATTTCTGTGATTCTGCACACATGTCACAGAAGAATCATGAAGATTATACCTGAAAATGCATATCTCAGCTGAAAACCCAACGAAACCGAAGATATCGAAGTTTCCGCATATCAAACGCACTGTGGAGTGCTGAAAACACCAGAAAACGTGTTTTTCGCATCAAATAGCACGAAAACAGCGATTTCGGTGATTCTGCATACTTCTCACAGAAGAATATTCAAGATTATCGTAGAAAATACATGCCTCAGCTGGAAACCCCACAAGAACGAAGATATCGCAGTTACCGAATTTCAAACGCACTGTGGAGTGCAGAAAACACCAGAAAACATGTTTTTCGCATGAAATAGCACGAAAACAGCGATTTTGGTGATTCTGCACACTTGTCGCAGAATAATCATGAAGATTATCACCGAAAATGCATATCTCACCTGGAAACCCCACGAAAACGAAGATATCGCAGTTTCCGCATATGAAACGCACTGTGGAGTGCTGCGAACACCAGAAAACGTGTTTTTCGCATCAAATAGCACGACAACAGCGATTTCGGTAATTCTGCATCCTTCTCACAGAAGAATATTCAAGATTATTGTAGAAAATACATGCCTCAGCTGGAAACCCCACAAAAACGAAGATATCGCAGTTACCGAATTTCAAACGCACTGTGGAGTGCAGAAAACACCAGAAAACATGTTTTTCGCATGAAATAGCACGACAACAGCGATTTCGGTAATTCTGCATCCTTCTCACAGAAGAATATTCAAGATTATCGTAGAAAATACATGCATCACCTGGAAACCCCACGAAAACGAAGATATCGCAGTTTCCGCATTTCAAACGCACTGTGGAGTGCAGAAAACGCCAGAAAACGTGTTTTTCGCATCAAATAGCAGAAAACAGCGATTTTTGTGATTCTGCACACTTGTCACAGAATAATCATGAAGATTATCACCGAAAATGCATACCTCACCTGGAAACCCCACGAAAACGAAGATATCAAAGTTTCCGCATATCAAACGCACTGTGGAGTGCTGCAAACCCCAGAAAACGTGTTTTTCGCATCAAATAGCACGACAACATCGATTTCGGTAATTCTGCATCCTACTCACAGAAGAATACTCAAGATTATCGTAGAAAAAGCATATCTCAGCTGGTAACCCCACGAAAACGAAGATATCGCAGTTTCCGCATGTCAAGCGCACTGTGAAGTGCTGAACACACCAGAATACGTGTTTTTCGCATTCAATAGCACGAAAACAGCGAATTCGGTGATTATGCACACTTGTCACAGCAGAATCATGAAGATTATCACTGAAAATGCATATCTCAGCTGGAAACCTAGCGAAACCGGAGATGTAGCAGTTTCCGCATATCAAACGCACTGTGGAGTGCTGAAAACACCAGAAAACGTGTTTGTCGCATCAAATAGCACGACAACAGCGATTTCGGTAATTCTGCATCCTTCTCACAGAAGAATATTCAAGATTATCGTAGAAAATACATGCCTCACCTGGAAACCCCACGAAAACGAAGATATCGCAGTTTCCGCATTTCAAACGCACTGTGGAGTGCTGAAAACACCAGAAAACGTGTTTTTCGCATTCAATAGCACGAAAACAGCGAATTCGGTGATTATGCACACTTGTCACAGCAGAATCATGAAGATTATCACTGAAAATGCATATCTCAGCTGGAAACCTAGCGAAACCGGAGATGTAGCAGTTTCCGCATATCAAACGCACTGTGGAGTGCTGAAAACACCAGAAAACGTGTTTTTCGCATTAAACAGCACGACAACAGCGATTTCAGTAATTCTGCATCCTTCTCAAAGAAGAATATTCAAGATTATCGTAGAAAGTACATAACTCAGCTGGAAACCCCACGAAAACGCAGATATCGCTGTTTCCGCATATCAAACGCACTGTGGAGGGCAGAAAACACCAGAAAACGTGTTTTTCGCATCAAATAGCACGAAAACAGCGATTTCGGTGATTCTGCATACTTCTCACAGAAGAATCATGAAGATTATCACTGAAAATGCATATCTCAGCTGGAAACCTAGCGAAACCGGAGATGTAGCAGTTTCGGCATATCAAACGCACTGTGGAGTGCTGAAAACACCAGGAAACGTGTTTTTCGCATTCAATTGCACGAAAACAGCGATTTCTGTGATTCTGCATACTTCTCACAGAAGAATATTCAAGATTATCGTAGAAAATGCATATCTCAGCTGGAAATGCCACGAAAACGAAGATATCGCAGTTTCCGCATGTCAAGCGCACTGTGGAGAGCTGAAAACACCTGAAAACGTGTTTTTCGCTTTCAATAGAACGAAAACAGCGAATTCGGTGATTATGCACACTTGTCACAGCAGAATCATGAAGATTATCACTGAAAATGCATATCTCAGATGGAAACCCCACGAAAACGAAGATATCAAAGTTTCCGCATATCAAACGCACTGTGGAGTGCTGCAAACACCAGAAAACGTGTTTTTCGCATCAAATAGCACGACAACATCGATTTCGGTAATTCTGCATCCTACTCACAGAAGAATACTCAAGATTATCGTAGAAAAAGCATATCTCAGCTGGAAACCCCACGAAAACGAAGATATCGCAGTTTCCGCATGTCAAGCGCACTGTGGAGTGCTGAACACACCAGAATACGTGTTTTTCGCATCAAATAGCACGAAAACAGCGAATTCGGTGATTATGCACACTTGTCACAGCAGAATCATGAAGATTATCACTGAAAATGCATATCTCAGCTGGAACCCCAACGAAACCGGAGATGTAGCAGTTTCCGCATATCAAACGCACTGTGGAGTGCTGAAAACACCAGAAAACGTGTTTTTCGCATCAAACAGCACCACAACAGCGATTTCAGTAATTCTGCATCCTTCTAACAGAAGAAAATTCAAGATTATCGTAGAAAATACATGCCTGAGCTGGAAATCCCACGAAAACGAAAATATCGCAGTTTCCGCATTTCAAACGCACTGTGGAGTGCTGAAAACACCAGAAAACGTGTTTTTCGCATCAAATAGCACGAAAACAGCGATTTCGGTGATTCTGCATACTTCTCACAGAAGAATATTCAAGATTATCGTAGAAAATGCATATCTCAGCTGGAAACGCCACGAAAACGAAGATATCGCAGTTTCCGCATGTCAAGCGCACTGTGGAGTGCTGAAAACACCAGAAAACGTGTTTTTCGCATCAAACAGCACGACAACAGCGATTTCAGTAATTCTGCATCCTTCTCACAGAAGAAGATACAAGATTATCGTAGAAAGTACATGCCTCAGCTGGAAACCCCACGAAAACGATGATATCGCAGTTTCCGCATTTCAAACGCACTGTGGAGTGCTGAAAACACCAGAAAACGTGTTTTTCGCATTCAATAGAACAACAACAGCGATTTCGGTAATTCTGCATCCTTCTCACAGAAGAATATTCAAGATTATCGTAGAAAATACATGCCTCACCTGGAAACCCCACGAAAACGAAGATATCGCAGTTTCCGCATTTCAAACGCACTGTGGAGTGCTGAAAACACCAGAAAACGTGTTTTTCGCATTCAATAGCACGAAAACAGCGAATTCGGTGATTATGCACACTTGTCACAGCAGAATCATGAAGATTATCACTGAAAATGCATATCTCAGCTGGAAACCTAGCGAAACCGGAGATGTAGCAGTTTCCGCATATCAAACGCACTGTGGAGTGCTGAAAACACCAGAAAACGTGTTTGTCGCATCAAATAGCACGACAACAGCGATTTCGGTAATTCTGCATCCTTCTCACAGAAGAATATTCAAGATTATCGTAGAAAATACATGCCTCACCTGGAAACCCCACGAAAACGAAGATATCGCAGTTTCCGCATTTCAAACGCACTGTGGAGTGCTGAAAACACCAGAAAACGTGTTTTTCGCATTCAATAGAACAACAACAGCGATTTCGGTAATTCTGCATCCTTCTCACAGAAGAATATTCAAGATTATCGTAGAAAGTACATAACTCAGCTGGAAACCCCACGAAAACGAAGATATCGCAGTGTCCGCATATCAAACGCACTGTGGAGCAATGCAAACACCAGAAAACGTGTTTTTCGCATTCAATAGCACGAAAACAGCGAATTCGGTGATTATGCACACTTGTCACAGCAGAATCATGAAGATTATCACTGAAAATGCATATCTCAGCTGGAAACCTAGCGAAACCGGAGATGTAGCAGTTTCCGCATATCAAACGCACTGTGGAGTGCTGAAAACACCAGAAAACGTGTTTTTCGCATTAAACAGCACGACAACAGCGATTTCAGTAATTCTGCATCCTTCTCAAAGAAGAATATTCAAGATTATCGTAGAAAGTACATAACTCAGCTGGAAACCCCACGAAAACGCAGATATCGCTGTTTCCGCATATCAAACGCACTGTGGAGGGCAGAAAACACCAGAAAACGTGTTTTTCGCATCAAATAGCACGAAAACAGCGATTTCGGTGATTCTGCATACTTCTCACAGAAGAATCATGAAGATTATCACTGAAAATGCATATCTCAGCTGGAAACCTAGCGAAACCGGAGATGTAGCAGTTTCGGCATATCAAACGCACTGTGGAGTGCTGAAAACACCAGGAAACGTGTTTTTCGCATTCAATTGCACGAAAACAGCGATTTCTGTGATTCTGCATACTTCTCACAGAAGAATATTCAAGATTATCGTAGAAAATGCATATCTCAGCTGGAAATGCCACGAAAACGAAGATATCGCAGTTTCCGCATGTCAAGCGCACTGTGGAGAGCTGAAAACACCTGAAAACGTGTTTTTCGCTTTCAATAGAACGAAAACAGCGAATTCGGTGATTATGCACACTTGTCACAGCAGAATCATGAAGATTATCACTGAAAATGCATATCTCAGATGGAAACCCCACGAAAACGAAGATATCAAAGTTTCCGCATATCAAACGCACTGTGGAGTGCTGCAAACACCAGAAAACGTGTTTTTCGCATCAAATAGCACGACAACATCGATTTCGGTAATTCTGCATCCTACTCACAGAAGAATACTCAAGATTATCGTAGAAAAAGCATATCTCAGCTGGAAACCCCACGAAAACGAAGATATCGCAGTTTCCGCATGTCAAGCGCACTGTGGAGTGCTGAACACACCAGAATACGTGTTTTTCGCATCAAATAGCACGAAAACAGCGAATTCGGTGATTATGCACACTTGTCACAGCAGAATCATGAAGATTATCACTGAAAATGCATATCTCAGCTGGAACCCCAACGAAACCGGAGATGTAGCAGTTTCCGCATATCAAACGCACTGTGGAGTGCTGAAAACACCAGAAAACGTGTTTTTCGCATCAAACAGCACCACAACAGCGATTTCAGTAATTCTGCATCCTTCTAACAGAAGAAAATTCAAGATTATCGTAGAAAATACATGCCTGAGCTGGAAATCCCACGAAAACGAAAATATCGCAGTTTCCGCATTTCAAACGCACTGTGGAGTGCTGAAAACACCAGAAAACGTGTTTTTCGCATCAAATAGCACGAAAACAGCGATTTCGGTGATTCTGCATACTTCTCACAGAAGAATATTCAAGATTATCGTAGAAAATGCATATCTCAGCTGGAAACGCCACGAAAACGAAGATATCGCAGTTTCCGCATGTCAAGCGCACTGTGGAGTGCTGAAAACACCAGAAAACGTGTTTTTCGCATCAAACAGCACGACAACAGCGATTTCAGTAATTCTGCATCCTTCTCACAGAAGAAGATACAAGATTATCGTAGAAAGTACATGCCTCAGCTGGAAACCCCACGAAAACGATGATATCGCAGTTTCCGCATATCAAACGCACTGTGGAGTGCTGAAAACACCAGGAAACGTGTTTTTCGCATTCAATTGCACGAAAACAGCGATTTCTGTGATTCTGCACACATGTCACAGAAGAATCATGAAGATTATCACTGAGAATGCATCTCTCAGCTGGAAACCCAACGAAACAGGAGATATCGCAGCTTCCGCATATCAAACGCACTGTGGAGTGCTGAAAACACCAGAAAACGTGTTTTTCGCATCAAATAGCACGACAACAGCTATTTCGGTAATTCTGCATCCTTCTCACAGAAGAATATTCAAGATTATCGTAGAAAGTACATGCCTCAGCTGGAAACCCCACGAAAACGAAGATATCGCAGTTTCCGCATACCAAACGCACTGTGGAGTGCTGAAAACACCAGCAAACGTGTTTTTCGCATTCAATACCACGCAAACAGCGAATTCGGTGATTATGCACACTTGTCACAGCAGAATCATGAAGATTATCACTGAAAATGAATATCTCAGCTGGAAACCTAGCGAAGCCGGAGATGTGGCAGTTTCCTCATATCAAACGCACTGTGGAGTGCTGAAAACACCAGAAAACGTGTTTATCGCATCAAACATCACGACAACAGCGATTTCGGTAATTCTGCATCCTTCTCACAGGAGAATATTCAAGATTATCGTAGAAAATACATGCCTCAGATGGAAACCCCACAAGAACGAAGATATCGCAGTTACCGAATTTCAAACGCACTGTGGAGTGCAGAAAGCACAAGAAAACGTGTTTTTCGCATGAAATAGCACGAAAGCAGCGATTTTGGTGATTCTGCACACTTGTCACAGAATAATCATGAAGATTATCACCGAAAATGCATCTCTCACCTGGAAACCCCACGAAAACGAAGATATCGCAGTTTCCGCATATCAAACGCACTGTGGAGTGCTGAAAACACCAGAAAACGTGTTTTTCGCATCAAATAGCACGAAAACAGCGATTTCGGTGAATCTGCATACTTCTCACAGAAGAATATTCAAGATTATCGTAGAAAATACATGCCTCAGATGGAAACCACACAAGAACGAAGATATCGCAGTTACCGAATTTCAAACGCACTGTGGAGTGCAGAAAGCACAAGAAAACGTGTTTTTCGCATCAAACAGCACGACAACAGCGATTTCGGTAATTCTGCATCCTTCTCACAGAAGAATATTCAAGATTATCGTAGAAAATGCATATCTCAGCTGGAAACCCAACGAAACCGGAGATGTCGCAGTTTCCGCATATCAAACGCACTGTGGAGTGCTGAAAACACCAGAAAACGTGTTTTTCGCATTCAATAGCACGACAACAGCGAATTCGGTGATTATGCACACATGTCACAGAATAATCATGAAGATTATCACCGAAAATGCATATCTCAGCTGGAATCCTAGCGAAACCGCAGATGTAGCAGTTTCCGCATATCAAACGCACTGTGGAGTGCTGAAAACACCAGAAAACGTGTTTTTCGCATTCAATAGCACGACAACTGCGATTTCGGTAATACTGCATCCTTCTCACAGAAGAATATTCAAGATTATCGTAGAAAATACATGCCTCAGCTGGAAACCCCACGAAAACGAAGTTATCGCAGTTTCCGCATTTCAAACGCACTGTGGAATGCAGAAAACACCAGAAAACGTGTTTTTCGCATCAAATAGCACGAAAACAGCGATTTTTGTGATTCTGCACACTTGTCACAGAATAATCATGAAGATTATCACCGAAAATGCATATCTCAGCTGGAAACCCAACGAAACCGTAGATGTCGCAGTTTCCGCATATCAAACGCACTGTGGAGTGCTGAAAACACCAGAAAACGTGTTTTTCGCATTAAATAGCAGTAAGCCAGCGAATTCGGTGATTATGCACACTTGTCACAGCAGAATCATGAAGATTATCACTGAAGATGCATATCTCAGCTGGAAACCCAACGAAACCGGAGATGTCGCAGTTTCCGCATATCAAACGCACTGTGGAGTGCAGAAAACACCAGAAAACGTGTTTTTCGCAACAAATATCACGACACCAGCGATTTCGGTAATTCTGCATCCTTCTCACAGAAGAATATTCAAGATTATCGTAGAAAATACATGCCTCACCTGGAAACCCAACGAAACCGAAGATATCGCAGTTTCCGCGTATCAAGCGCACTGTGGAGGGCTGCAAACACCAGATAACGTGTTTTTCGCATCAAATAGCACGACAACAGCGATTTCGGTATTTCTGCATCCTTCTCACAGAAGAATATTCAAGATTATCGTAGAAAATGCATATCTCAGCTGGAAACCCCACGAAAACGAAGATATCGCAGTGTCCGCATATCAAACGCACTGTGGAGTGCTGAAAACACCAGAAACCGTGTTTTTCGCATCAAACAGCACGACAACAGCGATTTCGGTAATTCTGCATCCTTCTCACAGAAGAATATTCAAGATTATCGTAGAAAATACATGCCTCACCTGGAAACCCAACGAAACCGAAGATATCGCAGTTTCCGCATATCAAGCGCACTGTGGAGGGCTGCAAACACCAGATAACGTGTTTTTCGCATCAAATAGCACGACAACAGCGATTTCGGTATTTCTGCATCCTTCTCACAGAAGAATATTCAAGATTATCGTAGAAAATGCATATCTCAGCTGGAAACCCAACGAAACCGGAGATGTCGCAGTTTCCGCATATCAAACGCACTGTGGAGTGCTGAAAACACCAGAAACCGTGTTTTTCGCATCAAACAGCACGACAACAGCGATTTCGGTAATTCTGCATCCTTCTCACAGAAGAATATTCAAGATTATCGTAGAAAATGCATATCTCAGCTGGAAACCCAACGAAACCGGAGATGTCGCAGTTTCCGCATATCAAACGCACTGTGGAGTGCTGAAAACACCAGAAAACGTGTTTTTCGCATTCAATAGCACGACAACAGCCATTTCGGCAATTCTGCATCCTTCTCACAGAAGAATATTTTAGATTATCGGAGAAAATACCTGCATCACCTGGAAACCCCACGAAAACGAAGATATCGCAGTTTCCGCATTTCAAACGCACTGTGGAGTGCAGAAAACACCAGAAAACGTGTATTTCGCATCAAATAGCACGACAACAGCGATTTCGGTAATTCTGCATCCTTCTCACAGAAGAATATTCAAGATTATCGTAGAAAACGCATATCTCAGCTGGAAATCCAACGAAACCGGAGATGTCGCAGTTTCCGCATATCAAACGCACTGTGGAGTGCTGAAAACACCAGAAAACGTGTTTTTCGCATTCAATAGCACGACAACAGCGATTTCTGTAATTCTGCACCCTTCTCACAGAAGTATATTCAAGATTATCGTAGAAAATACATGCCTCACCTGGAAACCCAACGAAACCGAAGATATCGCAGTTTCCGCATATCAAGCGCACTGTGTAGTCCTGCAAACACCAGAAAACGTGTTTTTCGCATCAAATAGCACGACAACAGCGATTTCGGTATTTCTGCATCCTTCTCACAGAAGAATATTCAAGATTATCGTAGAAAACGCATATCTTGGCTGGAAACCACACGAAAACGAAGATATGGCAGTTTCCGCATTTCAAACGCACTGTGGAGTGCAGAAAACACCAGAAAACGTGTTTTTCGCATCAAATATCACGACACCAGCGATTTCGGTAATTCTACATCCTTCTCACAGAAGAATATTCAAGATTATCCTAGAAAATGCATATCTCGGCTGGAAACCGCACGAAAACGAAGATATTGCAGTTTCCGCATGTCAAGCGCACTGTGGAGTGCAGAAAACACCAGAAAACGTGTTTTTCGCAACAAATATCACGACACCAGCGATTTCGGTAATTCTGCATCCTTCTCACAGAAGAATATTCAAGATTATCGTAGAAAATACATACCTCACCTGGAAACTCCACGAAAACGAAGATATCGCAGCTTCCGCATTTCAAACGCAATGTGGAGTGCAGAAAACACCAGAAAACGTGTTTTTCGCATCAAATAGCACGACAACAGCGATATCGGTAATTCTGCACAACTGTCACAGCAGAATCATGAAGATTATCACTGAAAATGCATATCTCAGCTGGAAACGCCACGAAAACGAAGATATCGCAGTTTCCGCATGTCAAGCGCACTGTGGATTACTGAAAACACCAGAAAACGTGTTTTTCGCATCAAATAGCACGACAACAGCGATTTCGGAAATTCTGCATCCTTCTCACAGAAGAATATTCCAGATTATCGTAGAAAATGCATATCTAGGCTGGAAACCCCACGAAAACGAAGATATTGCAGCATCCGCATGTCAAGCGCACTGTGGAGTGCCGAAAACACCAGAGAACGTGTTTTTCGCATTCAATAGCACGAAAGAAGCGATATGGGTGATTATGGATACTTCTCACAGAAGAATATTCAAGATTATCGTAGAAAATGCATATCTCAGCTGGAAACCCAACGAAACCGGAGATGTCGCAGTTTCCGCATATCAAACGCACTGTGGAGTGCTGAAAACACCAGAAACCGTGTTTTTCGCATCAAACAGCACGACAACAGCGATTTCGGTAATTCTGCATCCTTCTCACAGAAGAATATTCAAGATTATCGTAGAAAATGCATATCTCAGCTGGAAACCCAACGAAACCGGAGATGTCGCAGTTTCCGCATATCAAGCGCACTGTGGAGTGCCGAAAACACCAGAGAACGTGTTTTTCGCATTCAATAGCACGAAAGAAGCGATATGGGTGATTCTGGATACTTCTCACAGAAGAATATTCAAGATTATCGTAGAAAATGCATATCTCAGCTGGAAACCCAACGAAACCGGAGATGTCGCAGTTTCCGCATATCAAACGCACTGTGGAGTGCTGAAAACACCAGAAACCGTGTTTTTCGCATCAAACAGCACGACAACAGCGATTTCGGTAATTCTGCATCCTTCTCACAGAAGAATATTCAAGATTATCGTAGAAAATGCATATCTCAGCTGGAAACCCAACGAAACCGGAGATGTCGCAGTTTCCGCATATCAAACGCACTGTGGAGTGCTGAAAACACCAGAAAACGTGTTTTTCGCATTCAGTAGCACGACAACAGCGAATTCGGTGATTATGCACACATGTCACAGCAGAATCATGAAGATTATCACTGAAAATGCAATATCTCAGCTGGAAACCCCACGAAAACGAAGATATCGCAGTGTCCGCATATCAAACGCACTGTGGAGTGCTGAAAACACCAGAAACCGTGTTTTTCGCATCAAACAGCACGACAACAGCGATTTCGGTAATTCTGCATCCTTCTCACAGAAGAATATTCAAGATTATCGTAGAAAATACATGCCTCAGCTGGAAACCCCACAAAAACGAAGATATCGCAGTTTCCGCATGTCAAGCGCGCTGTGGAGTGCTGAAAACACCAGAAAACGTGTTTTTCGCATTCAATAGCACGAGAACAGCGATTTCGGTAATTCTGCATCCTTCTCACAGAAGAATATTCAAGATTATCGTAGAAAATACATGCCTCACCTGGAAACCCAACGAAACCGAAGATATCGCTGTTTCCGCGTATCAAGCGCACTGTGGAGGGCTGCAAACACCAGATAACGTGTTTTTCGCATCAAATAGCACGACAACAGCGATTTCGGTATTTCTGCATCCTTCTCACAGAAGAATATTCAAGATTATCGTAGAAAATGCATATCTCAGCTGGAAACCCCACGAAAACGAAGATATCGCAGTGTCCGCATATCAAACGCACTGTGGAGTGCTGAAAACACCAGAAACCGTGTTTTTCGCATCAAACAGCACGACAACAGCGATTTCGGTAATTCTGCATCCTTCTCACAGAAGAATATTCAAGATTATCGTAGAAAATACATGCCTCAGCTGGAAACCCCACAAAAACGAAGATATCGCAGTTTCCGCATGTCAAGCGCGCTGTGGAGTGCTGAAAACACCAGAAAACGTGTTTTTCGCATTCAATAGCACGAGAACAGCGATTTCGGTAATTCTGCATCCTTCTCACAGAAGAATATTCAAGATTATCGTAGAAAATACATACCTCACCTGGAAACTCCACGAAAACGAAGATATCGCAGCTTCCGCATTTCAAACGCAATGTGGAGTGCAGAAAACACCAGAAAACGTGTTTTTCGCATCAAATAGCACGACAACAGCGATATCGGTAATTCTGCACAACTGTCACAGCAGAATCATGAAGATTATCACTGAAAATGCATATCTCAGCTGGAAACGCCACGAAAACGAAGATATCGCAGTTTCCGCATGTCAAGCGCACTGTGGATTACTGAAAACACCAGAAAACGTGTTTTTCGCATCAAATAGCACGACAACAGCGATTTCGGAAATTCTGCATCCTTCTCACAGAAGAATATTCCAGATTATCGTAGAAAATGCATATCTAGGCTGGAAACCCAACGAAACCGGAGATGTCGCAGTTTCCGCATATCAAGCGCACTGTGGAGTGCCGAAAACACCAGAGAACGTGTTTTTCGCATTCAATAGCACGAAAGAAGCGATATGGGTGATTCTGGATACTTCTCACAGAAGAATATTCAAGATTATCGTAGAAAATGCATATCTCAGCTGGAAACCCAACGAAACCGGAGATGTCGCAGTTTCCGCATATCAAACGCACTGTGGAGTGCTGAAAACACCAGAAACCGTGTTTTTCGCATCAAACAGCACGACAACAGCGATTTCGGTAATTCTGCATCCTTCTCACAGAAGAATATTCAAGATTATCGTAGAAAATGCATATCTCAGCTGGAAACCCAACGAAACCGGAGATGTCGCAGTTTCCGCATATCAAACGCACTGTGGAGTGCTGAAAACACCAGAAAACGTGTTTTTCGCATTCAGTAGCACGACAACAGCGAATTCGGTGATTATGCACACATGTCACAGCAGAATCATGAAGATTATCACTGAAAATGCAATATCTCAGCTGGAAACCCCACGAAAACGAAGATATCGCAGTGTCCGCATATCAAACGCACTGTGGAGTGCTGAAAACACCAGAAACCGTGTTTTTCGCATCAAACAGCACGACAACAGCGATTTCGGTAATTCTGCATCCTTCTCACAGAAGAATATTCAAGATTATCGTAGAAAATACATGCCTCAGCTGGAAACCCCACAAAAACGAAGATATCGCAGTTTCCGCATGTCAAGCGCGCTGTGGAGTGCTGAAAACACCAGAAAACGTGTTTTTCGCATTCAATAGCACGAGAACAGCGATTTCGGTAATTCTGCATCCTTCTCACAGAAGAATATTCAAGATTATCGTAGAAAATACATGCCTCACCTGGAAACCCAACGAAACCGAAGATATCGCTGTTTCCGCGTATCAAGCGCACTGTGGAGGGCTGCAAACACCAGATAACGTGTTTTTCGCATCAAATAGCACGACAACAGCGATTTCGGTATTTCTGCATCCTTCTCACAGAAGAATATTCAAGATTATCGTAGAAAATGCATATCTCAGCTGGAAACCCCACGAAAACGAAGATATCGCAGTGTCCGCATATCAAACGCACTGTGGAGTGCTGAAAACACCAGAAACCGTGTTTTTCGCATCAAACAGCACGACAACAGCGATTTCGGTAATTCTGCATCCTTCTCACAGAAGAATATTCAAGATTATCGTAGAAAATACATGCCTCAGCTGGAAACCCCACAAAAACGAAGATATCGCAGTTTCCGCATGTCAAGCGCGCTGTGGAGTGCTGAAAACACCAGAAAACGTGTTTTTCGCATTCAATAGCACGAGAACAGCGATTTCGGTAATTCTGCATCCTTCTCACAGAAGAATATTCAAGATTATCGTAGAAAATACATACCTCACCTGGAAACTCCACGAAAACGAAGATATCGCAGCTTCCGCATTTCAAACGCAATGTGGAGTGCAGAAAACACCAGAAAACGTGTTTTTCGCATCAAATAGCACGACAACAGCGATATCGGTAATTCTGCACAACTGTCACAGCAGAATCATGAAGATTATCACTGAAAATGCATATCTCAGCTGGAAACGCCACGAAAACGAAGATATCGCAGTTTCCGCATGTCAAGCGCACTGTGGATTACTGAAAACACCAGAAAACGTGTTTTTCGCATCAAATAGCACGACAACAGCGATTTCGGAAATTCTGCATCCTTCTCACAGAAGAATATTCCAGATTATCGTAGAAAATGCATATCTAGGCTGGAAACCCCACGAAAACGAAGATATTGCAGCATCCGCATGTCAAGCGCACTGTGGAGTGCCGAAAACACCAGAGAACGTGTTTTTCGCATTCAATAGCACGAAAGAAGCGATATGGGTGATTATGGATACTTCTCACAGAAGAATATTCAAGATTATCGTAGAAAATGCATATCTCAGCTGGAAACCCAACGAAACCGGAGATGTCGCAGTTTCCGCATATCAAACGCACTGTGGAGTGCTGAAAACACCAGAAACCGTGTTTTTCGCATCAAACAGCACGACAACAGCGATTTCGGTAATTCTGCATCCTTCTCACAGAAGAATATTCAAGATTATCGTAGAAAATGCATATCTCAGCTGGAAACCCAACGAAACCGGAGATGTCGCAGTTTCCGCATATCAAGCGCACTGTGGAGTGCCGAAAACACCAGAGAACGTGTTTTTCGCATTCAATAGCACGAAAGAAGCGATATGGGTGATTCTGGATACTTCTCACAGAAGAATATTCAAGATTATCGTAGAAAATGCATATCTCAGCTGGAAACCCAACGAAACCGGAGATGTCGCAGTTTCCGCATATCAAACGCACTGTGGAGTGCTGAAAACACCAGAAACCGTGTTTTTCGCATCAAACAGCACGACAACAGCGATTTCGGTAATTCTGCATCCTTCTCACAGAAGAATATTCAAGATTATCGTAGAAAATGCATATCTCAGCTGGAAACCCAACGAAACCGGAGATGTCGCAGTTTCCGCATATCAAACGCACTGTGGAGTGCTGAAAACACCAGAAAACGTGTTTTTCGCATTCAGTAGCACGACAACAGCGAATTCGGTGATTATGCACACATGTCACAGCAGAATCATGAAGATTATCACTGAAAATGCAATATCTCAGCTGGAAACCCCACGAAAACGAAGATATCGCAGTGTCCGCATATCAAACGCACTGTGGAGTGCTGAAAACACCAGAAACCGTGTTTTTCGCATCAAACAGCACGACAACAGCGATTTCGGTAATTCTGCATCCTTCTCACAGAAGAATATTCAAGATTATCGTAGAAAATACATGCCTCAGCTGGAAACCCCACAAAAACGAAGATATCGCAGTTTCCGCATGTCAAGCGCGCTGTGGAGTGCTGAAAACACCAGAAAACGTGTTTTTCGCATTCAATAGCACGAGAACAGCGATTTCGGTAATTCTGCATCCTTCTCACAGAAGAATATTCAAGATTATCGTAGAAAATACATGCCTCACCTGGAAACCCAACGAAACCGAAGATATCGCTGTTTCCGCGTATCAAGCGCACTGTGGAGGGCTGCAAACACCAGATAACGTGTTTTTCGCATCAAATAGCACGACAACAGCGATTTCGGTATTTCTGCATCCTTCTCACAGAAGAATATTCAAGATTATCGTAGAAAATGCATATCTCAGCTGGAAACCCCACGAAAACGAAGATATCGCAGTGTCCGCATATCAAACGCACTGTGGAGTGCTGAAAACACCAGAAACCGTGTTTTTCGCATCAAACAGCACGACAACAGCGATTTCGGTAATTCTGCATCCTTCTCACAGAAGAATATTCAAGATTATCGTAGAAAATACATGCCTCAGCTGGAAACCCCACAAAAACGAAGATATCGCAGTTTCCGCATGTCAAGCGCGCTGTGGAGTGCTGAAAACACCAGAAAACGTGTTTTTCGCATTCAATAGCACGAGAACAGCGATTTCGGTAATTCTGCATCCTTCTCACAGAAGAATATTCAAGATTATCGTAGAAAATACATGCCTCACCTGGAAACCCAACGAAACCGAAGATATCGCAGTTTCCGCATATCAAGCGCACTGTGGAGGGCTGGAAACACCAGATAACGTGTTTTTCGCATCAAATAGCACGACAACAGCGATTTCGGTATTTCTGCATCCTTCTCACAGAAGAATATTCAAGATTATCGTAGAAAATGCATATCTCAGCTGGAAACCCAACGAAACCGGAGATGTCGCAGTTTCCGCATATCAAACGCACTGTGGAGTGCTGAAAACACCAGAAACCGTGTTTTTCGCATCAAACAGCACGACAACAGCGATTTCGGTAATTCTGCATCCTTCTCACAGAAGAATATTCAAGATTATCGTAGAAAATGCATATCTCAGCTGGAAACCCAACGAAACCGGAGATGTCGCAGTTTCCGCATATCAAACGCACTGTGGAGTGCTGAAAACACCAGAAAACGTGTTTTTCGCATTCAATAGCACGACAACAGCCATTTCGGTAATTCTGCATCCTTCTCACAGAAGAATATCTTAGATTATCGGAGAAAATACCTGCGTCACCTGGAAACCCCACGAAAACGAAGATATCGCAGTTTCCGCATTTCAAACGCACTGTGGATTGCAGAAAACACCAGAAAACGTGTATTTCGCATCAAATAGCACGACAACAGCGATTTCGGTAATTCTGCATCCTTCTCACAGAAGAATATTCAAGATTATCGAAGAAAACGCATATCTCAGCTGGAAATCCAACGAAACCGGAGATGTCGCAGTTTCCGCATATCAAACGCACTGTGGAGTGCTGAAAACACCAGAAAACGTGTTTTTCGCATTCAGTAGCACGACAACAGCGATTTCTGTAATTCTGCATCCTTCTCACAGAAGTATATTCCAGATTATCGTAGAAAATACATGCCTCACCTGGAAACCCAACGAAACCGAAGATATCGCAGTTTCCGCATATCAAGCGCACTGTGTAGTCCTGCAAACACCAGAAAACGTGTTTTTCGCATCAAATAGCACGACAACAGCGATTTCGGTATTTCTGCATCCTTCTCACAGAAGAATATTCAAGATTATCGTAGAAAATGCATATCTCAGCTGGAAACCCAACGAAACCGGAGATGTCGCAGTTTCCGCATATCAAACGCACTGTGGAGTGCTGAAAACACCAGAAACCGTGTTTTTCGCATCAAACAGCACGACAACAGCGATTTCGGTAATTCTGCATCCTTCTCACAGAAGAATATTCAAGATTATCGTAGAAAATGCATATCTCAGCTGGAAACCCAACGAAACCGGAGATGTCGCAGTTTCCGCATATCAAACGCACTGTGGAGTGCTGAAAACACCAGAAAACGTGTTTTTCGCATTCAATAGCACGACAACAGCCATTTCGGTAATTCTGCATCCTTCTCACAGAAGAATATTTTAGATTATCGGAGAAAATACCTGCGTCACCTGGAAACCCCACGAAAACGAAGATATCGCAGTTTCCGCATTTCAAACGCACTGCGGAGTGCAGAAAACACCAGAAAACGTGTATTTCGCATCAAATAGCACGACAACAGCGATTTCGGTAATTCTGCATCCTTCTCACAGAAGAATATTCAAGATTATCGTAGAAAACGCATATCTCAGCTGGAAATCCAACGAAACCGGAGATGTCGCAGTTTCCGCATATCAAGCGCACTGTGTAGTCCTGCAAACACCAGAAAACGTGTTTTTCGCATCAAATAGCACGACAACAGCGATTTCGGTATTTCTGCATCCTTCTCACAGAAGAATATTCAAGATGATCGTAGGAAATGCATATCTCAGCTGGAAACCCATCGAAACCGGAGATGTCGCAGTTTCCGCATATCAAACGCACTGTGGAGTGCTGAAAACACCAGAAACCGTGTTTTTCGCATCAAACAGCACGACAACAGCAATTTCGGTAATTCTGCATCCTTCTCACAGAAGAATATTCAAGATTATCGTAGAAAATGCATATCTCAGCTGGAAACCGCACGAAAACGAAGATATTGCAGTTTCCGCATGTCAAGCGCACTGTGGAGTGCTGAAAACACCAGAAAACGTGTTTTTCGCATTCAATAGCACGAAAACAGCGATTTCGGTGATACTGCACACTTGTCACAGCACAATCATGAATATTATCACTGAAAATGCATATCTCAGCAGGAAACCCCACGAAAACGAAGATATCGCAGTTTCTGCATATCGAACGCACTGTGGAGCGCTGCAAACACCAGAAAACGTGTTTTTCGCATCAAATAGCACGACAACAGCGATTTCGGTATTTCTGCATCCTTCTCACAGCAGAATATTCTAGATTATCGTAGAAAATGCATATCTCAGCTGGAAACGCCACGAAAACGAAGATGTTGCAGTTTCCGCATGTCAAGCGCACTGTGGAGTGCTGAAAACACCAGAAAACGTGTTTTTCGCATCAAATAGCACGACAAAAGCGATTTCAGTAATTCTGCATCCTTCTCACAGAAGAATATTCTAGATTATCGTAGAAAATACCTGCGTCACCTGGAAACCGCACGAAAACGAAGATATCGCAGTTTCCGCATTTCAAACGCACTGTGGAGTGCAGAAAACACCATAAAACGTGTTTTTCGCATCAAATAGCACGACAGCAGCGATTTCGGTAATTCTGCATCCTTCTAACAGAAGAATATTCAAGATTATCGTAGAAAACGCATATCTTGCCTGGAAACCCCACGAAAACGAAGATATTGCAGTTTCCGCATGTCAAGCGCACTGTGGAGTGCTGAAAACACCAGGAAACGTGTTTTTCGCATTCAATAGCACGAAAACAGCGATTTCGGTGATACTGCACACTTGTCACAGCAGAATCATGAAGATTATCACTGAAAATGCATATCTCAGCTGGAAACCCAACGAAACCGGAGATGTCGCAGTTTCCGCATATCAAACGCACTGTGGAGTGCTGCAAACACCAGAAAACGTGTTTTTCGCATCAAATAGCACGACAACAGCGATTTCGGTATTTCTGCATCCTTCTCACAGCAGAATATTCTAGATTATCGTAGAAAATGCATATCTCAGCTGGAAACGCCACGAAAACGAAGATGTTGCAGTTTCCGCATGTCAAGCGCACTGTGGAGTGCTGAAAACACCAGAAAACGTGTTTTTCGCATCAAATAGCACGACAAAAGCGATTTCAGTAATTCTGCATCCTTCTCACAGAAGAATATTCTAGATTATCGTAGAAAATACCTGCGTCACCTGGAAACCGCACGAAAACGAAGATATCGCAGTTTCCGCATTTCAAACGCACTGTGGAGTGCAGAAAACACCATAAAACGTGTTTTTCGCATCAAATAGCACGACAGCAGCGATTTCGGTAATTCTGCATCCTTCTCACAGAAGAATATTCAAGATTATCGTAGAAAACGCATATCTTGGCTGGAAACCACACGAAAACGAAGATATGGCAGTTTCCGCATTTCAAACGCACTGTGGAGTGCAGAAAACACCAGAAAACGTGTTTTTCGCATCAAATGTCACGACACCAGCGATTTCGGTAATTCTACATCCTTCTCACAGAAGAATATTCAAGATTATCCTAGAAAATGCATATCTCGGCTGGAAACCGCACGAAAACGAAGATATTGCAGTTTCCGCATGTCAAGCGCACTGTGGAGTGCTGAAAACACCAGAAAACGTGTTTTTCGCATTCAATAGCACGAAAACAGCGATTTCGGTGATACTGCACACTTGTCACAGCACAATCATGAATATTATCACTGAAAATGATAATCTCAGCAGGAAACCCCACGAAAACGAAGATATCGCAGTTTCCGCATATCGAACGCACTGTGGAGCGCTGCAAACACCAGAAAACGTGTTTTTCGCATCAAATAGCACGACAACAGCGATTTCGGTATTTCTGCATCCTTCTCACAGCAGAATATTCTAGATTATCGTAGAAAATGCATATCTCAGCTGGAAACGCCACGAAAACGAAGATGTTGCAGTTTCCGCATGTCAAGCGCACTGTGGAGTGCTGAAAACACCAGAAAACGTGTTTTTCGCATCAAATAGCACGACAAAAGCGATTTCAGTAATTCTGCATCCTTCTCACAGAAGAATATTCTAGATTATCGTAGAAAATACCTGCGTCACCTGGAAACCGCACGAAAACGAAGATATCGCAGTTTCCGCATTTCAAACGCACTGTGGAGTGCAGAAAACACCATAAAACGTGTTTTTCGCATCAAATAGCACGACAGCAGCGATTTCGGTAATTCTGCATCCTTCTCACAGTAGAATATTCAAGATTATCGTAGAAAACGCATATGTTGCCTGGAAACCCCACGAAAACGAAGATATTGCAGTTTCCGCATGTCAAGCGCACTGTGGAGTGCTGAAAACACCAGGAAACGTGTTTTTCGCATTCAATAGCACGAAAACAGCGATTTCGGTGATACTGCACACTTGTCACAGCAGAATCATGAAGATTATCACTGAAAATGCATATCTCAGCTGGAAACCCAACGAAACCGGAGATGTCGCAGTTTCCGCATATCAAACGCACTGTGGAGTGCTGCAAACACCAGAAAACGTGTTTTTCGCATCAAATAGCACGACAACAGCGATTTCGGTATTTCTGCATCCTTCTCACAGAAGAATATTCAAGATTATCGTAGGAAATGCATATCTCAGCTGGAAACCCAACGAAACCGGAGATGTCGCAGTTTCCGCATATCAAAAATGCACTGTGGAGTGCTGAAAACACCAGAAACCGTATTTTTCGCATCAAACAGCACGACAACAGCGATTTCGGTAATTCTGCATCCTTCTCACAGAAGAATATTCAAGATTATCGTAGAAAATGCATATCTCAGCTGGAAACCCAACGAAACCGGAGATGTCGCAGTTTCCGCATATCAAACGCACTGTGGAGTGCTGAAAACACCAGAAAACGTGTTTTTCGCATTCAATAGCACGAAAACAGCGATTTCGGTGATACTGCACACTTGTCACAGCAGAATCATGAAGATTATCGCTGAAAATGCATATCTCAGCTGGAAACCCAACGAAACCGGAGATGTAGCAGTTTCCGCATATCAAACGCACTGTGGAGTGCTGAAAACACCAGAAAACGTGTTTTTCGCATTCAATAGCACGAAAACACCGAATTCGGTGATTATGCACACATGTCACAGCAGAATCATGAAGATTATCACTGAAAATGCATATCTCAGCTGGAAAGCCCACGAAAACGAAGATATCGCAGTGTCCGCATATCAAACGCACTGTGGAGTGCTGAAAACACCAGAAACCGTGTTTTTCGCATCAAGCAGCACGACAACAGCGATTTCGGTAATTCTGCATCCTTCTCACTGAAGAATATTCAAGATTATCGTAGAAAATGCATATCTCAGCTGGAAATCCAACGAAACCGGAGATGTCGCAGTTTCCGCATATCAAACGCACTGTGGAGTGCTGAAAACACCAGAAACCGTTTTTTTCGCATCAAACAGCACGACAACAGCAATTTCGGTAATTCTGCATCCTTCTCACAGAAGAATATTCAAGATTATCGTAGAAAATGCATATCTCAGCTGGAAACCCAACGAAACCGGAGATGTCGCAGTTTCCGCATATCAAACGCACTGTGGAGTGCTGAAAACACCAGAAAACGTGTTTTTCGCATTCAATAGCACGACAACAGCGATTTCGGTAATTCTGCATCCTTCTCACAGAAGAATATTTTAGATTATCGGAGAAAATACCTGCGTCACCTGGAAACCCCACGAAAACGAAGATATCGCAGTTTCCGCATTTCAAACGCACTGTGGAGTGCAGAAAACACCAGAAAACGTGTATTTCGCATCAAATAGCACGACAACAGCGATTTCGGTAATTCTGCATCCTTCTCACAGAAGAATATTCAAGATTATCGTAGGAAATGCATATCTCAGCTGGAAACCCAACGAAACCGGAGATGTCGCAGTTTCCGCATATCAAACGCACTGTGGAGTGCTGCAAACACCAGAAAACGTGTTTTTCGCATCAAATAGCACGACAACAGCGATTTCGGTATTTCTGCATCCTTCTCACAGAAGAATATTCAAGATTATCGTAGGAAATGCATATCTCAGCTGGAAACCCAACGAAACCGGAGATGTCGCAGTTTCCGCATATCAAAAATGCACTGTGGAGTGCTGAAAACACCAGAAACCGTATTTTTCGCATCAAACAGCACGACAACAGCGATTTCGGTAATTCTGCATCCTTCTCACAGAAGAATATTCAAGATTATCGTAGAAAATGCATATCTCAGCTGGAAACCCAACGAAACCGGAGATGTCGCAGTTTCCGCATATCAAACGCACTGTGGAGTGCTGAAAACACCAGAAAACGTGTTTTTCGCATTCAATAGCACGAAAACAGCGATTTCGGTGATACTGCACACTTGTCACAGCAGAATCATGAAGATTATCGCTGAAAATGCATATCTCAGCTGGAAACCCAACGAAACCGGAGATGTAGCAGTTTCCGCATATCAAACGCACTGTGGAGTGCTGAAAACACCAGAAAACGTGTTTTTCGCATTCAATAGCACGAAAACACCGAATTCGGTGATTATGCACACATGTCACAGCAGAATCATGAAGATTATCACTGAAAATGCATATCTCAGCTGGAAACCCCACGAAAACGAAGATATCGCAGTGTCCGCATATCAAACGCACTGTGGAGTGCTGAAAACACCAGAAACCGTGTTTTTCGCATCAAGCAGCACGACAACAGCGATTTCGGTAATTCTGCATCCTTCTCACTGAAGAATATTCAAGATTATCGTAGAAAATGCATATCTCAGCTGGAAATCCAACGAAACCGGAGATGTCGCAGTTTCCGCATATCAAACGCACTGTGGAGTGCTGAAAACACCAGAAACCGTTTTTTTCGCATCAAACAGCACGACAACAGCAATTTCGGTAATTCTGCATCCTTCTCACAGAAGAATATTCAAGATTATCGTAGAAAATGCATATCTCAGCTGGAAACCCAACGAAACCGGAGATGTCGCAGTTTCCGCATATCAAACGCACTGTGGAGTGCTGAAAACACCAGAAAACGTGTTTTTCGCATTCAATAGCACGACAACAGCGATTTCGGTAATTCTGCATCCTTCTCACAGAAGAATATTTTAGATTATCGGAGAAAATACCTGCGTCACCTGGAAACCCCACGAAAACGAAGATATCGCAGTTTCCGCATTTCAAACGCACTGTGGAGTGCAGAAAACACCAGAAAACGTGTATTTCGCATCAAATAGCACGACAACAGCGATTTCGGTAATTCTGCATCCTTCTCACAGAAGAATATTCAAGATTATCGTAGAAAACGCATATCTTGGCTGCAAACCCCACGAAAACGAAGATATTGCAGTTTCCGCATGTCAAGCGCACTGTGGAGTGCTGAAAACACCAGAAAACGTGTTTTTAGCATTCAATAGCACGAAAACAGCGATTTCGGTGATACTGCACACTTGTCACAGCAGAATCATGAAGATTATCACTGAAAATGCATATCTCAGCTGGAAACCCCACGAAAACGAAGATATCGCAGTGTCCGCATATCAAACGCACTGTGGAGTGCTGAAAACACCAGAAACCGTGTTTTTCGCATCAAACAGCACAACAACAGCGATTTCGGTAATTCTGCATCCTTCTCACAGAAGAATATTCAAGATTATCGTAGGAAATGCATATCTCAGCTGGAAACCCATCGAAACCGGAGATGTCGCAGTTTCCGCATATCAAACGCACTGTGGAGTGCTGAAAACACCAGAAACCGTGTTTTTCGCATCAAACAGCACGACAACAGCAATTTCGGTAATTCTGCATCCTTCTCACAGAAGAATATTCAAGATTATCGTTGAAAATGCATATCTCAGCTGGAAACCCAACGAAACCGGAGATGTGGCAGTTTCCGCATATCAAACGCACTGTGGAGTGCTGAAAACACCAGAAAACGTGTTTTTCGCATTCAATAGCACGACAACAGCGATTTCGGTAATTCTGCATCCTTCTCACAGAAGAATATTCTAGATTATCGTAGAAAATACCTGCGTCACCTGGAAACCCCACGAAAACGAAGATATCGCAGTTTCCGCATTTCAAACGCACTGTGGAGTGCAGAAAACACCAGAAAACGTGTTTTTCACATCAAATAGCACGACAACAGCGATTTCGGTAATTCTGCATCCTTCTCACAGAAGAATATTCAAGATTATCGTAGAAAACGCATATCTCGGCTGGAAACCGCACGAAAACGAAGATATTGCAGTTTCCGCATGTCAAGCGCACTGTGGAGTGCTGAAAACACCAGAAAACGTGTTTTTCGCATCAAATCGCACGACAAAAGCGATTTCAGTAATTCTGCATCCTTCTCACAGAAGAATATTCTAGATTATCGTAGAAAATACCTGCGTCACCTGGAAACCCCACGAAAACGAAGATATCGCAGTTTCCGCATTTCAAACGCACTGTGGAGTGCAGAAAACACCAGAAAACGTGTTTTTCGCATCAAACAGCACGACAACAGCGATTTCGGTAATTCTGCATCCTTCTCACAGAAGAATATTCAAGATTATCGTAGAAAATGCATATCTCAGCTGGAAATCCAACGAAACCGGAGATGTCGCAGTTTCCGCATATCAAACGCACTGTGGAGTGCTGAAAACACCAGAAACCGTGTTTTTCGCATTCAATAGCACGAAAACAGCGAATTCGGTGATTATGCACACTTGTCACAGCAGAATCATGGAGATTATCGCTGAAAATGCATATCTCAGCTGGAAACCCAACGAAACCGGAGATGTCGCAGTTTCCGCATATCAAACGCACTGTGGAGTGCTGAAAACACCAGAAACCGTGTTTTTCGCATCAAACAGCACGACAACAGCGAATTCGGTGATTATGCACACTTGTCACAGCAGAATCTTGAAGATTATCACTGAAAATGCATATCTCAGCTGGAAACCCAACGAAACCGGAGATGTCGCAGTTTCCGCATATCAAACGTACTGTGGAGTGCTGAAAACACCAGAAAACGAGTTTTTCGCATTCAATAGCACGAAAACAGCGAATTCGGTGATTATGCACACTTGTCACAGCAGAATCATGGAGATTATCACTGAAAATGCATATCTCAGCTGGAAACCCAACGAAACCGGAGATGTCGCAGTTTCCGCATATCAAACGCACTGTGGAGTGCTGAAAACAGCAGAAAACGTGTTTTTCGCATTCAATAGCACGAAAACAGCGAATTCGGTGATTATGCACACTTGTCACAGCAGAATCATGTAGATTATCACTGAAAATGCATATCTCAGCTGGAAACCCAACGAAACCGGAGATGTGGCAGTTTCCGCATATCAAACGCACTGTGGAGTGCTGAAAACACCAGAAAACGTGTTTTTCGCATTCAATAGCACGACAACAGCGATTTCGGTAATTCTGCATCCTTCTCACAGAAGAATATTCTCGATTATCGTAGAAAATACCTGCGTCACCTGGAAACCCCACGAAAACGAAGATATCGCAGTTTCCGCATTTCAAACGCACTGTGGAGTGCAGAAAAAACCAGAAAACGTGTTTTTCGCATCAAATAGCACGACAACAGCGATTTCGGTAATTCTGCATCCTTCTCACAGAAGAATATTCAAGATTATCGTAGAAAACGCATATCTCGGCTGGAAACCGCACGAAAACGAAGATATTGCAGTTTCCGCATGTCAAGCGCACTGTGGAGTGCTGAAAACACCAGAAAACGTGTTTTTCGCATCAAATAGCACGACAAAAGCGATTTCAGTAATTCTGCATCCTTCTCACAGAAGAATATTCTAGATTATCGTAGAAAATACCAGCGTCACCTGGAAACCCCACGAAAACGAAGATATCGCAGTTTCCGCATTTCAAACGCACTGTGGAGTGCAGAAAACACCAGAAAACGTGTTTTTCGCATCAAACAGCACGACAACAGCGATTTCGGTAATTCTGCATCCTTCTCACAGAAGAATATTCAAGATTATCGTAGAAAATGCATATCTCAGCTGGAAATCCAACGAAACCGGAGATGTCGCAGTTTCCGCATATCAAACGCACTGTGGAGTGCTGAAAACACCAGAAACCGTGTTTTTCGCATTCAATAGCACGAAAACAGCGAATTCGGTGATTATGCACACTTGACACAGCAGAATCATGGAGATTATCGCTGAAAATGCATATCTCAGCTGGAAACCCAACGAAACCGGAGATGTCGCAGTTTCCGCATATCAAACGCACTGTGGAGTGCTGAAAACACCAGAAACCGTGTTTTTCGCATCAAACAGCACGACAACAGCGAATTCGGTGATTATGCACACTTGTCACAGCAGAATCATGAAGATTATCACTGAAAATGCATATCTCAGCTGGAAACCCAACGAAACCGGAGATGTCGCAGTTTCCGCATATCAAACGTACTGTGGAGTGCTGAAAACACCAGAAAACGTGTTTTTCGCATTCAATAGCACGAAAACAGCGAATTCGGTGATTATGCACACTTGTCACAGCAGAATCATGGAGATTATCACTGAAAATGCATATCTCAGCTGGAAACCCAACGAAACCGGAGATGTTGCAGTTTCCGCATATCAAACGTACTGTGGAGTTCTCAAAACACCAGAAAACGTGTTTTTCGCATCAAACAGCACGACAACAGCGAATTCGGTGATTATGCACACTTGTCACAGCAGAATCATGAAGATTATCACTGAAAATGCATATCTCAGCTGGAAACCCAACGAAACCGGAGATGTCGCAGTTTCCGCATATCAAACGCACTGTGGAGTGCTGAAAACAGCAGAAAACGTGTTTTTCGCATTCAATAGCACGAAAACAGGGAATTCGGTGATTATGCACACTTGTCACAGCAGAATCAAGGAGATTATCACTGAAAATGCATATCTCAGCTGGAAACCCAACGAAACCGGAGATGTCGCAGTTTCCGCATATCAAACGTACTGTGGAGTGCTGAAAACACCAGAAAACGTGTTTTTCGCATTCAATAGCACGAAAACAGCGAATTCGGTGATTATGCACACTTGTCACAGCAGAATCATGGAGATTATCACTGAAAATGCATATCTCAGCTGGAAACCCAACGAAACCGGAGATGTCGCAGTTTCCGCACATCAAACGCACTGTGGAGTGCTGAAAACAGCAGAAAACGTGTTTTTCGCATTCAATAGCACGAAAACAGCGATTTCGGTGATGCTGCACACTTGTCACAGCAGAATCATGAAGATTATCGCTGAAAATGCATATCTCAGCTGGAAACCCAACGAAACCGGAGATGTCGCAGTTTCCGCATATCAAACGTACTGTGGAGTTCTGAAATCACCAGAAAACGTGTTTTTCGCATTCAATAGCACGAAAACAGCGAATTCGGTGATTATGCACACTTGTCACAGCAGAATCATGGAGATTATCACTGAAAATGCATATCTCAGCTGGAAACCCAACGAAACCGGAGATGTCGCAGTTTCCGCATATCAAACGCACTGTGGAGTGCTGAAAACAGCAGAAAACGTGTTTTTCGCATTCAATAGCACGAAAACAGCGATTTCGGTGATACTGCACACTTGTCACAGCAGAATCATGAAGATTATCGCTGAAAATGCATATCTCAGCTGGAAACCCAACGAAACCGGAGATGTCGCAGTTTCCGCATATCAAACGTACTGTGGAGTGCTGAAAACACCAGAAAACGTGTTTTTCGCATCAAACAGCACGACAACAGCGAATTCGGTGATTATGCACACTTGTCACAGCAGAATCATGAAGATTATCACTGAAAATGCATATCTCAGCTGGAAACCCAACGAAACCGGAGATGTCGCAGTTTCCGCATATCAAACGCACTGTGGAGTGCTGAAAACAGCAGAAAACGTGTTTTTCGCATTCAATAGCACGAAAACAGGGAATTCGGTGATTATGCACACTTGTCACAGCAGAATCAAGGAGATTATCACTGAAAATGCATATCTCAGCTGGAAACCCAACGAAACCGGAGATGTCGCAGTTTCCGCATATCAAACGTACTGTGGAGTGCTGAAAACACCAGAGAACGTGTTTTTCGCATTCAATAGCACGAAAACAGCGAATTCGGTGATTATGCACACTTGTCACAGCAGAATCATGGAGATTATCACTGAAAATGCATATCTCAGCTGGAAACCCAACGAAACCGGAGATGTCGCAGTTTCCGCACATCAAACGCACTGTGGAGTGCTGAAAACAGCAGAAAACGTGTTTTTCGCATTCAATAGCACGAAAACAGCGATTTCGGTGATGCTGCACACTTGTCACAGCAGAATCATGAAGATTATCGCTGAAAATGCATATCTCAGCTGGAAACCCAACGAAACCGGAGATGTCGCAGTTTCCGCATATCAAACGTACTGTGGAGTTCTGAAATCACCAGAAAACGTGTTTTTCGCATTCAATAGCACGAAAACAGCGAATTCGGTGATTATGCACACTTGTCACAGCAGAATCATGGAGATTATCACTGAAAATGCATATCTCAGCTGGAAACCCAACGAAACCGGAGATGTCGCAGTTTCCGCATATCAAACGCACTGTGGAGTGCTGAAAACAGCAGAAAACGTGTTTTTCGCATTCAATAGCACGAAAACAGCGATTTCGGTGATACTGCACACTTGTCACAGCAGAATCATGAAGATTATCGCTGAAAATGCATATCTCAGCTGGAAACCCAACGAAACCGGAGATGTCGCAGTTTCCGCATATCAAACGTACTGTGGAGTGCTGAAAACACCAGAAAACGTGTTTTTCGCATCAAACAGCACGACAACAGCGAATTCGGTGATTATGCACACTTGTCACAGCAGAATCATGAAGATTATCACTGAAAATGCATATCTCAGCTGGAAACCCAACGAAACCGGAGATGTCGCAGTTTCCGCATATCAAACGCACTGTGGAGTGCTGAAAACAGCAGAAAACGTGTTTTTCGCATTCAATAGCACGAAAACAGGGAATTCGGTGATTATGCACACTTGTCACAGCAGAATCAAGGAGATTATCACTGAAAATGCATATCTCAGCTGGAAACCCAACGAAACCGGAGATGTCGCAGTTTCCGCATATCAAACGTACTGTGGAGTGCTGAAAACACCAGAAAACGTGTTTTTCGCATTCAATAGCACGAAAACAGCGAATTCGGTGATTATGCACACTTGTCACAGCAGAATCATGGAGATTATCACTGAAAATGCATATCTCAGCTGGAAACCCAACGAAACCGGAGATGTCGCAGTTTCCGCACATCAAACGCACTGTGGAGTGCTGAAAACAGCAGAAAACGTGTTTTTCGCATTCAATAGCACGAAAACAGCGATTTCGGTGATGCTGCACACTTGTCACAGCAGAATCATGAAGATTATCGCTGAAAATGCATATCTCAGCTGGAAACCCAACGAAACCGGAGATGTCGCAGTTTCCGCATATCAAACGTACTGTGGAGTTCTGAAATCACCAGAAAACGTGTTTTTCGCATTCAATAGCACGAAAACAGCGAATTCGGTGATTATGCACACTTGTCACAGCAGAATCATGGAGATTATCACTGAAAATGCATATCTCAGCTGGAAACCCAACGAAACCGGAGATGTCGCAGTTTCCGCATATCAAACGCACTGTGGAGTGCTGAAAACAGCAGAAAACGTGTTTTTCGCATTCAATAGCACGAAAACAGCGATTTCGGTGATGCTGCACACTTGTCACAGCAGAATCATGAAGATTATCGCTGAAAATGCATATCTCAGCTGGAAACCCAACGAAACCGGAGATGTCGCAGTTTCCGCATATCAAACGTACTGTGGAGTTCTGAAATCACCAGAAAACGTGTTTTTCGCATTCAATAGCACGAAAACAGCGAATTCGGTGATTATGCACACTTGTCACAGCAGAATCATGGAGATTATCACTGAAAATGCATATCTCAGCTGGAAACCCAACGAAACCGGAGATGTCGCAGTTTCCGCATATCAAACGCACTGTGGAGTGCTGAAAACAGCAGAAAACGTGTTTTTCGCATTCAATAGCACGAAAACAGCGATTTCGGTGATACTGCACACTTGTCACAGCAGAATCATGAAGATTATCGCTGAAAATGCATATCTCAGCTGGAAACCCAACGAAACCGGAGATGTCGCAGTTTCCGCATATCAAACGTACTGTGGAGTGCTGAAAACACCAGAAAACGTGTTTTTCGCATCAAACAGCACGACAACAGCGAATTCGGTGATTATGCACACTTGTCACAGCAGAATCATGAAGATTATCACTGAAAATGCATATCTCAGCTGGAAACCCAACGAAACCGGAGATGTCGCAGTTTCCGCATATCAAACGCACTGTGGAGTGCTGAAAACAGCAGAAAACGTGTTTTTCGCATTCAATAGCACGAAAACAGGGAATTCGGTGATTATGCACACTTGTCACAGCAGAATCAAGGAGATTATCACTGAAAATGCATATCTCAGCTGGAAACCCAACGAAACCGGAGATGTCGCAGTTTCCGCATATCAAACGTACTGTGGAGTGCTGAAAACACCAGAAAACGTGTTTTTCGCATTCAATAGCACGAAAACAGCGAATTCGGTGATTATGCACACTTGTCACAGCAGAATCATGGAGATTATCACTGAAAATGCATATCTCAGCTGGAAACCCAACGAAACCGGAGATGTCGCAGTTTCCGCACATCAAACGCACTGTGGAGTGCTGAAAACAGCAGAAAACGTGTTTTTCGCATTCAATAGCACGAAAACAGCGATTTCGGTGATGCTGCACACTTGTCACAGCAGAATCATGAAGATTATCGCTGAAAATGCATATCTCAGCTGGAAACCCAACGAAACCGGAGATGTCGCAGGTTCCGCATATCAAACGTACTGTGGAGTTCTGAAATCACCAGAAAACGTGTTTTTCGCATTCAATAGCACGAAAACAGCGAATTCGGTGATTATGCACACTTGTCACAGCAGAATCATGGAGATTATCACTGAAAATGCATATCTCAGCTGGAAACCCAACGAAACCGGAGATGTCGCAGTTTCCGCATATCAAACGCACTGTGGAGTGCTGAAAACAGCAGAAAACGTGTTTTTCGCATTCAATAGCACGAAAACAGCGATTTCGGTGATACTGCACACTTGTCACAGCAGAATCATGAAGATTATCGCTGAAAATGCATATCTCAGCTGGAAACCCAACGAAACCGGAGATGTCGCAGTTTCCGCATATCAAACGTACTGTGGAGTGCTGAAAACACCAGAAAACGTGTTTTTCGCATTCAATAGCACGAAAACAGCGAATTCGGTGATTATGCACACTTGTCACAGCAGAATCATGAAGATTATCACTGAAAATGCATATGTCAGCTGGAAATCCCACCAAAACGAAGATATCGCAGTGTCCGCATATCAAACGCCCTGTGGAGTGCTGAAAACACCAGAAACCGTGTTTTTCGCATCAAACAGCACGACAACAGCGATTTCGGTAGTTCTGCATCCTTCTCACAGAAGAATATTCAAGATTATCGTAGAAAATACATGCCTCAGCTGGAAACCCCACAAAAACGAAGATATCGCAGTTTCCGCATGTCAAGCGCGCTGTGGAGTGCTGAAAACACCAGAAAACGTGTTTTTCGCATTCAATAGCACGAGAACAGCGATTTCGGTAATTCTGCATCCTTCCCACCGAAGAATATTCAAGATTATCGTAGAAAATACATGCCTCACCTGGAAACCCAACGAAACCGAAGATATCGCAGTTTCCGCATATCAAGCGCACTGTGGAGGGCTGCAAACACCAGAAAACGTGTTTTTCGCATCAAATAGCACGACAACAGCGATTTCGGTATTTCTGCATCCTTCTCACAAAAGAATATTCAAGATTATCGTAGAAAATGCATATCTCAGCTGGAAACCCAACGAAACCGGAGATGTCGCAGTTTCCGCATATCAAACGCACTGTGGAGTGCTGAAAACACCAGAAGCCGTGTTTTTCGCATCAAACAGCACGACAACAGCGATTTCGGTAATTCTGCATCCTTCTCACAGAAGAATATTCAAGATTATCGTAGAAAATGCATATCTCAGCTGGAAACCCAACGAGACCGGAGATGTCGCAGTTTCCGCATATCAAACGCACTGTGGAGTGCTGAAAACAGCAGAAAACGTGTTTTTCGCATTCAATAGCACGAAAACAGCGATTTCGGTGAATATGCACACTTGTCACAGCAGAATCATGAAGATTATCGCTGAAAATGCATATCTCAGCTGGAAACCCAACGAAACCGGAGATGTCGCAGTTTCCGCATATCAAACGCTCTGTGGAGTGCTGAAGACACCAGAAACCGTGTTTTTCGCATCAAACAGCACGACAACAGCGATTTCGGTAATTCTGCATCCTTCTCACAGAAGAATATTCAAGATTATCGTAGAAAATACATGCCTCAGCTGGAAACCCCACAAAAACGAAGATATCGCAGTTTCCGCATGTCAAGCGCGCTGTGGAGTGCTGAAAACACCAGAAAACGTGTTTTTCGCATTCAATAGCACGAGAACAGCGATTTCGGTAATTCTGCATCCTTCCCACCGAAGAATATTCAAGATTATCGTAGAAAATACATGCCTCACCTGGAAACCCAACGAAACCGAAGATATCGCAGTTTCCGCATATCAAGCGCACTGTGGAGGGCTGCAAACACCAGAAAACGTGTTTTTCGCATCAAATAGCACGACAACAGCGATTTCGGTATTTCTGCATCCTTCTCACAAAAGAATATTCAAGATTATCGTAGAAAATGCATATCTCAGCTGGAAACCCAACGAAACCGGAGATGTCGCAGTTTCCACATATCAAACGCACTGTGGAGTGCTGAAAACACCAGAAGCCGTGTTTTTCGCATCAAAGAGCACGACAACAGCGATTTCGGTAATTCTGCATCCTTCTCACAGAAGAATATTCAAGATTATCGTAGAAAATGCATATCTCAGCTGGAAACCCAACGAAACCGGAGATGTCGCAGTTTCCGCATATCAAACGCACTGTGGAGTGCTGAAAACACCAGAAAACGTGTTTTTCGCATTCAATAGCACGACAACAGCGATTTCGGTAATTCTGCATCCTTCTCACAGAAGAATATTCTAGATTATCGTAGAAAATACCTGCGTCACCTGGAAACCCCACGAAAACGAAGATATCGCAGTTTCCGCATATCAAACGCACTGTGGAGTGCTGAAAACACCAGAAACCGTGTTTTTCGCATCAAACAGCACGACAATAGCGATTTCGGTATTTCTGCATCCTTCTCACAGAAGAATATTCAAGATTATCGTAGAAAATGCATATCTCAGCTGGAAACCCAACGAAACCGAAGATATCGCAGTATCGGCATATCAAGCGCACTGTGGAGTGCTGAAAACACCAGAAAACGTGTTTTTCGCATTCAATAGCACGACAACAGCGATTTCGGTATTTCTGCATCCTTCTCACAGAAGAATATTCAAGATTATCGTAGAAAATGCATATCTCAGCTGGAAACCCAACGAAACCGAAGATATCGCAGTATCGGCATATCAAGCGCACTGTGGAGTGCTGAAAACACCAGAAAACGTGTTTTTCGCATTCAATAGCACGAAAACAGCGAATTCGGTGATACTGCACACTTGTCACAGCAGAATCATGAAGATTATCACAGAAAATGCATATCTCAGCTGGAAACCCAACGAAACCGGAGATGTCGCAGTTTCCGCATATCAAACGCACTGTGGAGTGCTGAAAACACCAGAAAACGTGTTTTTCGCATTCAATAGCACGAAAACAGCGAATTCGGTGATTATGCACACATGTCACAGCAGAATCATGAAGATTATCACTGAAAATGCATATCTCACCTGGAAACCCCACGAAAACGAAGATATCGCAGTGTCCGCATATCAAACGCACTGTGTAGTGCTGAAAACACCAGAAACCGTGTTTTTCGCATCAAACAGCACGACAACAGCGATTTCGGTAATTCTGCATCCTTCTCACAGAAGAATCATGAAGATTATCACTGAAAATGCATATCTCAGCTGGAAACCCCACAAAAACGAAGATATCGCAGTTTCCGCATGTCAAGCGCGCTGTGGAGTGCTGAAAACACCAGAAAACGTGTTTTTCGCATTCAATAGCACGACAACAGCGATTTCGGTAATTCTGCATCCTTCTCACAGAAGAATATTCAAGATTATCGTAGAAAATGCATATCTCAGCTGGAAACGCTACGAAACCGGAGATGTCGCAGTTTCCGCATATCAAACGCACTGTGGAGTGCTGAAAACACCAGAAACCGTATTTTTCGCATCAAATAGCACGACAACAGCGATTTCGGTAATTCTGCACCCTTCTCACAGAAGAATATTCAAGATTATCGTAGAAAATGCATATCTCAGCTGGAAACGCAACGAAACCGGAGATGTCGCAGTTTCCGCATATCAAACGCACTGTGGAGTGCTGAAAACACCAGAAACCGTGTTTTTCGCATCAAACAGCACGACAACAGCGAATTCGGTGATTATGCACACTTGTCACAGCAGAATCATGAAGATTATCACTGAAAATGCATATCTCAGCTGGAAACCCCACGAAAACGAAGATATCGCAGTGTCCGCATATCAAACGCACTCTGGAGTGCTGAAAACACCAGAAACCGTGTTTTTCGCATTCAATAGCACGAAAACAGCGAATTCGGTGATTATGCACACTTGTCACAGCAGAATCATGGAGATTATCGCTGAAAATGCATATCTCAGCTGGAAACCCAACGAAACCGGAGCTGTCGCAGTTTCCGCATATCAAACGCACTGTGGAGTGCTGAAAACACCAGAAAACGTGTTTTTCGCATTCAATAGCACGACAACAGCGATTTCGGTAATTCTGCATCCTTCTCACAGAAGAATATTCAAGATTATCGTAGAAAATGCATATCTCAGCTGGAAACGCAACGAAACCGGAGATGTCGCAGTTTCCGCATATCAAACGCACTGTGGAGTGCTGAAAACACCAGAAACCGTATTTTTCGCATCAAATAGCACGACAACAGCGATTTCGGTAATTCTGCACCCTTCTCACAGAAGAATATTCAAGATTATCGTAGAAAATGCATATCTCAGCTGGAAACGCAACGAAACCGGAGATGTCGCAGTTTCCGCATATCAAACGCACTGTGGAGTGCTGAAAACACCAGAAACCGTGTTTTTCGCATCAAACAGCACGACAACAGCGAATTCGGTGATTATGCACACTTGTCACAGCAGAATCATGAAGATTATCACTGAAAATGCATATCTCAGCTGGAAACCCAACGAAACCGGAGATGTCGCAGTTTCCGCATATCAAACGTACTGTGGAGTGCTGAAAACACCAGAAAACGTGTTTTTCGCATTCAATAGCACGAAAACAGCGAATTCGGTGATTATGCACACTTGTCACAGCAGAATCATGGAGATTATCACTGAAAATGCATATCTCAGCTGGAAACCCAACGAAACCGGAGATGTCGCAGTTTCCGCATATCAAACGTACTGTGGAGTGCTGAAAACACCAGAAAACGTGTTTTTCGCATCAAACAGCACGACAACAGCGAATTCGGTGATTATGCACACTTGTCACAGCAGAATCATGAAGATTATCACTGAAAATGCATATCTCAGCTGGAAACCCAACGAAACCGGAGATGTCGCAGTTTCCGCATATCAAACGCACTGTGGAGTGCTGAAAACAGCAGAAAACGTGTTTTTCGCATTCAATAGCACGAAAACAGGGAATTCGGTGATTATGCACACTTGTCACAGCAGAATCAAGGAGATTATCACTGAAAATGCATATCTCAGCTGGAAACCCAACGAAACCGGAGATGTCGCAGTTTCCGCATATCAAACGTACTGTGGAGTGCTGAAAACACCAGAAAACGTGTTTTTCGCATTCAATAGCACGAAAACAGCGAATTCGGTGATTATGCACACTTGTCACAGCAGAATCATGGAGATTATCACTGAAAATGCATATCTCAGCTGGAAACCCAACGAAACCGGAGATGTCGCAGTTTCCGCATATCAAACGCACTGTGGAGTGCTGAAAACAGCAGAAAACGTGTTTTTCGCATTCAATAGCACGAAAACAGCGATTTCGGTGATACTGCACACTTGTCACAGCAGAATCATGAAGATTATCGCTGAAAATGCATATCTCAGCTGGAAACCCAACGAAACCGGAGATGTCGCAGTTTCCGCATATCAAACGTACTGTGGAGTGCTGAAAACAGCAGAAATCGTGTTTTTCGCATTCAATAGCACGAAAACAGCGATTTCGGTGATACTGCACACTTGTCACAGCAGAATCATGAAGATTATCGCTGAAAATGCATATCTCAGCTGGAAACCCAACGAAACCGGAGATGTCGCAGTTTCCGCATATCAAACGCTCTGTGGAGTGCTGAAAACACCAGAAACCGTGTTTTTCGCATCAAACAGCACGACAACAGCGAATTCGATGATTATGCACACTTGTCACAGCAGAATCATGAAGATTATCACTGAAAATGCATATCTCAGCTGGAAACCCAACGAAACCGGAGATGTAGCAGTTTCCGCATATCAAACGCACTGTGGAGTGCTGAAAACACCAGAAACCGTGTTTTTCGCTTCAAACAGCACGACAACAGCGATTTCGGTAATTCTGCATCCTTCTCACAGAAGAATATTCAAGATTATCGTAGAAAATGCATATCTCAGCTGGAAATCCAACGAAACCGGAGATGTCGCAGTTTCCGCATATCAAACGCACTGTGGAGTGCTGAAAACACCAGAAACCGTGTTTTTCGCATTCAATAGCACGAAAACAGCGAATTCGGTGATTATGCACACTTGTCACAGCAGAATCATGGAGATTATCGCTGAAAATGCATATCTCAGCTGGAAACCCAACGAAACCGGAGATGTCGCAGTTTCCGCATATCAAACGCACTGTGGAGTGCTGAAAACACCAGAAACCGTGTTTTTCGCATCAAACAGCACGACAACAGCGAATTCGGTGATTATGCACACTTGTCACAGCAGAATCATGAAGATTATCACTGAAAATGCATATCTCAGCTGGAAACCCAACGAAACCGGAGATGTCGCAGTTTCCGCATATCAAACGTACTGTGGAGTGCTGAAAACACCAGAAAACGTGTTTTTCGCATCAAACAGCACGACAACTGCGAATTCGGTGATTATGCACACTTGTCACAGCAGAATCATGAAGATTATCACTGAAAATGCATATCTCAGCTGGAAACCCAACGAAACCGGAGATGTCGCAGTTTCCGCATATAGAACGTACTGTGGAGTGCTGAAAACACCAGAAAACGTGTTTTTCGCATTCAATAGCACGAAAACAGCGAATTCGGTGATTATGCACACTTGTCACAGCAGAATCATGGAGATTATCACTGAAAATGCATATCTCAGCTGGAAACCCAACGAAACCGGAGATGTCGCAGTTTCCGCATATCAAACGCACTGTGGAGTGCTGAAAACAGCAGAAAACGTGTTTTTCGCATTCAATAGCACGAAAACAGCGATTTCGGTGATACTGCACACTTGTCACAGCAGAATCATGAAGATTATCGCTGAAAATGCATATCTCAGCTGGAAACCCAACGAAACCGGAGATGTCGCAGTTTCCGCATATCAAACGTACTGTGGAGTGCTGAAATCACCAGAAAACGTGTTTTTCGCATTCAATAGCACGAAAACAGCGAATTCGGTGATTATGCACACTTGTCACAGCAGAATCATGGAGATTATCACTGAAAATGCATATCTCAGCTGGAAACCCAACGAAACCGGAGATGTCGCAGTTTCCGCATATCAAACGCACTGTGGAGTGCTGAAAACAGCAGAAAACGTGTTTTTCGCATTCAATAGCACGAAAACAGCGATTTCGGTGATACTGCACACTTGTCACAGCAGAATCATGAAGATTATCGCTGAAAATGCATATCTCAGCTGGAAACCCAACGAAACCGGAGATGTCGCAGTTTCCGCATATCAAACGCACTGTGGAGTGCTGAAAACAGCAGAAAACGTGTTTTTCGCATTCAATAGCACGAAAACAGCGATTTCGGTGATACTGCACACTTGTCACAGCAGAATCATGAAGATTATCGCTGAAAATGCATATCTCAGCTGGAAACCCAACGAAACCGGAGATGTCGCAGTTTCCGCATATCAAACGTACTGTGGAGTGCTGAAAACACCAGAAAACGTGTTTTTCGCATTCAATAGCACGAGAACAGCGATTTCGGTAATTCTGCATCCTTCCCACCGAAGAATATTCAAGATTATCGTAGAAAATACATGCCTCACCTGGAAACCCAACGAAACCGATGATATCGCAGTTTCCGCATATCAAGCGCACTGTGGAGGGCTGCAAACACCAGAAAACGTGTTTTTCGCATCAAATAGCACGACAACAGCGATTTCGGTATTTCTGCATCCTTCTCACAAAAGAATATTCAAGATTATCGTAGAAAATGCATATCTCAGCTGGAAACACAACGAAACCGGAGATGTCGCAGTTTCCGCATATCAAAAGCACTGTGGAGTGCTGAAAACACCAGAAGCCGTGTTTTTCGCATCAAACAGCACGACTACAGCGATTTCGGTAATTCTGCATCCTTCTCACAGAAGAATATTCAAGATTATCGTAGAAAATGCATATCTCAGCTGGAAACACAACGAAACCGGAGATGTCGCAGTTTCCGCATATCAAACGCACTGTGGAGTGCTGAAAACACCAGAAAACGTGTTTTTCGCATTCAATAGCACGACAACAGCGATTTCGGTAATTCTGCATCCTTCTCACAGAAGAATATTCTAGATTATCGTAGAAAATACCTGCGTCACCTGGAAACCCCACGAAAACGAAGATATCGCAGTTTCCGCATTTGAAACGCACTCTGGAGTGCAGAAAACACCAGAAAACGTGTTTTTCGCATCAAATAGCACGACAACAGCGATTTCGGTAATTCTGCATCCTTCTCACAGAAGAATATTCAAGATTATCGTAGAAAATGCATATCTCAGCTGGAAACCCATCGAAACCGGAGAAGTCGCAGTTTCCGCATATCGAACGCACTGTGGAGCGCTGCAAACACCAGAAAACGTGTTTTTCGCATCAAATAGCACGACAACAGCGATTTCGGTATTTCTGCATCCTTCTCACAGCAGAATATTCAAGATTATCGTAGAAAATGCATATCTCACCTGGAAACGCCACGAAAACGAAGATATTGCAGTTTCCGCATGTCAAGTGCACTGTGGAGTGCTGAAAACACCAGAAAACGTGTTTTTCGCATCAAATAGCACGACAAAAGCGATTTCGGTAATTATGCATGCTTCTCACAGCAGAATATTCTAGATTATCGTAGAAAATACCTGCGTCACCTGGAAACCCCACGAAAACGAAGATATCGCAGTATCCGCATTTCAAACGCACTGTGGAGTGCAGAAAACACCAGAAAACGTGTTTTTCGCATCAAATAGCACGACAACAGCGAATTCGGTGATTATGCACACATGTCACAGCAGAATCATGAAGATTATCACTGAAAATGCATATCTCAGCTGGAAACCCCACGAAAACGAAGATATCGCAGTGTCCGCATATCAAACGCACTGTGGAGTGCTGAAAACACCAGAAACCGTGTTTTTCGCATCAAACAGCACGACAACAGCGATTTCGGTAATTCTGCATCCTTCTCACAGAAGAATATTCAAGATTATCGTAGAAAATGCATATCTCAGCTGGAAACCCAACGAAACCGGAGATGTCGCAGTTTCCGCATATCAAACGCACTGTGGAGTGCTGAAAACACCAGAAAACGTGTTTTTCGCATTCAATAGCACGAAAACAGCGATTTCGGTGATACTGCACACTTGTCACAGCAGAATCATGAAGATTATCGCTGAAAATGCATATCTCAGCTGGAAACCCAACGAAACCGGAGATGTAGCAGTTTCCGCATATCAAACGCACTGAGGAGTGCTGGAAACACCATAAAACGTGTTTTTCGCCTTCAATAGCACGAAAACAGCGAATTCGGTGATTATGCACACATGTCACAGCAGAATCATGAAGATTATCGCTGAAAATGCATATCTCAGCTGGAAACCCCACGAAAACGAAGATATCGCAGTGTCCGCATATCAAACGCACTGTGGAGTGCTGAAAACACCAGAAACCGTGTTTTTCGCATCAAACAGCACGACAACAGCGATTTCGGTAATTCTGCATCCTTCTCACAGAAGAATATTCAAGATTATCGTAGAAAATACATGCCTGAGCTGGAAACCCCACAAAAACGAAGATATCGCAGTTTCCGCATGTCAAGCGCGCTGTGGAGTGCTGAAAACACCAGAAAACGTGTTTTTCGCATCAAATATCACGACACCAGCGATTTCGGTAATTCTGCATCCTTCTCACAGAGGAATATTCAAGATTATCGTAGAAAATGCATATATCGGCTGGAAACCGAACGAAAACGAAGATATTGCAGTTTCCGCATGTCAAGCGCACAGTGGAGTGCTGAAAACCCCAGAAAACGTGTTTTTCGCATTCAATAGCACGACAACAGCGATTTCGGTAATTCTGCATCCTTCTCACAGAAGAATATTCTAGATTATCGTAGAAAATACCTGCGTCACCTGGAAACCCCACGAAAACGAAGATATCGCAGTTTCCGCATTTGAAACGCACTGTGGAGTGCAGAAAACACCAGAAAACGTGTTTTTCGCATCAAATAGCACGACAACAGCGATTTCGGTAATTCTGCATCCTTCTCACGGAAGAATATTCAAAATTATCGTAGAAAACGCATATCTTGGCTGGAAACCACACGAAAACGAAGATATCGCAGTTTCCGCATTTCAAACGCACTGTGGAGTGCTGAAAACACCAGAAAACGTGTTTTTCGCATTCAATAGCACGAAAACAGCGAATTCGGTGATTCTGCACACATGTCACAGCAGAATCATGAAGATTATCACTGAAAATGCATATCTCAGCTGGAAACCCCACGAAAACGAAGATATCGCAGTGTCCGCATATCAAACGCACTGTGGAGTGCTGAAAACACCAGAAACCGTGTTTTTCGCATCAAATAGCACGACAACAGCTATTTCGGTAATTCTGCATCCTTCTCACAGAAGAATATTCAAGATTATCGTAGAAAACGCATATCTTGGCTGGAAACCCCACGAAACCGGAGATGTAGCAGTTTCCGCATATCAAACGCACTGTGGAGTGCTGAAAACACCAGAAAACGTGTTTTTCGCATTCAATAGCACGAAAACAGCGATTTCGGTGATTATGCACACATGTCACAGCAGAATCATGAAGATTATCACTGAAAATGCATATCTCAGCTGGAAACCCCACGAAAACGAAGATATCGCAGTTTCCGCATATCGAACGCACTGTGGAGCGCTGCAAACACCAGAAAACGTGTTTTTCGCATCAAATAGCACGACAAATGCGATCTCGGTAATTCTGCATCCTTCTCACAGAAGAATATTCTAGATTATCGTAGAAAATACCTGCGTCACCTGGAAACCCCACGAAAACGAAGATATCGCAGTGTCCGCATATCAAACGCACTGTGGAGTGCTGAAAACACCAGAAACCGTGTTTTTCGCATCAAACAGCACGACAACAGCGATTTCGGTAATTCTGCATCCTTCTCACAGAAGAATATTAAAGAATATCGTAGAAAATACATGCCTCAGCTGGAAACCCCACAAAAACGAAGATATCGCAGTTTCCGCATGTCAAGCGCGCTGTGGAGTGCTGAAAACACCAGAAAACGTGTTTTTCGCATTCAATAGCACGACCACAGCGATTTCGGTAATTCTGCATCCTTCTCACAGAAGAATATTCAAGATTATCGTAGAAAATACATGCCTCACCTGGAAACCCAACGAAACCGAAGATATCGCAGTTTCCGCATATCAAGCGCACTGTGTAGTGCTGCGAACACCAGAAAACGTGTTTTTCGCATTCAATAGCACGAAAACAGCGAATTCGGTGATTATGCACACATGTCACTGCAGAATCATGAAGATTATCACTGAAAATGCATATCTCAGCTGGAAACCCCACGAAAACGAAGATATCGCAGTGTCCGCATATCAAACGCACTGTGGAGTGCTGAAAACACCAGAAAACGTGTTTTTCGCATTCAATAGCACGAAAACAGCGATTTCGGTGATACTGCACACTTGTCACAGCAGAATCATGAAGATTATCACTGAAAATGCATATACCAGCTGGAAACCCAACGAAACCGGAGATGTCGCAGTTTCCGCATATCAAACGCACTGTGGAGTGCTGAAAACACCAGAAAACGTGTTTTTCGCATTCAATAGCACGAAAACAGCGAATTCGGTGATTATGCACACTTGTCACAGCAGAATCATGAAGATTATCACTGAAAATGCATATCTCAGCTGGAAACCCAACGAAACCTGAGATGTAGCAGTTTCCGCATATCAAACGCACTGTGGAGTGCTGAAAACACCAGAGACCGTGTTTTTCGCATCAAACAGCACGACAACAGCGATTTCGGTAATTCTGCATCCTTCTCACAGAAGAATATTCAAGATTATCGTAGAAAATGCATATCTCGGCTGGAAGCCGCACGAAAACGAAGATATTGCAGTTTCCGCATGTCAAACGCACTGTGGAGTGCTGAAAACACCAGAAACCGTGTTTTTCGCATCAAACAGCACGACAACAGCGATATCGGTAATTCTGCATCATTCACACAGAAGAATATTCAAGATTATCGTAGAAAATGCATATCTTGGCTGGAAACCACACGAAAACGAAGATGTCGCAGTTTCCGCATTTCAAACGCACTGAGAAGTGCAGAAAACACCAGAAAACGTGTTTTTCGCATCAAATAGCACGACAACAGCGATTTCGGTAATTCTGCATCCTTCTCACAGAAGAATATTCAAGATTATCGTAGAAAACGCATATCTTGGCTGGAAACCACACGAAAACGAAGATATCGCAGTTTCCGCATTTCAAACGCACTGTGGAGTGCAGAAAACACCAGAAAACGTGTATTTCGCATCAAATATCACGACACCAGCGATTTCGGTAATTCTGCATCCTTCTCACAGAAGAATATTCAAGATTATCGTAGAAAATGCATATCTCGGCTGGAAACCGCACGAAAACGAAGATATTGCAGTTTCCGCATGGCAAGCGCACTGTGGAGTGCTGAAAACACCAGAAAACGTGTTTTTCGCATCAAATAGCACGACAAAAGCGATTTCGGTAATTCTGTATCCTTCTCACAGAAGAATATTCTAGATTATCGTAGAAAATACCTGCCTCACCTGGAAACCCCACGAAAACGAAGATATCGCAGTTTCCGCATTTCAAACGCACTGTGGAGTGCTGAAAACACCAGAAAACGTGTTTTTCGCATTCAATAGCACGACAACAGCGATTTCGGTAATTCTGCATCCTTCTCACAGAAGAATATTCTAGATTATCGTAGAAAATACCTGCCTCACCTGGAAACCCCACGAAAACGAAGATATCGCAGTTTCCGCATTTCAAACGCACTGTGGAGTGCTGAAAACACCAGAAAACGTGTTTTTCGCATTCAATAGCACGACAACAGCGATTTCGGTAATTCTGCATCCTTCTCACAGAAGAATATACAAGATTATCGTAGAAAATACATGTCTCAGCTTGAAACCCCAGGAAACGAAGATATCGCAATCTCCGCATGTCAAGCGCACTGTGTAGTGCTGAAAACAACAGAAAACGTGTTTTTCGCATTAAGTAGCACTAAAACAGCGATCTCGGTGCTTCTGCACACATGCCACAGAAGATTCACGAAGAATATCGCTGAAAATGCATATCTCAGCTGGTAACATAACGAAAAAGGAGAATATCGACGGTTCTGCATATCGTACGCACTGTGGAGTGCTGAAAACACCAGTAAACGTGTTTTTCGCTTTAAGTAGCACTAAAACAGAGATCTCGGTGATTCTGCACACTTGCCACAGAAGATTCACGAAGATTATCGCTGAAAATGCATATCTCGGCTGGAAACCCCACGAAACCGAAGATATTGCAGTTTCCGCATGTCAAGCGCTCTGTGGAGTGCTGAAAACACCAGAAAACGTGTTTTTCGGTATATATAGCACTAATACTGGGAGCTAGGTGATTCTGCATACATATCACAGAAGAATCACGAAGATTATCGCTGAAAATGCATATCTCAGCTGGAAACCCCACGGATCGAGGATATCGCCGGTTCGGCATATCATGCGCACTGTGTAGTGCTGAAAACACCAGAAAACGTGTTTTTCGATATATGTAGCACAAATACAGGGAGCCCGGTGATTCTGCATACTTTTCACAGCAGAATCACGAAGATTATCGCTGAAAATGCATATGTCAGCTGGAAACACCACGGATCGAAGATATCGCCGGTTCTGCATATCATGCGCACTGTCTAGTGCTGAAAACACCAGAAAACGTGTTTTTAGGTATATATAGCACTAATACAGGGAGCTAGGTGATTCTGCATACATTTCACAGAAGAATCACGAAGATTATCGCTGAAAATGCATATCTCAGCTGGAAACCCCACGGATCGAGGATATCGCCGGTTCTGCATATCATGCGCACTGTGTAGTGCTGAAAACACCAGAAAACGTGTTTTTCGATATATGTAGCACTAATACAGGGATCCCGGTGATTTTGCATTCTTGTCACAGAAGAATCACGAAGATTATTGCTGATAATGCATATCTCAGCTGGAAACCCCACGAAAACGAAGATATTGCAGTTTCCGCATGTGAAGCGCACTGTGTAGTTCTGAAAACACCAGAAAACGTGTTTTTCGGTATATATAGCACTAATACAGGGAGCTAGGTGATTCTGCATACATATCACAGAAGAATCACGAAGATTATCGCTGAAAATGCATATCTCAGATGGAAACCCCCCGGATCGAGGATATCGCCGGTTCGGCATATCATGCGCACTGTGTAGTGCTGAAAACACCAGAAAACGTGTTTTTCGATATATGTAGCACTAATACAGGGATCCCGGTGATTTTGCATTCTTGTCACAGAAGAATCACGAAGATTATTGCTGATAATGCATATCTCAGCTGGAAACCCCACGAAAACGAAGATATTGCAGTTTCCGCATGTGAAGCGCACTGTGGAGTGCGGAAGACACCAGAAAACGTGTTTTTCGCATCAAATAGCACGAAAACAGCGATTTTTGTGATTCTGCACACTTGTCACAGAATAAACATGAAGATTATCACCGAAAATGCATATCTCGGCTGGAAACCCCACGAAACCGAAGATATTGCAGTTTCCGCATGTCAAGCGCACTGTGGAGTGCGGAAGACACCAGAAAACGTGTTTTTCGCATTCAATAGCACGACAACAGCGATTTCGGTAATTCTGCATCCTTCTCACAGAAGAATATTCAAGATTATCGTAGAAAATACATGCCTCACCGGGAAACCCCACGAAAACGAAGATATCGCAGTTTCCGCATTTCAAACGCACTGTGGAGTGCTGAAAACACCAGAAAACGTGTTTTTCGCATTCAATAGAACGACAACAGCGATATCGGTAATTCTGCATCCTGCTCACAGAAGAATATTCAAGATTATCGTAGAAAATACATGCCTCACCTGGAAACCCCACGAAAACGAAGATATCGCAGTTTCCGCATTTCAAACGCACTATGGAGTGCTGAAAACACCAGAAAACGTGTTTTTCGCATCAAATAGCACGAAAACAGCGATTTCGGTAATTCTGCATCCTGCTCACAGAAGAATATTCAAGATTATCGTAGAAAATACATGCCTCACCTGGAAACCCCACGAAAACGAAGATATCGCAGTTTCCGCATTTCAAACGCACTGTGGAGTGCTGAAAACACCAGAAAACGTGTTTTTCGCATTCAATAGAACGACAACAGCGATTTCGGTAATTCTGCATCCTGCTCACAGAAGAATATTCAAGATTATCGTAGAAAATACATGCCTCACCTGGAAACCCCACGAAAACGAAGATATCGCAGTTTCCGCATTTCAAACGCACTGTGGAGTGCTGAAAACACCAGAAAACGTGTTTTTCGCATCAAATAGCACGACAAAAGCGATTTCGGTAATTCTGCATCCTTCTCACAGAAGAATATTCTAGATTATCGTAGAAAATACCTGCGTCACATGGAAACCCCACGAAAACGAAGATATCGCAGTTTCCGCATTTCAAACGCACTGTGGAGTGCAGAAAACACCAGAAAACGTGTTTTTCGCATCAAATAGCACGACAACAGCGATTTCGGTAATTCTGCATCCTTCTCACAGAAGAATATTCAAGATTATCGTAGAAAACGCATATCTTGGCTGGAAACCCAACGAAACCGGAGATGTAGCAGTTTCCGCATCTCAAACGCACTGTGGAGTGCTGAAAACACCAGAAAACGTGTTTTTCGCATTCAATAGCACGAAAACAGCGAATTCGGTGATTATGCACACATGTCACAGCAGAATCATGAAGATTATCACTGAAAATGCATATCTCAGCTGGAAACCCCACGAAAACGAATATATCGCAGGGTCCGCATATCAAACGCACTGTGGAGTGCTGAAAACACCAGAAACCGTGTTTTTCGCATCAAACAGCACGACAACAGCGATTTCGGTAATTCTGCATCCTTCTCACAGAAGAATATTCGAGATTATCGTAGAAAATACATGCATCACCTGGAAACCCCACGAAAACGATGATATCGCAGTTTCCGCATTTCAATCGCACTGTGGAGTGCAGAAAACACCAGAAAACGTCTTTTTCGCATCAAACAGCACGACAGCAGCGATTTCAGTAATTCTGCATCCTTCTCACAGAAGAATATTCAAGATTATCGTGGAAAATACATGCCTCAGCTGGATACCCCACAAAAACGAAGATATCGCAGTTTCCGCATGTCAAGCGCACTGTGGAGTGCTGAAAACACCAGAAAACGTGTTTTTCGATATATGTAGCACTAATACAGGGATCCCGGTGATTCTGCATTCTTGTCACAGAAGAATCACGAAGATTATCGCTGATAATGCATATCTCAGCTGGAAACCCCACGAAAACGAAGATATTGCAGTTTCCGCATGTCAAGCGCACTGTGTAGTGCTGAAAACACCAGAAAACGTGTTTTTCGGTATATATAGCACTAATACAGGGAGCTAGGTGATTCTGCATACATATCACAGAAGAATCACGAAGATTATCGCTGAAAATGCATATCTCAGCTGGAAACCCCACGGATCGAGGATATCGCCGGTTCGGCATATCATGCGCACTGTGTAGTGCTGAAAACACCAGAAAACGTGTTTTTCGATATATGTAGCACTAATACAGGGATCCCGGTGATTTTGCATTCTTGTCACAGAAGAATCACGAAGATTATTGCTGATAATGCATATCTCAGCTGGAAACCCCACGAAAACGAAGATATTGCAGTTTCCGCATGTGAAGCGCACTGTGGAGTGCGGAAGACACCAGAAAACGTGTTTTTCGCATCAAATAGCACGAAAACAGCGATTTTTGTGATTCTGCACACTTGTCACAGAATAAACATGAAGATTATCACCGAAAATGCATATCTCGGCTGGAAACCCCACGAAACAGAAGATATTGCAGTTTCCGCATGTCAAGCGCACTGTGGAGTGCGGAAGACACCAGAAAACGTGTTTTTCGCATTCAATAGCACGACAACAGCGATTTCGGTAATTCTGCATCCTTCTCACAGAAGAATATTCAAGATTATCGTAGAAAATACATGCCTCACCGGGAAACCCCACGAAAACGAAGATATCGCAGTTTCCGCATTTCAAACGCACTGTGGAGTGCTGAAAACACCAGAAAACGTGTTTTTCGCATTCAATAGAACGACAACAGCGATATCGGTAATTCTGCATCCTGCTCACAGAAGAATATTCAAGATTATCGTAGAAAATACATGCCTCACCTGGAAACCCCACGAAAACGAAGATATCGCAGTTTCCGCATTTCAAACGCACTATGGAGTGCTGAAAACACCAGAAAACGTTTTTTTCGCATCAAATAGCACGAAAACAGCGATTTCGGTAATTCTGCATCCTGCTCACAGAAGAATATTCAAGATTATCGTAGAAAATACATGCCTCACCTGGAAACCCCACGAAAACGAAGATATCGCAGTTTCCGCATTTCAAACGCACTGTGGAGTGCTGAAAACACCAGAAAACGTGTTTTTCGCATTCAATAGAACGACAACAGCGATTTCGGTAATTCTGCATCCTGCTCACAGAAGAATATTCAAGATTATCGTAGAAAATACATGCCTCACCTGGAAACCCCACGAAAACGAAGATATCGCAGTTTCCGCATTTCAAACGCACTGTGGAGTGCTGAAAACACCAGAAAACGTGTTTTTCGCATCAAATAGCACGACAAAAGCGATTTCGGTAATTCTGCATCCTTCTCACAGAAGAATATTCTAGATTATCGTAGAAAATACCTGCGTCACATGGAAACCCCACGAAAACGAAGATATCGCAGTTTCCGCATTTCAAACGCACTGTGGAGTGCAGAAAACACCAGAAAACGTGTTTTTCGCATCAAATAGCACGACAACAGCGATTTCGGTAATTCTGCATCCTTCTCACAGAAGAATATTCAAGATTATCGTAGAAAACGCATATCTTGGCTGGAAACCCAACGAAACCGGAGATGTAGCAGTTTCCGCATCTCAAACGCACTGTGGAGTGCTGAAAACACCAGAAAACGTGTTTTTCGCATTCAATAGCACGAAAACAGCGAATTCGGTGATTATGCACACATGTCACAGCAGAATCATGAAGATTATCACTGAAAATGCATATCTCAGCTGGAAACCCCACGAAAACGAATATATCGCAGGGTCCGCATATCAAACGCACTGTGGAGTGCTGAAAACACCAGAAACCGTGTTTTTCGCATCAAACAGCACGACAACAGCGATTTCGGTAATTCTGCATCCTTCTCACAGAAGAATATTCGAGATTATCGTAGAAAATACATGCATCACCTGGAAACCCCACGAAAACGATGATATCGCAGTTTCCGCATTTCAATCGCACTGTGGAGTGCAGAAAACACCAGAAAACGTCTTTTTCGCATCAAACAGCACGACAGCAGCGATTTCAGTAATTCTGCATCCTTCTCACAGAAGAATATTCAAGATTATCGTAGAAAATACATGCCTCAGCTGGATACCCCACAAAAACGAAGATATCGCAGTTTCCGCATGTCAAGCGCACTGTGGAGTGCTGAAAACACCAGAAAACGTGTTTTTCGATATATGTAGCACTAATACAGGGATCCCGGTGATTCTGCATTCTTGTCACAGAAGAATCACGAAGATTATCGCTGATAATGCATATCTCAGCTGGAAACCCCACGAAAACGAAGATATTGCAGTTTCCGCATGTCAAGCGCACTGTGTAGTGCTGAAAACACCAGAAAACGTGTTTTTCGGTATATATAGCACTAATACAGGGAGCTAGGTGATTCTGCATACATATCACAGAAGAATCACGAAGATTATCGCTGAAAATGCATATCTCAGCTGGAAACCCCACGGATCGAGGATATCGCCGGTTCGGCATATCATGCGCACTGTGTAGTGCTGAAAACACCAGAAAACGTGTTTTTCGATATATGTAGCACAAATACATGGAGCCCGGTCATTCTGCATACTTTTCACAGCAGAATCACGAAGATTATCGCTGAAAATGCATATGTCAGCTGGAAACACCACGGATCGAAGATATCGTCGGTTCTGCATATCATGCGCACTGTCTAGTGCTGAAAACACCAGAAAACGTGTTTTTCGGTATATATAGCACTAATACAGGGAGCTAGGTGATTCTGCATACATTTCACAGAAGAATCACGAAGATTATCGCTGAAAATGCATAACTCAGCTGGAAACCCCACGGATCGAGGATATCGCCGGTTCTGCATATCATGCGCACTGTGTAGTGCTGAAAACACCAGAAAACGTGTTTTTCGATATATGTAGCACTAATACAGGGATCCCGGTGATTTTGCATTCTTGTCACAGAAGAATCACGAAGATTATTGCTGATAATGCATACCTCAGCTGGAAACCCCACGAAAACGAAGATATTGCAGTTTCCGCATGTGAAGCGCACTGTGTAGTGCTGAAAACACCAGAAAACGTGTTTTTCGGTATATATAGCACTAATACAGGGAGCCCGGTCATTCTGCATACTTTTCACAGAAGAATCACGAAGATTATCGCTGAAAATGCATATGTCAGCTGGAAACACCACGGATCGAAGATATCGTCGGTTCTGCATATCATGCGCAGTGTCTAGTGCTGAAAACACCAGAAAACGTGTTTTTCGGTATATATAGCACTAATACAGGGAGCTAGGTGATTCTGCATACATATCACAGAAGAATCACGAAGATTATCGCTGAAATTGCATATCTCAGCTGGAAACCCCACGGATCGAGGATATCGCCGGTTCGGCATATCATGCGCACTGTGTAGTGCTGAAAACACCAGAAAACGTGTTTTTCGATATATGTAGCACAAATACAGGGAGCCCGGTCATTCTGCATACTTTTCACAGCAGAATCACGAAGATTATCGCTGAAAATGCATATGTCAGCTGGAAACACCACGGATCGAAGATATCGTCGGTTCTGCATATCATGCGCACTGTCTAGTGCTGAAAACACCAGAAAACGTGTTTTTCGGTATATATAGCACTAATACAGGGAGCTAGGTGATTCTGCATACATTTCACAGAAGAATCACGAAGATTATCGCTGAAAATGCATAACTCAGCTGGAAACCCCACGGATCGAGGATATCGCCGGTTCTGCATATCATGCGCACTGTGTAGTGCTGAAAACACCAGAAAACGTGTTTTTCGATATATGTAGCACTAATACAGGGATCCCGGTGATTTTGCATTCTTGTCACAGAAGAATCACGAAGATTATTGCTGATAATGCATACCTCAGCTGGAAACCCCACGAAAACGAAGATATTGCAGTTTCCGCATGTGAAGCGCACTGTGTAGTGCTGAAAACACCAGAAAACGTGTTTTTCGGTATATATAGCACTAATACAGGGAGCCCGGTCATTCTGCATACTTTTCACAGAAGAATCACGAAGATTATCGCTGAAAATGCATATGTCAGCTGGAAACACCACGGATCGAAGATATCGTCGGTTCTGCATATCATGCGCACTGTCTAGTGCTGAAAACACCAGAAAACGTGTTTTTCGGTATATATAGCACTAATACAGGGAGCTAGATGATTCTGCATACATATCACAGAAGAATCACGAAGATTATCGCTGAAAATGCATATCTCAGCTGGAAACCCCACGGATCGAGGATATCGCCGGTTCGGCATATCATGCGCACTGTGTAGTGCTGAAAACACCAGAAAACGTGTTTTTCGATATATGTAGCACAAATACAGGGAGCCCGGTCATTCTGCATACTTTTCACAGCAGAATCACGAAGATAATCGCTGAAAATGCATATGTCAGCTGGAAACACCACGGATCGAAGATATCGTCGGTTCTGCATATCATGCGCACTGTCTAGTGCTGAAAACACCAGAAAACGTGTTTTTCGGTATATATAGCACTAATACAGGGAGCTAGGTGATTCTGCATACATTTCACAGAAGAATCACGAAGATTATCGCTGAAAATGCATATCTCAGCTGGAAACCCCACGGATCGAGGATATCGCCGGTTCTGCATATCATGCGCACTGTGTAGTGCTGAAAACACCAGAAAACGTGTTTTTCGATATATGTAGCACAAATACTGGGAGCCCGGTGATTCTGCATACTTTTCACAGCAGAATCACGAAGATTATCGCTGAAAATGCATATGTCAGCTGGAAACACCACGGATCGAAGATATCGCCGGTTCTGCATATCATGCGCACTGTCTAGTGCTGAAAACACCAGAAAACGTGTTTTTCGGTATATATAGCACTAATACAGGGAGCTAGGTGATTCTGCATACATTTCACAGAAGAATCACGAAGATTATCGCTGAAAATGCATATCTCAGCTGGAAACACCACGGATCGAGGATATCGCCGGTTCTGAATATCATGCGCACTGTGTAGTGCTGAAAACACCAGAAAACGTGTTTTTCGATATATGTAGCACTAATACAGGGATCCCGGTGATTTTGCATTCTTGTCTCCGATGAATCACGAAGATTATTGCTGATAATGCATATCTCAGCTGGAAACCCCACGAAAACGAAGATATTGCAGTTTCCGCATGTGAAGCGCACTGTGGAGTGCGGAAGACACCAGAAAACGTGTTTTTCGCATCAAATAGCACGAAAACAGCGATTTTTGTGATTCTGCACACTTGTCACAGAATAATCATGAAGATTATCACCGAAAATGCATATCTCGGCTGGAAACCCCACGAAACCGAAGATATTGCAGTTTCCGCATGTCAAGCGCACTGTGGAGTGCGGAAGACACCAGAAAACGTGTTTTTCGCATTCAATAGCACGACAACAGCGATTTCGGTAATTCTGCATCCTTCTCACAGAAGAATATTCAAGATTATCGTAGAAAATACATGCCTCACCTGGAAACCCCACGAAAACGAAGATGTCGCAGTTTCCGCATTTCAAACGCACTGTGGAGTGCTGAAAACACCAGAAAACGTGTTTTTCGCATTCAATAGAACGACAACAGCGATATCGGTAATTCTGCATCCTGCTCACAGAAGAATATTCAAGATTATCGTAGAAAATACATGCCTCACCTGGAAACCCCACGAAAACGAAGATATCGCAGTTTCCGCATTTCAAACGCACTATGGAGTGCTGAAAATACCAGAAAACGTGTTTTTCGCATCAAATAGCACGAAAACAGCGATTTCGGTAATTCTGCATCCTGCTCACAGAAGAATATTCAAGATTATCGTAGAAAATACATGCCTCACCTGGAAACCCTACGAAAACGAAGATATCGCAGTTTCCGCATTTCAAACGCACTGTGGAGTGCTGAAAACACCAGAAAACGAGTTTTTCGCATTCAATAGAACGACAACAGCGACTTCGGTAATTCTGCATCCTGCTCACAGAAGAATATTCAAGATTATCGTAGAAAATACATGCCTCACCTGGAAACCCCACGAAAACGAAGATATCGCAGTTTCCGCATTTCAAACGCACTGTGGAGTGCTGAAAACACCAGAAAACGTGTTTTTCGCATCAAATAGCACGACAAAAGCGATTTCGGTAATTCTGCATCCTTCTCACAGAAGAATATTCTAGATTATCGTAGAAAATACCTGCGTCACATGGAAACCCCACGAAAACGAAGATATTGCAGTTTCCGCATGTGAAGCGCACTGTGGAGTGCGGAAGACACCAGACAACGTGTTTTTCGGTATATATAGCACTAATACAGGGAGCTAGGTGATTCTGCATACATTTCACAGAAGAATCACGAAGATTATCGCTGAAAATGCATATCTCAGCTGGAATCCCCACGGATCGAGGATATCGCCCGTTCTGCATATCGTACGCACTGTGGAGTGCTGAAAACACCAGTAAACGTGTTTTTCGCTTTAAGTAGCACTAAAACAGAGATCTCGGTGATTCTGCACACTTGCGACAGAAGATTCAAGAAGATTATCGCTGAAAATGCATATCACGGCTGGAAACCCCACGAAACCGAAGATATTGCAGTTTCCGCATGTCAAGCGCACTGTGGAGTGCTGAAAACACCAGAAAACGTGTTTTTCGATATATGTAGCACTAATACAGGGATCCCGGTGATTCTGCATTCTTGTCACAGAAGAATCACGAAGATTGTCGCTGAAAATGCATATCTCAGCTGGAAACCCCACGGATCGAGGATATCGCCGGTTCTGCATATCATGCGCACTGTGTAGTGCTGAAAACACCAGAAAACGTGTTTTTCGATATATGTAGCACAAATACAGGGAGCCCGGTGATTCTGCATACTTTTCACAGCAGAATCACGAAGATTATCGCTGAAAATGCATATCTCAGCTGGAAACCCCACGAAAACGAAGATATTGCAGTTTCCGCATGTCAAGCGCACTGTGTAGTGCTGAAAACACCAGAAAACGTGTTTTTCGGTATATATAGCACTAATACATGGAGCTAGGTGATTCTGCATACATATCACAGAAGAATCACGAAGATTATCGCTGAAAATGCATATCTCAGCTGGAAACCCCACGGATCGAGGATATCGCCGGTTCTGCATATCATGCGCACTGTGTACTGCTGAAAACACCAGAAAACGTGTTTTTCGATATATATAGCACAAATACAGGGAGCCCGGTGATTCTGCATACTTTTCACAGCAGAATCACGAAGATTATCGCTGAAAATGCATATGTCAGCTGGAAACACCACGGATCGAAGATATCGCCGGTTCTGCATATCATGCGCACTGTCTAGTGCTGAAAACACCAGAAAACGTGTTGTTCGGTATATATAGCACTAATACAGGGAGCTAGGTGATTCTGCATACATTTCACAGAAGAATCACGAAGATTATCGCTGAAAATGCATATGTCAGCTGGAAACCCCACGGATCGAGGATATCGCCGGTTCCGCATATCATGCGCACTGTGTAGTGCTGAAAACACCAGAAAACGTGTTTTTCGCATCAAATAGCACGACAACATCGATTTCGGTGATTCTGCATACTTCTCACAGAAGAATATTCAAGATTATCGTAGAAAATACATGCCTCAGCTGGAAACCCCACAAAAACGAAGATATCGCAGTTTCCGCATGTCAAGCGCGCTGTGGAGTGCTGACAACACCAGAAACCGTGTTTTTCGCATCAAACAGCACGACAACAGCGATTTCGGTAATTCTGCATCCTTCTCACAGAAGAATATTCAAGATTATCGTAGACAATACATGCCTCAGCTGGAAACCCCACAAAAACGAAGATATCGCAGTTTCCGTATGTCAAGCGCGCTGTGGAGTGCTGACAACACCAGAAAACGTATTTTTCGCATCAAACAGCACGACAACAGCGATTTCGGTAATTCTGCATCCTTCTCACAGAAGAATATTCAAGATTATCACTGAAAATGCATATCTCAGCTGGAAACGCCACGAAAACGATGATATCGCAGTTTCCGCATGTCAAGCGCACTGTGGAGTGCTGAAAACCCTAGAAAACATGTTTTTCGCATCAAACAGCACGACAACAGCGATTTCGGTAATTCTGCATCCTTCTCACAGAAGAATATTCAAGATTATCGTAGAAAATGCATATCTCGGCTGGAAACCCCACGAAAACGAAGATATTGCAGTTTCCACATGTCAAGCGCACTGTGGAGTGCCGAATACACCAGAAAACGTGTTTTTCGCATTCAATAGCACGAAAGAAGCGATATGGGTGATTCTGGATACTTCTCACAGAAGAATATACAAGATTATCGTAGAAAATACATATCTCAGCTTGAAACCCCACGAAACGAAGATATCGCAGTTTCCGCATATCAAACGCAGTGTGGAGTGCTGAAAACACCAGGAAACGTGTTTTTCGCATTCAATAGCACGAAAACAGCGATCTCGGTGCTTCTGCACACTTGCCACAGAAGATTCACGAAGATTATCGCTGAAAATGCATATATCAGCTGGAAACATAACGAAAAAGAAGAATATCGACGGTTCTGCATATCGTAAGCACCGTGGAGTGCTGAAAACGCCAGTAAACGTGTTTTTCGCTTTAAGTAGCACTAAAACAGAGATCTCGGTGATTGTGCACACTTGCCACAGAAGATTCACGAAGATTATCGCTGAAAATGCATATCTCAGCTGGAAACATAACGAAAAAGAAGAATATTGCCGGTTCTGCATATCATACGCACTGTGTAGTGCTGAAAACACCAGAAAACGTGTTTTTCGGTATATATAGCACTAATACATGGAGCCCGGTGATTCTGCATACATTTCACAGAAGAATCACGAAGATTATAGCTGAAAATGCATATCTCAGCTGGAAACCCCACGGATCGAGGATATCGCCGGTTCTGCATATCATGCGCACTGTGTAGTGCTGAATACACCGGAAAACGAGTTTTTCGCATTAAGTAGCACCAAAACAGCGATCTCGGAGCTTCTGCACACTTGCCACAGAAGATTCACGAAGATTATCGCTGAAAATGCATATATCAGCTGGAAACATAAAGAAAAAGAAGAATATCGACGGTTCTGCATATCGTACGCACTGTGTAGTGCTGAAAACACCAGAAAACGTGTTTTTCGGTATATATAGAACTAATACATGGAGCCCGGTGATTCTGTATACTTATCACAGCAGAATCACGAAGATTATTGCTGATAATGCATATCTCAGCTGGAAACCCCACGAAAAAGAAGAATATTGCCGGTTCTGCATATCATACGCACTGTGGAGTGCTGAAAACACCAGAAAACGTGTTTTTCGCATTCAATAGCACGACAACAGCGATTTCGGTAATTGTGCATCCTTCTCACAGAAGAATATTCAAGATTATCGTAGAAAACACATGCCTCACCTGGAAACCCCACGAAAACGAAGATATCGCAGTTTCCGCATGTCAAGCGCTCTGTGGAGTGCTGAAAACACCAGAAGACGTGTTTTTCGCATCAAATGGCACGACAACAGCGATTTCGGTAATTCTGCACAATTGTCACAGCAGAATCATGAAGATTATCACTGAAAATGCATATCTCAGCTGGAAACCCAACGAAACCGGAGATGTCGCAGTTTCCGCATATCAAACGCACTGTGGAGTGCTGAAAACACCAGAAAACGTGTATTTCGCATTCAATAGCACGAAAACAGCGAATTCGGTGATTATGCACACTTGTCACAGCAGAATCATGAAGATTATCACTGAAAATGCATATCTCGGCTGGAAACCCCACGAAAACGAAGGTATTGCAGTTTCCGCATGTCAAGCGCACTGTGGAGTGCCGAAAACACCAGAAAACGTGTTTATCGCATTCAATAGCACGAAAGAAGCGATATGGGTGATTCTGGATACTTCTCAGATGACTATACAAGATTATCGTAGAAAATACATACCTCAGCTTGAAACCCCACGAAACGAAGATATCGCAGTTTCCGCATATCAAACGCACTGTGGAGTGCTGAAAACACCAGGAAACGTGTTTTTCAATTTCAATAGGACGAAAACAGCGATTTCTTTGATTCTGCACACATGTCACAGAAGAATCATGAAGATTATCACTGAAAATGCATATCTCAGCTGGAAACCCCACGAAAACGAAGATGTCGCAGTTTCCGCATATCAAACGCACTGTGGAGTGCTGAAAACACCAGAAAACGTGTTTTTCGCATCAAATAGCACGACAACAGCGATTTTGGTGATTCTGCACACTTGTCACTGAATAATCATGAAGATTATCACTGAAAATGCATATCTCAGCAGGAAACCCCACGAAAACGAAGATATCGCAGTTTCCGCATATCAAACGCACTGTGGAGCGCTGCAAACTCCAGAAAACGTGTTTTTCGCATCAAATAGCACGACAACAGCGATTTCGGTAATTCTGCATCCTTCTCACAGAAGAATATTCAAGATTATCGTAGAAAATGCATATCTCAGCTGGAAACCCAACGAAACAGGAGATGTCGCAGTTTCCGCATATCAAACGCACTGTCGAGTGCAGAAAACACCAGAAAACGTGTTTTTCGCATCAAATAGCACGACAACAGCGATTTCGGAAATTCTGCATCCTTCTCACAGAAGAATATTCAAGATTATCGTAGAAAATACATGCCTCAGCAGGAAACCCCACGAAAACGAAGATATCGCAGTTTCCGCATTTCAAACGCACTGTGGAGTGCAGAAAACACCAGAAAACGTGTTTTTCGCATCAAATAGCACGACAACAGCGATTTCGGTATTTCTGCATCCTTCTCACAGAAGAATATTCAAGATTATCGTAAAAAATGCATATCTCGGCTGGAAACCCCACGAAAACGAAGATATCGCAGTTTCCGCATATCAAACGCACTGTGGAGCGCTGCAAACACCAGAAAACGTGTTTTTCGCATCAAATAGCACGACAACAGCGATTTCGGTATTTCTGCATCCTTCTCACAGAAGAATATTCTAGATTATCGTAGAAAATACCTGGGTCACCTGGAAAACCCACGAAAACGAAGATATCGCAGTTTTCGCATTTCAAACGCACTGTGGAGTGCAGAAAACACCAGAAAACGTGTTTTTCGCATCAAATAGCACGACAACAGCGATTTCGGTAATTCTGCAACCTTCTCACAGAAGAATATTCTAGATGATCGTAGAAAATACCTGCGTCACCTGGAAACCCCACGAAAACGAAGATATCGCAGTTTCCGCATGTCAAGCGCACTGTGGAGTGCTGAAAACACCAGAAAACGTGTTTTTCGCATTCAATAGCAGGAAAACAGCGATTTCGGTGATACTGCACACTTGTCACAGCAGAATCATGAAGACTATCACTGAAAATGCATATCTCAGCTGGAAACCCAACGAAACCGGAGATGTCGCAGTTTCCGCATATCAAACGCACTGTGGAGTGCTGAAAACACCAGAAAGCGTGTTTTTCGCATTCAATAGCACGAAAACAGCGATTTCGGTGATACTGCACACTTGTCACAGCACAATCATGAAGATTATCACTGAAAATGCATATCTCAGCAGGAAACCCCACGAAAACGAAGATATCGCTGTTTCCGCATATCAAACGCACTGTGGAGCGCTGCAAACACCAGAAAACGTGTTTTTCGCATCAAATAGCACGACAACAGCGATTTCGGTATTTCTGCATCCTTCTCACACAAGAATATTCAAGATTATCGTAGAAAATGCATATCTCAGCTGGAAACCCAACGAAACCGGAGATGTCGCAGTTTCCGCATATCAAACGCACTGTGGAGTTCAGAAAACACCAGAAAACGTGTTTTTCGCATCAAACAGTACGACAACAGCGATTTCGGTAATTCTGCATCCTTCTCACAGAAGAATATTCAAGATTATCGTAGAAAATACATGCCTCAGCAGGAAACCCCACGAAAACGAAGATATCGCAGTTTCCGCATTTCAAACGCACTGTGGAGTGCAGAAAACACCAGAAAACGTGTTTTTCGCATCAAATAGCACGACAACAGCGATTTCGGTATTTCTGCATCCTTCTCACAGAAGAATATTCAAGATTATCGTAAAAAATGCATATCTCGGCTGGAAACCCCACGAAAACGAAGATATCGCAGTTTCCGCATATCAAACGCACTGTGGAGCGCTGCAAACACCAGAAAACGTGTTTTTCGCATCAAATAGCACGACAACAGCGATTTCGGTATTTCTGCATCCTTCTCACAGAAGAATATTCTAGATTATCGTAGAAAATACCTGGGTCACCTGGAAAACCCACGAAAACGAAGATATCGCAGTTTTCGCATTTCAAACGCACTGTGGAGTGCAGAAAACACCAGAAAACGTGTTTTTCGCATCAAATAGCACGACAACAGCGATTTCGGTAATTCTGCAACCTTCTCACAGAAGAATATTCTAGATGATCGTAGAAAATACCTGCGTCACCTGGAAACCCCACGAAAACGAAGATATCGCAGTTTCCGCATGTCAAGCGCACTGTGGAGTGCTGAAAACACCAGAAAACGTGTTTTTCGCATTCAATAGCAGGAAAACAGCGATTTCGGTGATACTGCACACTTGTCACAGCAGAATCATGAAGACTATCACTGAAAATGCATATCTCAGCTGGAAACCCAACGAAACCGGAGATGTCGCAGTTTCCGCATATCAAACGCACTGTGGAGTGCTGAAAACACCAGAAAGCGTGTTTTTCGCATTCAATAGCACGAAAACAGCGAATTCGGTGATTATGCACACATGTCACAGCAGAATCATGAAGATTATTACTGAAAATGCATATCTCAGCGGGAAACCCCACGAAAACGAAGATATCGCAGTTTCCGCATTTCAAACGCACTGTGGAGTGCAGAAAACACCAGAAATCGTGTTTTTCGCATCAAATAGAACGACAACAGCGATTTCGGTAATTCTGCATCCTTCTCACAGAAGAATATTCAAGATTATCGTAGAAAATGCATATCTCAGCTGGAAACCCAACGAAACCGGAGATGTCGCAGTTTCCGCATATCAAACGCACTGTGGAGTTCAGAAAACACCAGAAAACGTGTTTTTCGCATCAAACAGCACGACAACAGCGATTTCTGTAATTCTGCATCCTTCTCACAGAAGAATATTCAAGATTATCGTAGAAAATACATGCCTCAGCTGGAAACCCCACGAAAACGAAGATATCGCAGTTTCCGCATTTCAAACGCACTGTGGTGTGCAGAAAACACCAGGAAACGTGTTTTTCGCATCAAATAGCACGACAACAGCTATTTCGGTGATTCTGCATCCTTCTCACAGAAGAATATTCAAGATTATCGTAGAAAATACCTGGGTCACCTGGAAAACCCACGAAAACGAAGATATCGCAGTTTTCGCATTTCAAACGCACTGTGGAGTGCAGAAAACACCAGAAAACGTGTTTTTCGCATCAAATAGCACGACAACAGCGATTTCGGTAATTCTGCAACCTTCTCACAGAAGAATATTCTAGATGATCGTAGAAAATACCTGCGTCACCTGGAAACCCCACGAAAACGAAGATATCGCAGTTTCCGCATGTCAAGCGCACTGTGGAGTGCTGAAAACACCAGAAAACGTGTTTTTCGCATTCAATAGCAGGAAAACAGCGATTTCGGTGATACTGCACACTTGTCACAGCAGAATCATGAAGACTATCACTGAAAATGCATATCTCAGCTGGAAACCCAACGAAACCGGAGATGTCGCAGTTTCCGCATATCAAACGCACTGTGGAGTGCTGAAAACACCAGAAAGCGTGTTTTTCGCATTCAATAGCACGAAAACAGCGAATTCGGTGATTATGCACACATGTCACAGCAGAATCATGAAGATTATTACTGAAAATGCATATCTCAGCGGGAAACCCCACGAAAACGAAGATATCGCAGTTTCCGCATTTCAAACGCACTGTGGAGTGCAGAAAACACCAGAAATCGTGTTTTTCGCATCAAATAGAACGACAACAGCGATTTCGGTAATTCTGCATCCTTCTCACAGAAGAATATTCAAGATTATCGTAGAAAATGCATATCTCAGCTGGAAACCCAACGAAACCGGAGATGTCGCAGTTTCCGCATATCAAACGCACTGTGGAGTTCAGAAAACACCAGAAAACGTGTTTTTCGCATCAAACAGCACGACAACAGCGATTTCTGTAATTCTGCATCCTTCTCACAGAAGAATATTCAAGATTATCGTAGAAAATACATGCCTCAGCTGGAAACCCCACGAAAACGAAGATATCGCAGTTTCCGCATTTCAAACGCACTGTGGTGTGCAGAAAACACCAGGAAACGTGTTTTTCGCATCAAATAGCACGACAACAGCTATTTCGGTGATTCTGCATCCTTCTCACAGAAGAATATTCAAGATTATCGTAGAAAATGCATATCTCGGCTGGAAACCCCACGAAAACGAAGATATCGCAGTTTCCGCATGTCAAGCGCACTGTGGAGTGCTGAAAACACCAGAAAACGTGTTTTTCGCATTCAATAGCACGAAAACAGCGATTTCGGTGATACTGCACACTTGTCACAGCACAATCATGAAGATTATCACTGAAAATGCATATCTCAGCAGGAAACCCCACGAAAACGAAGATATCGCTGTTTCCGCATATCAAACGCACTGTGGAGCGCTGCAAACACCAGAAAACGTGTTTTTCGCATCAAATAGCACGACAACAGCGATTTCGGTATTTCTGCATCCTTCTCACACAAGAATATTCAAGATTATCGTAGAAAATGCATATCTCAGCTGGAAACCCAACGAAACCGGAGATGTCGCAGTTTCGGCTTATCAAACGCACTGTGGAGTTCAGAAAACACCAGAAAACGTGTTTTTTTTCGCATCAAACAGTACGACAACAGCGATTTCGGTAATTCTGCATCCTTCTCACAGAAGAATATTCAAGATTATCGTAGAAAATACATGCCTCAGCTGGAAACCCCACGAAAACGAAGATATCGCAGTTTCCGCATTTCAAACGCACTGTGGGGTGCAGAAAACACCAGAAAACGTGTTTTTCGCATCAAATAGCACGACAACAGCGATTTCGGTATTTCTGCATCCTTCTCACAGAAGAATATTCAAGATTATCGTAAAAAATGCATATCTCGGCTGGAAACCCCACGAAAACGAAGATATCGCAGTTTCCGCATATCAAACGCACTGTGGAGCGCTGCAAACACCAGAAAACGTGTTTTTCGCATCAAATAGCACGACAACAGCGATTTCGGTATTTCTGCATCCTTCTCACAGAAGAATATTCTAGATTATCGTAGAAAATACCTGGGTCACCTGGAAACCCCACGAAAACGAAGATATCGCAGTTTCCGCATTTCAAACGCACTGTGGAGTGCAGAAAACACCAGAAAACGTGTTTTTCGCATCAAACAGCACGACAACAGCGATTTCTGTAATTCTGCATCCTTCTCACAGAAGAATATTCAAGATTATCGTAGAAAATACATGCCTCAGCTGGAAACCCCACGAAAACGAAGATATCGCAGTTTCCGCATTTCAAACGCACTGTGGAGCGCTGCAAACACCAGATAACGTGTTTTTCGCATCAAGTAGCACGACAACAGCGATATCGGTATTTCTGCATCCTTCTCACAGAAGAATATTCAAGATTATCGTAGAAAATGCATATCTGAGCTGGAAACGCCACGAAAACGAAGATATTGCAGTTTCCGCATGTCAAGCGAACTGTGGAGTGCTGAAAACACCAGAAAACGTGTTTTTCGCATCAAATAGCACGACAAAAGCGATTTCGGTAATTCTGCATCCTTCTCACAGAAAAAATTCTAGATTATCGTAGAAAATACCTGCGTCACCTGGAAACCCCACGAAAACGAAGATATCAGAGTTTCCGCATTTCGAACGCACTGTGGAGTGCAGAAAACACCAGAAAACTTGTTTTTCGCATCAAATAGCACGACAACAGCGATTTTGGTAATTCTGCATCCTTCTCACAGAAGAATATTCAAGATTATCGTAGAAAATGCATATCTCAGCTGGAAACCCAACGATACCGGAGATGTCGCAGTTTCCGCATATCAAACGCACTGTGGAGTGCAGACAAAACACCAGAAAACGTGTTTTTCGCATCAAATAGCACGAAAACCGCGATTTCGGTGATACTGCACACTTGTCACAGCACAATCATGAAGATTATCATTGAAAATGCATATCTCAGCTGGAAACGCCACGAAAACGAAGATATCGCAGTTTCCGCATGTCAAGCGCACTGTGGAGTGCTGAAAACACCAGAAAACTTGTTTTTCGCATCAAATAGCACGACAACAGCGATTTCGGTAATTCTGCATCCTTCTCACAGAAGAATATTCAAGATTATCGTAGAAAATGCATATCTCAGCTGGAAACCCAACGAAACCGGAGATGTCGCAGTTTCCGCATATCAAACGCACTGTGGAGTGCTGAAAACACCAGAAACCGTGTTTTTCGCATCAAACAGCACGACAACAGCGATTTCGGTAATTCTGCATCCTTATCACTGAAGATTGTTCAAGATTATCGTAGAAAATACATGCCTCAGCTGGAAACCCAAGGAAACCGGAGATGTCGCAGTTTCCGCATATGAAACGCACTGTGGAGTGCTGAAAACACCAGAAAACGCGTTTTTCGCATTCAATAGGACGAAAGAAACGATATGGGTGATTCTGGATACTTCTCACAGAAGAATAACGAAGATTATCGTAGAAAGTGCATATCTCAGCTGGAAACCCAACGAAACCGGAGATGTCGCAGTTTCCGCATATTAAACGCACTGTGGAGCGCTGCAAACACCAGAAAACGTGTTTTTCGCATCAAATAGCACGCCAACAGCGATTTCGGTATTTCTGCATCCTTCTCACAGAAGAATATTCAAGATTATCGTAGAAAATGCATATCTCAGCCGGAAACCCAACGAAACCGGAGATGTCGCAGTTTCCGCATATCAAACGCACTGTGGAGTGCTGAAAACACCAGAAACCGTGTTTTTCGCATCAAACAGCACGACAACAGCGATTTCGGTAATTCTGCATCCTTCTCACAGAAGATTGTTCAAGATTATCCTAGAAAATGCATGCCTCAGCTGGAAACCCAACGAAACCGGAGATGTCGCAGTTTCCGCATATCAAACGCACTGTGGAGTGCTGAAAACACCAGAAATCGCGTTTTTCGCATTCAATAGCACGAAGGAAGCGATATGGGTGATTCTGCATCCTTCTCACAGAAGAATATTCAAGATTATCGTAGAAAATACATATCTCAGCTGGAAACGCCAAGAAAACGAAGATATCGCAGTTTCCGCATGTCAAGCGCACTGTGGAGTGCTGAAAACACCAGAAAACTTGTTTTTCGCATCAAATAGCACGACAACAGCGATTTCGGTAATTCTGCATCCTTCTCACAGAAGAATATTCAAGATTATCGTAGAAAATGCATATCTCAGCTGGAAACCCAACGAAACCGGAGATGTCGCAGTTTCCGCATATCAAACGCACTGTGGAGTGCTGAAAACACCAGAAACCGTGTTTTTCGTATCAAACAGCACGACAACAGCGATTTCGGTAATTCTGCATCCTTCTCACAGAAGATTGTTCAAGATTATCCTAGAAAATGCATGCCTCAGCTGGAAACCCAACGAAACCGGAGATGTCATAGTTTCCGCATATCAAACGCACTGTGGAGTGCTGAAAACACCAGAAATCGCGTTTTTCGCATTCAATAGCACGAAGGAAGCGATATGGGTGATTCTGCATCCTTCTCACAGAAGAATATTCAAGATTATCGTAGAAAATGCATATCTCAGCTGGAAACGCCAAGAAAACGAAGATATCGCAGTTTCCGCATGTCAAGCGCACTGTGGAGTGCTGAAAACACCAGAAAACGTGTTTTTCGCATCAAATAGCACGACAACAGCGATTTCGTTATTTGTGCATCCTTCTCACAGAAGAATATTCAAGATTATCGTAGAAAATGCATATCCCTGCTGGAATCCCAACGAAACCGGAGATGTCGCAGTTTCCGCATTTCCAACGCACTGCGGAGTGCAGAAAACACCAGAAAACGTGTTTTTCGCATCAAATAGCACGACAACAGCGATTTCGGTAATTCTGCATCCTTCTCACGGAAGATTGTTCAAGATTATCGTAGAAAATACATGCCTCAGCTGGAAACCCTACGAAAACCAACACATTGCCGGTTCTACATATCAAGCGAACTGTGGAGTGGTGAAAACACCAGATAACGTGTTTCTCGCATTAAATAGCTCCAAAAGAGTGATATCGATGATTCTGCATACTTCTCACAGAAGACTCACCGAGATTATCCCGGAAAATGCATATCCAGCTGGAAAACCCACGAAAACCAAGATATCTCCGGTTCTGCATATCAAACGCACTGTGGAGTGGTGATAAAACCAGATAACATGCTTCTCGCATTAAATAGCTCCAACAGAGCGATTTCGATGATTCAGCATACTTCTCACAGAAGAACCACGAAAATTATCCCAGAAAATGCATATCTCAGCTTGCAACCGCACGAAAACCAAGATATCGCCGGTTCGACATATCACACGCACTGTGGAGTGGTGATAAAACCAGATAACATGCTTCTCGCATTAAATAACTCCAGCGGAGCGATTTCGATGATTCGGCATACTTCTCACAGAAGAACCACCAAGATTATCCCGGAAAATGCATATCTCAACTTGAAACCCCACGAAAACCAAGATATCGCCGGTTCGGCATATCAAACGCACTGTGGAGTGGTGATAAATCCAGATAACATGCTTCTCGCATTAAATAACTCCAACAGAGCGATTTCGATGGTTCTGCATACTTCTCACAGAAGAACCACGAAGATTATCGCATAAAATGCATATCTCAACTTGAAACCCCACGAAAACAAGGTATCGCCGGGTCTGCATAACAAACGCACTGTGCAGTGGTGAAAACACCAGATAACGTGCTGCTCGCATTAAATAGCTCCAACAGAGAGATTTCGATGATTCGGCATACTTCTCACAGAAGAACCACCAAGATTATCCCAGAAAATGCATATCTCAGCTTGAAACCCCACGAAAACCAAGATATCGCCGGTTCGGCATATCAAACGCACTGTGGAGTGGTGAAAAAACCAGATAACGTGCTTCTCGCATTAAATAGCTTCAAAAGAGCGATTACGGTGATTCTGCATACTTCTCACAGAAGAACCACCAAGATTATCCCAGAAAATGCATATCTCAACTTGAAACGTCACGAAAACCAAGATATCTCCGGTTCTGCATAACAAACGCACTGTGCAGTGGTGAAAACACCAGAAAATTAGTTTTTTCGCATTAAATAGCTTCAAAAGAGCGATTACAATGATTCGGCATACTTCTAACAGAAGCCTCACCAAGATTATCGCAGGAAATGCATATCCAGCTGGAAACCCCACGAAAATCCAGATATCGCAGTTTCTGCATAACAAACGCACTGTGCAGTGGTGAAAACACCAGAAAATGAGTTTTTTGGCATTAAATAGCTTCAAAAGAGCGATTACAATGATTCTGCATACTTCTAACAGAAGCCTCACCAAGATTATCGCAGGAAATGCATATCCAGCTGGAAACCCCACGAAAATCCAGATATCGCAGTTTCTGCATATCAAACGTACTGAGGAGTGGTGAAAACACCAGATAAGGAGCTTCCCCGCATTAAATAGCTCCAACAGAGAGATTTCGATGATTCGGCATACTTCTCACAGAAGAACCACCAAGATTATCCCGGAAAATGCATATCTCAACTTGAAACCCCACGAAAACCAAGATATCGCCGGTTCGGCATATCAAACGCACTGTGGAGTGGTGATAAAACCAGATAACATGCTTCTCGCATTAAATAACTCCAACAGAGCGATTTCGATGATTCGGCATACTTCTCACAGAAGAACCACGAAGATTATCGCATAAAATGCATATCTCAACTTGAAACCCCTCGAAAACAAGATATCGCCGGGTCTGCATATCAAACGCACTGTGGAGTCGTGAACACACCAGATAACGTGTTTCTCGCATTAAATAGCTCCAAAACCGCGATTTCGATGATTCGGCATACTTCTCACAGAAGAAACACCAACATTATCGCAGAAAACGCATTTCTCGGTTTAAAACCCTACGAAAACCAACACATTGCCGGTTCTAAATATCAAGCGCACTGTGGACTGGTGAAAACACCAGATAACGTGTTTCTCGCATTATATAGATCCAAAAGAGCGATTTCGATGATTCTGCATACTTCTCACAGAAGAACCACCAAGATTATCCCAGAAAATGCATATCTTATCTTGAAACCCCACGAAAACCAAGATATCGCCGTTTCTGCATCTGAAACATACTGTGGAGTTGTGAAAACACCAGAAAACGTGTTTTTTCGCATTAAACAGCTCCAGAAGAGCGATTTCGATGATTCTGCATGCTTCTCACAGAAGAACCACCAAAATTATCCCAGACAATATATATCTCAGCTTGAAACCCCACGAAAACCAATATATCTCCGGTTCTGCATAACAAACGCACTGTGCAGTGGTGAAGCCACCAGAAAACGTGAGTCTCGAATTAAATAGCTCCAAAAGAGCGATTTCGATGATTCGGCATACTTCTCACAGAAGACTCACCAAGATTATCGCAGCAAATGCATATCTCAGCATGAAGCCTCACGAGAACCAAGATAGCGCTGGTTCTACATATCAGGCGCACTGTGGAGTGGTGAAAACAACAGATAACGTATTTCTCGCATTATATAGCTCCAAAAGAGCGATTTCGATATTTCGGTATACTTCGCACAGAAGACTCACCGAGATTATCCCAGAAAATGCATATCCAGCTGGAAAACACACGAAAACCAAGATATCTCCGGTTCTGCACATCAAACGCACTGTGCAGTGCTGAAAACACCAGATAACGCGTTTTTTCGCATTAAATAGCTCCAAACGAGCGATTTCGATGATACGGCATACTTCTCACAGAAGCCTCACCAAGATTATCCCAGAAAATGCATATGTCAGCTTGAAGCCCTACGAAAACCAAGATATTTCCGGTTCTGCATATCAAACGCACTGTGGAGTGGTGATAAAACCAGATAACGTGCTTCTCGCACTAAATAACTCCAACAGAGCGATTTCGAAGATTCGGCATACTTCTCACAGAAGAACCACGAAGATAATCGCATAAAATGCATATCTCAACTTGAAACCCCACGAAAACCAAGATACCTCCGGTTCTGCATATCAAACGCACTGTGCAGGGCTGAAAACACCAGATAACGCGTTTTTTCGCATTAAGTAGCTCCAAAAGATCGATTTCGATGATACGGCATACTTCTCACAGAAGCCTCACCAAGATTATCCCAGAAAATATGCACATCTCAGCTTGAAACCCCACGATAACCAAGATATCTCCGGTTCTGCATAACAAACGCATTTTTCAGCGGTGAAAACACCAGAAAACGAGTTTTTTCGCATTAAATAGCTCCAAAAGTACGATTTCGAAGATTCGGCATACTTCTCACAGAAGAAACACCAACATTATCGTAGAAAACGCATATCTCAGCTTAAAACCCTACGAAAACCAACACATTGCCGGTTCTACATATCAAGCAAACTGTGGAGTGGTGAAAACACCAGATAACGTGTTTCTCGCATTAAATAGCTCCAAAACCGCGATTTCGATGATTCGGCATACTTCTCACAGCAGAAACACCAACATTATCGCAGAAAACGCATATCTCAGTTTAAAACCCTACGAAAACCAACACATTGCCCGTTCGAAATATCAAGCGCACTGTGGAGTGGTGAAAACACCAGATAACGTGTTTCTCGCATTATATAGATCCAAAAGAGCGATTTCGATGATTCTGCATACTTCTCACAGAAGAACCACCAAGATAATCCCAGAAAATGCATATCTTATCTTGAAACCCCACGAAAACCAAGATATCGCCGTTTCTGCATCTGAAACATACTGTGGAGTTGTGAAAACACCAGAAAACGTGTTTTTTCGCATTAAATAGCTCCAGAAGAGCGATTTCGATGATTCTGCATGCTTCTCACAGAAGAACCACCAAAATTATCCCAGACAATATATATCTCAGCTTGAAACCCCACGAAAACCAATATATCTCCGGTTCTGCATAACAAACGCACTGTGCAGTGGTGAAACCACCAGAAAACAGTGTTTCTCGCATTAAATAGCTCCAAAAGAGCGATTTCGATGATTCAGCATACTTCTCACAGAAGAACCACCAAAATTATCCCAGAAAATGCATATCTCAGCTTGAAACCCCACGAAAACCAAGATATCGCCGGTTCGGCATATCAAACGCACTGTGGAGTGGTCAAAAAACCAGATAACGTGCTTCTCGCATTAAATAGCTTCAAAAGAGCGATTACGGTGATTCTGCATTCTTCTCACAGAAGAACCACCAAGATTATCCCAGAAAATGCATATCTCGGCTTGAAACCCCACGAAAACCAAGATATCGCCGGTTCTGCATATCAAACGCACTGTGGAGTGGTGAAAAAACCAGATAACGTGCTTCTCGCATTAAATAGCTTCAAAACAGCGATTACGGTGATTCTGCATACTTCTCACAGAAGACGCACCGAGATTATCCCAGGAAATGCATATCCACCTGGAAAACCCACGAAAATCCAGATATCGCCGATTCCTCATATCAAACGTACTGCGGAGTGGTGAAAACACCAGGTAACGTGTTTCTCGCATTAAATAGCTCCAAAACAGCGATTTCGATGATTCGGCATAATTCTCACAGAAGAAACACCAACATTATTGCAGAAACCGCATATCTCAGCTAAAAACCCTACGAAAACCAACACATTGCCCGTTCTACATATCAAACGTACTGTGGAGTGGTGAAAACACCAGGTAACGTGTTTCTCGCATTAAATAGCTCCAAAACAGCGATTTCGATGATTCTGCATACTTCTCAGAGCAGAACCACAAAGATTATCCCAGAAAATGCATATCTCAGCTTGAAACCTCACGAAAACCAAGATATCTCCGGTTCTGCATAACAAACGCACTGTGCAGTGGTGAAAACACCAGAAAATGAGTTTTTTTGCATTAAATAGCTTCAAAAGAGCGATTACAATGATTCTGCATACTTCTCACAGAAGCCTCACCAAGATTATCGCAGGAACTGCATATCCAGCTGGAAACCCCACGAAAATCCAGATTTCGCAGTTTCTGCATATCAAACGTACTGAGGAGTGGTGAAAACACCAGATAAGGTGCTTCCCCGCATTAAATATCTCCAAAAGAGCGATTTCGATGATTCGGCATACTTGTCACAGAAGAACCACCAAAATTATGCCAGAACATGCATATGTCAGCTTGAAACCCCACGAAAACCAAGATGTCGCCGGTTCGACATATCAAACGCACTGTGGAGTGGTGATAAAACCAGATAACATGCTTCTTGCATTAAATAAGTCCAACAGAGCGATTTCCATGATTCGGCATACTTCTCACAGAAGAACCACGGAGATTATCGCATAAAATGCATATCTCAATTTGAAATCCCCACGAAAACAAGATATCGCCGGGTCTGCATATCAAACGCACTGTGGAGTCGTGAAAACACCCGATAACGTGCTACTCGCATTAACTAGCTCCAACAGAGAGATTTCGATGATTCGGCATACTTCTCACAGAAGAACCACCAAGATTATCCCAGAAAATGCATATCTCAGCTTGAAACACCACGAAAACCAAGATATCGCCGGTTCGGCATATCAAACGCACTGTGGAGTGGTGAAAAAACCAGATAACGTGCTTCTCGCATTAAATAGCTTCAAAATAGCGATTACGGTGATTCTGCATACTTCTCACAGAAGAACCACCAAGATTATCCCAGAAAATGCATATCTCAGCTTGAAACCCCACGAAAACCAAGATATCGCCGGTTCGGCATATCAAAAGCACTGTGGAGTGGTAAAAAAACCAGATAACGTGCTTCTCGCATTAAATAGCTTCAAAAGAGCGATTACGGTGATTCTGCATACTTCTCACAGAAGAACCACCAAGATTATCCCAGAAAATGCATTTCTCAGCTTGAAACCTCACGAAAACCAAGATATCTCCGGTTCTGCATAACAGACACACTGTGCAGTGGTGAAAACACCAGAAAATGAGGTTTTTCGCATTAAATAGCTTCAAAAGAGCGATTTCGATGATTTTGCATACTTCTCACAGAAGAACCACCAAGATAATCCCAGAAAATGCATATCTTATCTTGAAACCCTCACGAAAACCAAGATATCGCCGTTTCTGCATCTGAAACATACTGTGGAGTTGTGAAAACACCAGAAAACGTGTTTTTTCGCATTAAATAGCTCCAGAAGAGCGATTTCGATGATTCTGCATGCTTCTCACAGAAGAACCACCAAAATTATCCCAGACAATATATATCTCAGCTTGAAACCCCACGATAACCAATATATCTCCGGTTCTGCATAACAAACGCACTGTGCAGTGGGGAAACCACCAGAAAACAGTGTTTCTCGCATTAAATAGCTCCAAAAGAGCGATTTCGATGATTCAGCATACTTCTCACAGAAGAACCACCAAAATTATCCCAGAAAATGCATATCTCAGCTTGAAACCCCACGAAAACCAAGATATCTCCGGTTCTGCATATCAAACGCACTGTGCAGTGGTGAAACCACCAGAAAACGTGTTTCTCGCATTAAATAGCTCCAAAAGTGCGATTTCGATGGTTCGGCATACTTCTCAGAGAAGACTCACCAAGATTATCCCAGAAAATATGCATATCTCAGCTTGAAACCCCACGAAAACCAAGTTATCTCCGGTTCTGCATAACAAACGCACTGTGCAGTGGTGAAACCACCAGAAAACGTGTTTCTAGCATTAAATAGCTCCAAAAGAACGATTTCGATGATACGGCATACTTCCTACAGAAGCTTCAACAAGATTATCACAGAAAATATGCATATCTAAGCTTGAAACCCCACGAAAACCAAGATATCGCCGGTTCGGCATATCAAACGCACTGTGGAGTGGTGATAAAACCAGATAACATGCTTCTCGCATTAAATAACTCCAACAGAGCGATTTCGATGGTTCTGCATACTTCTCACAGAAGAACCACGAAGATTATCGCATAAAATGCATATCTCAACTTGAAACCCCACGAAAACAAGGTATCGCCGGGTCTGCATAACAAACGCACTGTGCAGTGGTGAAAACACCAGATAACGTGCTGCTCGCATTAAATAGCTCCAACAGAGAGATTTCGATGATTCGGCATACTTCTCACAGAAGAACCACCAAGATTATCCCAGAAAATGCATATCTCAGCTTGAAACCCCACGAAAACCAAGATATCGCCGGTTCGGCATATCAAACGCACTGTGGAGTGGTGAAAAAACCAGATAACGTGCTTCTCGCATTAAATAGCTTCAAAAGAGCGATTACGGTGATTCTGCATACTTCTCACAGAAGAACCACCAAGATTATCCCAGAAAATGCATATCTCAACTTGAAACATCACGAAAACCAAGATATCTCCGGTTCTGCATAACAAACGCACTGTGCAGTGGTGAAAACACCAGAAAATTAGTTTTTTCGCATTAAATAGCTTCAAAAGAGCGATTACAATGATTCGGCATACTTCTAACAGAAGCCTCACCAAGATTATCGCAGGAAATGCATATCCAGCTGGAAACCCCACGAAAATCCAGATATCGCAGTTTCTGCATAACAAACGCACTGTGCAGTGGTGAAAACACCAGAAAATGAGTTTTTTGGCATTAAATAGCTTCAAAAGAGCGATTACAATGATTCTGCATACTTCTAACAGAAGCCTCACCAAGATTATCGCAGGAAATGCATATCCAGCTGGAAACCCCACGAAAATCCAGATATCGCAGTTTCTGCATATCAAACGTACTGAGGAGTGGTGAAAACACCAGATAAGGAGCTTCCCCGCATTAAATAGCTCCAACAGTGAGATTTCGATGATTCGGCATACTTCTCACAGAAGAACCACCAAGATTATCCCGGAAAATGCATATCTCAACTTGAAACCCCACGAAAACCAAGATATCGCCGGTTCGGCATATCAAACGCACTGTGGAGTGGTGATAAAACCAGATAACATGCTTCTCGCATTAAATAACTCCAACAGAGCGATTTCGATGATTCGGCATACTTCTCACAGAAGAACCACGAAGATTATCGCATAAAATGCATATCTCAACTTGAAATCCCTCGAAAACAAGATATCGCCGGGTCTGCATATCAAACGCACTGTGGAATCGTGAACACACCAGATAACGTGTTTCTCGCATTAAATAGCTCCAAAACCGCGATTTCGATGATTCGGCATACCTCTCACAGAAGAAACACCAACATTATCGCAGAAAACGCATTTCTCGGTTTAAAACCCTACGAAAACCAACACATTGCCGGTTCTAAATATCAAGCGCACTGTGGACTGGTGAAAACACCAGATAACGTGTTTCTCGCATTATATAGATCCAAAAGAGCGATTTCGATGATTCTGCATACTTCTCACAGAAGAACCACCAAGATTATCCCAGAAAATGCATATCTTATCTTGAAACCCCACGAAAACCAAGTTATCGCCGTTTCTGCATCTGAAACATACTGTGGAGTTGTGAAAACACCAGAAAACGTGTTTTTTCGCATTAAACAGCTCCAGAAGAGCGATTTCGATGATTCTGCATGCTTCTCACAGAAGAACCACCAAAATTATCCCAGACAATATATATCTCAGCTTGAAACCCCACGAAAACCAATATATCTCCGGTTCTGCATAACAAACGCACTGTGCAGTGGTGAAGCCACCAGAAAACGTGAGTCTCGAATTAAATAGCTCCACAAGAGCGATTTCGATGATTCGGCATACTTCTCACAGAAGACTCACCAAGATTATCGCAGCAAATGCATATCTCAGCATGAAGCCTCACGAGAACCAAGATATCGCTGGTTCTACATATCAGGCGCACTGTGGAGTGGTGAAAACAACAGATAACGTATTTCTCGCATTATATAGCACCAAAAGAGCGATTTCGATATTTCGGTATACTTCGCACAGAAGACTCACCGAGATTATCCCAGAAAATGCATATCCAGCTGGAAAACACACGAAAACCAAGATATCTCCGGTTCTGCACATCAAACGCACTGTGCAGTGCTGAAAACACAAGATAACGCGTTTTTTCGCATTAAATAGCTCCAAACGAGCGATTTCGATGATACGGCATACTTCTCACAGAAGCCTCACCAAGATTATCCCAGAAAATGCATATGTCAGCTTGAAGCCCTACGAAAACCAAGATATTTCCGGTTCTGCATATCAAACGCACTGTGGAGTGGTGATAAAACCAGATAACATGCTTCTCGCACTAAATAACTCCAACAGGGCGATTTCGAAGATTCGGCATACTTCTCACAGAAGAACCACGAAGATAATCGCATAAAATGCATATCTCAACTTGAAACCCCACGAAAACCAAGATACCTCCGGTTCTGCATATCAAACGCACTGTGCAGGGCTGAAAACACCAGATAACGCGTTTTTTCGCATTAAGTAGCTCCAAAAGATCGATTTCGATGATACGGCATACTTCTCACAGAAGCCTCACCAAGATTATCCCAGAAAATATGCACATCTCAGCTTGAAACCCCACGATAACCAAGATATCTCCGGTTCTGCATAACAAACGCGTTTTTCAGCGGTGAAAACACCAGAAAACGAGTTTTTTCGCATTAAATAGCTCCAAAAGTACGATTTCGAAGATTCGGCATACTTCTCACAGAAGAAACACCAACATTATCGTAGAAAACGCATATCTCAGCTTAAAACCCTACGAAAACCAACACATTGCCGGTTCTACATATCAAGCAAACTGTGGAGTGGTGAAAACACCAGATAACATGTTTCTCGCATTAAATAGCTCCAAAACCGCGATTTCGATGATTCGGCATACTTCTCACAGCAGAAACACCAACATTATCGCAGAAAACGCATATCTCAGTTTAAAACCCTACGAAAACCAACACATTGCCCGTTCGAAATATCAAGCGCACTGTGGAGTGGTGAAAACACCAGATAACGTGTTTCTCGCATTATATAGATCCAAAAGAGCGATTTCGATGATTCTGCATACTTCTCACAGAAGAACCACCAAGATAATCCCAGAAAATGCATATCTTATCTTGAAACCCCACGAAAACCAAGATATCGCCGTTTCTGCATCTGAAACATACTGTGGAGTTGTGAAAACACCAGAAAACGTGTTTTTTCGCATTAAATAGCTCCAGAAGAGCGATTTCGATGATTCTGCATGCTTCTCACAGAAGAACCACCAAAATTATCCCAGACAATATATATCTCAGCTTGAAACCCCACGAAAACCAATATATCTCCGGTTCTGCATAACAAACGCACTGTGCAGTGGTGAAACCACCAGAAAACAGTGTTTCTCGCATTAAATAGCTCCAATAGAGCGATTTCGATGATTCAGCATACTTCTCACAGAAGAACCACCAAAATTATCCCAGAAAATGCATATCTCAGCTTGAAACCCCACGAAAACCAAGATATCGCCGGTTCGGCATATCAAACGCACTGTGGAGTGGTCAAAAAACCAGATAACGTGCTTCTCGCATTAAATAGCTTCAAAAGAGCGATTACGGTGATTCTGCATACTTCTCACAGAAGAACCACCAAGATTATCCCAGAAAATGCATATCTCGGCTTGAAACCCCACGAAAACCAAGATATCGCCGGTTCTGCATATCAAACGCACTGTGGAGTGGTGAAAAAACCAGATAACGTGCTTCTCGCATTAAATAGCTTCAAAACAGCGATTACGGTGATTCTGCATACTTCTCACAGAAGACGCACCGAGATTATCCCAGGAAATGCATATCCACCTGGAAAACCCACGAAAATCCAGATATCGCCGATTCCTCATATCAAACGTACTGCGGAGTGGTGAAAACACCAGGTAACGTGTTTCTCGCATTAAATAGCTCCAAAACAGCGATTTCGATGATTCGGCATACTTCTCACAGAAGAAACACCAACATTATTGCAGAAACCGCATATCTCAGCTAAAAACCCTACGAAAACCAACACATTGCCCGTTCTACATATCAAACGTACTGTGGAGTGGTGAAAACACCAGGTAACGTGTTTCTCGCATTAAATAGCTCCAAAACAGCGATTTCGATGATTCTGCATACTTCTCAGAGCAGAACCACAATGATTATCCCAGAAAATGCATATCTCAGCTTGAAACCTCACGAAAACCAAGATATCTCCGGTTCTGCATAACAAACGCACTGTGCAGTGGTGAAAACACCAGAAAATGAGTTTTTTGGCATTAAATAGCTTCAAAAGAGCGATTACAATGATTCTGCATACTTCTCACAGAAGCCTCACCAAGATTATCGCAGGAACTGCATATCCAGCTGGAAACCCCACGAAAATCCAGATTTCGCAGTTTCTGCATATCAAACGTACTGAGGAGTGGTGAAAACACCAGATAAGGTGCTTCCCCGCATTAAATATCTCCAAAAGAGCGATTTCGATGATTCGGCATACTTGTCACAGAAGAACCACCAAAATTATGCCAGAACATGCATATCTCAGCTTGAAACCCCACGAAAACCAAGATGTCGCCGGTTCGACATATCAAACGCACTGTGGAGTGGTGATAAAACCAGATAACATGCTTCTTGCATTAAATAACTCCAACAGAGCGATTTCCATGATTCGGCATACTTCTCACAGAAGAACCACGGAGATTATCGCATAAAATGCATATCTCAATTTGAAATCCCCACGAAAACAAGATATCGCCGGGTCTGCATATCAAACGCACTGTGGAGTCGTGAAAACACCCGATAACGTGCTACTCGCATTAACTAGCTCCAACAGAGAGATTTCGATGATTCGGCATACTTCTCACAGAAGAACCACCAAGATTATCCCAGAAAATGCATATCTCAGCTTGAAACACCACGAAAACCAAGATATCGCCGGTTCGGCATATCAAACGCACTGTGGAGTGGTGAAAAAACCAGATAACGTGCTTCTCGCATTAAATAGCTTCAAAATAGCGATTACGGTGATTCTGCATACTTCTCACAGAAGAACCACCAAGATTATCCCAGAAAATGCATATCTCAGCTTGAAACCCCACGAAAACCAAGATATCGCCGGTTCGGCATATCAAAAGCACTGTGGAGTGGTAAAAAAACCAGATAACGTGCTTCTCGCATTAAATAGCTTCAAAAGAGCGATTACGGTGATTCTGCATACTTCTCACAGAAGAACCACCAAGATTATCCCAGAAAATGCATTTCTCAGCTTGAAACCTCACGAAAACCAAGATATCTCCGGTTCTGCATAACAGACACACTGTGCAGTGGTGAAAACACCAGAAAATGAGGTTTTTCGCATTAAATAGCTTCAAAAGAGCGATTTCGATGATTTTGCATACTTCTCACAGAAGAACCACCAAGATAATCCCAGAAAATGCATATCTTATCTTGAAACCCTCACGAAAACCAAGATATCGCCGTTTCTGCATCTGAAACATACTGTGGAGTTGTGAAAACACCAGAAAACGTGTTTTTTCGCATTAAATAGCTCCAGAAGAGCGATTTCGATGATTCTGCATGCTTCTCACAGAAGAACCACCAAAATTATCCCAGACAATATATATCTCAGCTTGAAACCCCACGAAAACCAATATATCTCCGGTTCTGCATAACAAACGCACTGTGCAGTGGGGAAACCACCAGAAAACAGTGTTTCTCGCATTAAATAGCTCCAAAAGAGCGATTTCGATGATTCAGCATACTTCTCACAGAAGAACCACCAAAATTATCCCAGAAAATGCATATCTCAGCTTGAAACCCCACGAAAACCAAGATATCTCCGGTTCTGCATATCAAACGCACTGTGCAGTGGTGAAACCACCAGAAAACGTGTTTCTCGCATTAAATAGCTCCAAAAGTGCGATTTCGATGGTTCGGCATACTTCTCAGAGAAGACTCACCAAGATTATCCCAGAAAATATGCATATCTCAGCTTGAAACCCCACGAAAACCAAGTTATCTCCGGTTCTGCATAACAAACGCACTGTGCAGTGGTGAAACCACCAGAAAACGTGTTTCTAGCATTAAATAGCTCCAAAAGAACGATTTCGATGATACGGCATACTTCCTACAGAAGCTTCAACAAGATTATCACAGAAAATATGCATATCTAAGCTTGAAACCCCACGAAAACCAAGGTATCTCCGGTTCTGCATAACAAACGCACTGTGCAGTGGTGAAACCACCAGAAAACGTGTTTCTCGCATTAAATAGCTCCAAAAGAGCGATTTCGATGATTCTGCATACTTCTCAGAGCAGAACCACCAAGATTATCCCAGACAATGCTAATCTCAACTTGAAACCTGACGAAAACCAAGATATCGCCGGTACTGCATCTGAAACGTACTGTGGAATGCTGAAAGCACCAAATAACGTGTTTCTAGCATTCAATAGCTCCAAAAGAGTGATATCGATGATTCCGCATACTTCTCACAGAAGACTCACCGAGATTATCCCAGAAAATGCATATCCAGCTAGAAAACCCACGAAAACCAAGATATCTCCGGTTCTGCATATCAAACGCACTGTGCAGTGCTGAAAATACCAGATAACGCGTTTTTTCGCATTAAATAGCTCCAAAAGAACGATTTCGAAGATTCGGCATACTTCTCACAGAAGAAACACCAACATTATCGCAGAAAACGCATATCTCAGCTTAAAACCCTACGAAAACCAAGATATCGCCGGTTCTACATATCAAGCGAACTGTGGAGTGGTGAAAACACCAGACAACGTGTTTCTCGCATTAAATAGCTCCAAAACCGCGATTTCGATGATTCGGCATACTTCTCACAGAAGAAACACCAACATTATCGCAGAAAACGCATATCTCAGTTTAAAACCCTACGAAAACCAACACATTGCCGGTTCTAAATATCAAGCGCACTGTGGAGTGGTGAAAACACCAGATAACGTGTTTCTCGCATTATATAGATCCAAAAGAGCGATTTCGATGATTCTGCATACTTCTCACAGAAGAACCACCAAGATTATCCCAGAAAATGCATATCTTATCTTGAAACCCCACGAAAACCAAGATATCGCCGTTTCTGCATCAGAAACATACTGTGGAGTTGTGAAAACACCAGAAAACGTGTTTTTTCGCATTAAATAGCTCCAGAAGAGCGATTTCGATGATTCTGCATGCTTCTCACAGAAGAACCACCAAAATTATCCCAGACAATATATATCTCAGCTTGAAACCCCACGAAAACCAATATATCTCCGGTTCTGCATAACAAACGCACTGTGCAGTGGTGAAACCACCAGAAAACAGTGTTTCTCGCATTAAATAGCTCCAAAAGAGCGATTTCGATGATTCAGCATACTTCTTACAGTAGAACCACCAAGATTATCCCAGAAAATGCATATCTCAGCTTGAAACCTCACGAAAATCCAGATATCGCAGTTTCTGCATATCAAACGTACTGAGGAGTGGTGACAACACCAGATAACGTGCTTCCCCGCATTAAATAGCTCCAAAAGAGTGATATCGATGATTCTGCATACTTCTCACAGAAGACGCACCGAGATTATCCCAGGAAATGCATATCCACCTGGAAAACCCACGAAAATCCAGATATCGCCGATTACTCATATCAAACGTACTGCGGAGTGGTGAAAACACCAGAAAACGCGTTTTTTCGCATTAAATAGCTCCAAACGAGCGATTTCGATGATACGGCATACTTCTCAGAGCAGAACCACCAAGATTATCCCAGAAAATGCATGTCTCAGCTTGAAACCTAACGAAAACCAAGATATCTCCGGTTCTGCATAACAAACGCACTGTGCAGTGGTGAAAACACCAGAAAATGAGTTTTTTGGCATTAAATAGCTTCAAAAGAGCGATTACAATGATTCTGCATACTTCTCACAGAAGCCTCACCAAGATTATCGCAGGAACTGCATATCCAGCTGGAAACCCCACGAAAATCCAGATATCGCAGTTTCTGCATATCAAACGTACTGAGGAGTGGTGAAAACACCAGATAAGGTGCTTCCCAGCATTAAATAGCTCCAAAAGAGCGATTTCGATGATTCGGCATACTTGTCACAGAAGAACCACCAAAATTATCCCAGAAAATGCATATCTCAGCTTGAAACCCCACGAAACCCAAGATGTCGCCGGTTCGACATATCAAACGCACTGTGGAGTGGTGATAAAACCAGATAACATGCTTCTTGCATTAAATAACTCCAAAAGTGCGATTTCGATGGTTCGGCATACTTCTCAGAGAAGACTCACCAAGATTATCCCAGAAAATATGCATATCTCAGCTTGAAACCCCACGAAAACCAAGTTATCTCCGGTTCTGCATAACAAACGCACTGTGCAGTGGTGAAACCACCAGAAAACGTGTTTCTAGCATTAAATAGCTCCAAAAGAACGATTTCGATGATACGGCATACTTCCTACAGAAGCTTCAACAAGATTATCACAGAAAATATGCATATCTAAGCTTGAAACCCCACGAAAACCAAGGTATCTCCGGTTCTGCATAACAAACGCACTGTGCAGTGGTGAAACCACCAGAAAACGTGTTTCTCGCATTAAATAGCTCCAAAAGAGCGATTTCGATGATTCTGCATACTTCTCAGAGCAGAACCACCAAGATTATCCCAGACAATGCTAATCTCAACTTGAAACCTGACGAAAACCAAGATATCGCCGGTACTGCATCTGAAACGTACTGTGGAATGCTGAAAGCACCAAATAACGTGTTTCTAGCATTCAATAGCTCCAAAAGAGTGATATCGATGATTCCGCATACTTCTCACAGAAGACTCACCGAGATTATCCCAGAAAATGCATATCCAGCTAGAAAACCCACGAAAACCAAGATATCTCCGGTTCTGCATATCAAACGCACTGTGCAGTGCTGAAAATACCAGATAACGCGTTTTTTCGCATTAAATAGCTCCAAAAGATCGATTTCGATGATACGGCATACTTCTCACAGAAGCCTCACCAAGATTATCCCAGAAAATATGCACATCTCAGCTTGAAACCCCACGATAACCAAGATATCTCCGGTTCTGCATAACAAACGCATTTTGCAGCGGTGAAAACACCAGAAAACGAGTTTTTTCGCATTAAATAGCTCCAAAAGAACGATTTCGAAGATTCGGCATACTTCTCACAGAAGAAACACCAACATTATCGCAGAAAACGCATATCTCAGCTTAAAACCCTACGAAAACCAAGATATCGCCGGTTCTACATATCAAGCGAACTGTGGAGTGGTGAAAACACCAGACAACGTGTTTCTCGCATTAAATAGCTCCAAAACCGCGATTTCGATGATTCGGCATACTTCTCACAGAAGAAACACCAACATTATCGCAGAAAACGCATATCTCAGTTTAAAACCCTACGAAAACCAACACATTGCCGGTTCTAAATATCAAGCGCACTGTGGAGTGGTGAAAACACCAGATAACGTGTTTCTCGCATTATATAGATCCAAAAGAGCGATTTCGATGATTCTGCATACTTCTCACAGAAGAACCACCAAGATTATCCCAGAAAATGCATATCTTATCTTGAAACCCCACGAAAACCAAGATATCGCCGTTTCTGCATCAGAAACATACTGTGGAGTTGTGAAAACACCAGAAAACGTGTTTTTTCGCATTAAATAGCTCCAGAAGAGCGATTTCGATGATTCTGCATGCTTCTCACAGAAGAACCACCAAAATTATCCCAGACAATATATATCTCAGCTTGAAACCCCACGAAAACCAATATATCTCCGGTTCTGCATAACAAACGCACTGTGCAGTGGTGAAACCACCAGAAAACAGTGTTTCTCGCATTAAATAGCTCCAAAAGAGCGATTTCGATGATTCAGCATACTTCTTACAGTAGAACCACCAAGATTATCCCAGAAAATGCATATCTCAGCTTGAAACCTCACGAAAATCCAGATATCGCAGTTTCTGCATATCAAACGTACTGAGGAGTGGTGACAACACCAGATAACGTGCTTCCCCGCATTAAATAGCTCCAAAAGAGTGATATCGATGATTCTGCATACTTCTCACAGAAGACGCACCGAGATTATCCCAGGAAATGCATATCCACCTGGAAAACCCACGAAAATCCAGATATCGCCGATTACTCATATCAAACGTACTGCGGAGTGGTGAAAACACCAGAAAACGCGTTTTTTCGCATTAAATAGCTCCAAACGAGCGATTTCGATGATACGGCATACTTCTCAGAGCAGAACCACCAAGATTATCCCAGAAAATGCATGTCTCAGCTTGAAACCTAACGAAAACCAAGATATCTCCGGTTCTGCATAACAAACGCACTGTGCAGTGGTGAAAACACCAGAAAATGAGTTTTTTGGCATTAAATAGCTTCAAAAGAGCGATTACAATGATTCTGCATACTTCTCACAGAAGCCTCACCAAGATTATCGCAGGAACTGCATATCCAGCTGGAAACCCCACGAAAATCCAGATATCGCAGTTTCTGCATATCAAACGTACTGAGGAGTGGTGAAAACACCAGATAAGGTGCTTCCCAGCATTAAATAGCTCCAAAAGAGTGATATCGATGATTCTGCATACTTCTCACAGAAGACGCACCGAGATTATCCCAGGAAATGCATATCCACCTGGAAAACCCACGAAAATCCAGATATCGCCGATTACTCATATCAAACGTACTGCGGAGTGGTGAAAACACCAGAAAACGCGTTTTTTCGCATTAAATAGCTCCAAACGAGCGATTTCGATGATACGGCATACTTCTCAGAGCAGAACCACCAAGATTATCCCAGAAAATGCATGTCTCAGCTTGAAACCCCACGAAAACCAAGATATCTCCGGTTCTGCATAACAAACGCACTGTGCAGTGTTGAAAACACCAGAAAACGCGTTTTTTCGCATTAAATAGCTCCAACAGAGCGGTTTCGATGATTCAGCATACTTCTCACAGAAGAACCACCAAGATTATCGCAGAAAATGCATATCTCAGCTTGAAACCCCACGAAAACCAAGATATCTCCGGTTCTGCATATCAAACGCACTGTGCAGTGGTGAAACCACCAGAAAACGTGTTTCTCGCATTAAATAGCTCCAAAAGAGCGATTTCGATGTTTCGGCATACTTCTCAGAGAAGACACACCAACATTATCGCAGAAAGCGCATATCTCAGCTAAAAACCCTACGAAAACCAAGATATCGCCGGTTCGGCATATCAAACGCACTGTGGAGTGGTGATAAAACCAGATAACATGCTTCTCGCATTAAATAACTCCAACAGAGCGATTTGGATGATACGGCATACTTCTCACAATAGAACCACCAAGTTTATGGCAGAAAATGCATATCTCAGCTTGAAACCCCACGAAAACCAAGACATCTCCGTTTCTGCATATCATACGCACTGTGGAGTGGTGAAATCACCAGATAACGTGTTTCTCGCGTTAAATAACTCCAACCGAGCGATTTGGATGATACGGCATACTTCTCACAATAGAACCACCAAGTTTATGGCAGAAAATGCATATGTCAGCTTGAAGCCCCACGAAAACCAAGATATTTCCGGTTCTGCATATGAAACGCACTGTACAGTGTTGAAAACACCAGAAAACGCGTTTTGTCCCATAAAATATCTCCATAAGAGTGATATCGATGATTCTGCATACGTCTCACAGAAGACTCACCGAGATTATCCCAAAAAATGCATATCCAGCTGGAAAACCCACGATAACCAAGATATCTCCGGTTCTGCATATCAAACGCACTGTGCAGTGGTGAAACCACCAGAAAACGTGTTTCTCGCATTAAATAGCTCCAAAAGAGCGATTTCGATGTTTCGGCATACTTCTTAGAGAAGAAACACCAACATTATCGCAGAAAGCGCATATCTCCGCTAAAAACCCTACGAAAACCAAGATATCGCCGGTTCGGCATATCAAACGCACTGTGGAGTGGTGACAAAACCAGATAACATGCTTCTCGCATTAAATAACTCCAACAGAGCGATTTGGATGATACGGCATACTTCTCACAATAGAACCACCAAGTTTATGGCAGAAAATGCATATCTCAGCTTGAAACCCCACGATAACCAAGATATCTCCGGTTCTGCATATCAAACGCACTGTGCAGTGGTGATATCACCAGATAACGTGTTTCTCGCATTAAATAGCTCCAATCGAGTGATTTGGATGATACGGCATACTTCTCACAATAGAACCACCAAGTTTATGGCAGAAAATGCATATCTCAGCTTGAAACCCCACGAAAACCAAGATATCTCCGGTTCTGCATATCAAACGCACTGTGTAGTGGTGAAAACACCAGAAAACGCGTTTTTTTGCATTAAATAACTCCAAAAGTGCGATTTCGATGATTCGGCATACTTCTCACAGAAGACTCACCAACATTATCGCAGAAAATGCATATGTCAGCTTGAAGCCCCACGAAAACCAAGATATTTCCGGTTCTGCAAATCAAACGCACTGTACAGAGTTGAAAACACCAGAAAACGCGTTTTGTCCCATAAAATATCTCCATAAGAGTGATATCGATGATTCTGCATACTTCTCACAGAAGACTCACCGAGATGATCCCAGAAAATGCATATCCAGCTGGAAAACCCACGATAACCAAGATATCTCCGGTTCAGCATATCAAACGCACTGTGCAGTGGTGAAACCACCAGAAAACGTGTTTCTCGCATTAAATAGCTCCAAAAGAGCGATTTCGATGTTTCGGCATACTTCTCAGAGTAGAAACACCAACATTATCGCAGAAAGCGCATATCTCAGCTAAAAACCCTACGAAAACCAAGATATCTCCGTTTCTGCATATCATACGCACTGTGGAGTGGTGAAATCACCAGATAACGTGTTTCTCGCATTAAATAGCTCCAAACGAGTGATTTGGATGATACGGCATACTTCTCACAATAGAACCACCAAGTTTATGGCAGAAAATGCATATCTCAGCTTGAAACCCCACGAAAACCAAGATATCTCCGGTTCTGCATATCAAACGCACTGTGCAGTGGTGAAAACACCAGAAAACGCGTTTTTTCGCGTTAAATAGCTCCAAAAGGGCGATTTCGATGATTCGGCATACTTCTCAGAGAAGAAACACCAACATTATCGCAGAAAGCGCATATCTCAGCTTGAAGCCCCACGAAAACCAAGATATTTCCGGTTCGGCATATCAAACGCACTGTGGAGTGGTGATAAAACCAGATAACATGCTTCTCGCATTAAATAACTCCAACAGAGCGATTTGGATGATACGGCATACTTCTCACAATAGAACCACCAAGTTTTTGGCAGAAAATGCATATCTCAACTTGAAACCCCACGAAAACCAAGATATCTCCGTTTCTGCATATCATACGCACTGTACAGTGTTGAAAACACCAGAAAACGTGTTTTTTCGCATTAAATAGCTCCAACAGAGCGATTTCGATGATTCAGCATACTTCTCACAGAAGAACCACCAAGATTATCCCAGAAAATGCATGTCTCAGCTTGATACCCCACGAAAACCAAGATATCTCCGGTTCTGCATATCAAACGCACTGTGCAGTGCTGAAAACACCAGATAACGCGTTTTTTCGCATTAAATAGCTCCAAACGAGCGATTTCGATGATTCGGCATACTTCTCAGAGAAGAAACACCAACATTATCGCAGAAAGCGCATATCTCAGCTAAAAACCCTACGAAAACCAACACATTGCCGGTTCTACATATCAAGCGCACTGTGGAGTGGTGGAAACACCAGATAACGTGTTTCTCGCATTATATAGCTCCAAAAAAGCAATTTCGATGATTCTGCGTACTTCTCAGAGCAGAACCACCAAGATTATCCCAGAAAATGCATATCTTATCTTGAAACCCCACGAAAACCAAGATATCGCCGTTTCTGCATCTGAAACATACTGTGGAGTTGTGAAAACACCAGAAAACGTGTTTTTTCGCATTAAATAGCTCCAACAGAGCGATTTCGATGATTCAGCGTTACTTCTCACAGAAGAACCACCAAGATTATCCCAGAAAATGCATGTCTCAGCTTGATACCCCACGAAAACCAAGATATCTCCGGTTCTGCATATCAAACGCGCTGTGTAGTGGTGAACACACCAGAAAACGCGTTTTTTCGCGTTAAATAGCTCCAAAAGGGCGATTTCGATGATACGGCCTACTTCTTACAGAAGCCTCACCAAGATTATCGCAGAAAATGCATGTCTCAGCTTGAAACCCCACGAAAACCAAGATATCGCCGGTTCGGCATATCAAACGCACTGTGGAGTGGTGATAAAACCAGATAACATGCTTCTCGCATTAAATAACTCCAACAGAGCGATTTGGATGATACGGCATACTTCTCACAATTGAACCACCAAGTTTATGGCAGAAAATGCATATCTCAGCTTGAAACCCCACGAAAACCAAGATATCTCCGGTTCTGCATATCAAACGCACTGTGCAGTGGTGAAAACACCAGAAAACGCGTTTTTTCACATTAAATAGCTCATAAAGAACGATTTCGATGATACGGCATACTTCTTACAGAAGCATCACCAAGATTATCCCAGAAAATATACATATCTCAGCTTGAAACCCCACGAAAACCAAGGTATCTCCGGTTCTGCATAAGAAACGCACTGTGCAGTGGTGAAACCACCAGAAAACGTGTTTCTCGCATTAAATAGCTCCAAAAGAGCGATTTCGATGATTCGGCATGCTTCTCAGAGAAGACTCACCAAGATTATCCCAGAAAATATGCATATCTCAGCTTGAAACCCCACGTAAACCAAGGTATCTCCGGTTCTGCATAAGAAACGCACTGTGCAGTGGTGAAAACACCAGAAAACGCGTTTTTTCGCATTAAATAGCTCGAAAAGAACGATTTCGATGATACGGCATACTTCTCACAATAGAACCACCAAGATTATCCCATAAAATGCATATCTTATCTTGAAACCCCACGAAAACCAAGATATCGCCGTTTCTGCATCTGAAACATACTGTGGAGTTGTGAAAACACCAGAAAACGTGTTTTTTCGCATTAAATAGCTCCAACAGAGCGATTGCGATGATTCAGCATACTTCTCACAGAAGAACCACCAAGATTATCCCAGAAAATGCATGTATCAGCTTGATACCCCACGAAAACCAAGATTTCTCCGGTTCTGCATATCAAACGCGCTGTGTAGTGGTGAACACACCAGAAAACGTGTTTCTCGCATTAAATAGCTCCAAAAGAGCGATTTCGATGATTCGGCATACTTCTTACAGAAGCTTCACCAAGATTATCCCAGAAGATATACATATCTCAGCTTGAAACCCCACGAAAACCAAGATATCTCCGGTTCTGCATATCAAACGCGCTGTGTAGTGGTGAACACACGAAAAAACGCGTTTTTTCGCGTTAAATAGCTCCAAAAGGGCGATTTCGATGATACGGCATACTTCTTACAGAAGCCTCACCAAGATTATCGCAGAAAATGCATGTCTCAGCTTGAAACCCCACGAAAACCGAGATATCGCCGGTTCGGCATATCAAACGCACTGTGGAGTGGTGATAAAACCAGATAACATGCTTCTCGCATTAAATAACTGCAACAGAGCGATTTGGATGATACGGCATACTTCTCACAATTGAACCACCAAGTTTATGGCAGAAAATGCATATCTCAGCTTGAAACCCCACGAAAACCAAGATATCTCCGGTTCTGCATATCAAACGCACTGTGTAGTGGTGAAAACACCAGAAAACGCGTTTTTTTGCATTAAATTGCTCCAAAAGAGCGATTTCGATGATTCGGCATACTTCTCACAGAAGACTCACCAACATTATCGCAGAAAATGCATATGTCAGCTTGAAGCCCCACGAAAACCAAGATATCGCCGGTTCGGCATATCAAACGCACTGTGGAGTGGTGATAAAACCAGATAACATGCTTCTCGCATTAAATAACTCCAACAGAGCGATTTGGATGATACAGCATACTTCTTACAGAAGCTTCACCAAGATTATCCCAGAAAATATACATATCTCAGCTTGAAACCCAACGAAAACCAAGGTATCTCCGGTTCTGCATAACAAACGCACTGTGCAGTGGTGAAAACACCAGATAACGTGCTTCTCGCATTAAATAACTCCAACAGAGCGATTTGGATGATACGGCATACTTCTCACAATAGAACCACCAAGTTTATGGCAGAAAATGCATATCTCAGCTTGAAACCCCACGAAAACCAAGATATCTCCGGTTCTGCATATCAAACGCACTGTGCAGTGGTGAAAACACCAGAAAACGCGTTTTTTCGCATTAAATAGCTCGAAAAGAACGATTTCGATGATACGGCATACTTCTTACAGAAGCATCACCAAGATTATCCCAGAAAATATACATATCTCAGCTTGAAACCCCACGAAAACCAAGGTATCTCCGGTTCTGCATAAGAAACGCACTGTGCAGTGGTGAAACCACCAGAAAACGTGTTTCTCGCATTAAATAGCTCCAAAAGAGCGATTTCGATGATTCGGCATACTTCTCAGAGAAGACTCACCAAGATTATCCCAGAAAATATGCATATCTCAGCTTGAAACCCCACGAAAACCTAGTTATCTCCGGTTCTGCATATCAAACGCACTGTGCAGTGGTGAAAACACCAGAAAACGCGTTTTTTCGCATTAAATAGCTCGAAAAGAACGATTTCGATGATACGGCATACTTCTTACAGAAGCTTCACCAAGATTATCCCAGAAAATATACATATCTCAGCTTGAAACCCCACGAAAACCAAGGTATCTCCGGTTCTGCATAAGAAACGCACTGTGCAGTGGTGAAAACACCAGATAACGTGCTTCTCGCATTAAATAACTCCAACAGAGCGATTTGGATGATACGGCATACTTCTCACAATAGAACCACCAAGTTTATGGCAGAAAATGCATATCTCAGCTTGAAACCCCACGAAAACCAAGATATCTCCGGTTCTGCATATCAAACGCACTGTGCAGTGGTGAAAACACCAGAAAACGCGTTTTTTCGCATTAAACAGCTCGAAAAGTGCGATTTCGATGATTCGGCATACTTCTCAGAGAAGACTCACCAAGATTATCCCAGAAAATATGCATATCTCAGCTTGAAACCCCACGAAAACCAAGTTATCTCCGGTTCTGCATATCAAACGCACTGTGCAGTGGTGAAAACACCAGAAAACGCGTTTTTTCGCATTAAATAGCTCGAAAAGAACGATTTCGATGATACGGCATACTTCTTACAGAAGCTTCACCAAGATTATCCCAGAAAATATACATATCTCAGCTTGAAACCCCACGAAAACCAAGGTATCTCCGGTTCTGCATAACAAACGCACTGTGCAGTGGTGAAAACATCAGATAACGTGCTTCTCGCATTAAATAACTCCAACAGAGCGATTTGGATGATACGGCATACTTCTCACAATAGAACCACCAAGTTTATGGCAAAAAATTCATATCTCAGCTTGAAACCCCACGAAAACCAAGATATCTCCGGTTCTGCATATCAAACGCACTGTACAGTGTTGAAAACACCAGAAAACGCGTTTTGTCCCATAAAATATCTCCATAAGAGTGATATCGATGATTCTGCATACTTCTCACAGAAGACTCACCGAGATTATCCCAGAAAATGCATATCCAGCTGGAAAACCCACGATAACCAAGATATATCCGGTTCTGCAAATCAAACGCACTGTGCAGTGGTGAAACCACCAGAAAACGTGTTTCTCGCATTAAATAGCTCCAAAAGAGCGATTTCGATGATTCGGCATACTTCTCAGAGAAGAAACACCAACATTATCGCAGAAAGCGCATATCTCAGCTAAAAACCCTACTAAAACCAAGATATCGCCGGTTCGGCATATCAAACGCACTGTGGAGTGGTGATAAAGCCAGATAACATGCTTCTCGCATTAAATAACTCCAACAGAGCGATTTGGATGATACGGCATACTTCTTACAGAAGCATCACCAAGATTATCCCAGAAAATATACATATCTCAGCTTGAAACCCCACGAAAACCAAGGTATCTCCGGTTCTGCATAAGAAACGCACTGTGCAGTGGTGAAACCACCAGAAAACGTGTTTCTCGCATTAAATAGCTCCAAAAGAGCGATTTCGATGATTCGGCATACTTCTCAGAGAAGGCTCACCAAGCTTATCCCAGAAAATATGCATATCTCAGTTTGAAACCCCACGTAAACCAAGTTATCTCCGGTTCTGCATATCAAACGCACTGTGCAGTGGAGAAAAAACCAGAAAACGCGTGTATTCGCATGAAATAGCTCCAAAAGAGCGATTTCGATAATTCTGCATACTTCTCACAGAAGCCTCACCAAGATTATCGCAGAAAATGCATGTCTCAGCTTGAAACCCCACGAAAACCAAGATATCGCCGGTTCGGCATATCAAACGCACTGTGGAGTGGTGATAAAACCAGATAACATGCTTCTCGCATTAAATAACTCCAACAGAGCGATTTGGATGATACGGCATACTTCTAACAATAGAACCACCAAGTTTATGGCAGAAAATGCATATCTCAGCTTGAAACCCCACGAAAACCAAGATATCTCCGGTTCTGCATATCAAACGCACTGTGTAGTGGTGAAAACACCAGAAAACGTGTTTCTCGCATTAAATAACTCCAACAGAGCGATTTGGATGATACGGCATACTTCTCACAATAGAACCACCAAGTTTATGGCAGAAAATGCATGTCTCAGCTTGAAACCCCACGAAAACCAAGATATCTCCGGTTCTGCATATCAAACGCACTGTGCAGTGGTGAAAACACCAGAAAACGCGTTTTTTCGCATTAAATAGCTCGAAAAGAACGATTTCGATGATACGGCATACTTCTTACAGAAGCATCACCAAGATTATCCCAGAAAATATACATATCTCAGCTTGAAACCCCACGAAAACCAAGGTATCTCCGGTTCTGCATAAGAAACGCACTGTGCAGTGGTGAAACCACCAGAAAACGTGTTTCTCGCATTAAATAGCTCCAAAAGAGCGATTTCGATGATTCGGCATACTTCTCAGAGAAGACTCACCAAGATTATCCCAGAAAATATGCATATCTCAGCTTGAAACCCCACGAAAACCTAGTTATCTCCGGTTCTGCATATCAAACGCACTGTGCAGTGGTGAAAACACCAGAAAACGCGTTTTTTCGCATTAAATAGCTCGAAAAGAACGATTTCGATGATACGGCATACTTCTTACAGAAGCTTCACCAAGATTATCCCAGAAAATATACATATCTCAGCTTGAAACCCCACGAAAACCAAGGTATCTCCGGTTCTGCATAAGAAACGCACTGTGCAGTGGTGAAAACACCAGATAACGTGCTTCTCGCATTAAATAACTCCAACAGAGCGATTTGGATGATACGGCATACTTCTCACAATAGAACCACCAAGTTTATGGCAGAAAATGCATATCTCAGCTTGAAACCCCACGAAAACCAAGATATCTCCGGTTCTGCATATCAAACGCACTGTGCAGTGGTGAAAACACCAGAAAACGCGTTTTTTCGCATTAAACAGCTCGAAAAGTGCGATTTCGATGATTCGGCATACTTCTCAGAGAAGACTCACCAAGATTATCCCAGAAAATATGCATATCTCAGCTTGAAACCCCACGAAAACCAAGTTATCTCCGGTTCTGCATATCAAACGCACTGTGCAGTGGTGAAAACACCAGAAAACGCGTTTTTTCGCATTAAATAGCTCGAAAAGAACGATTTCGATGATACGGCATACTTCTTACAGAAGCTTCACCAAGATTATCCCAGAAAATATACATATCTCAGCTTGAAACCCCACGAAAACCAAGGTATCTCCGGTTCTGCATAACAAACGCACTGTGCAGTGGTGAAAACATCAGATAACGTGCTTCTCGCATTAAATAACTCCAACAGAGCGATTTGGATGATACGGCATACTTCTCACAATAGAACCACCAAGTTTATGGCAAAAAATTCATATCTCAGCTTGAAACCCCACGAAATCCAAGATATCTCCGGTTCTGCATATCAAACGCACTGTACAGTGTTGAAAACACCAGAAAACGCGTTTTGTCCCATAAAATATCTCCATAAGAGTGATATCGATGATTCTGCATACTTCTCACAGAAGACTCACCGAGATTATCCCAGAAAATGCATATCCAGCTGGAAAACCCACGATAACCAAGATATATCCGGTTCTGCAAATCAAACGCACTGTGCAGTGGTGAAACCACCAGAAAACGTGTTTCTCGCATTAAATAGCTCCAAAAGAGCGATTTCGATGATTCGGCATACTTCTCAGAGAAGAAACACCAACATTATCGCAGAAAGCGCATATCTCAGCTAAAAACCCTACTAAAACCAAGATATCGCCGGTTCGGCATATCAAACGCACTGTGGAGTGGTGATAAAACCAGATAACATGCTTCTCGCATTAAATAACTCCAACAGAGCGATTTGGATGATACGGCATACTTCTAACAATAGAACCACCAAGTTTATGGCAGAAAATGCATATCTCAGCTTGAAACCCCACGAAAACCAAGATATCTCCGGTTCTGCATATCAAACGCACTGTGTAGTGGTGAAAACACCAGAAAACGTGTTTCTCGCATTAAATAACTCCAACAGAGCGATTTGGATGATACGGCATACTTCTCACAATAGAACCACCAAGTTTATGGCAGAAAATGCATGTCTCAGCTTGAAACCCCACGAAAACCAAGATATCTCCGGTTCTGCATATCAAACGCACTGTGCAGTGGTGAAAACACCAGAAAACGCGTTTTTTCGCATTAAATAGCTCGAAAAGAACGATTTCGATGATACGGCATACTTCTTACAGAAGCATCACCAAGATTATCCCAGAAAATATACATATCTCAGCTTGAAACCCCACGAAAACCAAGGTATCTCCGGTTCTGCATAAGAAACGCACTGTGCAGTGGTGAAACCACCAGAAAACGTGTTTCTCGCATTAAATAGCTCCAAAAGAGCGATTTCGATGATTCGGCATACTTCTCAGAGAAGACTCACCAAGATTATCCCAGAAAATATGCATATCTCAGCTTGAAACCCCACGAAAACCTAGTTATCTCCGGTTCTGCATATCAAACGCACTGTGCAGTGGTGAAAACACCAGAAAACGCGTTTTTTCGCATTAAATAGCTCGAAAAGAACGATTTCGATGATACGGCATACTTCTTACAGAAGCTTCACCAAGATTATCCCAGAAAATATACATATCTCAGCTTGAAACCCCACGAAAACCAAGGTATCTCCGGTTCTGCATAACAAACGCACTGTGCAGTGGTGAAAACATCAGATAACGTGCTTCTCGCATTAAATAACTCCAACAGAGCGATTTGGATGATACGGCATACTTCTCACAATAGAACCACCAAGTTTATGGCAAAAAATTCATATCTCAGCTTGAAACCCCACGAAAACCAAGATATCTCCGGTTCTGCATATCAAACGCACTGTACAGTGTTGAAAACACCAGAAAACGCGTTTTGTCCCATAAAATATCTCCATAAGAGTGATATCGATGATTCTGCATACTTCTCACAGAAGACTCACCGAGATTATCCCAGAAAATGCATATCCAGCTGGAAAACCCACGATAACCAAGATATATCCGGTTCTGCAAATCAAACGCACTGTGCAGTGGTGAAACCACCAGAAAACGTGTTTCTCGCATTAAATAGCTCCAAAAGAGCGATTTCGATGATTCGGCATACTTCTCAGAGAAGAAACACCAACATTATCGCAGAAAGCGCATATCTCAGCTAAAAACCCTACTAAAACCAAGATATCGCCTGTTCGGCATATCAAACGCACTGTGGAGTGGTGATAAAGCCAGATAACATGCTTCTCGCATTAAATAACTCCAACAGAGCGATTTGGATGATACGGCATACTTCTTACAGAAGCATCACCAAGATTATCCCAGAAAATATACATATCTCAGCTTGAAACCCCACGAAAACCAAGGTATCTCCGGTTCTGCATAAGAAACGCACTGTGCAGTGGTGAAACCACCAGAAAACGTGTTTCTCGCATTAAATAGCTCCAAAAGAGCGATTTCGATGATTCGGCATACTTCTCAGAGAAGGCTCACCAAGCTTATCCCAGAAAATATGCATATCTCAGTTTGAAACCCCACGTAAACCAAGTTATCTCCGGTTCTGCATATCAAACGCACTGTGCAGTGGAGAAAAAACCAGAAAACGCGTGTATTCGCATGAAATAGCTCCAAAAGAGCGATTTCGATAATTCTGCATACTTCTCACAGAAGCCTCACCAAGATTATCGCAGAAAATGCATGTCTCAGCTTGAAACCCCACGAAAACCAAGATATCGCCGGTTCGGCATATCAAACGCACTGTGGAGTGGTGATAAAACCAGATAACATGCTTCTCGCATTAAATAACTCCAACAGAGCGATTTGGATGATACGGCATACTTCTAACAATAGAACCACCAAGTTTATGGCAGAAAATGCATATCTCAGCTTGAAACCCCACGAAAACCAAGATATCTCCGGTTCTGCATATCAAACGCACTGTGTAGTGGTGAAAACACCAGAAAACGCATTTTTTTGCATTAAATAGCTCCAAAAGAGCGATTTCGATGATTCGGCATACTTCTCACAGAAGACTCACCAACATTATCGCAGAAAATGCATATGTCATCTTGAAGCCTCACGAAAACCAAGATATTTCCGGTTCTGCATATCAAACGCACTGTACAGTGTTGAAAACACCAGAAAACGCGTTTTGTCCCATAAAATATCTCCATAAGAGTGATATCGATGATTCTGCATACTTCTCACAGAAGACTCACCGAGATTATCCCAGAAAATGCATATCCAGCTGGAAAACCCACGATAACCAAGATATCTCCGGTTCTGCATATCAAACGCACTGTGCAGTGGTGAAACCACCAGAAAACGTGTTTCTCGCATTAAATAGCTCCAAAAGAGCGATTTCGATGATTCGGCATACTTCTCAGAGAAGAAACACCAACATTATCGCAGAAAGCGCATATCTCAGCTAAAAACCCTACGAAAACCAAGATATCGCCGGTTCGGCATATCAAACGCACTGTGGAGTGGTGATAAAACCAGATAACATGCTTCTCGCATTAAATAACTCCAACAGAGCGATTTGGATGATACGGCATACTTCTCACAATGGAACCACCAATTTTATGGCAGAAAATGCATATCTCAACTTGAAACCCCACGAAAACCAAGATATCTCCGGTTCTGCATATCAAACGCACTGTCCAGTGGTGAAAACAGCAGAAAACGCGTTTTTTCGCATTAAATAGCCCGAAAAGAACGATTTCGATGATACGGCATACTTCTTACAGAAGCATCACCAAGATTATCCCAGAAAATATACATATCTCAGATTGAAACCCCACGAAAACCAAGGTATCTCCGGTTCTGCATAAGAAACGCACTGTGCAGAGGTGAAACCACCAGAAAACGTGTTTCTCGCATTAAATAGCTCCAAAGGAGCGATTTCGATGATTCGGCATACTTCTCAGAGAAGACTCACCAAGATGATCCCAGAGAATATGCATATCTCAGCTTGAAACCCCACGAAAACCAAGTTATCTCCGGTTCTGCATATCAAACGCACTGTGCAGTGGAGAAAAAACCAGAAAACGCGTGTATTCGCATGAAATAGCTCCAAAAGAGCGATTTCGATAATTCTGCATACTTCTCACAGAAGCCTCACCAAGATTATCGCCGAAAATGCATGTCTCAGCTTGAAACCCCACGAAAACCAAGATATCGCCGGTTCGGCATATCAAAAGCACTGTGGAGTGGTGATAAAACCAGATAACATGCTTCTCGCATTAAATAACTCCAACAGAGCGATTTGGATGATACGGCATACTTCTCACAATAGAACCACCAAGTTTATGGCAGAAAATGCATATCTCAGCTTGAAACCCCACGAAAACCAAGATATCTCCGGTTCTGCATATCAAACGCACTGTGTAGTGGTGAAACCACCAGAAAACGTGTTTCTCGCATTAAATAGCTCCAAAAGAGCGATTTCGATGATTCGGCATACTTCTCACAGAAGACTCACCAACATTATCGCAGAAAATGCATATGTCAGCTTGAAGCCCCACGAAAACCAAGATATTTCCGGTTCTGCATATCAAACGCACTGTACAGTGTTGAAAACACCAGAAAACGCGTTTTGTCCCATAAAATATCTCCATAAGAGTGATATCGATGATTCTGCATACTTCTCACAGAAGACTCACCGAGATTATCGCAGAAAATGCATATCCAGCTGGAAAACCCACGATAACCAAGATATCTCTGGTTCTGCATATCAAACGCACTGTACAGTGGTGAAACCACCAGAAAACGTGATTCTCGCATTAAACAGTTCCAACAGAGCGGTTTCGATGATTCAGCATGCTTCTCACAGAAGAACCACCAAGATTATCGCAGAAAATGCATATCTCAGCTTGAAACCCCACGAAAACCAAGATATCTCCGGTTCTGCATAACAAACGCACTGTGCAGTGTTGAAAACACTAGAAAACGCGTTTTGTCCCATAAAATATCTACATAAGAGTGATATCGATGATTCTGCATACTTCTCACAGACGCCTCACCAAGATTATCGCAGAAAATGCATGTCTCAGCTTGATACCCCACGAAAACCAAGATATCTCCTGTTCTGCATATCAAACGCACTGCGTAGTGGTGAAAACACCAGAAAACGCGTTTTTTCGCATTAAATAGCTCCAAACGAGCGATTTCGATGATACGGCATACTTCTCACAGAAGCCTCACCCAGATTATCCCAGAAAATATGCACATCTCAGCTTGAAACCACACGAAAACCAAGATATCTCCGTTTCTGCATAACAGACGCACTGTGGAGCGGTGAAGACACCAGATAAAGTGTTTCTCGCATTAAATAGCTCCAAAAGAGCGATTTCGATTATTCGGCATACTTCTCAGAGAAGAAACACCAACATTATCGCAGAAAGCGCATATCTCAGCTAAAAACCCTACTAAAACCAAGATATCGCCGGTTCGGCATATCAAACGCACTGTGGAGTGGTGATAAAACCAGATAACATGCTTCTCGCATTAAATAACTCCAACAGAGCGATTTGGATGATACGGCATACTTCTTACAGAAGCATCACCAAGATTATCCCAGAAAATATACATATCTCAGCTTGAAACCCCACGAAAACCAAGGTATCTCCGGTTCTGCATAAGAAACGCACTGTGCAGTGGTGAAACCACCAGAAAACGTGTTTCTCGCATTAAATAGCTCCAAAAGAGCGATTTCGATGATTCGGCATACTTCTCAGAGAAGGCTCACCAAGATTATCCCAGAAAACATGCATATCTCAGCTTGAAACCCCACGTAAACCAAGTTATCTCCGGTTCTGCATATCAAACGCACTGTGCAGTGGAGAAAAAACCAGAAAACGCGTGTATTCGCATGAAATAGCTCCAAAAGAGCGATTTCGATAATTCTGCATACTTCTCACAGAAGCCTCACCAAGATTATCGCAGAAAATGCATGTCTCAGCTTGAAACCCCACGAAAACCAAGATATCGCCGGTTCGGCATATCAAACGCACTGTGGAGTGGTGATAAAACCAGATAACATGCTTCTCGCATTAAATAACTCCAACAGAGCGATTTGGATGATACGGCATACTTCTCACAATAGAACCACCAAGTTTATGGCAGAAAATGCATATCTCAGCTTGAAACCCCACGAAAACCAAGATATCTCCGGTTCTGCATATCAAACGCACTGTGTAGTGGTGAAAACACCAGAAAACGCGTTTTTTTGCATTAAATAGCACCAAAAGAGCGATTTCGATGATTCGGCATACTTCTCACAGAAGACTCACCAACATTATCGCAGAAAATGCATATGTCATCTTGAAGCCCCACGAAAACCAAGATATTTCCGGTTCTGCATATCAAACGCACTGTACAGTGTTGAAAACACCAGAAAACGCGTTTTGTCCCATAAAATATCTCCATAAGAGTGATATCGATGATTCTGCATACATCTCACAGAAGACTCACCGAGATTATCCCAGAAAATGCATATCCAGCTGGAAAACCCACGATAACCAAGATATCTCCGGTTCTGCATATCAAACGCACTGTGCAGTGGTGAAACCACCAGAAAACGTGTTTCTCGCATGAAATAGCTCCAAAAGAGCGATTTCGATGATTCGGCATACTTCTCAGAGAAGAAACACCAACATTATCGCAGAAAGCGCATATCTCAGCTAAAAACCCTACGAAAACCAAGATATCGCCGGTTCGGCATATCAAACGCACTGTGGAGTGGTGATAAAACCAGATAACATGCTTCTCGCATTAAATAACTCCAACAGAGCGATTTGGATGATACGGCATACTTCTCACAATAGAACCACCAATTTTATGGCAGAAAATGCATATCTCAGCTTGAAACCCCACGAAAACCAAGATATCTCCGGTTCTGCATATCAAACGCACTGTCCAGTGGTGAAAACAGCAGAAAACGCGTTTTTTCGCATTAAATAGCTCGAAAAGAACGATTTCGATGATACGGCATACTTCTTACAGAAGCATCACCAAGATTATCCCAGAAAATATACATATCTCAGCTTGAAACCCCACGAAAACCAAGGTATCTCCGGTTCTGCATAAGAAACGCACTGTGCAGAGGTGAAACCACCAGAAAACGTGTTTCTCGCATTAAATAGCTCCAAAGGAGCGATTTCGATGATTCGGCATACTTCTCAGAGAAGACTCACCAAGATGATCCCAGAAAATATGCATATCTCAGCTTGAAACCCCACGAAAACCAAGTTATCTCCGGTTCTGCATATCAAACGCACTGTGCAGTGGAGAAAAAACCAGAAAACGCGTGTATTCGCATGAAATAGCTCCAAAAGAGCGATTTCGATAATTCTGCATACTTCTCACAGAAGCCTCACCAAGATTATCGCAGAAAATGCATGTCTCAGCTTGAAACCCCACGAAAACCAAGATATCGCCGGTTCGGCATATCAAACGCACTGTGGAGTGGTGATAAAACCAGATAACATGCTTCTCGCATTAAATAACTCGAACAGAGCGATTTGGATGATACGGCATACTTCTCACAATAGAACCACCAAGTTTATGGCAGAAAATGCATATCTCAGCTTGAAACCCCACGAAAACCAAGATATCTCCGGTTCTGCATATCAAACGCACTGTGTAGTGGTGAAAACACCAGATAACGCGTTTTTTGCATTAAATAGCTCCAAAAGAGCGATTTCGATGATTCGGCATACTTCACACAGAAGACTCACCAACATTATCGCAGAAAATGCATATGTCAGCTTGAAGCCCCACGAAAACCCAGATATTTCCGGTTCTGCATATCAAACGCACTGTACAGTGTTGAAAACACCAGAAAACGCGTTTTGTCCCATAAAATATCTCCATAAGAGTGATATCGATGATTCTGCATACTTCTCACAGAAGACTCACCGAGATTATCCCAGAAAATGCATATCCAGCTGGAAAACCCACGAAAACCAAGATATCTCCGTTTCTGCATATCATACGCACTGTGGAGTGGTGAAATCACCAGATAAGGTGTTTCTCGCATTAAATAGTTCCAACAGAGCGGTTTCGATGATTCAGCATGCTTCTCACAGAAGAACCACCAAGATTATCGCAGAAAATGCATATCTCAGCTTGATACCCCACGAAAACCAAGATATTTCCTGTTCTGCATATCAAACGCACTGCGTAGTGGTGAAAACACCAGAAAACGCGTTTTTTCGCATTAAATAGCTCCAAACGAGCGATTTCGATGATACGGCATACTTCTCACAGAAGCCTCACCCAGATTATCCCAGAAAATATGCACATCTCAGCTTGAAACCCCACGAAAACCAAGATATCTCCGGTTCTGCATAACAGACGCACTGTGGAGCGGTGAAGACACCAGATAAAGTGTTTCTCGCATGAAATAGTTCCAACAGAGCGGTTTCGATGATTCAGCAAACTTCTCACAGAAGAACCACCAAGATTATCGCTGATAATGCACATCTCAGCTTGAAACCCCACGAAAACCAAGATATCTCCGGTTATGCATAACAAACGCACTGTGCAGTGTTGAAAACACTAGAAAACGCGTTTTTTCGCATTAAATAGCTCCAAAAGAATGATTTCGATGATACGGCAGACTTCTTACAGAAGCTTTACCAAGATTATCCCAGAAAATATACATATCTCAGCTTGAAACCCCACGAAAACCAAGATATCTCCGGTTCTGCATAACAGACGCACTGTGGAGCGGTGAAGACACCAGATAAAGTGTTTCTCGCATTAAATAGTTCCAACAGAGCGGTTTCGATGATTCAGCATACTTCTCACAGAAGAACCACCAAGATTATCGCAGAAAATGCATATCTCAGCTTGAAACCCCACGAAAACCAAGATATCTCCGGTACTGCATAACAAACGCACTGTGCAGTGTTGAAAACACTAGAAAGCGCGTTTTTTCGCATTAAAAAGCTCCAAAAGAATGATCTCGGTGCTTCTGCACACTTGTCACAGACGATTCACGAAGATTATCGCTGAAAATGCATATCTCAGCTGGAAACCCCACGGATCGAAGATATCGCCGGTTCTGCATATCAAACGCACTGCGGAGTGGTGAAAACACCAGATAACGTGTTTCTCGCATTAAATAGCTCCAAAAGAGCGATTTCGATGATTCTGCATACTTCTCATAGATGAAACACCAAGATTATCGCCGAAAATGAATATCTCAGCTTGAACCCCCCCGAAAACCAAGATATCTCCTTTTCTGCATATCAAACGCACTGTGCAGTGGTGAAAACACCAGAAAACGCGTTTTTTCGCATTAAATAGCTCGAAAAGAACGATTTCGATGATACGGCATACTTCCTACAGAAGCATCACCAAGATTATCCCAGAAAATATACATATCTCAGCTTGAAACCCACGAAAACCAAGGTATCTCCGGTTCTGCATAACAAACGCACTGTGCAGTGGTGAAACCACCAGAAATCGTGTTTCTCGCATTAAATAGCTCCAAAAGAGCGATTTCGATGATTCGGCATACTTCTCAGAGAAGACTCACCAAGATTATCCCAGAAAATATGCATATCCAGCTGGAAACCCCGCGAAAACCAATATATCGCCGGTACTGCATAACAAACGCACTGTGCAGTGTTGAAAACACTAGAAAGCGCGTTTTTTCGCATTAAATAGCTCCATAAGAGTGATATCGATGATTCTGCATACTTCTCACAGAAGACTCACCGAGATTATCGCAGAAAATGCATATCCAGCTGGAAAACCCACGATAACCAAGATATCTCCGGTTCTGCATATCAAACGCACTGTGGAGTGGTGATAAAACCAGATAACATGCTTCTCGCATTAAATAACTCCAACAGAGCGATTTGGATGATACGGCATACTTCTCACAGAAGACTCACCAACATTATCGCAGAAAATGCATATGTCAGCTTGAAGCCCCACGAAAACCAAGATATTTCCGGTTCTGCATATCAAACGCACTGTACAGTGTTGAAAACACCAGAAAACGCGTTTTGTCCCATAAAATATCTCCATAAGAGTGATATCGATGATTCTGCATACTTCTCACAGAAGACTCACCGAGATTATCGCAGAAAATGCATATCCAGCTGGAAAACCCACGATAACCAAGATATCTCCGGTTCTGCATATCAAACGCACTGTGCAGTGGTGAAACCACCAGAAAACGTGATTCTCGCATTAAATAGTTCCAACAGAGCGGTTTCGATGATTCAGCATGCTTCTCACAGAAGAACCACCAAGATTATCGCAGAAAATGCATATCTCAGCTTGAAGCCCCACGAAAACCAAGATATTTCCGGTTCTGCATAACAGACGCACTGTGGAGCGGTGAAGACACCAGATAAAGTGTTTCTCGCATTAAATAGCTCCAAAAGAGCGATTTCGATTATTCGGCATACTTCTCAGAGAAGAAACACCAACATTATCGCAGAAAGCGCTTATCTCATTTAAAAACCCTACTAAAACCAAGATATCGCCGGTTCGGCATATCAAACGCACTGTGGAGTGGTGATAAAACCAGATAACATGCTTCTCGCATTAAATAACTCCAACAGAGCGATTTGGATGATACGGCATACTTCTTACAGAAGCATCACCAAGATTATCCCAGAAAATATACATATCTCAACTTGAAACCCCACGTAAACCAAGTTATCTCCGGTTCTGCATATCAAACGCACTGTGCAGTGGAGAAAAAACCAGAAAACGCGTGTATTCGCATGAAATAGCTCCAAAAGAGCGATTTCGATAATTCTGCATACTTCTCACAGAAGCCTCACCAAGATTATCGCAGAAAATGCATGTCTCAGCTTGAAACCCCACGAAAACCAAGATATCGCCGGTTCGGCATATCAAACGCACTGTGGAGTGGTGATAAAACCAGATAACATGCATCTCGCATTAAATAACTCCAACAGAGCGATTTGGATGATACGGCATACTTCTCACAATAGAACCACCAAGTTTATGGCAGAAAATGCATATCTCAGCTTGAAACCCCACGAAAACCAAGATATCTCCGGTTCTGCATATCAAACGCACTGTGTAGTGGTGAAAACACCAGAAAACGCGTTTTTTTGCATTAAATAGCACCAAAAGAGCGATTTCGATGATTCGGCATACTTCTCACAGAAGACTCACCAACATTATCGCAGAAAATGCATATGTCATCTTGAAGCCCCACGAAAACCAAGATATTTCCGGTTCTGCATATCAAACGCACTGTACAGTGTTGAAAACACCAGAAAACGCGTTTTGTCCCATAAAATATCTCCATAAGAGTGATATCGATGATTCTGCATACATCTCACAGAAGACTCACCGAGATTATCCCAGAAAATGCATATCCAGCTGGAAAACCCACGATAACCAAGATATCTCCGGTTCTGCATATCAAACGCACTGTGCAGTGGTGAAACCACCAGAAAACGTGTTTCTCGCATTAAATAGCTCCAAAAGAGCGATTTCGATGATTCGGCATACTTCTCAGAGAAGAAACACCAACATTATCGCAGAAAGCGCATATCTCAGCTAAAAACCCTACGAAAACCAAGATATCGCCGGTTCGGCATATCAAACGCACTGTGGAGTGGTGATAAAACCAGATAACATGCTTCTCGCATTAAATAACTCCAACAGAGCGATTTGGATGATACGGCATACTTCTCACAATAGAACCACCAATTTTATGGCAGAAAATGCATATCTCAGCTTGAAACCCCACGAAAACCAAGATATCTCCGGTTCTGCATATCAAACGCACTGTCCAGTGGTGAAAACAGCAGAAAACGCGTTTTTTCGCATTAAATAGCTCGAAAAGAACGATTTCGATGATACGGCATACTTCTTACAGAAGCATCACCAAGATTATCCCAGAAAATATACATATCTCAGCTTGAAACCCCACGAAAACCAAGGTATCTCCGGTTCTGCATAAGAAACGCACTGTGCAGAGGTGAAACCACCAGAAAACGTGTTTCTCGCATTAAATAGCTCCAAAGGAGCGATTTCGATGATTCGGCATACTTCTCAGAGAAGACTCACCAAGATGATCCCAGAAAATATGCATATCTCAGCTTGAAACCCCACGAAAACCAAGTTATCTCCGGTTCTGCATATCAAACGCACTGTGCAGTGGAGAAAAAACCAGAAAACGCGTGTATTCGCATGAAATAGCTCCAAAAGAGCGATTTCGATAATTCTGCATACTTCTCACAGAAGCCTCACCAAGATTATCGCAGAAAATGCATGTCTCAGCTTGAAACCCCACGAAAACCAAGATATCGCCGGTTCGGCATATCAAACGCACTGTGGAGTGGTGATAAAACCAGATAACATGCTTCTCGCATTAAATAACTCGAACAGAGCGATTTGGATGATACGGCATACTTCTCACAATAGAACCACCAAGTTTATGGCAGAAAATGCATATCTCAGCTTGAAACCCCACGAAAACCAAGATATCTCCGGTTCTGCATATCAAACGCACTGTGTAGTGGTGAAAACACCAGATAACGCGTTTTTTTGCATTAAATAGCTCCAAAAGAGCGATTTCGATGATTCGGCATACTTCACACAGAAGACTCACCAACATTATCGCAGAAAATGCATATGTCAGCTTGAAGCCCCACGAAAACCAAGATATTTCCGGTTCTGCATATCAAACGCACTGTACAGTGTTGAAAACACCAGAAAACGCGTTTTGTCCCATAAAATATCTCCATAAGAGTGATATCGATGATTCTGCATACTTCTCACAGAAGACTCACCGAGATTATCCCAGAAAATGCATATCCAGCTGGAAAACCCACGAAAACCAAGATATCTCCGTTTCTGCATATCATACGCACTGTGGAGTGGTGAAATCACCAGATAAGGTGTTTCTCGCATTAAATAGTTCCAACAGAGCGGTTTCGATGATTCAGCATGCTTCTCACAGAAGAACCACCAAGATTATCGCAGAAAATGCATATCTCAGCTTGATACCCCACGAAAACCAAGATATTTCCTGTTCTGCATATCAAACGCACTGCGTAGTGGTGAAAACACCAGAAAACGCGTTTTTTCGCATTAAATAGCTCCAAACGAGCGATTTCGATGATACGGCATACTTCTCACAGAAGCCTCACCCAGATTATCCCAGAAAATATGCACATCTCAGCTTGAAACCCCACGAAAACCAAGATATCTCCGGTTCTGCATAACAGACGCACTGTGGAGCGGTGAAGACACCAGATAAAGTGTTTCTCGCATGAAATAGTTCCAACAGAGCGGTTTCGATGATTCAGCAAACTTCTCACAGAAGAACCACCAAGATTATCGCTGATAATGCACATCTCAGCTTGAAACCCCACGAAAACCAAGATATCTCCGGTTATGCATAACAAACGCACTGTGCAGTGTTGAAAACACTAGAAAACGCGTTTTTTCGCATTAAATAGCTCCAAAAGAATGATTTCGATGATACGGCAGACTTCTTACAGAAGCTTTACCAAGATTATCCCAGAAAATATACATATCTCAGCTTGAAACCCCACGAAAACCAAGATATCTCCGGTTCTGCATAACAGACGCACTGTGGAGCGGTGAAGACACCAGATAAAGTGTTTCTCGCATTAAATAGTTCCAACAGAGCGGTTTCGATGATTCAGCATACTTCTCACAGAAGAACCACCAAGATTATCGCAGAAAATGCATATCTCAGCTTGAAACCCCACGAAAACCAAGATATCTCCGGTACTGCATAACAAACGCACTGTGCAGTGTTGAAAACACTAGAAAGCGCGTTTTTTCGCATTAAAAAGCTCCAAAAGAATGATCTCGGTGCTTCTGCACACTTGTCACAGACGATTCACGAAGATTATCGCTGAAAATGCATATCTCAGCTGGAAACCCCACGGATCGAAGATATCGCCGGTTCTGCATATCAAACGCACTGCGGAGTGGTGAAAACACCAGATAACGTGTTTCTCGCATTAAATAGCTCCAAAAGAGCGATTTCGATGATTCTGCATACTTCTCATAGATGAAACACCAAGATTATCGCCGAAAATGAATATCTCAGCTTGAACCCCCCCGAAAACCAAGATATCTCCTTTTCTGCATATCAAACGCACTGTGCAGTGGTGAAAACACCAGAAAACGCGTTTTTTCGCATTAAATAGCTCGAAAAGAACGATTTCGATGATACGGCATACTTCCTACAGAAGCATCACCAAGATTATCCCAGAAAATATACATATCTCAGCTTGAAACCCACGAAAACCAAGGTATCTCCGGTTCTGCATAACAAACGCACTGTGCAGTGGTGAAACCTCCAGAAATCGTGTTTCTCGCATTAAATAGCTCCAAAAGAGCGATTTCGATGATTCGGCATACTTCTCAGAGAAGACTCACCAAGATTATCCCAGAAAATATGCATATCCAGCTGGAAACCCCACGAAAACCAAGATATCGCCGGTACTGCATAACAAACGCACTGTGCAGTGTTGAAAACACTAGAAAGCGCGTTTTTTCGCATTAAATAGCTCCATAAGAGTGATATCGATGATTCTGCATACTTCTCACAGAAGACTCACCGAGATTATCGCAGAAAATGCATATCCAGCTGGAAAACCCACGATAACCAAGATATCTCCGGTTCTGCATATCAAACGCACTGTGGAGTGGTGATAAAACCAGATAACATGCTTCTCGCATTAAATAACTCCAACAGAGCGATTTGGATGATACGGCATACTTCTCACAGAAGACTCACCAACATTATCGCAGAAAATGCATATGTCAGCTTGAAGCCCCACGAAAACCAAGATATTTCCGGTTCTGCATATCAAACGCACTGTACAGTGTTGAAAACACCAGAAAACGCGTTTTGTCCCATAAAATATCTCCATAAGAGTGATATCGATGATTCTGCATACTTCTCACAGAAGACTCACCGAGATTATCGCAGAAAATGCATATCCAGCTGGAAAACCCACGATAACCAAGATATCTCCGGTTCTGCATATCAAACGCACTGTGCAGTGGTGAAACCACCAGAAAACGTGATTCTCGCATTAAATAGTTCCAACAGAGCGGTTTCGATGATTCAGCATGCTTCTCACAGAAGAACCACCAAGATTATCGCAGAAAATGCATATCTCAGCTTGAAGCCCCACGAAAACCAAGATATTTCCGGTTCTGCATATCAAACGCACTGTACAGTGTTGAAAACACCAGAAAACGCGTTTTGTCCCATAAAATATCTCCATAAGAGTGATATCGATGATTCTGCATACTTCTCACAGAAGACTCACCTGATTATCGCAGAAAATGCATATCCAGCTGGAAAACCCACGATAACCAAGATATCTCCGGTTCTGCATATCAAACGCACTGTGCAGTGGTGAAACCACCAGAAAACGTGATTCTCGCATTAAATAGTTCCAACAGAGCGGTTTCGATGATTCAGCATGCTTCTCACAGAAGAACCACCAAGATTATCGCAGAAAATGCATATCTCAGCTTGAAACCCCACGAAAACCAAGATATCTCCGGTTCTGCATAACAAACGCACTGTGCAGTGTTGAAAACACTAGAAAACGCGTTGTGTCCCATAAAATATCTCCATAAGAGTGATATCGATGATTCTGCATACTTCTCACAGACGCCTCACCAAGATTATCGCAGAAAATGCATGTCTCAGCTTGATACCCCACGAAAACCAAGATATCTCCTGTTCTGCATATCAAACGCACTGCGTAGTGGTGAAAACACCAGAAAACGCGTTTTTTCGCATTAAATAGCTCCAAACGAGCGATTTCGATGATACGGCATACTTCTCACAGAAGCCTCACCCAGATTATCCCAGAAAATATGCACATCTCAGCTTGAAACCCCACGAAAACCAAGATATCTCCGGTTCTGCATAACAGACGCACTGTGGAGCGGTGAAGACACCAGATAAAGTGTTTCTCGCATGAAATAGTTCCAACAGAGCGGTTTCGATGATTCAGCATACTTCTCACAGAAGAACCACCAAGATTATCGCTGAAAATGCATATCTCAGCTTGAAACCCCACGAAAACCAAGATATTTCCGGTTCTGCATATCAAACGCACTGTACAGTGTTGAAAACACCAGAAAACGCGTTTTGTCCCATAAAATATCTCCATAAGAGTGATATCGATGATTCTGCATACTTCTCACAGAAGACTCACCGAGATTATCCCAGCAAATGCATATCTGAGCTTGAAACCTCACGAAAACCAAGATATCGCCGGTTCGGCATATCAAACGCACTGTGGAGTGGTGATAAATCCAGATAACATGCTTCTCGCATTAAATAACTCCAACACAGCGATTTGGATGATTCGGCATACTTCTCACAGAAGAACCACGGAGATTATCGCATAAAATGCATATCTCAACTTGAAACCCGACGAAAACAAGATATCGCCGGTTCGGCATATCAAACGCACTGTGGAGTGGTGAAAAAACCAGATAACGTGCTTCTCGCATTAAATAGCTTCGAAAGAGCGATTACGGTGATTCTGCATACTTCTCACAGAAGAACCACAAAGATTATCCCAGAAAATGCATATCTCAGCTTGAAACGTCACGAAAACCAAGCTTTCTCCAGTTCTGCATAACAAACGCACTGTGCAGTGGTGAAAACACCAGAAAATGAGTTTTTTCGCATTAAATAGCTTCAAAAGAGCGATTACAATGATTCTGCATACATCTCACAGAAGCCTCACCATGATTATCGCAGGAAATGCATATCCAGCTGGAAACCCCACGAAAATCCAGATATCGCAGTTTCTGCATATCAAACGTACTGAGGAGTGGTGAAAACACCAGATAACGTGCTTCCCCGCATTAAATAGCTCCAAAAGAGTGATATCGATGATTCGGCATACTTCTCACAGAAGAAACACCAACATTATTGCAGAAAGCGCATATCTCAGCTAAAAACCCTACGAAAACCAACACATTGCCAGTTCTACATATCAAACGCACTGTGGAGCGGTGAAGACACCAGATAAAGTGTTTCTCGCATGAAATAGTTCCAACAGAGCGGTTTCGGTGATTCTGCATCCTTCTCAGAGCAGAACCACCAAGATTATCCCAGAAAATGCATATCTCAACTTGAAACCCCACGAAATCAAGATATCGCCGGTTCGGCATATCAAACGCACTGTGGAGTGGTGAAAAAACCAGATAACATGCTTCTCGCATTAAATAACTCCAACAGAACGATTTCGATGATTCGGCATACTTCTCACAGAAGAACCACCAAGATTATCCCAGAAAATGCATATCCATCTGGAAAACCCACGAAAACCAAGATATCTCCGGTTCTGCATATCAAACGCACTGTGCAGTGCTGAAAACAACAGATAACGCGTTTTTTCGCATTAAATAGCTCCAAACGAGCGATTTCGATGATACGGCATACTTCTCACAGAAGCGTCACCAAGATTATCCCAGAAAATGCATATCTCAGCTTGAAGCCCCACGAAAACCAAGATATTTACGGTTCTGCATATCAAACGCACTGTGCAGTGGTGAAAACACCAGAAAACGCGTTTTGTCGCATAAAATATCTCCATAAGAGTGATATCGATGATTCTGCATACTTCTCACAGAAGACTCACCGAGATTATCCCAGAAAATGCATATCCAGCTGGAAACCCCACGAAAACCAAGATATCGCCGGTTCGACATATCAAACGCACTGTGGAGTGGTGATAAAACCAGATAACATGCTTCTCGCATTAAATAACTCCAACAGAGCGATTTCGATGATTCGGCATACTTCTCACAGAAGAACCACGAAGATTATCGCATAAAATGCATATCTCAACTTGAAACCCCACGAAAACAAGACATCGCCGGTTCGGCATATCAAACGCACTGTGGAGTGGTGAAAAAACCAGATAACGTGCTTCTCGCAATAAATAGCTTCAAAAGAGCGATTACGGTGATTCTGCATACTTCTCACAGAAGCCTCACCAAGATTATCGCAGGAAATGCATATCCAGCTGGAAACCTCACGAAAATCCAGATATCGCAGTTTCTGCATATCAAACGCACTGTGGAGTGGTGATAAAACCAGATAACATGCTTCTCGCATTAAATAACTCCAACAGAGCGATTTCGATGATTCGGCATACTTCTCACAGAAGAACCACGAAGATTATCGCATAAAATGCATATCTCAACTTGAAACCCCACGAAGACAAGATATCGCCGGTTCGGCATATCAAACGCACTGTGGAGTGGTGAAAAAACCAGATAACGTGCTTCTCGCAATAAATAGCTTCAAAAGAGCGATTACGGTGATTCTGCATACTCCTCACAGAAGCCTCACCAAGATTATCGCAGGAAATGCATATCCAGCTGGAAACCTCACGAAAATCCAGATATCGCAGTTTCTGCATATCAACCGCACTGTGGAGTGGTGATAAAACCAGATAACATGCTTCTCGCATTAAATAACTCCAACAGAGCGATTTCGATGATTCGGCATACTTCTCACAAAAGAACCACGAAGATTATCGCATAAAATGCATATCTCAACTTGAAACCCCACGAAAACAAGATATCGCCGGTTCGGCATATCAAACGCACTGTGGAGTGGTGAAAAAACCAGATAACGTGCTTCTCGCATTAGATATCTCCATAAGAGTGATATCGATGATTCTGCATACTTCTCACAGAAGACTCACCGAGATTATCCCAGCAAATGCATATCCAGCTGGAAAACCCACGAAAACCAAGATATCTCCGGTTCTGCATATCAAACGCACTGTGGAGTGGTGATAAAACCAGATAACATGCTTCTCGCATTAAATAACTCCAACAGAGCGATTTCGATGATTCGGCATACTTCCCACAGAAGAACCACGAAGATTATCGCATTAAATGCATATCTGAACTTGAAACCCCACGAAAACCAAGATATCGCCGGTTCGGCATACCAAACGCACTGTGGAGTGGTGAAAAAACCAGATAACGTGCTTCTCGCATTAAATAGCTTCAAAAGAGCGATTACGGTGATTCTGCATACTTCTCACAGAAGCCACACCAAGATTATCGCAGGAAATGCATATCCAGCTGGAAACCTCACGAAAATCCAGATATCGCAGTTTCTGCATATCAAACGTACTGATGAGTGGTGAAAACACCAGATAACGTGCTTCCCCGCATTGAATAGCTCCAACAGAGAGATTTCGATGATTCGGCATACTTCTCACAGAAGAACCACCAAGATTATCCCGGAAAATGCATATCTCAACTTGAAACCCCACGAAAACCAAGATATCGCCGGTTCGGCATATCAAACGTACTGCGGAGTGGTGAAAACACCAGAAAACGCGATTTTCGCATTAAATAGCTCCAAACGAGCGATTTCGATGATACGGCATACTTCTCACAGAAGCCTCACCAAGATTATCCCAGAAAATATGCACATCTCAGCTTGAAACCCCACGAAAACCAAGATATCGCCGGTTCTGAATATCAAACGTACTGTGGAGTGGTGAAAACACCAGGTGACATGTTTCTCGCATTAAATAGCTCCAAAACAGCGATTTCGGTGATTCTGCATACTTCTCAGAGCAGAACCACCAAGATTATCCCAGAAAATGCATATCTCAGCTTGAAACCTCACGAAAACCAAGATATCTCCGGTTCTGCATATCAAACGCACTGTGCAGTGCTGAAAACACCAGATAACGCGTTTTTTCGCATTATATAGCTCCAAAAGGGCGATTTCGATGATTCGGTATACTTCTCACAGAAGAACCACCAAGATTATGACAGAAAATGCATATCCAGCTGGAAAACCCACGAAAACCAAGATATCTCCGGTTCTGCATATCAAACGCACTGTGGAGTGGTGATAAAACCAGATAACATGCTTCTCGCATTAAATAACTCCAACAGAGCGATTTCGATGATTCGGCATACTTCTCACAGAAGCCTCACCAAGATTATCCCAGAAAATGCATATCTCAGCTTGAAGCCCCACGAAAACCAAGATATTTACGGTTCTGCATATCAAACGCACTGTGCAGTGGTGAAAACACCAGAAAACGCGTTTTGTCGCATAAAATATCTCCATAAGAGTGATATCGATGATTCTGCATACTTCTCACAGAAGACTCACCGAGATTATCCCAGAAAATGCATATCCAGCTGGAAACCCCACGAAAACCAAGATATCGCCGGTTCGACATATCAAACGCACTGTGGAGTGGTGATAATACCAGATAACATGCTTCTCGCATTAAATAACTCCAACAGAGCGATTTCGATGATTCGGCATACTTCTCACAGAAGAACCACGAAGATTATCGCATAAAATGCATATCTCAACTTGAAACCCCACGAAAACAAGATATCGCCGGTTCGGCATATCAAACGCACTGTGGAGTGGTGAAAAAACCAGATAACGTGCTTCTCGCAATAAATAGCTTCAAAAGAGCGATTACGGTGATTCTGCATACTTCTCACAGAAGCCTCACCAAGATTATCGCAGGAAATGCATATCCAGCTGGAAACCTCACGAAAATCCAGATATCGCAGTTTCTGCATATCAAACGCACTGTGGAGTGGTGATAAAACCAGATAACATGCTTCTCGCATTAAATAACTCCAACAGAGCGATTTCGATGATTCGGCATACTTCCCACAGAAGAACCACGAAGATTATCGCAGGAAATGCATATCCAGCTGGAAACCTCACGAAAATCCAGATATCGCAGTTTCTGCATATCAAACGTACTGCGGAGTGGTGAAAACACCAGATAACGTGCTTCCCCGCATTGAATAGCTCCAACAGAGAGATTTCGATGATTCGGCATACTTCTCACAGAAGAACCACCAAGATTATCCCGGAAAATGCATATCTCAACTTGAAACCCCACGAAAACCAAGATATCGCCGGTTCGGCATATCAAACGTACTGCGGAGTGGTGAAAACACCAGAAAACGCGATTTTCGCATTAAATAGCTCCAAACGAGCGATTTCGATGATACGGCATACTTCTCACAGTAGCCTCACCAAGATTATCCCAGAAAATATGCACATCTCAGCTTGAAACCCCACGAAAACCAAGATATCGCCGGTTCTGAATATCAAACGTACTGTGGAGTGGTGAAAACACCAGGTGACGTGTTTCTCGCATTAAATAGCTCCAAAACAGCGATTTCGGTGATTCTGCATACTTCTCAGAGCAGAACCACCAAGATTATCCCAGAAAATGCATATCTCAGCTTGAAACCACACGAAAACCAAGATATCTCCGGTTCTGCATATCGAACGCACTGTGCAGTGCTGAAAACACCAGATAACGCGTTTTTTCGCATTATATAGCTCCAAAAGGGCGATTTCGATGATTCGGTATACTTCTCACAGAAGAACCACCAAGATTATGACAGAAAATGCATATCCAGCTGGAAAACCCACGAAAACCAAGATATCTCCGGTTCTGCATATCAAACGCACTGTGGAGTGGTGATAAAACCAGATAACATGCTTCTCGCATTAAATAACTCCAACAGAGCGATTTCGATGATTCGGCATACTTCTCACAGAAGAACCACGAAGATTATCGCATAAAATGCATATCTCAACTTGAAACCCCACGAAAACAAGATATCGCCGGTTCGGCATATCAAACGCACTGTGGAGTGGTGAAAAAACCAGATAACGTGCTTCTCGCATTAAATAGCTTCAAAAGAGCGATTACGGTGATTCTGCATACTTCTCACAGAAGCCTCACCAAGATTATCGCAGGAAATGCATATCCAGCTGGAAACCTCACGAAAATCCAGATATCGCAGTTTCTGCATATCAAACGTACTGAGGAGTGGTGAAAAAACCAGATAACGTGCTTCTCGCATTAAATAGCTTCAAAAGAGCGATTACGGTGATTCTGCATGCTTCTCACAGAAGAACCACCATGATTATCCCAGAAAATGCATATCTCAGCTTGAAACCTCACGAAAACCAAGATATCTCCGGTTCTGCATATCAAACGCACTGTGCAGTGGTGAAAACACCAGAAAACGCGTTTTGTCGCATAAAATATCTCCATAAGAGTGATATCGATGATTCTGCATACTTCTCACAGAAGACTCACCGAGATTATCCCAGAAAATGCATATCTCAGCTTGAAACCCCACGAAAACCAAGTTATCTCCGGTTCTGCATAACAAACGCACTGTGGAGTGGTGAAAAAACCAGATAACGTGCTTCTCGCATTAAATAGCTTCAAAAGAGCGATTACGGTGATTCGGCATATTTCTCACAGAAGCCTCACCAAGATTATCCCAGAAAATGCATATGTCGGCTTGAAGCCCCACGAAAACCAAGATATCTCCGGTTCTGCATATCAAACGCACTGTGCAGTGCTGAAAACACCAGATAACGCGTTTTTTCGCATTAAATAGCTCCAAACGAGCGATTTCGATGATACGGCATGCTTCTCACAGAAGCCTCAACAAGATTATCCCAGAAAATGCATATGTCAGCTTGAAGCCCCACGAAAACCAAGATATCTCCGGTTCTGCATATCAAACGCGCTGTGGAGTTGTGAAAAAACCAGATAACGTGCTTCTCGCATTAAATAGCTTCAAAAGAGCGATTACGGTGATTCTGCATACTTCTCACAGAAGAACCACCAAGATTATCCCAGAAAATGCATATCACAGCTTGAAACGTCACGAAAACCAAGATATCTCCGGTTCTGCATAACTAACGCACTGTGCAGTGGTGAAAACACCAGAAAATGAGTTTTTTCGCATTAAATAGCTTCAAAAGAGCGATTACAATGATTCTGCATACTTCTCACAGAAGCCTCACCAAGATTATCGCAGGAAATGCATATCCAGCTGGAAACCCCACGAAAATCCAGATATCGCAGTTTCTGCATATCAAACGTACTGAGGAGTGCTGAAAACACCAGATGACGTGCTTCCCCGCATTAAATAGCTCCAAACGAGCGATTTCGATGACACGGCATACTTCTCACAGAAGCCTCACCAAGATTATCCCTGAAAATGCATATGTCAGCTTGAAGCCCCACGAAAACCAAGATATTTCCGGTTCTGCATATCAAACGCACTGTGCAGTGGTGAAAACACCAGAAAACGCGTTTTGTCGCATAAAATATCTCCATAAGAGTGATATCGATGATTCTGCATACTTCTCACAGAAGACTCACCGAGATTATCCCAGAAAATGCATATCCAGCTGGAAAACCCACGAAAACCGAGATATCTCCGGTTCGGCATATCAAACGCACTGAGTAGTGGTGAAAAAACCAGATAACGTGCTTCTAGCATTAAATAGCTTCAAAAGAGCGATTACGGTGATTCTGCATACTTCTCACAGAAGTACCACCAAAATTATCCCAGAAAATGCATATCTCAGCTTGAAACCCCACGAAAACCAAGATATCGCCGGTTCGACATATCAAACGCACTGTGGAGTGGTGATAAAACCAGATAACATGCTTCTCGCATAAAATAACTCCAACAGAGCGATTTCGATGATTCGGCATACTTCTCACAGAAGAACCACGAAGATTATCGCATAAAATGCATATCTCAACTTGAAACCCCACGAAAACAAGATATCGCCGGTTCGGCATATCAAACGCACTGTGGAGTGGTGAAAAAACCAGATAACGTGCTTCTCGCATTAAATAGCTTCAAAAGAGCGATTACGGTGGTTCTGCATCCTTCTCACAGAAGAACCACCAAGATTATCGCAGGAAATGCATATCCAGCTGGAAACCCCACGAAAATCCAGATATCGCAGTTTCTGCATATCAAACGCACTGTGGAGTGGTGAAAACACCAGATAACGTGCTTCTCGCATTAAATAGCTCCAACAGAACGATTTCGATGATTCAGCATACTTCTCACAGAAGAACCACCAAAATTATCCCAGAAAATGCATATCTCAGCTTGAAACCCCACGAAAACGAAAATATCGCCGGTTCGGCATATCAAACGCACTGTGTAGTGGTGAAAAAACCAGATAACGTGCTTCTCGCATTAAATAGCTTCAAAAGAGCGATTACGGTGATTCTGCATACTTCTCACAGAAGTACCACCAAGATTATCCCAGAAAATGCATATCTCAGCTTGAAACGTCACGAAAACCAAGATATCTCCGGTTCTGCATAACAAACGCACTGTGCAGTGGTGAAAACACCAGAAAATGAGTTTTTTCGCATTAAATAGCTTCAAAAGAGCGTTTACAATGATTCTGCATACTTCTCACAGAAGCCTCACCAAGATTATCGCAGGGAATGCATATCCAGCCTGAAACCCCACGAAAATCCAGATATCGCAGTTTCTGCATATCAAACGTACTGTGCAGTGGTGAATCCACCAGAAAACGTGTTTCTCGCATTAAATAGCTCCAAAAGAGCGATTTCGATGATTCGGCATACTTCTCACAGAAGACTCACCAGGATTATCGCAGCAAATGCATATCTCAGCATGAAGCCTCACGAGAACCAAGATATCGCCGGTTCGGCATATCAAACGCACTGTGGAGTGGTGATAAAACCAGATAACATGCTTCTCGCATTAAATAACTCCAACAGAGCGATTTGGATGATTCGGCGTACTTCTCACAGAAGAACCACGAAGATTATCGCATAAAATGCATATCCCAAATTGAAACCCCACGAAAACAAGATATCGCCGGGTCTGCATATCAAACGCACTGTGGAGTCGTGAAAACACCAGATAACGTGTTTCTCGCAATAAATAGCTCCAACAGAGAGATTTCGATGATTCGGCATACTTCTCACAGAAGAACCACCAAGATTATCCCAGACAATGCTAATCTCAACTTGAAACCTGACGAAAACCAAGATATCGCAGGTACTGCATCTGATACGTACTGTGGAGTGCTGAAAACACCAAATAACGTGTTTCTAGCATTAAATAGCTCCAAAAGAGTGATATCGATGATTCTGCATACTTCTCACAGAAGACTCACCGAGATTATCCCAGGAGATGCATATCCACATTGAAAACCCACGAAAATCCAGATATCGCCGATTCCTCATATCAAACGTACGGCGGAGTGGTGAAAACACCAGAAAACACGTTTTTTCGCATTAAATAGCTCCAAACGAACGATTTCGATGATACGGCATACTTCTCACAGAAGCCTCACCAAGATTATCCCAGAAAATATGCGCATCTCAGCTTGAAACCCCACGAAAACCAAGATTTCGCCGGTTCTGAGTATCAAACGTACTGTGGAGTGGTGAAAACACCAGGAAACGTGTTTCTCGCATTAAATAGCTCCAAAACAGCGATTTCGATGATTCGGCATACTTCTCACAGAAGAAACACCAACATTATTGCAGAAAGCGCATATCTCAGCTAAAAACCCTACGAAAACCAACACATTGCCGGTTCTACATATCAAACGCAATGTGGAGTGGTGAAAACACCAGGTAACGTGTCTCTCGCATTAAATAGCTCCAAAACAGCGATTTCGATGATTCTGCATACTTCTCAGAGCAGAACCACCAAGATTATCACAGAAAATGCATGTCTCAGCTTGAAACCCCACGAGAACCAAGATATCTCCGGTTCTGCATAACAAACGCACTGTGCAGTGGTGAAAACACCAGATAACGTGCTTCCCCGCATTAAATAGCTCCAAAACAGCGATTTCGATGATTCGGCATACTTCTCACAGAAGAAACACCAACATTATTGCAGAAAGCGCATATCTCAGCTAAAAACCCTACGAAAACCAACACATTGCCGGTTCTACATATCAAACTGACTGTGGAGTGGTGAAAACACCAGGTAACGTGATTCTCGCATTAAATAGCTCCAAAACAGCGATTTCGATGATTCTGCATACTTCTCAGAGCAGAACCACCAAAATTATCCCAGAAAATGCATATCTCAGCTTGAAACCTCACGAAAACCAAGATATCTCCGGTTCGGCATATCAAACGCACTGTGGAGTGGTGAAAAAACCAGATAACGTGCTTCTCGCATTAAATAGCTTCAAAAGAGCGATTACGGTGATTCTGCATACTTCTCACAGAAGAACCACCAAGATTATCCCAGAAAATGCATATCTCAGCTTGAAACCCCACGAAAACCAAGATATCGCCGGTTCGGCATATCAAACGCACTGTGGAGTGGTGAAAAAACCAGATAACGTGCTTCTCGCATTAAATAGCTTCAAAAGAGCGATTACGGTGATTCTGCATACTTCTCACAGAAGCCTCACCAAGATTATGGCAGGAAATGCATATCCAGCTGGAAACCTCACGAAAATCCAGATATCGCAGTTTCTGCATATCAAACGTACTAAGGTGTGGTGAAAACACCAGATAACGTGCTTCCCCGCATTAAATAGCTCCAAAACAGCGATTTCGATGATTCGGCACACTTCTCACAGAAGAAACACCAACATTATTGCAGAAAGCGCATATGTCAGCTTGAAGCCCCACGAAAACCAAGATATTTCCGGTTCTGCATATCAAAAGCACTGTGCAGTTGTGAAAACACCAGAAAACGCGTTTTGTCGCATATAATATCTCCATAAGAGTGATATCGATGATTCTGCATACTTCTCACAGAAGACTCACCGAGATTATCCCAGAAAATGCATATCCAGCTGGAAAACCCACGAAAACCGAGATATCTCTGGTTCTGCATATCAAACGCACTGTGGAGTGGTGAAAACACCAGATAACGTGCTTCTCGCATTAAGTAGCTCCAACAGAACGATTTCAATGATTCAGCATACTTCTCACAGAAGAACCACCAAAATTATCCCAGAAAATGCATATCTCAGCTTGAAACCCCACGAAAACCAAGATATCGCCGGTTCGGCATATCAAACGCACTGTGTAGTGGTGAAAAAACCAGATAACGTGCTTCTCGCATTAAATAGCTTCAAAAGAGCGATTACGGTGATTCTGCATACTTCTCACAGAAGTACCACCAAGATTATCCCAGAAAATGCATATCTCAGCTTGAAACGTCACGAAAACCAAGATATCTCCGGTTCTGCATAACAAACGCAGTGTGCAGTGGTGAAAACACCAGAAAATGAGTTTTTTCGCATTAAATAGCTTCAAAAGAGCGATTACAATGATTCTGCATACTTCTCACAGAAGCCTCACCAAGTTTATCGCAGGAAATGCATATCCAGCCTGAAACCCCACGAAAATCCAGATATCGCAGTTTCTGCATATCAAACGTACTGTGCAGTGGTGAATCCACCAGAAAACGTGTTTCTCGCATTAAATAGCTCCAAAAGAGCGATTTCGATGATTCGGCATACTTCTCACAGAAGACTCACCAGGATTATCGCAGCAAATGCATATCTCAGCATGAAGCCTCACGAGAACCAAGATATCGCCGGTTCGGCATATCAAACGCACTGTGGAGTGGTGATAAAACCAGATAACATGCTTCTCGCATTAAATAACTCCAACAGAGCGATTTGGGTGATTCGGCGTACTTCTCACAGAAGAACCACGAAGATTATCGCATAAAATGCATATCCCAAATTGAAACCCCACGAAAACAAGGTATCGCCGGGTCTGCATATCAAACGCACTGTGGAGTCGTGAAAACACCAGATAACGTGCTTCTCGCATTAAATAGCTCCAACAGAGAGATTTCGATGATTCGGCATACTTCTCACAGAAGAACCACCAAGATTATCCCAGACAATGCTAATCTCAACTTTAAACCTGACGAAAACCAAGATATCGCAGGTACTGCATCTGATACGTACTGTGGAGTGCTGAAAACACCAAATAACGTGTTTCTAGCATTAAATAGCTCCAAAAGAGTGATATCGATGATTCTGCATACTTCTCACAGAAGACTCACCGAGATTATCCCAGGAGATGCATATCCACCTTGAAAACCCACGAAAATCCAGATATCGCCGATTCCTCATATCAAACGTACTGCGGAGTGGTGAAAACACCAGAAAACACGTTTTTTCGCATTAAATAGCTCCAAACGAGCGATTTCGATGATACGGCATACTTCTCACAGAAGCCTCACCAAGATTATCCCAGAAAATATGCGCATCTCAGCTTGAAACCCCACGAAAACCAAGATATCGCCGGTTCTGAGTATCAAACGTACTGTGGAGTGGTGAAAACACCAGGAAACGTGTTTCTCGCATTAAATAGCTCCAAAACAGCGATTTCGATGATTCGGCATACTTCTCACAGAAGAAACACCAACATTATTGCAGAAAGCGCATATCTCAGCTAAAAACCCTACGAAAACCAACACATTGCCGGTTCTACATATCAAACGCAATGTGGAGTGGTGAAAACACCAGGTAACGTGTCTCTCGCATTAAATAGCTCCAAAACAGCGATTTCGATGATTCTGCATACTTCTCAGAGCAGAACCACCAAGATTATCGCAGAAAATGCATGTCTCAGCTTGAAACCCCACGAAAACCAAGATATCTCCGGTTCTGCATAACAAACGCACTGTGCAGTGGTGAAAACACCAGATAACGTGCTTCCCCGCATTAAATAGCTCCAAAACAGCGATTTCGATGATTCGGCATACTTCTCACAGAAGAAACACCAACATTATTGCAGAAAGCGCATATCTCAGCTAATAACCCTACGAAAACCAACACATTGCCGGTTCTACATATCAAACTTACTGTGGAGTGGTGAAAACACCAGGTAACGTGTTTCTCGCATTAAATAGCTCCATAACAGCGATTTCGATGATTCTGCATACTTCTCAGAGCAGAATCACCAAGATTATCCCAGAAAATGCATATCTCAGCTTGAAACCTCACGAAAACCAAGATATCTCCGGTTCGGCATATCAAACGCACTGTGGAGTGGTGACAAAACCAGATAACGTGCTTCTCGCATTAAATAGCTTCAAGAGAGCGATTACGGTGATTCTGCATACTTCTCACAGAAGAACCACCAAGATTATCCCAGAAAATGCATATCTCAGCTTGAAACGTCACGAAAACCAAGATATCTCCGGTTCTGCATAACAAACGCACTGTGCAGTGGTGAAAACACCAGAAAATGAGTTTTTTCGCATTAAATAGCTTCAAAAGAGCGATTACAATGATTCTGCATACTTCTCACAGAAGCCTCACCAAGATTATCGCAGGAAATGCATATCCAGCCTGAAACCCCACGAAAATCCAGATATCGCAGTTTCTGCATATCAAACGTACTGTGCAGTGGTGAATCCACCAGAAAACGTGTTTCTCGCATTAAATAGCTCCAAAAGAGCGATTTCGATGATTCGGCATACTTCTCACAGAAGACTCACCAGGATTATCGCAGCAAATGCATATCTCAGCATGAAGCCTCACGAGAACCAAGATATCGCCGGTTCGGCATATCAAACGCACTGTGGAGTGGTGATAAAACCAGATAACATGCTTCTCGCATTAAATAACTCCAACAGAGCGATTTGGGTGATTCGGCGTACTTCTCACAGAAGAACCACGAAGATTATCGCATAAAATGCATATCCCAAATTGAAACCCCACGAAAACAAGATATCGCCGGGTCTGCATATCAAACGCACTGTGGAGTCGTGAAAACACCAGATAACGTGCTTCTCGCATTAAATAGCTCCAACAGAGAGATTTCGATGATTCGGCATACTTCTCACAGAAGAACCACCAAGATTATCCCAGACAATGCTAATCTCAACTTTAAACCTGACGAAAACCAAGATATCGCAGGTACTGCATCTGATACGTACTGTGGAGTGCTGAAAACACCAAATAACGTGTTTCTAGCATTAAATAGCTCCAAAAGAGTGATATCGATGATTCTGCATACTTCTCACAGAAGACTCACCGAGATTATCCCAGGAGATGCATATCCACCTTGAAAACCCACGAAAATCCAGATATCGCCGATTCCTCATATCAAACGTACTGCGGAGTGGTGAAAACACCAGAAAACACGTTTTTTCGCATTAAATAGCTCCAAACGAGCGATTTCGATGATACGGCATACTTCTCACAGAAGCCTCACCAAGATTATCCCAGAAAATATGCGCATCTCAGCTTGAAACCCCACGAAAACCAAGATATCGCCGGTTCTGAGTATCAAACGTACTGTGGAGTGGTGAAAACTCCAGGTAACGTGTCTCTCGCATTAAATAGCTCCAGAACAGCGATTTCGATGATTCTGCATACTTCTCAGAGCAGAACCACCAAGATTATCGCAGAAAATGCATGTCTCAGCTTGAAACCCCACGAAAACCAAGATATCTCCGGTTCTGCATAACAAACGCACTGTGCAGTGGTGAAAACACCAGATAACGCGCTTCCCCGCATTAAATAGCTCCAAAACAGCGATTTCGATGATTCGGCATACTTCTCACAGAAGAAACACCAACATTATTGCAGAAAGCGCATATCTCAGCTAAAAACCCTACGAAAACCAACACATTGCCGGTTCTACATATCAAACTTACTGTGGAGTGGTGAAAACACCAGGTAACGTGTTTCTCGCATTAAATAGCTCCAAAACAGCGATTTCGATGATTCTGCATACTTCTCAGAGCAGAACCACCAAGATTATCCCAGAAAATGCATATCTCAGCTTGAAACCTCACGAAAACCAAGATATCTCCGGTTCGGCATATCAAACGCACTGTGGAGTGGTGAAAAAACCAGATAACGTGCTTCTCGCATTAAATAGCTTCAAAAGAGCGATTACGGTGATTCTGCATACTTCTCACAGAAGAACCACCAAGATTATCCCAGAAAATGCATATCTCAGCTTGAAACGTCACGAAAACCAAGATATCTCCGGTTCTGCATAACAAACGCACTGTGCAGTGGTGAAAACACCAGAAAATGAGTTTTTTCGCATTAAATAGCTTCAAAAGAGCGATTACAATGATTCTGCATACTTCTCACAGAAGCCTCACCAAGATTATCGCAGGAAATGCATATCCAGCTGGAAACCCCACGAAAATCCAGATATCGCAGTTTCTGCATATCAAACGTGCTGAGGAGTGGTGAAAACACCAGATAACGTGCTTCCCCGCATTAAATAGCTCCAAACGAGCGATTTCGATGACACGGCATACTTCTCACAGAAGCCTCACCAAGATTATCCCAGAAAATGCATATGTCAGCTTGAAGCCCCACGAAAACCAAGATATTTCCGGTTCTGCATATCAAACGCACTGTGCAGTGGTGAAAACACCAGAAAACGCGTTTTGTCGCATGAAATATCTCCATAAGAGTGATATCGATGATTCTGTATACTTCTCACAGAAGACTCACCGAGATTATCCCAGAAAATGCATATCCAGCTGGAAAACCCACGAAAACCGAGATATCTCCGGTTCTGCATATCAAACGCACTGTGGAGTGGTGAAAACACCAGATAACGTGCTTCTCGCATTAAATAGCTCCAACAGAACGATTTCGATGATTCAGCATACTTCTCACAGAAGAACCACCAAAATTATCCCAGAAAATGCATATCTCAGCTTGAAACCCCACGAAAACCAAGATATCGCCGGTTCGGCATATCAAACGCACTGTGCAGTGCTGAAAACACCAGATAACGCGTTTTTTCGCATTATAAAGCTCCAAAAGAGCGATTTCGATGATTCGGTATACTTCTCACAGACGAACCACCAAGATTATGACAGAAAATGCATATCTCAGCTTGAAACCCCACAAAAACCAAGATATCGCCGGTTCTGAATATCAAACGTACTGTGCAGTGCTGAAAACACCAGATAACGCGTTTTTTCGCATTAAAAAGCTCCAAAAGAGTGATATCGACGATTCTGCATTCTTCTCACAGAAGACTCACCGAGATTATCCCAGAAAATGCATATCCAGCTGGAAAACCCACGAAATCCAAGATATCTCCGGTTCTGCTTATCAAACGCACTGTGGAGTGGTGATAAAACCAGATAACATGCTTCTCGCATTAAATAACTCCAACAGAGCGATTTCGATGATTCGGCATACTTCCCACAGAAGAACCACGAAGATTATCGCATAAAATGCATATCTCAACTTGAAACCCCACGAAAACCAAGATATCGCCGGTTCTGCATAACAAACGCACTGTGCAGTGGTGAAAACACCAGAACATGAGTTTTTTCGCATTAAATAGCTTCAAAAGAGCGATTACAACGATTCTGCATACTTCTCACAGAAGCCTCACCAAGATTATCGCAGGAAATGCATATCCAGCCTGAAACCCCACGAAAATCCAGATATCGCAGTTTCTGCATATCAAACGTACTGTGCAGTGGTGAATCCACCAGAAAATGTGTTTCTCGCATTAAATAGCTCCAAAAGAGCGATTTCGATGATTCGGCATACTTCTCACAGAAGACTCACCAGGATTATCGCAGCAAATGCATATCTCAGCATGAAGCCTCACGAGAACCAAGATATCGCCGGTTCGGCATATCAAACGCACTGTGGAGTGGTGATAAAACCAGATAACATGCTTCTCGCATTAAATAACTCCAAAAGAGCGATTTGGGTGATTCGGCATACTTCTCACAGAAGAACCACGAAGATTATCGCATAAAATGCATATCCCAACTTGAAACCCCACGAAAACAACATATCGCCGGGTCTGCATATCAAACGCACTGTGGAGTCGTGAAAACACCAGATAACGTGCTTCTCGCATTAAATAGCTCCAACAGAGAGATTTCGATGATTCGGCATACTTCTCACAGAAGAACCACCAAGATTATCCCAGACAATGCTAATCTCAACTTGAAACCTGACGAAAACCAAGATATCGCAGGTACTGCATCTGAAACGTACTGTGGAGTGCTGAAAACACCAAATAACGTGTTTCTAGCATTAAATAGCTCCAAAAGAGTGATATCGATGATTCTGCATACTTCTCACAGAAGACTCACCGAGATTATCCCAGGAGATGCATATCCACCTTGAAAACCCACGAAAATCCAGATATCGCCGATTCCTCATATCAAACGTACGGTGGAGTGGTGAAAACACCAGAAAACACGTTTTTTAGCATTAAATAGCTCCAAACGAGCGATTTCGATGATACGGCATACTTCTCACAGAAGCCTCACCAAGATTATCCCAGAAAATATGCGCATCTCAGCTTGAAACCCCACGAAAACCAAGATATCGCCGGTTCTGAGAATCAAACGTACTGTGGAGTGGTGAAAACACCAGGAAACGTGTTTCTCGCATTAAATAGCTCCAAAACAGCGATTTCGATGATTCGGCATACTTCTCACAGAAGAAACACCAACATTATTGCAGAAAGCGCATATCTCAGCTAAAAACCCTACGAAAACCAACACATTGCCGGTTCTACATATCAAACGCAATGTGGAGTGGTGAAAACACCAGGTAACGTGTCTCTCGCATTAAATAGCTCCGAAACAGCGATTTCGATGATTCTGCATACTTCTCAGAGCAGAACCACCAAGATTATCCCAGAAAATGCATATCTCAGCTTGAAACCTCACGAAAACCAAGATATCTCCGGTTCTGCATAACTAACGCACTGTGCAGTGGTGAAAACACCAGAAAATGAGTTTTTTCGCATTAAATAGCTTCAACAGAGCGATTACAATGATTCTGCATACTTCTCACAGAAGCCTCATCAAGATTATCGAAGGAAATGCATATCCAGCTGGAAACCCCACGAAAACCAAGATATCGCCGGTTCTGCATAACAAACGTACTGTGGAGTGGTGAAAACACCAGTTAACGTCCTTCTCGCATTAAATAGCTCCAAAAGAGCGACTTCGATGATTCTGCATACTTCTCACAGAAGAACCACCAAGATTATCCCAGACAATGCATATCTCCGCTTGAAACCCCACGAAAATCGAAATATCGCCGTTTCTGCTTATCAAACGTACTGTGGAGTTGTAAAAACACCAGAAAACGTGTTTTTTCGCATTAAATAGCTCCAGAAGTGCGGTTTCGATGATTCGGCATACTTCTCACAGAAGAAACACCAACATTATCGCAGAAAACGCATACCTCAGCTTAAAACCCTACGAAAACCAACCCATTGCCGGTTCTAAATATCAAGCGCACTGTGGAGTGGTGAAAACACCAGATAACGTGTTTCTCGCGTTATATAGATCCAAAAGAGCGATTTCGATGATTCTGCATACTTCTCACAGAAGACTCACCAGGATTATCGCAGCAAATGCATAACTCAGCATGAAGCCTCACGAGAACCAAGATATCGCTGGTTCAACATATCAGGCGCACTGTGGAGTGGTGAAAACAACAGATAACGTGTTTCTCGCATTATATAGCTCTAAAAGAGCGATTTCGATGATTCGGTATACTTCTCACAGAAGAACCACCAAGATTATGACACAAAATGCATATCTCAGCTTGAAACCCCACAGAAACCAAGATATCGCCGGTTCTGAATATCAAACGTACTGTGCAGTGCTGAAAACACCAGATAACGCGTTTTTTCGCATTATATAGCTCCAACAGAGCGATTTCGATGATTCGGCATACTTCTCACAGAAGAACCACCAAGATTATCCCGGAAAATGCATATCTCAACTTGAAACCCCACGAAAACCAAGATATTGCCGGTTCGGCATATCAAACGCACTGTGGAGTGGTGAAAAAACCAGAAAACGCGTTTTCTCGAATTAAATAGCTCCAACAGAGCGATTTCGATGATTCAGCATACTTCTCACAGAAGAACCACCAAGATTATCCCAGAAAATGCATATCCCAAATTGAAACCCCACGAAAACAAGGTATCGCCGGGTCTGCATATCAAACGCACTGTGGAGTCGTGAAAACACCAGATAACGTGCTTCTCGCATTAAATAGCTCCAACAGAGAGATTTCGATGATTCGGCATACTTCTCACAGAAGAACCACCAAGATTATCCCAGACAATGCTAATCTCAACTTGAAACCTGACGAAAACCAAGATATCGCAGGTACTGCATCTGATACGTACTGTGGAGTGCTGAAAACACCAAATAACGTGTTTCTAGCATTAAATAGCTCCAAAAGAGTGATATCGATGATTCTGCATACTTCTCACAGAAGACTCACCGAGATTATCCCAGGAGATGCATATCCACCTTGAAAACCCACGAAAATCCAGATATCGCCGATTCCTCATATCAAACGTACTGCGGAGTGGTGAAAACACCAGAAAACACGTTTTTTCGCATTAAATAGCTCCAAACGAGCGATTTCGATGATACGGCATACTTCTCACAGAAGCCTCACCAAGATTATCCCAGAAAATATGCGCATCTCAGCTTGAAACCCCACGAAAACCAAGATATCGCCGGTTCTGAGTATCAAACGTACTGTGGAGTGGTGAAAACACCAGGAAACGTGTTTCTCGCATTAAATAGCTCCAAAACAGCGATTTCGATGATTCGGCATACTTCTCACAGAAGAAACACCAACATTATTGCAGAAAGCGCATATCTCAGCTAAAAACCCTACGAAAACCAACACATTGCCGGTTCTACATATCAAACTTAATGTGGAGTGGTGAAAACACCAGGTAACGTGTTTCTCGCATTAAATAGCTCCAAAACAGCGATTTCGATGATTCTGCATACTTCTCAGAGCAGAACCACCAAGATTATCCCAGAAAATGCATATCTCAGCTTGAAACCTCACGAAAACCAAGATATCTCCGGTTCGGCATATCAAACGCACTGAGGAGTGGTGAAAACACCAGATAACGTGCTTCCCCGCATTAAATAGCTCCAAACGAGCGATTTCGATGACACGGCATACTTCTCACAGAAGCCTCACCAAGATTATCCCAGAAAATGCATATGTCAGCTTGAAGCCCCACGAAAACCAAGGTATTTCCGGTTCTGCATATCAAACGCACTGTGCAGTGGTGAAAACACCAGAAAACGCGTTTTGTCGCATGAAATATCTCCATAAGAGTGATATCGATGATTCTGCATACTTCTCACAGAAGACTCACCGAGATTATCCCAGGAGATGCATATCCACCTTGAAAACCCACGAAAATCCAGATATCGCCGATTCCTCATATCAAACGTACTGCGGAGTGGTGAAAACACCAGAAAACACGTTTTTTCGCATTAAATAGCTCCAAACGAGCGATTTCGATGATACGGCATACTTCTCACAGAAGCCTCACCAAGATTATCCCAGAAAATATGCGCAATCTCAGCTTGAAACCCCACGAAAACCAAGATATCGCCGGTTCGGCATATCAAACGCACTGTGCAGTGCTGAAAACACCAGATAACGCGTTTTTTCGCATTATAAAGCTCCAAAAGAGCGATTTCGATGATTCGGTATACTTCTCACAGACGAACCACCAAGATTATGACAGAAAATGCATATCTCAGCTTGAAACCCCACAAAAACCAAGATATCGCCGGTTCTGAATATCAAACGTACTGTGCAGTGCTGAAAACACCAGATAACGCGTTTTTTCGCATTAAATAGCTCCAAAAGAGTGATATCGACGATTCTGCATTCTTCTGACAGAAGACTCACCGAGATTATCCCAGAAAATGCATATCCAGCTGGAAAACCCCCGAAATCCAAGATATCTCCGGTTCTGCATATCAAACGCACTGTGGAGTGGTGATAAAACCAGATTACATGCTTCTCGCATTAAATAACTCCAACAGAGCGATTTCGATGATTCGGCATACTTCCCACAGAAGAACCACGAAGATTATCGCATAAAATGCATATCTCAACTTGAAACCCCACGAAAACCAAGATATCGCCGGTTCGGCATATCAAACGCACTGTGGAGTGGTGAAAAAACCAGATAACGTGCTTCTCGCATTAAATAGCTTCAAAAGAGCGATTACGGTGATTCTGCATACTTCTCACAGAAGTACCACCAAGATTATCCCAGAAAATGCATATCTCTGCTTGAAACGTCACGAAAACCAAGATATCTCCGGTTCTGCATAACAAACGCACTGTGCAGTGGTGAAAACACCAGAAAATGAGTTTTTTCGCATTAAATAGCTTCAAAAGAGCGATTACAATGATTCTGCATACTTCTCACAGAAGCCCCACCAAGATTATCCCAGAAAATGCATATCTCTGCTTGAAACGTCACGAAAACCAAGATATCTCCGGTTCTGCATAACAAACGCACTGTGCAGTGGTGAAAACACCAGAAAATGAATTTTTTTCGCATTAAATAGCTTCAAAAGAGCGATTACAATGATTCTGCATACTTCTCACAGAAGCCTCACCAAGATTATCGCAGGAAATGCATATCCAGCCTGAAACCCCACGAAAATCCAGATATCGCAGTTTCTGCATATCAAACGTACTGTGCAGTGGTGAATCCACCAGAAAACGTGTTTCTCGCATTAAATAGCTCCAAAAGAGCGATTTCGATGATTCGGCATACTTCTCACAGAAGACTCACCAGGATTATCGCAGCAAATGCATATCTCAGCATGAAGCCTCACGAGAACCAAGATATCGCCGGTTCGGCATATCAAACGCACTGTGGAGTGGTGATAAAACCAGATAACATGCTTCTCGCATTAAATAACTCCAAAAGAGCGATTTGGGTGATTCGGCATACTTCTCACAGAAGAACCACGAAGATTATCGCATAAAATGCATATCCCAACTTGAAACCCCACGAAAACAACATATCGCCGGGTCTGCATATCAAACGCACTGTGGAGTCGTGAAAACACCAGATAACGTGCTTCTCGCATTTAATAGCTCCAATAGAGAGATTTCGATGATTCGGCATACTTCTCACAGAAGAACCACCAAGATTATCCCAGAAAATGCATATCTCAGCTTGAAACGTCACGAAAACCAAGATATCTCCGGTTCTGCATAACAAACGCACTGTGCAGTGGTGAAAACACCAGAAAATGAGTTTTTTCGCATTAAATAGCTTCAAAAGAGCGATTACAATGATTCTGCATACTTCTCACAGAAGCCTCACCAAGATTATCCCAGAAAATGCATAACCAGCTGGAAAACCCACGAAAACCGAGATATCTCTGGTTCTGCATATCAAACGCACTGTGGCGTGGTGAAAACACCAGATAACGTGCTTCTCGCATTAAATAGCTCCAACAGAACGATTTCGATGATTCAGCATACTTCTCACAGAAGAACCACCAAAATTATCGCAGAAAATGCATATCTCAGCTTGAAACCCCACGAAAACCAAGATATCGCCGGTTCGGCATATCAAACGCACTGTGTAGCGGTGAAAAAACCAGATAACGTGCTTCTCGCATTAAATAGCTTCAAAAGAGCGATTACGGTGATTCTGCATACTTCTCACAGAAGTACCACCAAGATTATCCCAGAAAATGCATATCTCAGCTTGAAACGTCACGAAAACCAAGATATCTCCGGTTCTGCATATCAAACGTACTGTGCAGTGGTGAATCCACCAGAAAACGTGTTTCTCGCATTAAATAGCTCCAAAAGAGCGATTTCGATGATTCGGCATACTTCTCACAGAAGACTCACCAGGATTATCGCAGCAAATGCATATCTCTGCTTGAAACGTCACGAAAACCAAGATATCTCCGGTTCTGCATAACAAACGCACTGTGCAGTGGTGAAAACACCAGAAAATGAATTTTTTTCGCATTAAATAGCTTCAAAAGAGCGATTACAATGATTCTGCATACTTCTCACAGAAGCCTCACCAAGATTATCGCAGGAAATGCATATCCAGCCTGAAACCCCACGAAAATCCAGATATCGCAGTTTCTGCATATCAAACGTACTGTGCAGTGGTGAATCCACCAGAAAACGTGTTTCTCGCATTAAATAGCTCCAAAAGAGCGATTTCGATGATTCGGCATACTTCTCACAGAAGACTCACCAGGATTATCGCAGCAAATGCATATCTCAGCATGAAGCCTCACGAGAACCAAGATATCGCCGGTTCGGCATATCAAACGCACTGTGGAGTGGTGATAAAACCAGATAACATGCTTCTCGCATTAAATAACTCCAAAAGAGCGATTTGGGTGACTCGGCATACTTCTCACAGAAGAACCACGAAGATTATCGAATAAAATGCATATCCCAACTTGAAACCCCACGAAAACAACATATCGCCGGGTCTGCATATCAAACGCACTGTGGAGTCGTGAAAACACCAGATAACGTGCTTCTCGCATTAAATAGCTCCAACAGAGAGATTTCGATGATTCGGCATACTTCTCACAGAAGAACCACCAAGATTATCCCAGACAATGCTAATCTCAACTTGAAACCTGACGAAAACCAAGATATCGCAGGTACTGCATCTGAAACGTACTGTGGAGTGCTGAAAACACCAAATAACGTGTTTCTAGCATTAAATAGCTCCAAAAGAGTGATATCGATGATTCTGCATACTTCTCACAGAAGACTCACCGAGATTATCCCAGGAGATGCATATCCACCTTGAAAACCCACGAAAATCCAGATATCGCCGATTCCTCATATCAAACGTACGGCGGAGTGGTGAAAACACCAGAAAACACGTTTTTTAGCATTAAATAGCTCCAAACGAGCGATTTCGATGATACGGCATACTTCTCACAGAAGCCTCACCAAGATTATGACAGAAAATGCATATGTCAGCTTGAAACCCCACAGAAACCAAGATATCGCCGGTTCTGAATATCAAACGTACTGTGCAGTGCTGAAAACACCAGATAACGCGTTTTTTCGCATTAAATAGCTCCAACAGAGCGATTTCGATGATTCGGCATACTTCTCACAGAAGAACCACCAAGATTATCCCGGAAAATGCATATCTCAACTTGAAACCCCACGAAAACCAAGATATTGCCGGTTCGGCATATCAAACGCACTGTGGAGTGGTGAAAAAACCAGAAAACGCGTTTTCTCGAATTAAATAGCTCCAACAGAGCGATTTCGATGATTCAGCATACTTCTCACAGAAGAACCACCAAGATTATCCCAGAAAATGCATATCTCAGCTTGAAACCCCACGAAAACCAAGATATCGCCGGTTCGGCATATCAAACGCACTGTGGAGTGGTGATAAAACCAGATAACATGCTTCTCGCATTAAATAGCTCCAACAGAGAGATTTCGATGATTCGGCATACTTCTCACAGAGGAACCACCAAGATTATCCCGGAAAATGCATATCTCAACTTGAAACCCCACGAAAACCAAGATATTGCCGGTTCAGCATATCAAACGCACTGTGGAGTGGTGAAAACACCAGAAAACGCGTTTTTTCGCATTAAATATCTAGAAAGGGGCGATTTCGATGATACGGCATACTTCCTACAGAAGCCTCACCAAGATTATCGCAGAAAATGCATATCTCAGCTTGAAGCCCCTCGAAAACAAGATATCTCCGGTTCTGCATATCAAACGCACTGTGGAGTGGTGATAAAACCAGATAACATGCTTCTCGCATTAAATAGCTCCAGAAGTGCGGTTTCGATGATTCGGCATACTTCTCACAGAAGAAACACCAAGATTATGACAGAAAATGCATATCTCAGCTTGAAACCCCACAGAAACCAAGATATCGCCGGTTCTGAATATCAAACGTACTGTGCAGTGCTGAAAACACCAGATAACGCGTTTTTTCGCATTAAATAGCTCCAACAGAGCGATTTCGATGATTCGGCATACTTCTCACAGAAGAACCACCAAGATTATCCCGGAAAATGCATATCTCAACTTGAAACCCCACGAAAACCAAGATATTGCCGGTTCGGCATATCAAACGCACTGTGGAGTGGTGAAAAAACCAGAAAACGCGTTTTCTCGAATTAAATAGCTACAAAAGTGCGATTTCGATTATTCGGCATACTTCTCACAGAAGAACCACCAAGATTATGACAGAAAATGCATATCTCAGCTTGAAACCCCACAGAAACCAAGATATCGCCGGTTCTGCATAACAAACGCACTGTGTAGTGGTGAAAACACCAGAAAACGCGTTTTTTCGCATTAAATATCTAGAAAGTGGCGATTTCGATGATACGGCATACTTCCTACAGAAGCCTCACCAAGATTATCGCAGAAAATGCATATCTCAGCTTGAAACCCCACGAAAACAAGATATCGCCGGATCTGCATATCAAACGCACTGTGGAGTGGTGAAAACACCAGATAAGGTGCTTCTCGCTTTAAATAGCTCCAACAGAGCGATTTCGATGATTCAGCATACTTCTCACAGAAGAACCACCAAGATTATCCCAGAAAATGCATATCTCAGCTTGAAACCCCACGAAAACCAAGATATCGCCGGTTCGGCATATCAAACGCACTGTGGAGTGGTGATAAAACCAGATAACATGCTTCTCGCATTAAATAGCTCCAACAGAGAGATTTCGATGATTCGGCATACTTCTCACAGAGGAACCACCAAGATTATCCCGGAAAATGCATATCTCAACTTGAAACCCCACGAAAACCAAGATATTGCCGGTTCAGCATATCAAACGCACTGTGGAGTGGTGAAAACACCAGAAAACGCGTTTTTTCGCATTAAATATCTAGAAAGGGGCGATTTCGATGATACGGCATACTTCCTACAGAAGCATCACCAAGATTATCGCAGAAAATGCATATCTCAGCTTGAAGCCCCTCGAAAACAAGATATCTCCGGTTCTGCATATCAAACGCACTGTGGAGTGGTGATAAAACCAGATAACATGCTTCTCGCATTAAATAACTCCAACAGAGCGATTTGGATGATTCGGCATACTTCTCACAGAAGAACCACGAAGATTATCGCATAAAATGCATATCTCAACTTGAAACCCCACGAAAACAAGATATCACCGGGTCTGCATATCAAACGCACCGTGGGGTCGTGAAAACACCAGATAACGTGCTTCTCGCATTAAATAGCTCCAACAGAGAGATTTCGATGATTCAGCATACTTCTCACACAAGAACCACCAAGATAATCCCGGGAAATGCATATCTCAACTTGAAACCCCACGAAAACCAAGATATCGCCGGTTCGGCATATCAAACGCACTGTGGAGTGGTGAAAAAACCAGATAACATGCTTCTCGCATTAAATAACTCCAACAGAGCGATTTGGATGATTCGGCATACTTCTCACAGAAGAACCACGAAGATTATCGCATAAAATGCATATCGCAACTTGAAACCCCACGAAAACAAGATATCGCCGGGTCTGCATATCAAACGCACCGTGGAGTCGTGAAAACACCAGATAACGTGCTTCTCGCATTAAATAGCACCAACAGAGAGATTTCGATGATTCGGCATACTTCTCACAGAAGAACCACCAAGATTATCGCAGAAAATGCATATCTCAGCTTGAAACCCCACGAAAACCAAGATATCTCCGGTTCTGCATATCAAACGCACTGTGTAGTGGTTAAAACACCAGAAAACGCGTTGTTTCGCATTAAATAGCTCCAAAAGGGCGATTTCGATGATACGGCATAGTTCTTACAGAAGCCTCACCAAGATTATCGCAGAAAATGCATATCTCAGCTTGAAACCCCACGAAAACAAGATATCGCCGGTTCTGCACATCAAACGAACTGTGTAGTGGTGAAAACACCAGAAATCGCGTTTTTTCGCATTAAATGTCTAGAAAAGGGCGATTTCGATGATACGGCATACTTCCTACAGAAGCCTCACCAAGATTATCGCAGAAAATGCATATCTCAGCTTGAAACCCCACGAAAACAAGATATCGCCGGATCTGCATATCAAACGCACTGTGGAGTGGTGAAAACACCAGATAACGTGCTTCTCGCATTAAATAGCTCCAACAGAGCGATTTCGATGATTCGGCATACTTCTCACGAAAGCCACACTAAGATTATCGCAGAAAATGCATACCTCAGCCTGAAACCCCACGAGAACAAGATATCGCCGGTTCTGCATATCAAACGCACTGTGGAGAGGTGAAGACACCAGATAAAGTGTTTCTCGCATTATATAGCTCCAAAAGGGCGATTTCGATGATTCGGCATACTTCTCACAGAAGAACCACCAAGATTATGACAGAAAATGCATATCTCAGCTTGAAACCCCACGAAAACCAAGTTATCTCCGGTTCTGCATAACAAACGCACTGTGCAGTGGAGAAAACACCAGAAAACGGGTGTATTCGCATGAAATAGCTCCAAAAGAGCGATTTCGATAATTCTGCATACTTCTCACAGAAGCCTCACCAAGATTATAGCAGAAAATGCATGTCTCAGCTTGATACCCCACGAAAACCAAGATATCGCCGGTTCTGAATATCAAACGTACTGTGGAGTGGTGAGAACACCAGGTAACGTGTTTCTCGCATTAAATAGCTCCAAAACAGCGATTTCGATGATTCGGCATACTTCTCACAGAAGAAACACCAACATTATTGCAGAAAGCGCATATCTCAGCTAAAAACCCTACGATAACCAACGCATTGCCGGTTCTACACATCAAACGTACTGTGGAGTGGTGAAAACACCAGGTAACGTGTTTCTCGCATTAAATAGCTCCAAAACAGCGATTTCGATGATTCTGCAAACTTCTCAGAGCAGTACCACCAAGATTATCGCAGGAAATGCATATCCAGCTGGAAACCCCACGAAAATCCAGATATCGCAGTTTCTGCATATCAAACGTACTGAGGAGTGGTGAAAACACCAGATAAGGTGCTTCCCCGCATTAAATAGCTCCAAAAGAGCGATTTCGATGATTCAGCATACTTCTCACAGAAGCCTCACCAAGATTAACGCAGAAAATGCATGTCTCAGCTTGTTACCCCACGAAAACCAAGATATCTCCGGTTCTGCATATCAAACGCACTGTGTAGTGGTGAAAACACCAGGTAACGCGTTTTTTCGCATTAAATAGCTGCAAACGAGCGATTTCGATGATACGGCATACTTCTCACAGAAGCCTCACCAAGATTATCCCAGAAAATATGCACATCTCAGCTTGAAACCCCACGAAAACCAAGATATCGCCGGTTCTGCATAACAAACGTACTGTGGAGTGGTGAAAACACCAGTTAACGTCCTTCTCGCATTAAATAGCTCCAAAAGAGCGACTTCGATGATTCTGCATACTTCTCACAGAAGAACCACCAAGATTATCCCAGACAATGCATATCTCCGATTGAAACCCCACGAAAATCGAGATATCGCCGTTTCTGCTTATCAAACGTACTGTGGAGTTGTAAAAACACCAGAAAACGTGCTTTTTCGCATTAAATAGCTCCAGAAGTGCGATTTCGATGATTCGGCATACTTCTCACAGAAGAAACACCAACATTATCGCAGAAAACGCATACCTCAGCTTAAAACCCTACGAAAACCAACCCATTGCCGGTTCTAAATATCAAGCGCACTGTGGAGTGGTGAAAACACCAGATAACGTGTTTCTCGCGTTATATAGATCCAAAAGAGCGATTTCGATGATTCTGCATACTTCTCACAGAAGACTCACCAGGATTATCGCAGCAAATGCATAACTCAGCATGAAGCCTCACGAGAACCAAGATATCGCTGGTTCTACATGTCAGGCGCACTGTGGAGTGGTGAAAACAACAGATAACGTGTTTCTCGCATTATATAGCTCCAAAAGAGCGATTTCGATGATTCGGTATACTTCTCACAGAAGAACCACCAAGATTATGACAGAAAATGCATATCTCAGCTTGAAACCCCACAGAAACCAAGATATCGCCGGTTCTGAATATCAAACGTACTGTGCAGTGCTGAAAACACCAGATAACGCGTTTTTTCGCATTAAATAGCTCCAACAGAGCGATTTCGATGATTCGGCATACTTCTCACAGAAGAACCACCAAGATTATCCCGGAAAATGCATATCTCAACTTGAAACCCCACGAAAACCAAGATATTGCCGGTTCGGCATATCAAACGCACTGTGGAGTGGTGAAAACACCAGAAAACGCATTTTCTCGAATTAAATAGCTACAAAAGTGCGATTTCGATTATTCGGCATACTTCTCACAGAAGAACCACCAAGATTATGACAGAAAATGCATATCTCAGCTTGAAACCCCACGAAAACCAAGATATCTCCGGTTCTGCATAACAAACGCACTGTGCAGTGGAGAAAACACCAGAAAACGCGTGTATTCGCATGAAATAGTTCCAAAAGAGCGATTTCGATAATTCTGCATACTTCTCACAGAAGCCTCACCCAGATTATCGCAGAAAATGCATGTGTCAGCTTGATACCCCACGAAAACCAAGATATCTCCGGTTCTGCATATCAAACGCACTGTGTAGTGGTGAAAACACCAGAAAACGCGTTTTTTCGCATTAAATATCTAGAAAGGGGCGATTTCGATGATACGGCATACTTCCTACAGAAGCCTCACCAAGATTATCGCAGAAAATGCATATCTCAGCTTGAAACCCCACGAAAACAAGATATCGCCGGATCAGCATATCAAACGCACTGTGGAGTGGTGAAAACACCAGATAAGGTGCTTCTCGCATTAAATAGCTCCAACAGAGCGATTTCGATGATTCAGCATACTTCTCACAGAGGAACCACCAAGATTATCCCGGAAAATGCATATCTCAACTTGAAATCCCACGAAAACCAAGATATTGCCGGTTCAGCATATCAAACGCACTGTGGAGTGGTGAAAACACCAGAAAACGCGTTTTTTCGCATTAAATAGCTTCAAAACAGCGATTTCGATGATTCTGCATACTTCTTACAGAAGCCTCACCAAGATTATCGCAGAAAATGCATATCTCAGCTTGAAGCCCCTCGAAAACAAGATATCTCCGGTTCTGCGTATCAAACGCACTGTGGAGTGGTGATAAAACCAGATAACATGCTTCTCGCATTAAATAACTCCAACAGAGCGATTTGGATAATTCGGCATACTTCTCACAGAAGAACCACGAAGATTACCGCATAAAATGCATATCTCAACTTGAAATCCCACGAAAACAAGATATCGCCGGGTCTGAATATCAAACGCACCGTGGGGTCGTGAAAACACCAGATAACGTGCTTCTCGCATTAAATAGCTCCAACAGAGAGATTTCGATGATTCGGCATACTTCTCACAGAAGAACCACCAAGATAATCCCGGGAAATGCATATCTCAACTTGAAACCCCACGAAAACCAAGATATCGCCGGTTCGGCATATCAAACGCACTGTGGAGTGGTGAAAAAACCAGATAACACGCTTCTCGCATTAAATAACTCCAACAGAGCGATTTGGATGATTCGGCATACTTCTCACAGAAGAACCACGAAGATTATCGCATAAAATGCATATCGCAACTTGAAACCCCACGAAAACAAGATATCGCCGGGTCTGCATATCAAACGCACCGTGGAGTTGTAAAAACACCAGAAAACGTGTTTTTTCGCATTAAATAGCTCCAGAAGTGCGATTTCGATGATTCGGCATACTTCTCACAGAAGAACCACCAAGATTATGACAGAAAATGCATATCTCAGCTTGAAACCCCACGAAAACCAAGATATCTCCGGTTCGGCATATCAGACGCACTGTGGAGTGGTGATAAAACCAGATAACATGCTTCTCGCATTAAATAGCTCCAACAGAGAGATTTCGATGATTCGGCATACTTCTCACAGAGGAACCACCAAGATTATCCCGGAAAATGCATATCTCAACTTGAAACCCCATGAAAACCAAGATATTGCCGGTTCAGCATATCAAACGCACTGTGGAGTGGTGAAAACACCAGAAAACGCGTTTTTTCGCATTAAATAGCTTCAAAACAGCGATTTCGATGATTCTGCATACTTCTTACAGAAGCCTCACCAAGATTATCGCAGAAAATGCATATCTCAGCTTGAAGCCCCTCGAAAACAAGATATCTCCGGTTCTGCATATCAAACGCACTGTGGAGTGGTGATAAAACCAGATAACATGCTTCTCGCATTAAATAACTCCAACAGAGCGATTTGGATGATTCGGCATACTTCTCACAGAAGAACCACGAAGATTATCGCATACAATGCATATCGCAACTTGAAACCCCACGAAAACAAGATATCGCCGGGTCTGCATATCAAACGCACCGTGGAGTCGTGAAAACACCAGATAACGTGCTTCTCGCATTAAATAGCTCCAACAGAGAGATTTCGATGATTCGGCATACTTCTCACAGAAGAACCACCAAGATAATCCCGGGAAATGCAAATCTCAACTTGAAACCCCACGAAAACCAAGATATCGCCGGTTCGGCATATCAAACGCACTGTGGTGTGGTGAAAAAACCAGATAACATGCTTCTCGCATTAAATAACTCCAACAGAGCGATTTGGATGATTTGGCATACTTCTCACAGAAGAACCACGAAGATTATCGCATACAATGCATATCGCAACTTGAAACCCCACGAAAACAAGATATCGCCGGGTCTGCATATCAAACGCACCGTGGAGTCGTGAAAACACCAGATAACGTGCTTCTCGCATTAAATAGCACCAACAGAGAGATTTCGATGATTCGGCATACTTCTCACAGAAGAATCACCAAGATTATCCCGGAAAATGCATATCTCAGCTTGAAACCCCACGAAAACCAAGTTATCTCCGGTTCTGCATAACAAACGCACTGTGCAGTGGAGAAAACACCAGAAAACGGGTGTATTCGCATGAAATAGCTCCAAAAGAGCGATTTCGATAATTCTGCATACTTCTCACAGAAGCCTCACCAAGATTATAGCAGAAAATGCATGTCTCAGCTTGATACCCCACGAAAACCAAGATATCGCCGGTTCTGAATATCAAACGTACTGTGGAGTGGTGAGAACACCAGGTAACGTGTTTCTCGCATTAAATAGCTCCAAAACAGCGATTTCGATGATTCGGCATACTTCTCACAGAAGAAACACCAACATTATTGCAGAAAGCGCATATCTCAGCTAAAAACCCTACGATAACCAACACATTGCCGGTTCTACACGTCAAACGTACTGTGGAGTGGTGAAAACACCAGGTAACGTGTTTCTCGCATTAAATAGCTCCAAAACAGCGATTTCGATGATTCTGCATACTTCTCAGAGCAGTACCACCAAGATTATCGCAGGAAATGCATATCCAGCTGGAAACCCCACGAAAATCCAGATATCGCAGTTTCTGCATATCAAACGTACTGAGGAGTGGTGAAAACACCAGATAAGGTGCTTCCCCGCATTAAATAGCTCCAAAAGAGCGATTTCGATGATTCAGCATACTTCTCACAGAAGCCTCACCAAGATTAACGCAGAAAATTCATGTCTCAGCTTGATACCCCACGAAAACCAAGATATCTCCGTTTCTGCATATCAAACGCACTGTCTAGTGGTGAAAACACCAGGTAACGCGTTTTTTCGCATTAAATAGCTCCAAACGAGCGATTTCGATGATACGGCATACTTCTCACAGAAGCCTCACCAAGATTATCCCAGAAAATATGCACATCTCAGCTTGAAACCCCACGAAAACCAAGATATCGCCGGTTCTGCATAACAAACGTACTGTGGAGTGGTGAAAACACCAGTTAACGTCCTTCTCGCATTAAATAGCTCCAAAAGAGCGACTTCGATGACTCTGCATACTTCTCACAGAAGAACCACCAAGATTATCCCAGACAATGCATATCTCCGATTGAAACCCCACGAAAATCGAGATATCGCCGCTTCTGCTTATCAAACGTACTGTGGAGTTGTAAAAACACCAGAAAACGTGCTTTTTCGCATTAAATAGCTCCAGAAGTGCAATTTCGATGATTCGGCATACTTCTCACAGAAGAAACACCAACATTATCGCAGAAAACGCATACCTCAGCTTAAAACCCTACGAAAACCAACCCATTGCCGGTTCTAAATATCAAGCGCACTGTGGAGTGGTGAAAACACCAGATAACGTGTTTCTCGCGTTATATAGATCCAAAAGAGCGATTTCGATGATTCTGCATACTTCTCACTGAAGACTCACCAGGATTATCGCAGCAAATGCATTACTCAGCATGAAGCCTCACGAGAACCAAGATATCGCTGGTTCTACATGTCAGGCGCACTGTGGAGTGGTGAAAACAACAGATAACGTGTTTCTCGCATTATATAGCTCCAAAAGAGCGATTTCGATGATTCGGTATACTTCTCACAGAAGAACCACCAAGATTATGACAGAAAATGCATATCTCAGCTTGAAACCCCACAGAAACCAAGATATCGCCGGTTCTGAATATCAAACGTACTGTGCAGTGCTGAAAACACCAGATAACGCGTTTTTTCGCATTAAATAGCTCCAACAGAGCGATTTCGATGATTCGGCATACTTCTCACAGAAGAACCACCAAGATTATCCCGGAAAATGCATATTTCAACTTGAAACCCCACGAAAACCAAGATATTGCCGGTTCGGCATATCAAACGCACTGTGGAGTGGTGAAAACACCAGAAAACGCATTTTCTCGAATTAAATAGCGACAAAAGTGCGATTTCGATTATTCGGCATACTTCTCACAGAAGAACCACCAAGATTATGACAGAAAATGCATATCTCAGCTTGAAACCCCACGAAAACCAAGATATCTCCGGTTCTGCATAACAAACGCACTGTGCAGTGGAGAAAACACCAGAAAACGCGTGTAGTCGCATGAAATAGTTCCAAAAGAGCGATTTCGATAATTCTGCATACTTCTCACAGAAGCCTCACCCAGATTATCGCAGAAAATGCATGTCTCAGCTTGATACCCCACGAAAACCAAGATATCTCCGGTTCTGCATATCAAACGCACTGTGTAGTGGTGAAAACACCAGAAAACGCGTTTTTTCGCATTAAATATATAGAAAGGGGCGATTTCGATGATACGGCATACTTCCTACGGAAGCCTCACCAAGATTATCGCAGAAAATGCATATCTCAGCTTGAAACCCCACGAAAACAAGATATCGCCGGATCAGCATATCAAACGCACTGTGGAGTGGTGAAAACACCAGATAAGGTGCTTCTCGCATTAAATAGCTCCAACAGAGCGATTTCGATGATTCAGCATACTTCTCACAGAAGAACCACCAAGATTATCCCAGAAAATGCATATCTCAGCTTGAAACCCCACGAAAACCAAGATATCGCCGGTTCGGCATATCAAACGGACTGTGGAGTGGTGATAAAACCAGATAACATGCTTCTCGCATTAAATAGCTCTAACAGAGAGATTTCGATGATTCGGCATACTTCTCACAGAGGAACCACCAAGATTATCCCGGAAAATGCATATCTCAACTTGAAATCCCACGAAAACCAAGATATTGCCGGTTCAGCATATCAAACGCACTGTGGAGTGGTGAAAACACCAGAAAACACGTTTTTTCGCATTAAATAGCTTCAAAACAGCGATTTCGATGATTCTGCATACTTCTTACAGAAGCCTCACCAAGATTATCGCAGAAAATGCATATCTCAGCTTGAAGCCCCTCGAAAACAAGATATCTCCGGTTCTGCATATCAAACGCACTGTGGAGTGGTGAAAAAACCAGATAACATGCTTCTCGCATTAAATAACTCCAACAGAGCGATTTGGATGATTCGGCATACTTCTCACAGAAGAACCACGAAGATTATCGCATAAAATGCATATCTCAACTTGAAACCCCACGAAAACCAATATATCGCCGGTTCGGCATATCAAACGCACTGTGGAGTGGTGAAAAAACCAGATAACGTGCTTCTCGCATTAAATAGCTCCAACAGAGAGATTTCGATGATTCGGCATACTTCTCACAGAAGAACCACCAAGATAATCCCGGGAAATGCATATCTCAGCTTGAAACCCCACGAAAACCAAGATATCGCCGGTTCGGCATATCAGACGCACTGTGGAGTGGTGATAAAACCAGATAACATGCTTCTCGCATTAAATAGCTCCAACAGAGAGATTTCGATGATTCGGCATACTTCTCACAGTGGAACCACCAAGATTATCCCGGAAAATGCATATCTCAGCTTGAAACCCCACGAAAACAAGATATCGCCGGATCAGCATATCAAACGCACTGTGGAGTGGTGAAAACACCAGATAAGGTGCTTCTCGCATTAAATAGCTCCAACAGAGCGATTTCGATGATTCAGCATACTTCTCACAGAGGAACCACCAAGATTATCCCGGAAAATGCATATCTCAACTTGAAATCCCACGAAAACCAAGATATTGCCGGTTCAGCATATCAAACGCACTGTGGAGTGGTGAAAACACCAGAAAACGCGTTTTTTCGCATTAAATAGCTTCAAAACAGCGATTTCGATGATTCTGCATACTTCTTAGAGAAGCCTCACCAAGATTATCGCAGAAAATGCATATCTCAGCTTGAAGCCCCTCGAAAACAAGATATCTCCGGTTCTGCATATCAAACGCACTGTGGAGTGGTGATAAAACCAGATAACATGCTTCTCGCATTAAATAACTCCAACAGAGCGATTTGGATAATTCGGCATACTTCTCACAGAAGAACCACGAAGATTATCGCATAAAATGCATATCTCAACTTGAAATCCCACGAAAACAAGATATCGCCGGGTCTGAATATCAAACGCACCGTGGGGTCGTGAAAACACCAGATAACGTGCTTCTCGCATTAAATAGCTCCAACAGAGAGATTTCGATGATTCGGCATACTTCTCACAGAAGAACCACCAAGATAATCCCGGGAAATGCATATCTCAACTTGAAACCCCACGAAAACCAAGATATCGCCGGTTCGGCATATCAAACGCACTGTGGAGTGGTGAAAAAACCAGATAACACGCTTCTCGCATTAAATAACTCCAACAGAGCGATTTGGATGATTCGGCATACTTCTCACAGAAGAACCACGAAGATTATCGCATAAAATGCATATCGCAACTTGAAACCCCACGAAAACAAGATATCGCCGGGTCTGCATATCAAACGCACCGTGGAGTTGTAAAAACACCAGAAAACGTGTTTTTTCGCATTAAATAGCTCCAGAAGTGCGATTTCGATGATTCGGCATACTTCTCACAGAAGAACCACCAAGATTATGACAGAAAATGCATATCTCAGCTTGAAACCCCACGAAAACCAAGATATCTCCGGTTCGGCATATCAGACGCACTGTGGAGTGGTGATAAAACCAGATAACATGCTTCTCGCATTAAATAGCTCCAACAGAGAGATTTCGATGATTCGGCATACTTCTCACAGAGGAACCACCAAGATTATCCCGGAAAATGCATATCTCAACTTGAAACCCCATGAAAACCAAGATATTGCCGGTTCAGCATATCAAACGCACTGTGGAGTGGTGAAAACACCAGAAAACGCGTTTTTTCGCATTAAATAGCTTCAAAACAGCGATTTCGATGATTCTGCATACTTCTTACAGAAGCCTCACCAAGATTATCGCAGAAAATGCATATCTCAGCTTGAAGCCCCTCGAAAACAAGATATCTCCGGTTCTGCATATCAAACGCACTGTGGAGTGGTGATAAAACCAGATAACATGCTTCTCGCATTAAATAACTCCAACAGAGCGATTTGGATGATTCGGCATACTTCTCACAGAAGAACCACGAAGATTATCGCATACAATGCATATCGCAGCTTGAAACCCCACGAAAACAAGATATCGCCGGGTCTGCATATCAAACGCACCGTGGAGTCGTGAAAACACCAGATAACGTGCTTCTCGCATTAAATAGCTCCAACAGAGAGATTTCGATGATTCGGCATACTTCTCACAGAAGAACCACCAAGATAATCCCGGGAAATGCAAATCTCAACTTGAAACCCCACGAAAACCAAGATATCGCCGGTTCGGCATATCAAACGCACTGTGGTGTGGTGAAAAAACCAGATAACATGCTTCTCGCATTAAATAACTCCAACAGAGCGATTTGGATGATTTGGCATACTTCTCACAGAAGAACCACGAAGATTATCGCATACAATGCATATCGCAACTTGAAACCCCACGAAAACAAGATATCGCCGGGTCTGCATATCAAACGCACCGTGGAGTCGTGAAAACACCAGATAACGTGCTTCTCGCATTAAATAGCACCAACAGAGAGATTTCGATGATTCGGCATACTTCTCACAGAAGAATCACCAAGATTATCCCGGAAAATGCATATCTCAGCTTGAAACCCCACGAAAACCAAGTTATCTCCGGTTCTGCATAACAAACGCACTGTGCAGTGGAGAAAACACCAGAAAACGGGTGTATTCGCATGAAATAGCTCCAAAAGAGCGATTTCGATAATTCTGCATACTTCTCACAGAAGCCTCACCAAGATTATAGCAGAAAATGCATGTCTCAGCTTGATACCCCACGAAAACCAAGATATCGCCGGTTCTGAATATCAAACGTACTGTGGAGTGGTGAGAACACCAGGTAACGTGTTTCTCGCATTAAATAGCTCCAAAACAGCGATTTCGATGATTCGGCATACTTCTCACAGAAGAAACACCAACATTATTGCAGAAAGCGCATATCTCAGCTAAAAACCCTACGATAACCAACACATTGCCGGTTCTACACATCAAACGTACTGTGGAGTGGTGAAAACACCAGGTAACGTGTTTCTCGCATTAAATAGCTCCAAAACAGCGATTTCGATGATTCTGCATACTTCTCAGAGCAGTACCACCAAGATTATCGCAGGAAATGCATATCCAGCTGGAAACCCCACGAAAATCCAGATATCGCAGTTTCTGCATATCAAACGTACTGAGGAGTGGTGAAAACACCAGATAAGGTGCTTCCCCGCATTAAATAGCTCCAAAAGAGCGATTTCGATGATTCAGCATACTTCTCACAGAAGCCTCACCAAGATTAACGCAGAAAATTCATGTCTCAGCTTGATACCCCACGAAAACCAAGATATCTCCGTTTCTGCATATCAAACGCACTGTGTAGTGGTGAAAACACCAGGTAACGCGTTTTTTCGCATTAAATAGCTCCAAACGAGCGATTTCGATGATACGGCATACTTCTCACAGAAGCCTCACCAAGATTATCCCAGAAAATATGCACATCTCAGCTTGAAACCCCACGAAAACCAAGATATCGCCGGTTCTGCATAACAAACGTACTGTGGAGTGGTGAAAACACCAGTTAACGTCCTTCTCGCATTAAATAGCTCCAAAAGAGCGACTTCGATGACTCTGCATACTTCTCACAGAAGAACCACCAAGATTATCCCAGACAATGCATATCTCCGATTGAAACCCCACGAAAATCGAGATATCGCCGCTTCTGCTTATCAAACGTACTGTGGAGTTGTAAAAACACCAGAAAACGTGCTTTTTCGCATTAAATAGCTCCAGAAGTGCAATTTCGATGATTCGGCATACTTCTCACAGAAGAAACACCAACATTATCGCAGAAAACGCATACCTCAGCTTAAAACCCTACGAAAACCAACCCATTGCCGGTTCTAAATATCAAGCGCACTGTGGAGTGGTGAAAACACCAGATAACGTGTTTCTCGCGTTATATAGATCCAAAAGAGCGATTTCGATGATTCTGCATACTTCTCACTGAAGACTCACCAGGATTATCGCAGCAAATGCATTACTCAGCATGAAGCCTCACGAGAACCAAGATATCGCTGGTTCTACATGTCAGGCGCACTGTGGAGTGGTGAAAACAACAGATAACGTGTTTCTCGCATTATATAGCTCCAAAAGAGCGATTTCGATGATTCGGTATACTTCTCACAGAAGAACCACCAAGATTATGACAGAAAATGCATATCTCAGCTTGAAACCCCACAGAAACCAAGATATCGCCGGTTCTGAATATCAAACGTACTGTGCAGTGCTGAAAACACCAGATAACGCGTTTTTTCGCATTAAATAGCTCCAACAGAGCGATTTCGATGATTCGGCATACTTCTCACAGAAGAACCACCAAGATTATCCCGGAAAATGCATATTTCAACTTGAAACCCCACGAAAACCAAGATATTGCCGGTTCGGCATATCAAACGCACTGTGGAGTGGTGAAAACACCAGAAAACGCATTTTCTCGAATTAAATAGCGACAAAAGTGCGATTTCGATTATTCGGCATACTTCTCACAGAAGAACCACCAAGATTATGACAGAAAATGCATATCTCAGCTTGAAACCCCACGAAAACCAAGATATCTCCGGTTCTGCATAACAAACGCACTGTGCAGTGGAGAAAACACCAGAAAACGCGTGTATTCGCATGAAATAGTTCCAAAAGAGCGATTTCGATAATTCTGCATACTTCTCACAGAAGCCTCACCCAGATTATCGCAGAAAATGCATGTCTCAGCTTGATACCCCACGAAAACCAAGATATCTCCGGTTCTGCATATCAAACGCACTGTGTAGTGGTGAAAACACCAGAAAACGCGTTTTTTCGCATTAAATATATAGAAAGGGGCGATTTCGATGATACGGCATACTTCCTACGGAAGCCTCACCAAGATTATCGCAGAAAATGCATATCTCAGCTTGAAACCCCACGAAAACAAGATATCGCCGGATCAGCATATCAAACGCACTGTGGAGTGGTGAAAACACCAGATAAGGTGCTTCTCGCATTAAATAGCTCCAACAGAGCGATTTCGATGATTCAGCATACTTCTCACAGAAGAACCACCAAGATTATCCCAGAAAATGCATATCTCAGCTTGAAACCCCACGAAAACCAAGATATCGCCGGTTCGGCATATCAAACGGACTGTGGAGTGGTGATAAAACCAGATAACATGCTTCTCGCATTAAATAGCTCTAACAGAGAGATTTCGATGATTCGGCATACTTCTCACAGAGGAACCACCAAGATTATCCCGGAAAATGCATATCTCAACTTGAAATCCCACGAAAACCAAGATATTGCCGGTTCAGCATATCAAACGCACTGTGGAGTGGTGAAAACACCAGAAAACACGTTTTTTCGCATTAAATAGCTTCAAAACAGCGATTTCGATGATTCTGCATACTTCTTACAGAAGCCTCACCAAGATTATCGCAGAAAATGCATATCTCAGCTTGAAGCCCCTCGAAAACAAGATATCTCCGGTTCTGCATATCAAACGCACTGTGGAGTGGTGATAAAACCAGATAACATGCATCTCGCATTAAATAACTCCAACAGAGCGATTTGGATGATTCGGCATACTTCTCACAGAAGAACCACGAAGATTATCGCATAAAATGCATATCTCAACTTGAAATCCCACGAAAACAAGATATCGCCGGGTCTGAATATCAAACGCACCGTGGGGTCGTGAAAACACCAGATAACGTGCTTCTCGCATTAAATAGCTCCAACAGAGTGATTTCGATGATTCGGCATACTTCTCACAGAAGAACCACCAAGATAATCCCGGGAAATGCATATCTCAACTTGAAACCCCACGAAAACCAAGATATCGCCGGTTCGGCATATCAAACGCACTGTGGAGTGGTGAAAAAACCAGATAACATGCTTCTCGCATTAAATAACTCCAACAGAGCGATTTGGATGATTCGGCATACTTCTCACAGAAGAACCACGAAGATTATCGCATAAAATGCATATCTCAACTTGAAACCCCACGAAAACCAATATATCGCCGGTTCGGCATATCAAACGCACTGTGGAGTGGTGAAAAAACCAGATAACGTGCTTCTCGCATTAAATAGCTCCAACAGAGAGATTTCGATGATTCGGCATACTTCTCACAGAAGAACCACCAAGATAATCCCGGGAAATGCATATCTCAGCTTGAAACCCCACGAAAACCAAGATATCGCCGGTTCGGCATATCAGACGCACTGTGGAGTGGTGATAAAACCAGATAACATGCTTCTCGCATTAAATAGCTCCAACAGAGAGATTTCGATGATTCGGCATACTTCTCACAGAGGAACCACCAAGATTATCCCGGAAAATGCATATCTCAACTTGAAACCCCACGAAAACCAAGATATTGCCGGTTCAGCATATCAAACGCACTGTGGAGTGGTGAAAACACCAGAAAACGCGTTTTTTCGCATTAAATAGCTTCAAAACAGCGATTTCGATGATTCTGCATACTTCTTACAGAAGCCTCACCAAGATTATCGCAGAAAATGCATATCTCAGCTTGAAGCCCACCCGAAAACAAGATATCTCCGGTTCTGCATATCAAACGCACTGTGGAGTGGTGATAAAACCAGATAACATGCTTCTCGCATTAAATAACTCCAACAGAGCGATTTGGATGATTCGGCATACTTCTCACAGAAGAACCACGAAGATTATCGCATAAAATGCATATCTCAACTTGAAACCCCACGAAAACAAGATATCGCCGGGTCTGCATATCAAACGCACCGTGGGGTCGTAAAAACAGCAGATAACGTGCTTCTCGCATTAAATAGCTCCAACAGAGAGATTTCGATGATTCGGCATACTTCTCACAGAAGAACCACCAAGATAATCCCGGGAAATGCAAATCTCAACTAGAAACCCCACGAAAACCAAGATATCACCGGTTCGGCATATCAAACGCACTGTGGAGTGGTGAAAAAACCAGATAACATGCTTCTCGCATTAAATAACTCCAACAGAGCGATTTGGATGATTCGGCATACTTCTCACAGAAGAACCACGAAGATTATCGCATAAAATGCATATCGCAACTTGAAACCCCACGAAAACAAGATATCGCCGGGTCTGCATATCAAACGCACCGTGGAGTCGTGAAAACACCAGATAACGTGCTTCTCGCATTAAATAGCACCAACAGAGAGATTTCGATGATTCGGCATACTTCTCACAGAAGAATCACCAAGATTATCCCGGAAAATGCATATCTCAGCTTGAAACCTCACGAAAACCAAGATATCTCCGGTTCTGCATATCAAACGCACTGTGGAGTCGTGAAAACACCAGATAACGTGCTTCTCGCATTAAATAGCTCCAACAGAGAGATTTCGATGATTCGGCATACTTCTCACAGAAGCCTCACCAAGATTATCGCACAGAATGCATGTCTCAGCTTGAAACCCCACGAAAACAAGATATCGCCAGTTCTGCATATCAAACGCACTGTGGAGTCGTGAAAACACCAGATAACGTGCTTCTCGCATTAAATATCTAGAAAAGGGCGATTTTGATGATACGGCATACTTCCTACAGAAGCCTCACCAAGATTATCGCAGAAAATGCATATGTCAGCTTGAAGCCCCACGAAAACAAGATATCGCCGGATCTGCATATCAAACGCACTGTGGAGTGGTGAAAACACCAGATAACGTGCTTCTCGCATTAAATAACTCCAACAGAGCGATTTGGATGATTCGGCATACTTCTCACAGAAGAACCACGAAGATTATCGCATAAAATGCATATCGCAACTTGAAACCCCACGAAAACAAGATATCGCCGGGTCTGCATATCAAACGCACCGTGGAGTCGTGAAAACACCAGATAACGTGCTTCTCGCATTAAATAGCACCAACAGAGAGATTTCGATGATTCGGCATACTTCTCACAGAAGAATCACCAAGATTATCCCGGAAAATGCATATCTCAGCTTGAAACCTCACGAAAACCAAGATATCTCCGGTTCTGCATATCAAACGCACTGTGGAGTCGTGAAAACACCAGATAACGTGCTTCTCGCATTAAATAGCTCCAACAGAGAGATTTCGATGATTCGGCATACTTCTCACAGAAGCCTCACCAAGATTATCGCACAGAATGCATGTCTCAGCTTGAAACCACACGAAAACAAGATATCGCCAGTTCTGCATATCAAACGCACTGTGGAGTCGTGAAAACACCAGATAACGTGCTTCTCGCATTAAATAGCTCCAACAGAGCGATTTCGATGATACGGCATACTTCCTACAGAAGCCTCACCAAGATTATCGCAGAAAATGCATATCTCAGCTTGAAACCCCACGAAAACCAAGATATCGCCGGTTCGGCATATCAAACGCACTGTGGAGTGGTGAAAAAACCAGATAACATGCTTCTCGCATTAAATAACTCCAACAGAGCGATTTGGATGATTCGGCATACTTCTCACAGAAGAACCACGAAGATTATCGCATAAAATGCATATCGCAACTTGAAACCCCACGAAAACAAGATATCGCCGGGTCTGCATATCAAACGCACCGTGGAGTCGTGAAAACACCAGATAACGTTCTTCTCGCATTAAATATCTAGAAAAGGGCGATTTTGATGATACGGCATACTTCCTACAGAAGCCTCACCAAGATTATCGCACAGAATGCATATCTCAACTTGAAACCCCACGAAAACAAGATATCGCCGGGTCTGCATATCAAACGCACCGTGGGGTCGTGAAAACTCCAGATAACGTGCTTCTCGCATTAAATAGCTCCAACAGAGAGATTTCGATGATTCGGCATACTTCTCACAGAAGAACCACCAAGATAATCCCGGGAAATGCAAATCTCAACTAGAAACCCCACGAAAACCAAGATATCGCCGGTTCGGCATATCAAACGCACTGTGGAGTGGTGAAAAAACCAGATAACATGCTTCTCGCATTAAATAACTCCAACAGAGCGATTTGGATGATTCGGCATACTTCTCACAGAAGAACCACGAAGATTATCGCATAAAATGCATATCGCTACTTGAAACCCCACGAAAACAAGATATCGCCGGGTCTGCATATCAAACGCACCGTGGAGTCGTGAAAACACCAGATAACGTTCTTCTCGCATTAAATAGCACCAACAGAGAGATTTCGATGATTCGGCATACTTCTCACAGAAGAATCACCAAGATTATCCCGGAAAATGCATATCTCAGCTTGAAACCTCACGAAAACCAAGATATCTCCGGTTCTGCATATCAAACGCACTGTGGAGTCGTGAAAACACCAGATAACGTGCTTCTCGCATTAAATAGCTCCAACAGAGCGATTTCGATGATTCAGCATACTTCTCACAGAAGAACCACCAAGATTATCCCAGAAAATGCATATCTCAGCTTGAAACCCCACGAAAACCAAGATATCGCCGGTTCGGCATATCAAACGCACTGTGGAGTGGTGATAAAACCAGATAACATGCTTCTCGCATTAAATAACTCCAACAGAGCGATTTGGATGAATCGGCATACTTCTCACAGAAGAACCACGAAGATTATCGCATAAAATGCATATCTGAACTTGAAACCCCACGAAAACAAGATATCGCCGCTTCTGCATATCAAACGCACCGTGGAGTCGTGAAAACACCAGATAACGTGCTTCTCGCATTAAATAGCTCCAACAGAGAGATTTCTATGATTCGGCATATTTCTCACAGAAGAACCACCAAGATTATCCCGGAAAATGCATATCTCAACTTGAAACCCCACGAAAACCAAGATATTGCCGGTTCGGCATATCAAACGCACTGTGGAGTGGTGATAAAACCAGATAACATGCTTCTCGCATTAAATAACTCCAACAGAGCGATTTGGATGATTCGGCATACTTCTCACAGAAGAACCACGAAGATTATCGCATAAAATGCATATCTCAACTTGAAACCCCACGAAAACAAGATATCGCCGGGTCCGCATATCAAACGCACCGTGGGTTCGTGACAACACCAGATAACGTGCTTCTCGCAATAAATAGCTCCAACAGAGAGATTTCGATGATTCGGCATACTTCTCACAGAAGAACCACCAAGATAATCCCGGAAAATGCATATCTCAACTTGAAACCCCACGAAAACCAAGATATCGCCGGTTCGGCATATCAAACGCACTGTGGAGTGGTGAAAAAACCAGATAACATGCTTCTCGCATTAAATAACTCCAACAGAGCGATTTGGATGATTCGGCATACTTCTCACAGAAGAACCACGAAGATTATCGCATAAAATGCATATCTCAACTTGAAACCCCACGAAAACAAGATATCGCCGGTTCTGCACATCAAACGCACTGTGGAGTCGTGAAAACATCAGATAACGTGCTTCTCGCATTAAATAGCTCCAACAGAGCGATTTCGATGATTCGGCACACTTCTCACAGAAGCCTCACCAAGATTATCGCACAGAATGCATGTCTCAGCTTGAAACCCCACGAAAACAAGATATCGCCGGTTCTACATATCAAACGCACTGTGGTGTCGTGAAAACACCAGATAACGTGCTTCTCGCATTAAATAGCTCCAACAGAGCGATTTCGATGATTCGGCATACTTCTCACAGAAGCCTCACCAAGATTATCGCAGAAAATGCATATCTCAGCTTGAAACCCCACGAAAACCAAGATACCTCCGGTTCTGCATATCAAACGCACTGTGTAGTGGTTAAAACACCAGAAAACGCGTTTTTTCGCATTAAATAGCGCCAAAAGGGCGATTTCGATGATACGGCATACTTCTTACAGAAGCCTCACCAAGATTACAGCAGAAAATGCATATCTCAGCTAGAAACCCAACGAAAACAAGATATCGCCGGTTCTGCACATCAAACGCACTGTGGAGTGGTGAAAACACCAGATAACGTGTTTCTCGCATTAAATAGCTCCGAAAGTGTTCTTTCGATTATTCGGCATACTTCTCACAGAACAACCACCAAGATTATCCCAGAAAATGCATATCTCAGCTTGAATCCCCATGAAAACCAAGATATCTCCGGTGCTGCGTATCAAACACACTGCGGAATGTTGAAAACATCGGATAACTTGTTTCTTGCATTACATAGCTTTCAAAGTGCGATTACGATGATTCTGCATAGTTCTCACAGAACAACCTCCAAGATTATCCCAGAAAATGCATATCTCAGGTTGAAGCCCCACGAAAACCAAGATATCTCCGGTTCTGCATATCAAACGCACTGTGGAGTGGTGAAGACACCAGATAACGTGTTTCTCGCATTAAATAGCTTCCAAAGAGCGATTTCGATGATTCTGCATACTTCTCACAGAAGCCTCACCAAGATTATCGCAGAAAATGCATATCTCAGCTTGAAACCCCACGAAAACAAGATATCTCCGGTTCTGCATATCAAACGCACTGTGGAGTGGTGAAAACACCAGACAACGTGCTTCTCGCATTAAACAGCTCCAATAGAGCGATTTCGATGATTCGGCATACTTCTCACAGAAGAACCACCAAGATTATCCCAGAAAATGCATATCTCAGCTTGAATCCCCACGAAAACCAAGATATCTCCGGTTCTGCATATCAAACGCACTGTGGAGTGCTGAAAACACCAGAAAACGTGTTTTTCACATCAAATAGCTCCAACAGAGCGATTTCGATGATTCGGCATACTTCTCACGAAAGCCTCACTAAGATTATCGCAGAAAATGCATACCTCAGCCTGAAACCCCACGAGAACAAGATATCGCCGGTTCTGCATATCAAACGCACTGTGGAGTGGTGAAGACACCAGATAAAGTGTTTCTCGCATTATATAGCTCCAAAAGGGCGATTTCGATGATTCGGCATACTTCTCACAGAAGAACCACCAAGATTATGACAGAAAATGCATATCTCAGCTTGAAACCCCACGAAAACCAAGTTATCTCCGGTTCTGCATATCAAACGTACTGTGGAGTGGTGAGAACACCAGGTAACGTGTTTCTCGCATTAAATAGCTCCAAAACAGCGATTTCGATGATTCGGCATACTTCTCACAGAAGAAACACCAACATTATTGCAGAAAGCGCATATCTCAGCTAAAAACCCTACGATAACCAACACATTGCCGGTTCTACACATCAAACGTACTGTGGAGTGGTGAAAACACCAGGTAACGTGTTTCTCGCATTAAATAGCTCCAAAACAGCGATTTCGATGATTCTGCAAACTTCTCAGAGCAGTACCACCAAGATTATCGCAGGAAATGCATATCCAGCTGGAAACCCCACGAAAATCCAGATATCGCAGTTTCTGCATATCAAACGTACTGAGGAGTGGTGAAAACACCAGATAAGGTGCTTCCCCGCATTAAATAGCTCCAAAAGAGCGATTTCGATGATTCAGCATACTTCTCACAGAAGCCTCACCAAGATTAACGCAGAAAATGCATGTCTCAGCTTGATACCCCACGAAAACCAAGATATCTCCGGTTCTGCATATCAAACGCACTGTGTAGTGGTGAAAACACCAGGTAACGCGTTTTTTCGCATTAAATAGCTGCAAACGAGCGATTTCGATGATACGGCATACTTCTCACAGAAGCCTCACCAAGATTATCCCAGAAAATATGCACATCTCAGCTTGAAACCCCACGAAAACCAAGATATCGCCGGTTCTGCATAACAAACGTACTGTGGAGTGGTGAAAACACCAGTTAACGTCCTTCTCGCATTAAATAGCTCCAAAAGAGCGACTTCGATGATTCTGCATACTTCTCACAGAAGAACCACCAAGATTATCCCAGACAATGCATATCTCCGATTGAAACCCCACGAAAATCGAGATATCGCCGTTTCTGCTTATCAAACGTACTGTGGAGTTGTAAAAACACCAGAAAACGTGCTTTTTCGCATTAAATAGCTCCAGAAGTGCGATTTCGATGATTCGGCATACTTCTCACAGAAGAAACACCAACATTATCGCAGAAAACGCATACCTCAGCTTAAAACCCTACGAAAACCAACCCATTGCCGGTTCTAAATATCAAGCGCACTGTGGAGTGGTGAAAACACCAGATAACGTGTTTCTCGCGTTATATAGATCCAAAGAGCGATTTCGATGATTCTGCATACTTCTCACAGAAGACTCACCAGGATTATCGCAGCAAATGCATAACTCAGCATGAAGCCTCACGAGAACCAAGATATCGCTGGTTCTACATGTCAGGCGCACTGTGGAGTGGTGAAAACAACAGATAACGTGTTTCTCGCATTATATAGCTCCAAAAGAGCGATTTCGATGATTCGGTATACTTCTCACAGAAGAACCACCAAGATTATGACAGAAAATGCATATCTCAGCTTGAAACCCCACAGAAACCAAGATATCGCCGGTTCTGAATATCAAACGTACTGTGCAGTGCTGAAAACACCAGATAACGCGTTTTTTCGCATTAAATAGCTCCAACAGAGCGATTTCGATGATTCGGCATACTTCTCACAGAAGAACCACCAAGATTATCCCGGAAAATGCATATCTCAACTTGAAACCCCACGAAAACCAAGATATTGCCGGTTCGGCATATCAAACGCACTGTGGAGTGGTGAAAACACCAGAAAACGCATTTTCTCGAATTAAATAGCTACAAAAGTGCGATTTCGATTATTCGGCATACTTCTCACAGAAGAACCACCAAGATTATGACAGAAAATGCATATCTCAGCTTGAAACCCCACGAAAACCAAGATATCTCCGGTTCTGCATAACAAACGCACTGTGCAGTGGAGAAAACACCAGAAAACGCGTGTATTCGCATGAAATAGTTCCAAAAGAGCGATTTCGATAATTCTGCATACTTCTCACAGAAGCCTCACCCAGATTATCGCAGAAAATGCATGTGTCAGCTTGATACCCCACGAAAACCAAGATATCTCCGGTTCTGCATATCAAACGCACTGTGTAGTGGTGAAAACACCAGAAAACGCGTTTTTTCGCATTAAATATCTAGAAAGGGGCGATTTCGATGATACGGCATACTTCCTACAGAAGCCTCACCAAGATTATCGCAGAAAATGCATATCTCAGCTTGAAACCCCACGAAAACAAGATATCGCCGGATCAGCATATCAAACGCACTGTGGAGTGGTGAAAACACCAGATAAGGTGCTTCTCGCATTAAATAGCTCCAACAGAGCGATTTCGATGATTCAGCATACTTCTCACAGAGGAACCACCAAGATTATCCCGGAAAATGCATATCTCAACTTGAAATCCCACGAAAACCAAGATATTGCCGGTTCAGCATATCAAACGCACTGTGGAGTGGTGAAAACACCAGAAAACGCGTTTTTTCGCATTAAATAGCTTCAAAACAGCGATTTCGATGATTCTGCATACTTCTTACAGAAGCCTCACCAAGATTATCGCAGAAAATGCATATCTCAGCTTGAAGCCCCTCGAAAACAAGATATCTCCGGTTCTGCATATCAAACGCACTGTGGAGTGGTGAAAACACCAGTTAACGTCCTTCTCGCATTAAATAGCTCCAAAAGAGCGACTTCGATGATTCTGCATACTTCTCACAGAAGAACCACCAAGATTATCCCAGACAATGCATATCTCCGATTGAAACCCCACGAAAATCGAGATATCGCCGTTTCTGCTTATCAAACGTACTGTGGAGTTGTAAAAACACCAGAAAACGTGCTTTTTCGCATTAAATAGCTCCAGAAGTGCGATTTCGATGATTCGGCATACTTCTCACAGAAGAAACACCAACATTATCGCAGAAAACGCATACCTCAGCTTAAAACCCTACGAAAACCAACCCATTGCCGGTTCTAAATATCAAGCGCACTGTGGAGTGGTGAAAACACCAGATAACGTGTTTCTCGCGTTATATAGATCCAAAGAGCGATTTCGATGATTCTGCATACTTCTCACAGAAGACTCACCAGGATTATCGCAGCAAATGCATAACTCAGCATGAAGCCTCACGAGAACCAAGATATCGCTGGTTCTACATGTCAGGCGCACTGTGGAGTGGTGAAAACAACAGATAACGTGTTTCTCGCATTATATAGCTCCAAAAGAGCGATTTCGATGATTCGGTATACTTCTCACAGAAGAACCACCAAGATTATGACAGAAAATGCATATCTCAGCTTGAAACCCCACAGAAACCAAGATATCGCCGGTTCTGAATATCAAACGTACTGTGCAGTGCTGAAAACACCAGATAACGCGTTTTTTCGCATTAAATAGCTCCAACAGAGCGATTTCGATGATTCGGCATACTTCTCACAGAAGAACCACCAAGATTATCCCGGAAAATGCATATCTCAACTTGAAACCCCACGAAAACCAAGATATTGCCGGTTCGGCATATCAAACGCACTGTGGAGTGGTGAAAACACCAGAAAACGCATTTTCTCGAATTAAATAGCTACAAAAGTGCGATTTCGATTATTCGGCATACTTCTCACAGAAGAACCACCAAGATTATGACAGAAAATGCATATCTCAGCTTGAAACCCCACGAAAACCAAGATATCTCCGGTTCTGCATAACAAACGCACTGTGCAGTGGAGAAAACACCAGAAAACGCGTGTATTCGCATGAAATAGTTCCAAAAGAGCGATTTCGATAATTCTGCATACTTCTCACAGAAGCCTCACCCAGATTATCGCAGAAAATGCATGTGTCAGCTTGATACCCCACGAAAACCAAGATATCTCCGGTTCTGCATATCAAACGCACTGTGTAGTGGTGAAAACACCAGAAAACGCGTTTTTTCGCATTAAATATCTAGAAAGGGGCGATTTCGATGATACGGCATACTTCCTACAGAAGCCTCACCAAGATTATCGCAGAAAATGCATATCTCAGCTTGAAACCCCACGAAAACAAGATATCGCCGGATCAGCATATCAAACGCACTGTGGAGTGGTGAAAACACCAGATAAGGTGCTTCTCGCATTAAATAGCTCCAACAGAGCGATTTCGATGATTCAGCATACTTCTCACAGAGGAACCACCAAGATTATCCCGGAAAATGCATATCTCAACTTGAAATCCCACGAAAACCAAGATATTGCCGGTTCAGCATATCAAACGCACTGTGGAGTGGTGAAAACACCAGAAAACGCGTTTTTTCGCATTAAATAGCTTCAAAACAGCGATTTCGATGATTCTGCATACTTCTTACAGAAGCCTCACCAAGATTATCGCAGAAAATGCATATCTCAGCTTGAAGCCCCTCGAAAACAAGATATCTCCGGTTCTGCATATCAAACGCACTGTGGAGTGGTGATAAAACCAGATAACATGCTTCTCGCATTAAATAACTCCAACAGAGCGATTTGGATAATTCGGCATACTTCTCACAGAAGAACCACGAAGATTATCGCATAAAATGCATATCTCAACTTGAAATCCCACGAAAACAAGATATCGCCGGGTCTGAATATCAAACGCACCGTGGGGTCGTGAAAACACCAGATAACGTGCTTCTCGCATTAAATAGCTCCAACAGAGAGATTTCGATGATTCGGCATACTTCTCACAGAAGAACCACCAAGATAATCCCGGGAAATGCATATCTCAACTTGAAACCCCACGAAAACCAAGATATCGCCGGTTCGGCATATCAAACGCACTGTGGAGTGGTGAAAAAACCAGATAACACGCTTCTCGCATTAAATAACTCCAACAGAGCGATTTGGATGATTCGGCATACTTCTCACAGAAGAACCACGAAGATTATCGCATAAAATGCATATCGCAACTTGAAACCCCACGAAAACAAGATATCGCCGGGTCTGCATATCAAACGCACCGTGGAGTTGTAAAAACACCAGAAAACGTGTTTTTTCGCATTAAATAGCTCCAGAAGTGCGATTTCGATGATTCGGCATACTTCTCACAGAAGAACCACCAAGATTATGACAGAAAATGCATATCTCAGCTTGAAACCCCACGAAAACCAAGATATTGCCGGTTCGGCATATCAAACGCACTGTGGAGTGGTGAAAACACCAGAAAACGCATTTTCTCGAATTAAATAGCGACAAAAGTGCGATTTCGATTATTCGGCATACTTCTCACAGAAGAACCACCAAGATTATGACAGAAAATGCATATCTCAGCTTGAAACCCCACGAAAACCAAGATATCTCCGGTTCTGCATAACAAACGCACTGTGCAGTGGAGAAAACACCAGAAAACGCGTGTATTCGCATGAAATAGTTCCAAAAGAGCGATTTCGATAATTCTGCATACTTCTCACAGAAGCCTCACCCAGATTATCGCAGAAAATGCATGTCTCAGCTTGATACCCCACGAAAACCAAGATATCTCCGGTTCTGCATATCAAACGCACTGTGTAGTGGTGAAAACACCAGAAAACGCGTTTTTTCGCATTAAATATATAGAAAGGGGCGATTTCGATGATACGGCATACTTCCTACGGAAGCCTCACCAAGATTATCGCAGAAAATGCATATCTCAGCTTGAAACCCCACGAAAACAAGATATCGCCGGATCAGCATATCAAACGCACTGTGGAGTGGTGAAAACACCAGATAAGGTGCTTCTCGCATTAAATAGCTCCAACAGAGCGATTTCGATGATTCAGCATACTTCTCACAGAAGAACCACCAAGATTATCCCAGAAAATGCATATCTCAGCTTGAAACCCCACGAAAACCAAGATATCGCCGGTTCGGCATATCAAACGGACTGTGGAGTGGTGATAAAACCAGATAACATGCTTCTCGCATTAAATAGCTCTAACAGAGAGATTTCGATGATTCGGCATACTTCTCACAGAGGAACCACCAAGATTATCCCGGAAAATGCATATCTCAACTTGAAATCCCACGAAAACCAAGATATTGCCGGTTCAGCATATCAAACGCACTGTGGAGTGGTGAAAATACCAGAAAACACGTTTTTTCGCATTAAATAGCTTCAAAACAGCGATTTCGATGATTCTGCATACTTCTTACAGAAGCCTCACCAAGATTATCGCAGAAAATGCATATCTCAGCTTGAAGCCCCTCGAAAACAAGATATCTCCGGTTCTGCATATCAAACGCACTGTGGAGTGGTGATAAAACCAGATAACATGCTTTTCGCATTAAATAACTCCAACAGAGCGATTTGGATGATTCGGCATACTTCTCACAGAAGAACCACGAAGATTATCGCATAAAATGCATATCTCAACTTGAAATCCCACGAAAACAAGATATCGCCGGGTCTGAATATCAAACGCACCGTGGGGTCGTGAAAACACCAGATAACGTGCTTCTCGCATTAAATAGCTCCAACAGAGAGATTTCGATGATTCGGCATACTTCTCACAGAAGAACCACCAAGATAATCCCGGGAAATGCATATCTCAACTTGAAACCCCACGAAAACCAAGATATCGCCGGTTCGGCATATCAAACGCACTGTGGAGTGGTGAAAAAACCAGATAACATGCTTCTCGCATTAAATAACTCCAACAGAGCGATTTGGATGATTCGGCATACTTCTCACAGAAGAACCACGAAGATTATCGCAAAAAATGCATATCTCAACTTGAAACCCCACGAAAACCAAGATATCGCCGGTTCGGCATATCAAACGCACTGTGGAGTGGTGAAAAAACCAGATAACGTGCTTCTCGCATTAAATAGCTCCAACAGAGAGATTTCGATGATTCGGCATACTTCTCACAGAAGAACCACCAAGATAATCCCGGGAAATGCATATCTCAGCTTGAAACCCCACGAAAACCAAGATATCGCCGGTTCGGCATATCAGACGCACTGTGGAGTGGTGATAAAACCAGATAACATGCTTCTCGCATTAAATTGCTCCAACAGAGAGATTTCGATGATTCGGCATACTTCTCACAGAGGAACCACCAAGATTATCCCGGAAAATGCATATCTCAACTTGAAACCCCACGAAAACCAAGATATTGCCGGTTCAGCATATCAAACGCACTGTGGAGTGGTGAAAACACCAGAAAACGCGTTTTTTCGCATTAAATAGCTTCAAAACAGCGATTTCGATGATTCTGCATACTTCTTACAGAAGCCTCACCAAGATTATCGCAGAAAATGCATATCTCAGCTTGAAGCCCCTCGAAAACAAGATATCTCCGGTTCTGCATATCAAACGCACTGTGGAGTGGTGATAAAACCAGATAACATGCTTCTCGCATTAAATAACTCCAACAGAGCGATTTGGATGATTCGGCATACTTCTCACAGAAGAACCACGAAGATTATCGCATAAAATGCATATCTCAACTTGAAACCCCACGAAAACAAGATATCGCCGGGTCTGCATATCAAACGCACCGTGGGGTCGTAAAAACACCAGATAACGTGCTTCTCGCATTAAATAGCACCAACAGAGAGATTTCGATGATTCGGCATACTTCTCACAGAAGAACCACCAAGATAATCCCGGGAAATGCAAATCTCAACTAGAAACCCCACGAAAACCAAGATATCGCCGGTTCGGCATATCAAACGCACTGTGGAGTGGTGAAAAAACCAGATAACATGCTTCTCGCATTAAATAACTCCAACAGAGCGATTTGGATGATTCGGCATACTTCTCACAGAAGAACCACGAAGATTATCGCATAAAATGCATATCGCAACTTGAAACCCCACGAAAACAAGATATCGCCGGGTCTGCATATCAAACGCACCGTGGAGTCGTGAAAACACCAGATAACGTGCTTCTCGCATTAAATAGCACCAACAGAGAGATTTCGATGATTCGGCATACTTCTCACAGAAGAATCACCAAGATTATCCCGGAAAATGCATATCTCAGCTTGAAACCTCACGAAAACCAAGATATCTCCGGTTCTGCATATCAAACGCACTGTGGAGTCGTGAAAACACCAGATAACGTGCTTCTCGCATTAAATAGCTCCAACAGAGAGATTTCGATCATTCGGCATACTTCTCACAGAAGCCTCACCAAGATTATCGCACAGAATGCATGTCTCAGCTTGAAACCCCACGAAAACAAGATATCGCCAGTTCTGCATATCAAACGCACTGTGGAGTCGTGAAAACACCAGATAACGTGCTTCTCGCATTAAATATCTAGAAAAGGGCGATTTTGATGATACGGCATACTTCCTACAGAAGCCTCACCAAGATTATCGCAGAAAATGCATATGTCAGCTTGAAGCCCCACGAAAACAAGATATCGCCGGATCTGCATATCAAACGCACTGTGGAGTGGTGAAAACACCAGATAACGTGCTTCTCGCATTAAATAACTCCAACAGAGCGATTTGGATGATTCGGCATACTTCTCACAGAAGAACCACGAAGATTATCGCATAAAATGCATATCGCAACTTGAAACCCCACGAAAACAAGATATCGCCGGGTCTGCATATCAAACGCACCGTGGAGTCGTGAAAACACCAGATAACGTGCTTCTCGCATTAAATAGCACCAACAGAGAGATTTCGATGATTCGGCATACTTCTGACAGAAGAATCACCAAGATTATCCCGGAAAATGCATATCTCAGCTTGAAACCTCACGAAAACCAAGATATCTCCGGTTCTGCATATCAAACGCACTGTGGAGTCGTGAAAACACCAGATAACGTGCTTCTCGCATTAAATAGCTCCAACAGAGAGATTTCGATGATTCGGCATACTTCTCACAGAAGCCTCACCAAGATTATCGCACAGAATGCATGTCTCAGCTTGAAACCCAACGAAAACAAGATATCGCCAGTTCTGCATATCAAACGCACTGTGGAGTCGTGAAAACACCAGATAACGTGCTTCTCGCATTAAATATCTAGAAAAGGGCGATTTTGATGATACGGCATACTTCCTACAGAAGCCTCACCAAGATTATCGCAGAAAATGCATATGTCAGCTTGAAGCCCCACGAAAACAAGATATCGCCGGATCTGCATATCAAACGCACTGTGGAGTGGTGAAAACACCAGATAACGTGCTTCTCGCATTAAATAGCTCCAACAGAGCGATTTCGATGATTCAGCATACTTCTCACAGAAGAACCACGAAGATTATCGCATAAAATGCATATCTGAACTTGAAACCCCACGAAAACAAGATATCGCCGCTTCTGCATATCAAACGCACCGTGGAGTCGTGAAAACACCAGATAACGTGCTTCTCGCATTAAATAGCTCCAACAGAGAGATTTCTATGATTCGGCATATTTCTCACAGAAGAACCACCAAGATTATCCCGGAAAATGCATATCTCAACTTGAAACCCCACGAAAACCAAGATATTGCCGGTTCGGCATATCAAACGCACTGTGGAGTGGTGATAAAACCAGATAACATGCTTCTCGCATTAAATAACTCCAACAGAGCGATTTGGATGATTCGGCATACTTCTCACAGAAGAACCACGAAGATTATCGCATAAAATGCATATCTCAACTTGAAACCCCACGAAAACAAGATATCGCCGGGTCTGCATATCAAACGCACCGTGGGGTCGTGACAACACCAGATAACGTGCTTCTCGCAATAAATAGCTCCAACAGAGAGATTTCGATGATTCGGCATACTTCTCACAGAAGAACCACCAAGATAATCCCGGAAAATGCATATCTCAACTTGAAACCCCACGAAAACCAAGATATCGCCGGTTCGGCATATCAAACGCACTGTGGAGTGGTGAAAAAACCAGATAACATGCTTCTCGCATTAAATAACTCCAACAGAGCGATTTGGATGATTCGGCATACTTCTCACAGAAGAACCACGAAGATTATCGCATAAAATGCATATCTCAACTTGAAACCCCACGAAAACAAGATATCGCCTGTTCTGCACATCAAACGCACTGTGGAGTCGTGAAAACATCAGATAACGTGCTTCTCGCATTAAATAGCTCCAACAGAGCGATTTCGATGATTCGGCATACTTCTCACAGAAGCCTCACCAAGATTTTCGCCGAAAATGCATATCTCAGCTTGAAACCCCACGAATACCAAATTATCTCCGGTTCTGCATAACAAACGCACTGTGCAGTAGTGGAAACAGCAGAAAATGAGTTTTTTCGCATTAAATAGCTTCAAAAGAGCGATTACAATGATTCCGCATACTTCTCACAGAAGCCTCACCAAGATTATCGCAGCAAATGCATATCCAGCTGGAAACCCCACGAAAATCCAGATATCGCAGTTTCTGCATATCAAACGTACTGAGGAGCGGTGAAAACACCAGATAACGTGCTTACCCGCATTCAATAGCTCCAACAGAGCGATTTCGATGATTCGGCACACTTCTCACAGAAGCCTCACCAAGATTATCGCACAGAATGCATATCTCAACTTGAAACCCCACGAAAACAAGATATCGCCGGGTCTGCATATCAAACGCACCGTGGGGTCGTGAAAACTCCAGATAACGTGCTTCTCGCATTAAATAGCTCCAACAGAGAGATTTCGATGATTCGGCATACTTCTCACAGAAGAACCACCAAGATAATCCCGGGAAATGCAAATCTCAACTAGAAACCCCACGAAAACCAAGATATCGCCGGTTCGGCATATCAAACGCACTGTGGAGTGGTGAAAAAACCAGATAACATGCTTCTCGCATTAAATAACTCCAACAGAGCGATTTGGATGATTCGGCATACTTCTCACAGAAGAACCACGAAGATTATCGCATAAAATGCATATCGCAACTTGAAACCCCACGAAAACAAGATATCGCCGGGTCTGCATATCAAACGCACCGTGGAGTCGTGAAAACACCAGATAACGTTCTTCTCGCATTAAATAGCACCAACAGAGAGATTTCGATGATTCGGCATACTTCTCACAGAAGAATCACCAAGATTATCCCGGAAAATGCATATCTCAGCTTGAAACCTCACGAAAACCAAGATATCTCCGGTTCTGCATATCAAACGCACTGTGGAGTCGTGAAAACACCAGATAACGTGCTTCTCGCATTAAATAGCTCCAACAGAGAGATTTCGATGATTCGGCATACTTCTCACAGAAGCCTCACCAAGATTATCGCACAGAATGCATGTCTCAGCTTGAAACCCCACGAAAACAAGATATCGCCAGTTCTGCATATCAAACGCACTGTGGAGTCGTGAAAACACCAGATAACGTGCTTCTCGCATTAAATATCTAGAAAAGGGCGATTTTGATGATACGGCATACTTCCTACAGAAGCCTCACCAAGATTATCGCAGAAAATGCATATGTCAGCTTGAAGCCCCACGAAAACAAGATATCGCCGGATCTGCATATCAAACGCACTGTGGAGTGGTGAAAACACCAGATAACGTGCTTCTCGCATTAAATAGCTCCAACAGAGCGATTTCGATGATTCAGCATACTTCTCACAGAAGAACCACCAAGATTATCCCAGAAAATGCATATCTCAGCTTGAAACCCCACGAAAACCAAGATATCGCCGGTTCGGCATATCAAACGCACTGTGGAGTGGTGATAAAACCAGATAACATGCTTCTCGCATTAAATAACTCCAACAGAGCGATTTGGATGAATCGGCATACTTCTCACAGAAGAACCACGAAGATTATCGCATAAAATGCATATCTGAACTTGAAACCCCACGAAAACAAGATATCGCCGCTTCTGCATATCAAACGCACCGTGGAGTCGTGAAAACACCAGATAACGTGCTTCTCGCATTAAATAGCTCCAACAGAGAGATTTCTATGATTCGGCATATTTCTCACAGAAGAACCACCAAGATTATCCCGGAAAATGCATATCTCAACTTGAAACCCCACGAAAACCAAGATATTGCCGGTTCGGCATATCAAACGCACTGTGGAGTGGTGATAAAACCAGATAACATGCTTCTCGCATTAAATAACTCCAACAGAGCGATTTGGATGATTCGGCATACTTCTCACAGAAGAACCACGAAGATTATCGCATAAAATGCATATCTCAACTTGAAACCCCACGAAAACAAGATATCGCCGGGTCTGCATATCAAACGCACCGTGGGTTCGTGACAACACCAGATAACGTGCTTCTCGCAATAAATAGCTCCAACAGAGAGATTTCGATGATTCGGCATACTTCTCACAGAAGAACCACCAAGATAATCCCGGAAAATGCATATCTCAACTTGAAACCCCACGAAAACCAAGATATCGCCGGTTCGGCATATCAAACGCACTGTGGAGTGGTGAAAAAACCAGATAACATGCTTCTCGCATTAAATAACTCCAACAGAGCGATTTGGATGATTCGGCATACTTCTCACAGAAGAACCACGAAGATTATCGCATAAAATGCATATCTCAACTTGAAACCCCACGAAAACAAGATATCGCCGGTTCTGCACATCAAACGCATTGTGAAGTCGTGAAAACATCAGATAACGTGCTTCTCGCATTAAATAGCTCCAACAGAGCGATTTCGATGATTCGGCATACTTCTCACAGAAGCCTCACCAAGATTATCGCCGAAAATGCATATCTCAGCTTGAAACCCCACGAATACCAAATTATCTCCGGTTCTGCATAACAAACGCACTGTGCAGTAGTGAAAACAGCAGAAAATGAGTTTTTTCGCATTAAATAGCTTCAAAAGAGCGATTACAATGATTCCGCATACTTCTCACAGAAGCCTCACCAAGATTATCGCAGGAAATGCATATCCAGCTGGAAACCCCACGAAAATCCAGATATCGCAGTTTCTGCATATCAAACGTACTGAGGAGCGGTGAAAACACCAGATAACGTGCTTACCCGCATTCAATAGCTCCAACAGAGCGATTTCGATGATTCGGCACACTTCTCACAGAAGCCTCACCAAGATTATCGCACAGAATGCATGTCTCAGCTTGAAACCCCACGAAAACAAGATATCGCCGGTTCTGCATATCAAACGCACTGTGGAGTGCTGAAAACACCAGAAAACGTGTTTTTCACATCAAATAGCACGACAACAGCGATTTCGGTAATTCTGCATCCTTCTCACAGAAGAATATCCAAGATTATCGTAGAAAATGCATATCTCAGCTGGATAACTCACGAAAACGAAGATATCGCAGTTTCCGCATGTCAAACGAACTGTGGAGTGCAGGAACGCAAGAAACGTGTTATTTCGCACTAAATAGCACGAAAACAGCGTTTCCGGCGATTCTGCATCCATCTCACTGAAGAATATCCAAGATTATCGTAGAAAATGCATATCTCAGCTGCAAACCCAACGAAACCGCAGATATCGCAGTTTCCGCATATCAAACGCACTGTGGAGTGCTGGAACACAAGAAGCGTGTTATTTCGCATTAAATAGCAGTAAGCCAGCGATTTGGGTGTTTTTGCACACTTGTCACCGAAGAAATTCAAAGATTATTACTGAGAATGCATATCTCAGCTGGAAACCCGACGAAACCGAAGATATCGCAGTTTCCGCATGTCATACGAACTGTGGAGTGCTGAAAACACCAGAAAACGTGTTTTTCGCATTCAATAGCTCGAAAACAGCGATTTTGGTGATTCTGCACACTTGTCACAGAAGAATCATGAATATTATCACTGACAATGCATATCTCAGCTGGAAACCGAACGAAACCGGAGATATCGCAGTTTCCGCATATCAAACGCTCTGTGGAGTGCTGAAAACACCAGAAAACGTGTTATTTCGCATTAAATAACACGAAAACAGCGGTTTCGGTAATTCTGCATCCTTCTCACAGAAGAATATCCAAGATTACCGTAGAAAATGCATATCTCAGCTGGAAACCCAACGAAACCGGAGATATCGCAGTTTCCGCATATCAAACGCACTGTGGAGTTCTCAAAACACCAGAAAACGTGTTTTTCGCATTAAATAGCACGACAACAGCGATTTCGGTGATTCTGCACACTTGTCACAGAAGAATCATGAAGATTAACATTGAGAATGCATATTTCAGCTGGAAAGCCAACGAAACCGGAGATATCGCAGTTGCCGCATATCAAACGCACTGTGGAGTGCTGAAAACACCAGAAAACGTGTTTTTCACATCAAATAGCACCAACAGAGAGATTTCGATGATTCGGCATACTTCTCACAGAAGAACCACCAAGATTATCCCGGAAAATGCATATCTCAACTTGAAACCCCACGAAAACCAAGATATCGCCGGTTCGGCATATCAAACGCACTGTGGAGTGGTGAAAACACCAGAAAATGCGTTTTTTCGCATTAAATGGCTTCAAAACAGCGATTACGATGATTCTGCATACTTCTCACCGAACCCTCACCAAGATTATCGCAGAAAATGCATACCTCAGCTTGAAACCCCACGAGAACAAGATATCGCCGGTTCTGCATATCAAACGCACCGTGGAGCGGTGAAAACACCAGATAACGTGCTTCTCGCATTAAATAGCTCCAAAAGAGCGATTTCGATGATTCGGCATACTTCTCACAGAAGCCTCACCAGGATTATCCAAGAAAATGCATGTCTCAGCTTGAAACCCCACGATAACCAAGATATCTCTGGTTCTGCATAACAAACGCATTGTGCAGCGGTGAAAACACCAGAAAACGAGTTTATTCGCATTAAATAGCTCCAAAAGAGTGATTTCAATGATTCGGCATACTTCTCACAGAAGCCTCACCAACATTATCGCAGAAAATGCATATGTCAGCTTGAAGCCCCACGAAAACCAAGATATTTCCGGTTCTGCATATCAAACGCACTGTGTAGTGGTGAAAACACCTGAAAACGCGTTTTTACGCATTAAATATCTAGAAAAGTGCGATTTCGATGATACGGCATACTTCTTACAGAAGCCTCACCAAGATTATCGCAGAAAATGCATATCTCAGCTTGAAACCCCACGAAAACCAAGATATCGCCGGTTCGGCATATCAAACGCACTGTGGAGTGGTGAAAAAACCAGATAACGTGCTTCTCGCATTAAATAGCTAGAAATGAGCGCTTTCGGTGATTCTGCATACTTCTCACAGAAGAACCACCAAGATTATCCCAGAAAATGCATATCTCAGCTTGAAACCCCACGAAAACCAAGATATCGCCGGTTCGGCTTATCAAACGCACTGTGGAGTGGTGAAAACACCAGATAACGTGCTTCTCGCATTAAATAGCTCCAACAGAGAGATTTCGATGATTCGGCATACTTCTCACAGAAGAACAACCAAGATTATCCCGGAAAATACATATCTCAACTTGAAACCCCACGAAACCCAAGATATCGCCGGTTCGGCATATCAAACGCACTGTGCAGTGGTGAAAACACCAGAAAACGCGTTTTTTCGCATCAAATATCTAGAAAAGGGCGATTTCGATGATACGGCATACTTCTTACAGAAGCCTCACCAAGATTATCGCAGAAAATGCATATCTCAGCTTGAAACGCCACGAAAACAAGATATCGCCGGTTCTGCATACCAATCGCACTGTGGAGTCGTGAAAACTCCAGATAACGTGCTTCTCGCATTAAATAGCTTCCAAAGAGCGATTTCGATAATTCTGCATACTTCTCACAGAAGCCTCACCAAGATTATCGCAGAAAATGCATTCCTCAGCTTGAAACCCCACGAAAACAAGATATCGCCGGTTCTGCATTTCAAACGCACTGTGGAGTCGTGAAAACACCAGATAACGTGCCACTCGCATTAAATAGCTCCAAAAGGGCGATTTCGATAATTCTGCATACTTCTCACAGAAGCCTCACCAAGCGTATCGCAGAAATTGCATTCCTCAGCTTGAAACCCCACGAGAACAAGATATCGCCGGTTCTGCATACCAAACGCACTGTGGAGTGGTGAAAACACCAGATAACGTGCGTTTCGCATTAAATATCTCCAACAGAGCGATTTCGATGATTCAGCATACTTCTCACAGAAGAACCACCAAGATTATCCCAGAAAATGCATGTCTCAGCTTGATACCCCACGAAAATCAAGATATCTCCGGTTCTGCATATCAAACGCGCTGTGTAGTGGTGAACGCACCAGAAAACTCGTTTTTTCGCGTTCAATAGCTCCAAAAGGGCGATTTCGATGATACGGCATACTTCTTACAGAAGCCTCACCTAGATTATCGCGGAAAATGCATATCTCAGCTTGAAGAACCTCGAAAACAAGATATCTCCGGTTCTGCATATCAAACTCACTGTGGAGTGGTGAAAAAACCAGATAACGTGCTTGTCGCATTAAATATCTCCAACAGAGCGATTTCAATGATTCGGCATACTTCTGACCAAAGCCTCACTAAGATTATCGCAGAAAATGCATATCTCAGCTTGACACCACACGTAAATCAAGATATCGCCGGTTCTGCATATCAAACGCACTGTGGAGTGGTGAAAACACCAGAAAACGCGTTTTTTCGCATTAAATAGCTTCAAAAGAGCGATTTCGATGATTCTGCATACTTCTCACAGAACAACCTCCAAGATTATCCCAGAAAATGCATATCTCAGGTTGAAGCCCCACGAAAACCAAGATATCTCCGGTTCTGCATATCAAACGCACTGTGGAGTGGTGAAAACACCAGACAACGTGCTTCTCGCATTAAATAGCTCCAATAGAGCGATTTCGATGATTCGGCATACATCTCACAGAAGAACCACCAAGATTATCGCAGAAAATGCATATCTCAGCTTGAAGCCCCTCGAAAACAAGATATCTCCGGTTCTGCATATCAAACGCACTGTGGAGTGGTGATAAAACCAGATAACATGCTTCTCGCATTAAATAACTCCAACAGAGCGATTTGGATGATTCGGCATACTTCTCACAGAAGAACCACGAAGATTATCGCATAAAATGCATATCTCAACTTGAAACCCCACGAAAACAAGATATCGCCGGGTCTGCATATCAAACGCACCGTGGGGTCGTAAAAACACCAGATAACGTGCTTCTCGCATTAAATAGCACCAACAGAGAGATTTCGATGATTCGGCATACTTCTCACAGAAGAACCACCAAGATAATCCCGGGAAATGCAAATCTCAACTAGAAACCCCACGAAAACCAAGATATCGCCGGTTCGGCATATCAAACGCACTGTGGAGTGGTGAAAAAACCAGATAACATGCTTCTCGCATTAAATAACTCCAACAGAGCGATTTGGATGATTCGGCATACTTCTCACAGAAGAACCACGAAGATTATCGCATAAAATGCATATCGCAACTTGAAACCCCACGAAAACAAGATATCGCCGGGTCTGCATATCAAACGCACCGTGGAGTCGTGAAAACACCAGATAACGTGCTTCTCGCATTAAATAGCACCAACAGAGAGATTTCGATGATTCGGCATACTTCTCACAGAAGAATCACCAAGATTATCCCGGAAAATGCATATCTCAGCTTGAAACCTCACGAAAACCAAGATATCTCCGGTTCTGCATATCAAACGCACTGTGGAGTCGTGAAAACACCAGATAACGTGCTTCTCGCATTAAATAGCTCCAACAGAGAGATTTCGATCATTCGGCATACTTCTCACAGAAGCCTCACCAAGATTATCGCACAGAATGCATGTCTCAGCTTGAAACCCCACGAAAACAAGATATCGCCAGTTCTGCATATCAAACGCACTGTGGAGTCGTGAAAACACCAGATAACGTGCTTCTCGCATTAAATATCTAGAAAAGGGCGATTTTGATGATACGGCATACTTCCTACAGAAGCCTCACCAAGATTATCGCAGAAAATGCATATGTCAGCTTGAAGCCCCACGAAAACAAGATATCGCCGGATCTGCATATCAAACGCACTGTGGAGTGGTGAAAACACCAGATAACGTGCTTCTCGCATTAAATAACTCCAACAGAGCGATTTGGATGATTCGGCATACTTCTCACAGAAGAACCACGAAGATTATCGCATAAAATGCATATCGCAACTTGAAACCCCACGAAAACAAGATATCGCCGGGTCTGCATATCAAACGCACCGTGGAGTCGTGAAAACACCAGATAACGTGCTTCTCGCATTAAATAGCACCAACAGAGAGATTTCGATGATTCGGCATACTTCTCACAGAAGAATCACCAAGATTATCCCGGAAAATGCATATCTCAGCTTGAAACCTCACGAAAACCAAGATATCTCCGGTTCTGCATATCAAACGCACTGTGGAGTCGTGAAAACACCAGATAACGTGCTTCTCGCATTAAATAGCTCCAACAGAGAGATTTCGATGATTCGGCATACTTCTCACAGAAGCCTCACCAAGATTATCGCACAGAATGCATGTCTCAGCTTGAAACCCCACCAAAACAAGATATCGCCAGTTCTGCATATCAAACGCACTGTGGAGTCGTGAAAACACCAGATAACGTGCTTCTCGCATTAAATATCTAGAAAAGGGCGATTTTGATGATACGGCATACTTCCTACAGAAGCCTCACCAAGATTATCGCAGAAAATGCATATGTCAGCTTGAAGCCCCACGAAAACAAGATATCGCCGGATCTGCATATCAAACGCACTGTGGAGTGGTGAAAACACCAGATAACGTGCTTCTCGCATTAAATAGCTCCAACAGAGCGATTTCGATGATTCAGCATACTTCTCACAGAAGAACCACGAAGATTATCGCATAAAATGCATATCTGAACTTGAAACCCCACGAAAACAAGATATCGCCGCTTCTGCATATCAAACGCACCGTGGAGTCGTGAAAACACCAGATAACGTGCTTCTCGCATTAAATAGCTCCAACAGAGAGATTTCTATGATTCGGCATATTTCTCACAGAAGAACCACCAAGATTATCCCGGAAAATGCATATCTCAACTTGAAACCCCACGAAAACCAAGATATTGCCGGTTCGGCATATCAAACGCACTGTGGAGTGGTGATAAAACCAGATAACATGCTTCTCGCATTAAATAACTCCAACAGAGCGATTTGGATGATTCGGCATACTTCTCACAGAAGAACCACGAAGATTATCGCATAAAATGCATATCTCAACTTGAAACCCCACGAAAACAAGATATCGCCGGGTCTGCATATCAAACGCACCGTGGGGTCGTGACAACACCAGATAACGTGCTTCTCGCAATAAATAGCTCCAACAGAGAGATTTCGATGATTCGGCATACTTCTCACAGAAGAACCACCAAGATAATCCCGGAAAATGCATATCTCAACTTGAAACCCCACGAAAACCAAGATATCGCCGGTTCGGCATATCAAACGCACTGTGGAGTGGTGAAAAAACCAGATAACATGCTTCTCGCATTAAATAACTCCAACAGAGCGATTTGGATGATTCGGCATACTTCTCACAGAAGAACCACGAAGATTATCGCATAAAATGCATATCTCAACTTGAAACCCCACGAAAACAAGATATCGCCTGTTCTGCACATCAAACGCACTGTGGAGTCGTGAAAACATCAGATAACGTGCTTCTCGCATTAAATAGCTCCAACAGAGCGATTTCGATGATTCGGCATACTTCTCACAGAAGCCTCACCAAGATTTTCGCCGAAAATGCATATCTCAGCTTGAAACCCCACGAATACCAAATTATCTCCGGTTCTGCATAACAAACGCACTGTGCAGTAGTGGAAACAGCAGAAAATGAGTTTTTTCGCATTAAATAGCTTCAAAAGAGCGATTACAATGATTCCGCATACTTCTCACAGAAGCCTCACCAAGATTATCGCAGCAAATGCATATCCAGCTGGAAACCCCACGAAAATCCAGATATCGCAGTTTCTGCATATCAAACGTACTGAGGAGCGGTGAAAACACCAGATAACGTGCTTACCCGCATTCAATAGCTCCAACAGAGCGATTTCGATGATTCGGCACACTTCTCACAGAAGCCTCACCAAGATTATCGCACAGAATGCATGTCTCAGCTTGAAACCCCACGAAAACAAGATATCGCCAGTTCTGCATATCAAACGCACTGTGGAGTCGTGAAAACACCAGATAACGTGCTTCTCGCATTAAATATCTAGAAAAGGGCGATTTTGATGATACGGCATACTTCCTACAGAAGCCTCACCAAGATTATCGCAGAAAATGCATATGTCAGCTTGAAGCCCCACGAAAACAAGATATCGCCGGATCTGCATATCAAACGCACTGTGGAGTGGTGAAAACACCAGATAACGTGCTTCTCGCATTAAATAGCTCCAACAGAGCGATTTCGATGATTCAGCATACTTCTCACAGAAGAACCACCAAGATTATCCCAGAAAATGCATATCTCAGCTTGAAACCCCACGAAAACCAAGATATCGCCGGTTCGGCATATCAAACGCACTGTGGAGTGGTGATAAAACCAGATAACATGCTTCTCGCATTAAATAACTCCAACAGAGCGATTTGGATGAATCGGCATACTTCTCACAGAAGAACCACGAAGATTATCGCATAAAATGCATATCTGAACTTGAAACCCCACGAAAACAAGATATCGCCGCTTCTGCATATCAAACGCACCGTGGAGTCGTGAAAACACCAGATAACGTGCTTCTCGCATTAAATAGCTCCAACAGAGAGATTTCTATGATTCGGCATATTTCTCACAGAAGAACCACCAAGATTATCCCGGAAAATGCATATCTCAACTTGAAACCCCACGAAAACCAAGATATTGCCGGTTCGGCATATCAAACGCACTGTGGAGTGGTGATAAAACCAGATAACATGCTTCTCGCATTAAATAACTCCAACAGAGCGATTTGGATGATTCGGCATACTTCTCACAGAAGAACCACGAAGATTATCGCATAAAATGCATATCTCAACTTGAAACCCCACGAAAACAAGATATCGCCGGGTCTGCATATCAAACGCACCGTGGGTTCGTGACAACACCAGATAACGTGCTTCTCGCAATAAATAGCTCCAACAGAGAGATTTCGATGATTCGGCATACTTCTCACAGAAGAACCACCAAGATAATCCCGGAAAATGCATATCTCAACTTGAAACCCCACGAAAACCAAGATATCGCCGGTTCGGCATATCAAACGCACTGTGGAGTGGTGAAAAAACCAGATAACATGCTTCTCGCATTAAATAACTCCAACAGAGCGATTTGGATGATTCGGCATACTTCTCACAGAAGAACCACGAAGATTATCGCATAAAATGCATATCTCAACTTGAAACCCCACGAAAACAAGATATCGCCGGTTCTGCACATCAAACGCACTGTGGAGTCGTGAAAACATCAGATAACGTGATTCTCGCATTAAATAGCTCCAACAGAGCGATTTCGATGATTCGGCATACTTCTCACAGAAGCCTCACCAAGATTATCGCCGAAAATGCATATCTCAGCTTGAAACCCCACGAATACCAAATTATCTCCGGTTCTGCATAACAAACGCACTGTACAGTAGTGAAAACAGCAGAAAATGAGTTTTTTCGCGTTAAATAGCTTCAAAAGAGCGATTACAATGATTCCGCATACTTCTCACAGAAGCCTCACCAAGATTATCGCAGGAAATGCATATCCAGCTGGAAACCCCACGAAAATCCAGATATCGCAGTTTCTGCATATCAAACGTACTGAGGAGCGGTGAAAACACCAGATAACGTGCTTACCCGCATTCAATAGCTCCAACAGAGCGATTTCGATGATTCGGCACACTTCTCACAGAAGCCTCACCAAGATTATCGCACAGAATGCATGTCTCAGCTTGAAACCCCACGAAAACAAGATATCGCCGGTTCTGCATATCAAACGCACTGTGGAGTGCTGAAAACACCAGAAAACGTGTTTTTCACATCAAATAGCACGACAACAGCGATTTCGGTAATTCTGCATCCTTCTCACAGAAGAATATCCAAGATTATCGTAGAAAATGCATATCTCAGCTGGAAAACTCACGAAAACGAAGATATCGCAGTTTCCGCATGTCAAACGAACTGTGGAGTGCAGGAACGCAAGAAACGTGTTATTTCGCACTAAATAGCACGAAAACAGCGTTTCCGGCGATTCTGCATCCATCTCACTGAAGAATATCCAAGATTATCGTAGAAAATGCATATCTCAGCTGCAAACCCAACGAAACCGCAGATATCGCAGTTTCCGCATATCAAACGCACTGTGGAGTGCTGGAACACAAGAAGCGTGTTATTTCGCATTAAATAGCAGTAAGCCAGCGATTTGGGTGTTTTTGCACACTTGTCACCGAAGAAATTCGAAGATTATTACTGAGAATGCATATCTCAGCTGGAAACCCAACGAAACCGAAGATATCGCAGTTTCCGCATGTCATACGAACTGTGGAGTGCTGAAAACACCAGAAAACGTGTTTTTCGCATTCAATAGCTCGAAAACAGCGATTTTGGTGATTCTGCACACTTGTCACAGAAGAATCATGAATATTATCACTGACAATGCATATCTCAGCTGGAAACCGAACGAAACCGGAGATATCGCAGTTTCCGCATATCAAACGCTCTGTGGAGTGCTGAAAACACCAGAAAACGTGTTATTTCGCATTAAATAACACGAAAACAGCGGTTTCGGTAATTCTGCATCCTTCTCACAGAAGAATATCCAAGATTACCGTAGAAAATGCATATCTCAGCTGGAAACCCAACGAAACCGGAGATATCGCAGTTTCCGCATATCAAACGCACTGTGGAGTTCTCAAAACACCAGAAAACGTGTTTTTCGCATTAAATAGCACGACAACAGCGATTTCGGTGATTCTGCACACTTGTCACAGAAGAATCATGAAGATTAACATTGAGAATGCATATTTCAGCTGGAAAGCCAACGAAACCGGAGATATCGCAGTTTCCGCATATCAAACGCACTGTGGAGTGCTGAAAACACCAGAAAACGTGTTTTTCACATCAAATAGCACCAACAGAGAGATTTCGATGATTCGGCATACTTCTCACAGAAGAACCACCAAGATTATCCCGGAAAATGCATATCTCAACTTGAAACCCCACGAAAACCAAGATATCGCCGGTTCGGCATATCAAACGCACTGTGGAGTGGTGAAAACACCAGAAAATGCGTTTTTTCGCATTAAATGGCTTCAAAACAGCGATTACGATGATTCTGCATACTTCTCACCGAACCCTCACCAAGATTATCGCAGAAAATGCATACCTCAGCTTGAAACCCCACGAGAACAAGATATCGCCGGTTCTGCATATCAAACGCACCGTGGAGCGGTGAAAACACCAGATAACGTGCTTCTCGCATTAAATAGCTCCAAAAGAGCGATTTCGATGATTCGGCATACTTCTCACAGAAGCCTCACCAGGATTATCCAAGAAAATGCATGTCTCAGCTTGATACCCCACGAAAACCAAGATATCTCCGGTTCTGCATATCAAACGCGCTGTGTAGTGGTGAACACACCAGAAAACGCGTTTTCTCGCGTTAAATAACTCCAGAAGGGCGATTTCAATGATACGGCACACTTCTTACAGCAGCCTCACCAAGATTATCGCAGAAAATGCATATCTCAGCTTGAAGCCCCTCGAAAACAAGATATCGCCGGTTCTGCATATCAAACGCACCGTGGAGCGGTGAAAACACCAGATAACGTGCTTCTCGCGTTAAATAGCTCCAAAAGAGCGATTTCGATGTTTCGGCATACTTCTCACAGAAGCCTCACCAAGATTGTCCCAGAAAATAAGCACATCTCAGCTTGAAACCCCACGATAACCAAGATATCTCTGGTTCTGCATAACAAACGCATTGTGCAGCGGTGAAAACACCAGAAAACGAGTTTATTCGCATTAAATAGCTCCAAAAGAGTGATTTCAATGATTCGGCATACTTCTCACAGAAGCCTCACCAACATTATCGCAGAAAATGCATATGTCAGCTTGAAGCCCCACGAAAACCAAGATATTTCCGGTTCTGCATATCAAACGCACTGTGTAGTGGTGAAAACACCTGAAAACGCGTTTTTACGCATTAAATATCTAGAAAAGTGCGATTTCGATGATACGGCATACTTCTTACAGAAGCCTCACCAAGATTATCGCAGAAAATGCATATCTCAGCTTGAAACCCCACGAAAACCAAGATATCGCCGGTTCGGCATATCAAACGCACTGTGGAGTGGTGAAAAAACCAGATAACGTGCTTCTCGCATTAAATAGCTAGAAATGAGCGCTTTCGGTGATTCTGCATACTTCTCACAGAAGAACCACCAAGATTATCCCAGAAAATGCATATCTCAGCTTGAAACCCCACGAAAACCAAGATATCGCCGGTTCGGCTTATCAAACGCACTGTGGAGTGGTGAAAACACCAGATAACGTGCTTCTCGCATTAAATAGCTCCAACAGAGAGATTTCGATGATTCGGCATACTTCTCACAGAAGAACAACCAAGATTATCCCGGAAAATACATATCTCAACTTGAAACCCCACGAAACCCAAGATATCGCCGGTTCGGCATATCAAACGCACTGTGCAGTGGTGAAAACAGCAGAAAATGAGTTTTTTCGCGTTAAATAGCTTCAAAAGAGCGATTACAATGATTCCGCATACTTCTCACAGAAGCCTCACCAAGATTATCGCAGGAAATGCATATCCAGCTGGAAACCCCACGAAAATCCAGATATCGCAGTTTCTGCATATCAAACGTACTGAGGAGCGGTGAAAACACCAGATAACGTGCTTACCCGCATTCAATAGCTCCAACAGAGCGATTTCGATGATTCGGCACACTTCTCACAGAAGCCTCACCAAGATTATCGCACAGAATGCATGTCTCAGCTTGAAACCCCACGAAAACAAGATATCGCCGGTTCTGCATATCAAACGCACTGTGGAGTGCTGAAAACACCAGAAAACGTGTTTTTCACATCAAATAGCACGACAACAGCGATTTCGGTAATTCTGCATCCTTCTCACAGAAGAATATCCAAGATTATCGTAGAAAATGCATATCTCAGCTGGAAAACTCACGAAAACGAAGATATCGCAGTTTCCGCATGTCAAACGAACTGTGGAGTGCAGGAACGCAAGAAACGTGTTATTTCGCACTAAATAGCACGAAAACAGCGTTTCCGGCGATTCTGCATCCATCTCACTGAAGAATATCCAAGATTATCGTAGAAAATGCATATCTCAGCTGCAAACCCAACGAAACCGCAGATATCGCAGTTTCCGCATATCAAACGCACTGTGGAGTGCTGGAACACAAGAAGCGTGTTATTTCGCATTAAATAGCAGTAAGCCAGCGATTTGGGTGTTTTTGCACACTTGTCACCGAAGAAATTCGAAGATTATTACTGAGAATGCATATCTCAGCTGGAAACCCAACGAAACCGAAGATATCGCAGTTTCCGCATGTCATACGAACTGTGGAGTGCTGAAAACACCAGAAAACGTGTTTTTCGCATTCAATAGCTCGAAAACAGCGATTTTGGTGATTCTGCACACTTGTCACAGAAGAATCATGAATATTATCACTGACAATGCATATCTCAGCTGGAAACCGAACGAAACCGGAGATATCGCAGTTTCCGCATATCAAACGCTCTGTGGAGTGCTGAAAACACCAGAAAACGTGTTATTTCGCATTAAATAACACGAAAACAGCGGTTTCGGTAATTCTGCATCCTTCTCACAGAAGAATATCCAAGATTACCGTAGAAAATGCATATCTCAGCTGGAAACCCAACGAAACCGGAGATATCGCAGTTTCCGCATATCAAACGCACTGTGGAGTTCTCAAAACACCAGAAAACGTGTTTTTCGCATTAAATAGCACGACAACAGCGATTTCGGTGATTCTGCACACTTGTCACAGAAGAATCATGAAGATTAACATTGAGAATGCATATTTCAGCTGGAAAGCCAACGAAACCGGAGATATCGCAGTTTCCGCATATCAAACGCACTGTGGAGTGCTGAAAACACCAGAAAACGTGTTTTTCACATCAAATAGCACCAACAGAGAGATTTCGATGATTCGGCATACTTCTCACAGAAGAACCACCAAGATTATCCCGGAAAATGCATATCTCAACTTGAAACCCCACGAAAACCAAGATATCGCCGGTTCGGCATATCAAACGCACTGTGGAGTGGTGAAAACACCAGAAAATGCGTTTTTTCGCATTAAATGGCTTCAAAACAGCGATTACGATGATTCTGCATACTTCTCACCGAACCCTCACCAAGATTATCGCAGAAAATGCATACCTCAGCTTGAAACCCCACGAGAACAAGATATCGCCGGTTCTGCATATCAAACGCACCGTGGAGCGGTGAAAACACCAGATAACGTGCTTCTCGCATTAAATAGCTCCAAAAGAGCGATTTCGATGATTCGGCATACTTCTCACAGAAGCCTCACCAGGATTATCCAAGAAAATGCATGTCTCAGCTTGATACCCCACGAAAACCAAGATATCTCCGGTTCTGCATATCAAACGCGCTGTGTAGTGGTGAACACACCAGAAAACGCGTTTTCTCGCGTTAAATAACTCCAGAAGGGCGATTTCAATGATACGGCACACTTCTTACAGCAGCCTCACCAAGATTATCGCAGAAAATGCATATCTCAGCTTGAAGCCCCTCGAAAACAAGATATCGCCGGTTCTGCATATCAAACGCACCGTGGAGCGGTGAAAACACCAGATAACGTGCTTCTCGCGTTAAATAGCTCCAAAAGAGCGATTTCGATGTTTCGGCATACTTCTCACAGAAGCCTCACCAAGATTGTCCCAGAAAATAAGCACATCTCAGCTTGAAACCCCACGATAACCAAGATATCTCTGGTTCTGCATAACAAACGCATTGTGCAGCGGTGAAAACACCAGAAAACGAGTTTATTCGCATTAAATAGCTCCAAAAGAGTGATTTCAATGATTCGGCATACTTCTCACAGAAGCCTCACCAACATTATCGCAGAAAATGCATATGTCAGCTTGAAGCCCCACGAAAACCAAGATATTTCCGGTTCTGCATATCAAACGCACTGTGTAGTGGTGAAAACACCTGAAAACGCGTTTTTACGCATTAAATATCTAGAAAAGTGCGATTTCGATGATACGGCATACTTCTTACAGAAGCCTCACCAAGATTATCGCAGAAAATGCATATCTCAGCTTGAAACCCCACGAAAACCAAGATATCGCCGGTTCGGCATATCAAACGCACTGTGGAGTGGTGAAAAAACCAGATAACGTGCTTCTCGCATTAAATAGCTAGAAATGAGCGCTTTCGGTGATTCTGCATACTTCTCACAGAAGAACCACCAAGATTATCCCAGAAAATGCATATCTCAGCTTGAAACCCCACGAAAACCAAGATATCGCCGGTTCGGCTTATCAAACGCACTGTGGAGTGGTGAAAACACCAGATAACGTGCTTCTCGCATTAAATAGCTCCAACAGAGAGATTTCGATGATTCGGCATACTTCTCACAGAAGAACAACCAAGATTATCCCGGAAAATACATATCTCAACTTGAAACCCCACGAAACCCAAGATATCGCCGGTTCGGCATATCAAACGCACTGTGCAGTGGTGAAAACACCAGAAAACGCGTTTTTTCGCATCAAATATCTAGAAAAGGGCGATTTCGATGATACGGCATACTTCTTACAGAAGCCTCACCAAGATTATCGCAGAAAATGCATATCTCAGCTTGAAACGCCACGAAAACAAGATATCGCCGGTTCTGCATACCAATCGCACTGTGGAGTCGTGAAAACTCCAGATAACGTGCTTCTCGCATTAAATAGCTTCCAAAGAGCGATTTCGATAATTCTGCATACTTCTCACAGAAGCCTCACCAAGATTATCGCAGAAAATGCATTCCTCAGCTTGAAACCCCACGAAAACAAGATATCGCCGGTTCTGCATTTCAAACGCACTGTGGAGTCGTGAAAACACCAGATAACGTGCCACTCGCATTAAATAGCTCCAAAAGGGCGATTTCGATAATTCTGCATACTTCTCACAGAAGCCTCACCAAGCGTATCGCAGAAATTGCATTCCTCAGCTTGAAACCCCACGAGAACAAGATATCGCCGGTTCTGCATACCAAACGCACTGTGGAGTGGTGAAAACACCAGATAACGTGCGTCTCGCATTAAATATCTCCAACAGAGCGATTTCGATGATTCAGCATACTTCTCACAGAAGAACCACCAAGATTATCCCAGAAAATGCATGTCTCAGCTTGATACCCCACGAAAATCAAGATATCTCCGGTTCTGCATATCAAACGCGCTGTGTAGTGGTGAACGCACCAGAAAACTCGTTTTTTCGCGTTCAATAGCTCCAAAAGGGCGATTTCGATGATACGGCATACTTCTTACAGAAGCCTCACCTAGATTATCGCGGAAAATGCATATCTCAGCTTGAAGAACCTCGAAAACAAGATATCTCCGGTTCTGCATATCAAACTCACTGTGGAGTGGTGAAAAAACCAGATAACGTGCTTGTCGCATTAAATATCTCCAACAGAGCGATTTCAATGATTCGGCATACTTCTGACCAAAGCCTCACTAAGATTATCGCAGAAAATGCATATCTCAGCTTGACACCACACGTAAATCAAGATATCGCCGGTTCTGCATATCAAACGCACTGTGGAGTGGTGAAAACACCAGAAAACGCGTTTTTTCGCATTAAATAGCTTCAAAAGAGCGATTTCGATGATTCTGCATACTTCTCACAGAACAACCTCCAAGATTATCCCAGAAAATGCATATCTCAGGTTGAAGCCCCACGAAAACCAAGATATCTCCGGTTCTGCATATCAAACGCACTGTGGAGTGGTGAAAACACCAGACAACGTGCTTCTCGCATTAAATAGCTCCAATAGAGCGATTTCGATGATTCGGCATACATCTCACAGAAGAACCACCAAGATTATCCCAGAAAATGCATATCTCAGCTTGAATCCCCACGAAAACCAAGATATCTCCGGTTCTGCATATCAAACGCACTGTGCAGTGGAGAAAACACCAGAAACGTGTTTTTTGGCATTAAATAGCTCCAAAAGAGCGATTTCGATGATTCGGCATACTTCTCACAGAAGCCTCATCAGGATTATCGCAGAAAATGCATATCCAGCTGGAAACCCCACGAAAATCAAGGTATCGCCGTTTCTGCATATCAAACGAACTGAGGAGTGGTGAAAACACCAAATGACGTGCTTCTCGCATTAAGTAGCTGCAAAAGAGCGATTTCGATGATTCGGCATATTTGTCATAGAGGAAATACCAACTTTATCGCAGAAAACGCATATCTTAGCTTGAAACCCTACTAAAACCAACTTATCGCCGGTTCTGCATATCAAACGCACTGTGGAGTGGTGAAAACACCAGATAACGTGCTTCCCGCATTAAATAGCTCCAAAAGAGCGATTTCGGTGATTCTGCGTCCTTCTCACAGAAGAATATCCAAGATTATCATAGAAAATGCATATCTCAGCTGGAAACTCCACGAAAACGAGGATATCGCAGTTTCCGCATGTCAAGCGCACTGTGCAATGCTGAAAACACCAGAAAACGTGTTTTTCGCATTAAATAGCACGACCAGAGCGCTTTCGGTGATTCTGCACAGTTGTCACAGAAGAATCATGAAGATTATCACTGAAAATGCATATCTCAGCTGGAAACCCTACGAAACCGAAGATATCGCAATTTCCGCATATCAAACGCACTGTGGAGCGCTGAAAGCACAAGGAAACGTGTATTTCGCATTCAACAGCACGAAAACAGCGACTTCGGTGATTCTGCATACCTCTCAGAGAAGAATATCCGAGATTATCATAGAAAATGCATATCTCAGCTGGAAACCCAACGAAACCGAAGATATCGCAGTTTCCGCATATCAAACGCACTGTGGAGTGCTGGAAAACAAGAAGCGTGTTATTTCATATCAAATAGCTGTACCCCAGCGATTTCGGTGATTCTGGACACTTGTCACTGAAGAAACTCGGAGATTATCACTGAAAATGCATATCTCAGCTGGAAACCCCACGAAAACGAAGATATCGCAGCTTCCGCATATCAAACGCACTGTGGAGTGCTGGATCACAAGAAGCGTGTTATTTCGTATTAAATAGCAGTACGCCAGAGATTTCGGTGATTATGCACACTTGTCACAGAAGAAACTCGGAGATTATCACTGAAAATGCATATCTCCGCTGGAAACCCCACGAAAACGAAGATATCGCAGTTTCCGCATGTCAAACGCACTGCGGAGTGCTGAAAACACCAGGAAACGTGTTTTTCGCATTTAATAGCACGAAAACAGCCATTTTGGTGATTCAGCACACTTATCACAGAAGAATATTCAAGATTATCGTAGAAAATGCCTGTCTCATCTTGAAACTCAACGATACCGAAGATTTCGCAGTTTCCGTATGTCAAACGCACTGTGGAGTGCTGAAAACACCAGGAAACGTGTTTTTCGCATTCAATAGCACGGCAACAGCGATTTCGGTGAATCTGCACTCTTGTCACAGAAGAATCTCGAAAATTATCACAGGAAATGCATGTCTCAGCAGGCAACCCCACAAAGACGAATATATCGAAGTTTCCGCGTGTCAAACGCACTGTGGAGCGCTGATAGCACCAGAAAAAGAGTTTTTCGCATTCAATTGCACGAAGACAGCGATATCGGTGATTCTGCATACTTCTCAATGAAGAATATCCGAGATTATCGTAGAAAATGCATGTCACAGCTGGAAACCCAACGAAACCGAAGATTTCGCAGTTTCCGTATGTCAAACGCACTGTGGAGAGCTGAAAATACCAGAAAACGTGTTTTTCGCATTCAATAGCACGAAAACAGCGATATGGGTGATTCTGCATACTTCTTACAGAAGAATATCCAAAATTGTCGTTGAAAATGTATGTCGCAGCTGGAAACCCCACGAAAACGAAGATATCGCAGTTTCCGCATTTCAAACGCACTGTGGAGTGCTGAAAATACCAGGAAACGTGTTTTTCGCATTTAATAGCACGAAAACAGCGATTTCTGTGATTCTGCACACTTGTCACAGAAGAATCATGAAGACTATCACTGAAAATGCATATCTCAGCTGAAAACCCAACGAAAACGAAGATATCGCAGTTTCCGCATATCACACGCACTGTGGAGTGCTGAAAACACAAGAATACGTGTTTTTCGCATTCAGTAGCACGAAAACAGCGATTTCGGTAGTTCTGCACACTTGTCACAGCAGAATCATGAAGATTATCACTGAAAATGCATATCTCAACTGGAAACCCAACGAAACCGGAGATATCGAAGTTTCCGCATATCAAACGCACTGTGGAGTGCTGGATCACAAGAAGCGGGTTATTTCGTATTAAATAGCAGTACGCCAGAGATTTCGGTGATTATGCACACTTGTCACAGAAGAAACTCGGAGATTATCACTGAAAATGCATATCTCAGCTGGAAACCCCACGTTAACGAAGATATCGCAGCTTGCGCATGTCAAGCGCACTGTGGAGTGCTGAAAACACCAGGAAACGTGTTTTTCGCATTCAATAGCACGAAAACAGCGATTTCGGTGATTCAGCACACTTGTCACAGCAGAATCATGAAGATTATCACTGAAAATGCATATCTCAGCTGGAAACCCCACGAAAACGAAGATATCGCAGCTTCCGCATATCAAACGCACTATGGAGTGCTCAAACCACCAGAAAACGTGTTTTTCGCATTAAATAGCACGAAAACAGCGATTCCGGTGATTATGCACACATGTAACAGAAGAAACTCGAAGATTATCACTGAGAATGCATATTTGAGCTGGAAACCCAACGAAACCGAAGATATCGCAGTTTCCGCATGTCAAACGCACTGTGGAGTGCTGAAAACACCAGAAAACGTGTTTTTCGCATCAAGTAGCACGACCAGAGCGATTTCGGTGATTCTGCACACTTGTCATAGAAGAATCATGAAGATAATCATTGAAAATGCATATGTCAGCTGGAAACCCAACGAAACCGAAGATATCGCTGTATCCGCATGTCAAACGCACTGTGGAGTGCTGTAAACACCAAGAACCGTGTTTTTCGCAATCAATAGCACGAAACCAGCGATCTCGGTGATTCTGCATGCTTTTCAGAGAAGAATCACCAAAATTATCCTAGAAAGTGCATATCTCCGCTGGAAACCCCACGAAAACGAAGATATCGCAGTTTCCGCATGTCAAGCGCACTGTGGAGTGCTGAAAACACCAGGAAACGTGTTTTTCGCATTAAATAGCACGAAAACAGCGGTTTCTGTGATTCTGCACGCTTGTCACAGAAGAATCTCGAAAATTATCACAGAAAATGCATATCTCAGCTGGAACCCAACAAAACCGAAGATATCGTAATTTCCGCATAGCAAACGCACTGTGGAGCGCTCAAAGCACGAGAAAACGTGTTTTTCGCATTCAATAGCACGAAACCAGCGATCTCGGTGATTCTGCATGCTTCTCAGAGAAGAATCACCAAAATAATCCTAGAAAGTGCATATCTCCGCTGGAAACCCCACGAAAACGAAGATATCGCAGTTTCCGCATGTCAAGCGCACTGTGGAGTGCTGAAAACACCAGGAAACGTGTTTTTCGCATTAAATAGAACGAAAACAGCGATTTCGGTGATTCTGCACACATGACACAGAAGAATCTCGACGATTGTCACTGAAAATGCATATCTCAGCTGAGAACCCAACGAAACCGAAGATATCGCAGTTTCCGCATATCAAACGCACTGTGGAGTGCTGAAAACATCAGCAAACGTGTTTTTCGCATTCAATTGCACGAAAACAGCGATTTCGGTGATTCTGCACACTTGTCACAGCAGAATCATGAAGATTATCACTGAAAATGCATATCTCAGCTGGAAACCCAACGAATCCGAAGATATCGCAGTTTCCGCATATCAAACGCACTGTGGAGTGCTGGAACACAAGAAGCGTGTTAGTTCATATCAAATAGCAGTACCCCAGCGATTTCGGTGATTCTGGACACTTGTCACAGAAGAAACTCGGAGATTATCACTGAAAATGCATATCTCAGCTGGAAACCCCACGAAAACGAAGATATCGCAGCTTCCGCATATCAAACGCACTGTGGAGTGCTCAAACCACCAGAAAACGTGTTTTTCGCATTAAATAGCACGAAAACAGCGATTCCGGTGATTATGCACACTTGTCATAGAAGAATCATGAAGATAATCATTGAAAATGCATATGTCAGCTGGAAACCCAACGAAACCGAAGATATCGCTGTATCCGCATGTCAAACGCACTGTGGAGTGCTGTAAACACCAGGAACCGTGTTTTTCGCAATCAATAGCACGAAAACAGCGACTTCGGTGATTCTGCACACTTGTCACAGCAGAACCTCGACGATTATCACTAAAAATGCATATCTCTGCTGGAAACCCAACGAAACCGATCATTTCGTCGGTTCTGCATATAAAACGCACTGTGGAGTCTGTAAACACCAGGAACCGTGTTTTTCGCAATCAATAGCACGAAAACAGCGACTTCGGTGATTCTGCACACTTGTCACAGAAGTATCTCGAAAATTATCACAGAAAATGCATATCTCAGCTGGAACCCAACGAAACCGAAGATATCGCAATTTCCGCATATCGAACGCACTGTGGAGCGCTGAAAGCACCAGAAAACGTGTATTTCGCATTCAAAAGCACGAAAACAGCGATTTCGGTTATTCTGCACACTTGTCACAGAAGAATATCCAAGATTATCGTAGAAAATGTGTGTCTCAGCTGGCAACCCCACAAAGACGAATATATCGAAGTTTCCGCATGTCAAACGCACTGTGGAGCGCTGAAAGCACCAGGAAACGTGTTTTTGCATTCAATAGCACGACTACAGCGATTTCGGTGATTCTGCATACTTCTCACAGAATAATATCCGAGATTATCGTAGAAAATGCATATCTCAGCTGGAAACTCAACGATACCGAAGATTTCGCAGTTTCCGTATGTCAAACGCACTGTGGAGTGCTGAAAACACCAGGAAACGTGTTTTTCGCATTCAATAGCACGGCAACAGCGATTTCGGTGAATCTGCACTCTTGTCACAGAAGAATCTCGAAAATTATCACAGGAAATGCATGTCTCAGCAGGCAACCCCACAAAGACGAATATATCGAAGTTTCCGCATGTCAAACGCACTGTGGAGCGCTGATAGCACCAGAAAAAGAGTTTTTCGCATTCAATTGCACGAAGACAGCGATATCGGTGATTCTGCATACTTCTCAATGAAGAATATCCGAGATTATCGTAGAAAATGCATGTCACAGCTGGAAACCCAACGAAACCGAAGATTTCGCAGTTTCCGTATGTCAAACGCACTGTGGAGAGCTGAAAATACCAGAAAACGTGTTTTTCGCATTCAATAGCACGAAAACAGCGATATGGGTGAATCTGCATACTTCTTACAGAAGAATATCCAAAATTGTCGTTGAAAATGTATGTCGCAGCTGGAAACCCCCACGAAAACGAAGATATCGCAGTTTCCGCATTTCAAACGCACTGTGGAGTGCTGAAAATACCAGGAAACGTGTTTTTCGCATTTAATAGCACGGAAACAGCGATTTCTGTGATTCTGCACACTTGTCACAGAAGAATCATGAAGACTATCACTGAAAATGCATATCTCAGCTGAAAACCCAACGAATACGAAGATATCGCTGTTTCCGCATATCACACGCACTGTGGAGTGCTGGATCACAAGAAGCGGGTTATTTCGTATTAAATAGCAGTACGCCAGAGATTTCGGTGATTATGCACACTTGTCACAGAAGAAACTCGGAGATTATCACTGAAAATGCATATCTCAGCTGGAAACCCCACGTTAACGAAAATATCGCAGCTTGCGCATGTCAAGCGCACTGTGGAGTGCTGAAAACACCAGGAAACGTGTTTTTCGCATTCAATTGCACGAAAACAGCGATTTCGGTGATTCTGCACACTTGCCACAGAAGAATCATGGAGATTATCACTGAAAATGCATATCTCAGCTGAGAACCCAACGAAACCGAAGATATCGCAGTTTCCGCATATCAAACGCACTGTGGAGTGCTGAAAATACCAGAAAACGTGTTTTTCGCATTCAATAGCACAAAAACAGCGATTTCGGTGATTCTGCACACTTGTCACAGCAGAATCATGAAGATTATCACTGAAAATGCATATCTCAGCTGGAAACCCAACGAATCCGAAGATATCGCAGTTTCCGCATATCAAACGCACTGTGGAGTGCTGGAACACAAGAAGCGTGTTATTTCATATCAAATAGCAGTACCCCAGCGATTTCGGTGATTCTGGACACTTGTCACAGAAGAAACTCGGAGATTATCACTGAAAATGCATATCTCAGCTGGAAACCCCACGAAAACGAAGATACCGCAGCTTCCGCATATCAAACGCACTATGGAGTGCTCAAACCACCAGAAAACGTGTTTTTCGCATTAAATAGCACGAAAACAGCGATTCCGGTGATTATGCACACATGTCACAGAAGAAACTCGAAGATTATCACTGAGAATGCATATTTGAGCTGGAAACCCAACGAAACCGAAGATATCGCAGTTTCCGCATGTCAAACGCACTGTGGAGTACTGGAACGCAAGAACCGTGTTATTTCGCACTAAATAGCACGACCAGAGCGATTTCGGTTATTCTGCACACTTGTCATAGAAGAATCATGAAGATAATCATTGAAAATGCATATGTCAGCTGGAAACCCAACGAAACCGAAGATATCGCTGTATCCGCATGTCAAACGCACTGTGGAGTGCTGGAACGCAAGGAACGTGTTATTTCGCACTAAATAGCACGAAAACAGCGGTTCCGGCGATTCTGCATGCTTCTCACTGATGAATATCCAAGATTATCGTAGGAAATGCATGTCTCAGCTGGAAACCCCACGAAAACGAAGATATCGCAGTTTCCGCATATCAAACGCACTGTGGAGTGCTGAAAACACCAGAAAACGTGTTTTTCGCATCAAGTAGCACGACCAGAGCGATTTCGGTGATTCTGCACACTTGTCATAGAAGAATCATGAAGATAATCATTGAAAATGCATATGTCAGCTGGAAACCCAACGAAACCGAAGATATCGCTGTATCCGCATATCAAACGCACTGTGGAGTGCTGAAAACACCAGAAAACGTGTTTTTCGCATCAAGTAGCACGACCAGAGCGATTTCGGTGATTCTGCACACTTGTCATAGAAGAATCATGAAGATAATCATTGAAAATGCATATGTCAGCTGGAAACCCAACGAAACCGAAGATATCGCTGTATCCGCATGTCAAACGCACTGTGGAGTGCTGTAAACACCAAGAACCGTGTTTTTCGCAATCAATAGCACGAAACCAGCGATCTCGGTGATTCTGCATGCTTCGCAAAGAAGAATCACCAAAATTATCCTAGAAAGTGCATATCTCCGCTGGAAACCCCACGAAAACGAAGATATCGCAGTTTCCGCATGTCAAGCGCACTGTGGAGTGCTGAAAACACCAGGAAACGTGTTTTTCGCATTAAATAGCACGAAAACAGCGGTTTCTGTGATTCTGCACACTTGTCACAGAAGAATCTCGAAAATTATCACAGAAAATGCATGTCTCAGCAGGCAACCCCACAAAGACGAATATATCGAAGTTTCCGCATGTCAAACGCACTGTGGAGCGCTGATAGCACCAGAAAAAGGGTTTTTCGCATTCAATTGCACGAAGACAGCGATATCGGTGATTCTGCATACTTCTCAATGAAGAATATCCGAGATTATCGTAGAAAATGCATGTCACAGCTGGAAACCCAACGAAACCGAAGATTGCGCAGTTTCCGTATGTCAAACGCACTGTGGAGTGCTGAAAACACTAGGAAACGTGTTTTTCGCATCCAACAGCACGAAAACAGCGATTACGGTTATTCTACACATTTGTCACAGCAGAATCTCGAAGATCACCAGTAATAATACATATCTCAGCTGGAAACTCAACGAAACCGAAGATATCGCAGTTTCCGCATGTCAAAAGTACTGTGGATTGCTGAAAACACCACAAAACGTGTTTGTCGCATTAAATAGCACGAAAACAGCGGTTTCTGTGATTCTGCACACTTGTCACAGAAGAATCTCGAAAATTATCACAGAAAATGCATATCTCAGCTGGAACCCAACAAAACCGAAGATATCGTAATTTCCGCATATCAAACGCACTGTGGAGCGCTCAAAGCACGAGAAAACGTGTTTTTCGCATTCAATAGCACGAAACCAGCGATCTCGGAGGATTCTGCATGCTTCTCAGAGAAGAATCACCAAAATAATCCTAGAAAGTGCATATCTCCGCTGGAAACCCCACGAAAACGAAGATATCGCAGTTTCCGCATGTCAAGCGCACTGTGGAGTGCTGAAAACACCAGGAAACGTGTTTTTCGCATTAAATAGAACGAAAACAGCGATTTCGGTGATTCTGCACACTTGTCACAGAAGAATCTCGACGATTATCACTGAAAATGCATATCTCAGCTGGAAACCCAACGAAACCGAAGATATCGCAGTTTCCGCATATCAAACGCACTGTGTAGTGCTGGAACACAAGAAGCGTGTTATTTCATACCAAATAGCAGTACCCCAGCGATTTCGGTGATTCGGGACACTTGTCACAGAAGAATCTCGACGATTATCACTGAAAATGCATATCTCAGCTGGAACCCAGCGAAACCGAAGATATCGCAATTTCCGCATATCAAACGCACTGTGGAGCGCTGAAAGCACAAGGAAACGTGTATTTCGCATTCAACAGCACGAAAACAGCGACTTCGGTGATTCTGCATACCTCTCAGAGAAGAATATCCGAGATTATCGTAGAAAATGCATATCTCACCTGGAAACCAAACGAAACCGAAGATATCGCAGTTTCCGCATATCAAACGCACTGTGGAGTGCTGGAATACAAGAAGCGTGTTATTTCATATCAAATAGCAGTACCCCAGCGATTTCGGTGATTCTGGACACTTGTCACAGAAGAATCTCGACGATTATCACTAAAAATGCATATCTCAGCTGGAAACCCAACGAAACCGATCATTTCGTCGGTTCTGCATATAAAACGCACTGTGGAGTCTGTAAACACCAGGAACCGTGTTTTTCGCAATCAATAGCACGAAAACAGCGACTTCGGTGATTCTGCACACTTGTCACAGAAGAATTTCGACGATTATCACTGAAAATGCATGTCTCAGCTGGAAACCCAACGAAACCGATGATATCGTAGTTACCGCATATCAAACGCACTGTGGATTGCTCAAAACACCAGAAAACGTGTTTTTCGCAATCAATAGCACGAAACCTAGCGACTTCGGTGATTCTGCACACTTGTCACGGTAGAATCTCGACGATTATCATTGAAAATGCATATCTCAGCTGGAACCCAGCGAAACCGAAGATATCGCAATTTCCGCATATCAAACGCACTGTGGAGTGCTGGAACACAAGACGCGTGTTATTTCATATCAAATAGCAGTACCCCAGCGATTTCGGTGATTCTGGACACTTGTCACAGAAGAATCTCGACGATTATCACTGAAAATGCATATCTCAGCTGGAAACCCAACGAAACCGATCATTTCGCCGGTTCTGCATATAAAACGCACTATGGAGTGCTGTAAACACCAGGAACCGTGTTTTTCGCAATCAATAGCACGAAAACAGCGACTTCGGTGATTCTGCACACTTGTCACAGAAGAATTTCGACGATTATCACTGAAAATGCATGTCTCAGCTGGAAACCCAACGAAACCGATGATATCGTAGTTACCGCATATCAAACGCACTGTGGATTGCTCAAAATACCAGAAAACGTGTTTTTCGCATTCAATAGCACAAAAACAGCGATTTCGGTGATTCTGCACACTTGTCACAAGAGAATCATGAAGATTATCACTGAAAATGCATATCTCAGCTGGAAACCCAACGAATCCGAAGATATCGCAGTTTCCGCATATCAAACGCACTGTGGAGTGCTGGAACACAAGAAGCGTGTTATTTCATATCAAATAGCAGTACCCCAGCGATTTCGGTGATTCTGGACACTTGTCACAGAAGAAACTCGGAGATTATCACTGAAAATGCATATCTCAGCTGGAAACCCCACGAAAACGAAGATACCGCAGCTTCCGCATATCAAACGCACTATGGAGTGCTCAAACCACCAGAAAACGTGTTTTTCGCATTAAATAGCACGAAAACAGCGATTCCGGTGATTATGCACACATGTCACAGAAGAAACTCGAAGATTATCACTGAGAATGCATATTTGAGCTGGAAACCCAACGAAACCGAAGATATCGCAGTTTCCGCATGTCAAACGCACTGTGGAGTACTGGAACGCAAGAACCGTGTTATTTCGCACTAAATAGCACGACCAGAGCGATTTCGGTTATTCTGCACACTTGTCATAGAAGAATCATGAAGATAATCATTGAAAATGCATATGTCAGCTGGAAACCCAACGAAACCGAAGATATCGCTGTATCCGCATGTCAAACGCACTGTGGAGTGCTGGAACGCAAGGAACGTGTTATTTCGCACTAAATAGCACGAAAACAGCGGTTCCGGCGATTCTGCATGCTTCTCACTGATGAATATCCAAGATTATCGTAGGAAATGCATGTCTCAGCTGGAAACCCCACGAAAACGAAGATATCGCAGTTTCCGCATATCAAACGCACTGTGGAGTGCTGAAAACACCAGAAAACGTGTTTTTCGCATCAAGTAGCACGACCAGAGCGATTTCGGTGATTCTGCACACTTGTCATAGAAGAATCATGAAGATAATCATTGAAAATGCATATGTCAGCTGGAAACCCAACGAAACCGAAGATATCGCTGTATCCGCATATCAAACGCACTGTGGAGTGCTGAAAACACCAGAAAACGTGTTTTTCGCATCAAGTAGCACGACCAGAGCGATTTCGGTGATTCTGCACACTTGTCATAGAAGAATCATGAAGATAATCATTGAAAATGCATATGTCAGCTGGAAACCCAACGAAACCGAAGATATCGCTGTATCCGCATGTCAAACGCACTGTGGAGTGCTGTAAACACCAAGAACCGTGTTTTTCGCAATCAATAGCACGAAACCAGCGATCTCGGTGATTCTGCATGCTTCGCAAAGAAGAATCACCAAAATTATCCTAGAAAGTGCATATCTCCGCTGGAAACCCCACGAAAACGAAGATATCGCAGTTTCCGCATGTCAAGCGCACTGTGGAGTGCTGAAAACACCAGGAAACGTGTTTTTCGCATTAAATAGCACGAAAACAGCGGTTTCTGTGATTCTGCACACTTGTCACAGAAGAATCTCGAAAATTATCACAGAAAATGCATGTCTCAGCAGGCAACCCCACAAAGACGAATATATCGAAGTTTCCGCATGTCAAACGCACTGTGGAGCGCTGATAGCACCAGAAAAAGGGTTTTTCGCATTCAATTGCACGAAGACAGCGATATCGGTGATTCTGCATACTTCTCAATGAAGAATATCCGAGATTATCGTAGAAAATGCATGTCACAGCTGGAAACCCAACGAAACCGAAGATTGCGCAGTTTCCGTATGTCAAACGCACTGTGGAGTGCTGAAAACACTAGGAAACGTGTTTTACGCATCCAACAGCACGAAAACAGCGATTACGGTTATTCTACACATTTGTCACAGCAGAATCTCGAAGATCACCAGTAATAATACATATCTCAGCTGGAAACTCAACGAAACCGAAGATATCGCAGTTTCCGCATGTCAAAAGTACTGTGGATTGCTGAAAACACCACAAAACGTGTTTGTCGCATTAAATAGCACGAAAACAGCGGTTTCTGTGATTCTGCACACTTGTCACAGAAGAATCTCGAAAATTATCACAGAAAATGCATATCTCAGCTGGAACCCAACAAAACCGAAGATATCGTAATTTCCGCATATCAAACGCACTGTGGAGCGCTCAAAGCACGAGAAAACGTGTTTTTCGCATTCAATAGCACGAAACCAGCGATCTCGGTGATTCTGCATGCTTCTCAGAGAAGAATCACCAAAATAATCCTAGAAAGTGCATATCTCCGCTGGAAACCCCACGAAAACGAAGATATCGCAGTTTCCGCATGTCAAGCGCACTGTGGAGTGCTGAAAACACCAGGAAACGTGTTTTTCGCATTAAATAGAACGAAAACAGCGATTTCGGTGATTCTGCACACTTGTCACAGAAGAATCTCGACGATTATCACTGAAAATGCATATCTCAGCTGGAAACCCAACGAAACCGAAGATATCGCAGTTTCCGCATATCAAACGCACTGTGTAGTGCTGGAACACAAGAAGCGTGTTATTTCATACCAAATAGCAGTACCCCAGCGATTTCGGTGATTCGGGACACTTGTCACAGAAGAATCTCGACGATTATCACTGAAAATGCATATCTCAGCTGGAACCCAGCGAAACCGAAGATATCGCAATTTCCGCATATCAAACGCACTGTGGAGCGCTGAAAGCACAAGGAAACGTGTATTTCGCATTCAACAGCACGAAAACAGCGACTTCGGTGATTCTGCATACCTCTCAGAGAAGAATATCCGAGATTATCGTAGAAAATGCATATCTCACCTGGAAACCAAACGAAACCGAAGATATCGCAGTTTCCGCATATCAAACGCACTGTGGAGTGCTGGAATACAAGAAGCGTGTTATTTCATATCAAATAGCAGTACCCCAGCGATTTCGGTGATTCTGGACACTTGTCACAGAAGAATCTCGACGATTATCACTAAAAATGCATATCTCAGCTGGAAACCCAACGAAACCGATCATTTCGTCGGTTCTGCATATAAAACGCACTGTGGAGTCTGTAAACACCAGGAACCGTGTTTTTCGCAATCAATAGCACGAAAACAGCGACTTCGGTGATTCTGCACACTTGTCACAGAAGAATTTCGACGATTATCACTGAAAATGCATGTCTCAGCTGGAAACCCAACGAAACCGATGATATCGTAGTTACCGCATATCAAACGCACTGTGGATTGCTCAAAACACCAGAAAACGTGTTTTTCGCAATCAATAGCACGAAACCTAGCGACTTCGGTGATTCTGCACACTTGTCACGGTAGAATCTCGACGATTATCATTGAAAATGCATATCTCAGCTGGAACCCAGCGAAACCGAAGATATCGCAATTTCCGCATATCAAACGCACTGTGGAGTGCTGGAACACAAGACGCGTGTTATTTCATATCAAATAGCAGTACCCCAGCGATTTCGGTGATTCTGGACACTTGTCACAGAAGAATCTCGACGATTATCACTGAAAATGCATATCTCAGCTGGAAACCCAACGAAACCGATCATTTCGCCGGTTCTGCATATAAAACGCACTATGGAGTGCTGTAAACACCAGGAACCGTGTTTTTCGCAATCAATAGCACGAAAACAGCGACTTCGGTGATTCTGCACACTTGTCACAGAAGAATTTCGACGATTATCACTGAAAATGCATGTCTCAGCTGGAAACCCAACGAAACCGATGATATCGTAGTTACCGCATATCAAACGCACTGTGGATTGCTCAAAACACCAGAAAACGTGTTTTTCGCAATCAATAGCACGAAACCTAGCGACTTCGGTGATTCTGCACACTTGGCACGGTAGAATCTCGACGATTATCATTGAAAATGCATATCTCAGCTGGAACCCAGCGAAACCGAAGATATCGCAATTTCCGCATATCAAACGCACTGTGGAGTGCTGGAACACAAGAAGCGTGTTATTTCATATCAAATAGCAGTACCCCAGCGATTTCGGTGATTCTGGACACTTGTCACAGAAGAATCTCGACGATTATCACTGAAAATGCATATCTCAGCTGGAAACCCAACGAAACCGATCATTTCGCCGGTTGTGCATATAAAACGCACTATGGAGTGCTGTAAACACCAGGAACCGTGTTTTTCGCAATCAATAGCACGAAAACAGCGACTTCGGTGATTCTGCACACTTGTCACAGAAGAATTTCGACGATTATCACTGAAAATGCATATCTCAGCTGGAACCCAGCGAAACCGAAGATATCGCAGTTTCCGCATATCAAACGCACTGCGGAGTGCTGAAGACACCAGAAAACGTGTTTTTCGCATTCAATAGCACGAAGACAGCGATATCGGTGATTCTGCATACTTCTCACGGAAGAATATCCGAGATTATCGTAGAAAATGCATGTCTCAGCTGGAAACCCTACGAACCGAAGATTTGGCAGTTTCCGCATATCAAACGCACTGTGGAGTGCTGAAAACACCAGAAAACGTGTTTTTCGCATTAAATAGCACGCAAGCAGCGATTTCGGTGGTTCTGCATACTTCTCAGAGAAGAATCACCAAGATTATCCTAGAAAATGCATATCTCAGCTGGCAACCCCACGAAAACGAAGATATCGCAGTTTCCGCATATCAAACACACTGTGGAGTGCTTAAAACACCAGAAAACGTGCTTTTCGCATTCAATAGCACGAAGACAGCGATATCGGTGATTCTGCATTCTGCTCAAAGAAGAATATCCGAGATTATCGTAGAAAATGCACATCTCAGCTAGAAACCCAACATTACCGAAGACATCGCTGTTTCCGCATATCCATCGCACTGTGAAGTGCAGAAAACACCAGAAAACGCGTTTTCTGCATTCAGTAGGACGAAAACAGCGATTTCGGTGATTCTGCATACTTCTCTCAGAAGAAACATCAAGATTATCGTAGAAAATGCATGTCTCATCTGGAAACCCCACGAAAACGAAGATATCGCTGTTTCCGCATATCAGACGCACTGTGGAGTGCTGAAAACGCCAGAAAACGTGTTTTTCGCATTACATAGCACGAAAACAGCGAATTCGGTGATTCTGCACAGTTGTCATAGAAGAATATCGTAGATTATCACTGGTAATGTATATCTCAGCTGGAAACCCCACCAAACCGATGATATCGTAGTTTCCGCATATCAAACGCACTGTGGAGTGCTCAAAACAACAGAAAACGTGTTTATCGCATTACATAGCACGAAAACAGTGATTTCGGTGATTCTGCACTCTTGTCACAGCAGAATCTCGAAGATTATCACTGAAAATGCATATCTCAGCTGGAAACCCAGCGAAACCGAAGATATCGCTGTTTCTTCATATCAAACGCACTGTGGAGTGCTGGATCTTCAGGAAACGTGTTATTTCACATTAAGTAGCAGTAATCCACTAATTTCGGTGATTGTGCACACTTGTTACAGAAGAATCTCGAAGATTATCACTGAAAATACATATCTCAGCTGGAAACCCAGCGAAACCGAAGATATCGCTGTTTCCGCATATCAAACGCACTGTCGAGTGCTGACAACACCAGAAAACGAGTTTATCGCATTCAATAGCACGAAAACAGTGATTTCGGTGATTCTGCACTCTTGTCACAGCAGAATCTCGAAGATTATCACTGAAAATGCATATCTAAGCTGGAAACCCTACGAAACCGAAGATATGGCAGTTTCCGCATATCAAACGCACTGTGGAGTGCTGGAACACCAGGAAACGCGTTTTCAGCATTCAATAGCACGAAAACAGCGATTTCGGTGATTCTGCATACTTCTCTCAGAAGAAACAACAAGATTATCGTTGAAAATGCATGTCTCATCTGGAAACGCCACGAAAACTAAGATATCGCTGTTTCCGTATATCAGACGCACTGTGGAGTGCAGAAAACACCAGAAAACGTGTTTTTCGCATTACATAGCACGAAAGCAGCGAATTCGGTGATTCTGCGCAGTTGTCATAGAAGAATATCGAAGATTATCACTGATAATGTATATCTCAGCTGGAAACCCAGCGAAACCGAAGATATCGCAGTTTCCTCATATCAAACGCACTGTGGAGTGCTGGATCTTCAGGAAACGTGTTATTCCGCATTAAGTAGCAGTAAGCCAGCGCATTCGGTGCTTCTGCATACTTCTCACAGAAGAATATCCAAGATTATCGTAGAAAATGCACATCTCAGCTGGCAACCCCACGAAAACGAAGATATCCCAGTTTCCGCATATCAAACGCACTGTGGAGTGCTGAAAACACCAGGAAACGTGTTTTTCGAATTCAACTGCACGAAAACAGCGATTTCGGTGATTGTGGACATTTGTCAGAGAAGAATCTTGAAGATTATCACTGCAAATGCTTATCTATGCTGGAAACCCTACGAAACCGAAGATATGGCAGTTTCCGCATATCAAACGCACTGTGGAGTGCTGGAACACCAGGAAACGTGTTATTTGCATTCAATAGCACGAAAACAGCGATATCGGTGATTCTGCATACTTCTCACGGAAGAATATCCGAGATTATCGTAGAAAATGCATGTCTCAGCTGAAAACCCAACGAAACCGAAGATATCGCAGTTTCCGCATGACAAATACACTGTGGAGTGCAGAAAACACCAGAAAACGTGTTTTTCGCATTACATAGCACGAAAGCAGCGAATTCGGTGATTCTGCATACTTCTCACAGATGAATATCCGAGATTATCGTAGAAAATGCACATCTCAGCTGGCAACCCCACGAAAGCGAAGATATCCCAGTTTCCGCATATCAAACGCACTGTGGAGTGCTGAAAACACCAGAAAACGTGCTTTTCGCATTCAATAGCACGAAAACAGCGACTTCGGTGATTCTGCACACTTGTCACAGAAGAATTTCGACGATTATCACTGAAAATGCATATCTCAGCTGGAACCCAGCGAAACCGAAGATATCGCAATTTCCGCATATCAAACCCACTGTGGAGTGCTGGAACACAAGAAACGTGTTATTTCATATCAAATAGCAGTACCCCAGCGATTTCGGTGATTCTGGACACTTGTCACAGAAGAATCTCGACGATTATCACTGAAAATGCATATCTCAGCTGGAACCCAGCGAAACCGAAGATATCGCAATTTCCGCATATCAAACCCACTGTGGAGTGCTGGAACACAAGAAACGTGTTATTTCATATCAAATAGCAGTACCCCAGCGATTTCGGTGATTCTGGACACTTGTCACAGAAGAATCTCGACGATTATCACTGAAAATGCATATCTCAGCTGAGAACCCAACGAAACCGAAGATATCGCAGTTTAAACATATAAAACGCACTGTGGAGTGCTCAAAACACCAGAAAACGTGTTTTTCGCATTAAATAGCACGAAAACAGCGCTTTCGGTGGTTCTGCATACTTCTCAGAGAAGAATCACCAAGATTATCCTAGAAAATGCATATCTCAGCTGGCAACCCCACGAAAACGAAGATATCGCAGTTTCCGCATATCAAACGCACTGTGGAGTGCTGAAGACACCAGAAAACGTGCTTTTCGCATTCAATAGCACGAAGACAGCGATATCGGCGATTCTGCATACTGCTCAAAGAAGAATATCCGAGATTATCGTAGAAAATGCACATCTCAGCTGGAAACCCAACATTACCGAAGATATCGCTGTTTCCGCATATCCATCGCACTGTGGAGTGCTGAAAACACCAGAAAACGCGTTTTCTGCATTCAGTAGGACGAAACCAGCGATTTCGGTGATTCTGCATACTTCTCTCAGAAGAAACATCAAGATTATCGTAGAAAATGCATGTCTCATCTGGAAACCCCACGAAAACGAAGATATCGCTGTTTCCGCTTATCAGACGCACTGTGGAGTGCTGAAAACGCCAGAAAACGTGTTTTTCGCATTACATAGCACGAAAACTGCGAATTCGGTGATTCTGCACACTTGTCACAGAAGAATCTCTAAAATTATCACAGAAAATGCATATCTCAGGTGGAACCCAACGAAACCGAAGATATCGCAGTTTCCGCGTGTCAAACGCACTGTGGAGTGCTGAAAACACCAGGAAACGTGTTTTTCGCATTAAATAGCACGTAAACAGCGATTGCTGTGATTCTGCACACTTGTCACTGTAGAATCTCGACGATTATCACTGAAAATGCATATCTCAGCTGAGAACCCAGCGAAACCGATCATTTCGCCGGTTCTGCATATAAAACGCACTATGGAGTGCTGTAAACACCAGGAACCGTGTTTTTCGCAATCAATAGCACGAAAACAGCGACTTCGGTGATTCTGCACACTTGTCACAGAAGAATTTCGACGATTATCACTGAAAATGCATATCTCAGCTGGAACCCAGCGAACCCGAAGATATCGCAATTTCCGCATATCAAACGCACTGTGGAGTGCTGGAACACAAGAAGCGTGTTATTTCATATCAAATAGCAGTACCCCAGCGATTTCGGTGATTCTGGACGTTTGTCACAGAAGAATCTCGACGATTATCACTGAAAATGCATATCTCAGCTGAGAACCCAACGAAACCGAAGATATCGCAGTTTCCGCATATAAAACGCACTGTGGAGTGCTGTAAACACCAGGAACCGTGTTTTTCGCAATCAATAGCACGAAAACAGCGACTTCGGTGATTCTGCACACTTGTCACAGAAGAATTTCGACGATTATCACTGAAAATGCATGTCTCAGCTGGAAACCCAACGAAACCGATGATATCGTAGTTACCGCATATCAAACGCACTGTGGATTGCTCAAAACACCAGAAAACGTGTTTTTCGCAATCAATAGCACGAAACCTAGCGACTTCGGTGATTCTGCACACTTGTCACAGTAGAATCTCGACGATTATCATTGAAAATGCATATCTCAGCTGGAACCCAGCGAAACCGAAGATATCGCAATTTCCGCATATCAAACGCACTGTGGAGTGCTGGAACACAAGACGCGTGTTATTTCATATCAAATAGCAGTACCCCAGCGATTTCGGTGATTCTGGACACTTGTCACAGAAGAATCTCGACGATTATCACTGAAAATGCATATCTCAGCTGGAAACCCAACGAAACCGATCATTTCGCCGGTTCTGCATATAAAACGCACTATGGAGTGCTGTAAACACCAGGAACCGTGTTTTTCGCAATCAATAGCACGAAAACAGCGACTTCGGTTATTCTGCACACTTGTCACAGAAGAATTTCGACGATTATCACTGAAAATGCATATCTCAGCTGGAAACCCAACGAAACCGATGATATCGTAGTTACCGCATATCAAACGCACTGTGGATTGCTCAAAACACCAGAAAACGTGTTTTTCGCAATCAATAGCACGAAACCTAGCGACTTCGGTGATTCTGCACACGTGTCACAGTAGAATCTCGACGATTATCATTGAAAATGCATATCTCAGCTGGAACCCAGCGAAACCGAAGATATCGCAATTTCCGCATATCAAACGCACTGTGGAGTGCTGGAACACAAGAAGCGTGTTATTTCATATCAAATAGCAGTACCCCAGCGATTTCGGTGATTCTGGACACTTGTCACAGAAGAATCTCGACGATTATCACTGAAAATGCATATCTCAGCTGGAAACCCAACGAAACCGATCATTTCGCCGGTTCTGCATATAAAACGCACTATGGAGTGCTGTAAACACCAGGAACCGTGTTTTTCGCAATCAATAGCACGAAAACAGCGACTTCGGTGATTCTGCACACTTGTCACAGAAGAATTTCGACGATTATCTCTGAAAATGCATCTCTCAGCTGGAACCCAGCGAAACCGAAGATATCGCAGTTTCCGCATATCAAACGCACTGCGGAGTGCTGAAGACACCAGAAAACGTGTTTTTCGCATTCAATAGCACGAAAACAGCGATATCGGTGATTCTGCATACTTCTCACGGAAGAATATCCGAGATTATCGTAGAAAATGCATGTCTCAGCTGGAAACCCTACGAACCGAAGATTTGGCAGTTTCCGCATATCAAACGCACTGTGGAGTGCTGAAAACACCAGAAAACGTGTTTTTCGCATTAAATAGCACGCAAGCAGCGATTTCGGTGGTTCTGCATACTTCTCAGAGAAGAATCACCAAGATTATCCTAGAAAATGCATATCTCAGCTGGCAACCCCACGAAAACGAAGATATCGCAGTTTCCGCATATCAAACACACTGTGGAGTGCTTAAAACACCAGAAAAAGTGTTTTTCGCATTCAATAGCACGAAAACAGCGCTTTCGGTGATTCTGCAAAACTCTCACAGAAGCATCTCGAAGATTCTCACTGAAAATGCATATCTTTGCTGGAAACCCAAAGAATCCGCAGATATCGCCGTTTCCGCAAATCAAACGCGCTGTGGAGTGCTAACAACACCAGAATAAGTGTTTTTCGCATTAAATAGCACGCAACCAGCGATTTCGGTGGTTCTGCATACTTCTCAGAGAAGAATCACCAAGATTATCCTAGAAAATGCATATCTCAGCTGGCAACCCCACGAAAACGAAGATATCGCAGTTTCCGCATATCAAACGCACTGTGGAGTGCAGAAAACACCAGAAAACGCGTTTTCTGCATTCAGTAGGACGAAAACAGCGATTTCGGTGATTCTGCATACTTCTCTCAGAAGAAACATCAAGATTATCGTAGAAAATGCATGTCTCATCTGGAAACCCCACGAAAACGAAGATATCGCTGTTTCCGCATATCAGACGCACTGTGGAGTGCTGAAAACGCCAGAAAACGTGTTTTTCGCATTACATAGCACGAAAACAGCGACTTCGGTGATTCTGCACACTTGTCACAGAAGAATTTCGACGATTATCTCTGAAAATGCATCTCTCAGCTGGAACCCAGCGAAACCGAAGATATCGCAGTTTCCGCATATCAAACGCACTGCGGAGTGCTGAAGACACCAGAAAACGTGTTTTTCGCATTCAATAGCACGAAAACAGCGATATCGGTGATTCTGCATACTTCTCACGGAAGAATATCCGAGATTATCGTAGAAAATGCATGTCTCAGCTGGAAACCCTACGAACCGAAGATTTGGCAGTTTCCGCATATCAAACGCACTGTGGAGTGCTGAAAACACCAGAAAACGTGTTTTTCGCATTAAATAGCACGCAAGCAGCGATTTCGGTGGTTCTGCATACTTCTCAGAGAAGAATCACCAAGATTATCCTAGAAAATGCATATCTCAGCTGGCAACCCCACGAAAACGAAGATATCGCAGTTTCCGCATATCAAACACACTGTGGAGTGCTTAAAACACCAGAAAAAGTGTTTTTCGCATTCAATAGCACGAAAACAGCGCTTTCGGTGATTCTGCAAAACTCTCACAGAAGCATCTCGAAGATTCTCACTGAAAATGCATATCTTTGCTGGAAACCCAAAGAATCCGCAGATATCGCCGTTTCCGCAAATCAAACGCGCTGTGGAGTGCTAACAACACCAGAATAAGTGTTTTTCGCATTAAATAGCACGCAACCAGCGATTTCGGTGGTTCTGCATACTTCTCAGAGAAGAATCACCAAGATTATCCTAGAAAATGCATATCTCAGCTGGCAACCCCACGAAAACGAAGATATCGCAGTTTCCGCATATCAAACGCACTGTGGAGTGCAGAAAACACCAGAAAACGCGTTTTCTGCATTCAGTAGGACGAAAACAGCGATTTCGGTGATTCTGCATACTTCTCTCAGAAGAAACATCAAGATTATCGTAGAAAATGCATGTCTCATCTGGAAACCCCACGAAAACGAAGATATCGCTGTTTCCGCATATCAGACGCACTGTGGAGTGCTGAAAACGCCAGAAAACGTGTTTTTCGCATTACATAGCACGAAAACAGCGAATTCGGTGATTCTGCACAGTTGTCATAGAAGAATATCGTAGATTATCACTGGTAATGTATATCTCAGCTGGAAACCCCACCAAACCGATGATATCGTAGTTTCCGCATATCAAACGCACTGTGGAGTGCTCAAAACAACAGAAAACGTGTTTATCGCATTACATAGCACGAAAACAGTGATTTCGGTGATTCTGCACTCTTGTCACAGCAGAATCTCGAAGATTATCACTGAAAATGCATATCTCAGCTGGAAACCCAGCGAAACCGAAGATATCGCTGTTTCTTCATATCAAACGCACTGTGGAGTGCTGGATCTTCAGGAAACGTGTTATTTCACATTAAGTAGCAGTAATCCACTAATTTCGGTGATTGTGCACACTTGTTACAAAAGAATCTCGAAGATTATCACTGAAAATACATATCTCAGCTGGAAACCCAGCGAAACCGAAGATATCGCTGTTTCCGCATATCAAACGCACTGTCGAGTGCTGACAACACCAGAAAACGAGTTTATCGCATTCAATAGCACGAAAACAGTGATTTCGGTGATTCTGCACTCTTGTCACAGCAGAATCTCGAAGATTATCACTGAAAATGCATATCTAAGCTGGAAACCCTACGAAACCGAAGATATGGCAGTTTCCGCATATCAAACGCACTGTGGAGTGCTGGAACACCAGGAAACGCGTTTTCAGCATTCAATAGCACGAAAACAGCGATTTCGGTGATTCTGCATACTTCTCTCAGAAGAAACAACAAGATTATCGTTGAAAATGCATGTCTCATCTGGAAACGCCACGAAAACTAAGATATCGCTGTTTCCGTATATCAGACGCACTGTGGAGTGCAGAAAACACCAGAAAACGTGTTTTTCGCATTACATAGCACGAAAGCAGCGAATTCGGTGATTCTGCGCAGTTGTCATAGAAGAATATCGAAGATTATCACTGATAATGTATATCTCAGCTGGAAACCCAGCGAAACCGAAGATATCGCAGTTTCCTCATATCAAACGCACTGTGGAGTGCTGGATCTTCAGGAAACGTGTTATTCCGCATTAAGTAGCAGTAAGCCAGCGCATTCGGTGCTTCTGCATACTTCTCACAGAAGAATATCCAAGATTATCGTAGAAAATGCACATCTCAGCTGGCAACCCCACGAAAACGAAGATATCCCAGTTTCCGCATATCAAACGCACTGTGGAGTGCTGAAAACACCAGGAAACGTGTTTTTCGAATTCAACTGCACGAAAACAGCGATTTCGGTGATTGTGGACATTTGTCAGAGAAGAATCTTGAAGATTATCACTGCAAATGCTTATCTATGCTGGAAACCCTACGAAACCGAAGATATGGCAGTTTCCGCATATCAAACGCACTGTGGAGTGCTGGAACACCAGGAAACGTGTTATTTGCATTCAATAGCACGAAAACAGCGATATCGGTGATTCTGCATACTTCTCACGGAAGAATATCCGAGATTATCGTAGAAAATGCATGTCTCAGCTGAAAACCCAACGAAACCGAAGATATCGCAGTTTCCGCATGACAAATACACTGTGGAGTGCAGAAAACACCAGAAAACGTGTTTTTCGCATTACATAGCACGAAAGCAGCGAATTCGGTGATTCTGCATACTTCTCACAGATGAATATCCGAGATTATCGTAGAAAATGCACATCTCAGCTGGCAACCCCACGAAAGCGAAGATATCCCAGTTTCCGCATATCAAACGCACTGTGGAGTGCTGAAAACACCAGGAAACGTGTTTTTCGAATTCAACTGCACGAAAACAGCGATTTCGGTGATTGTGGACATTTGTCAGAGAAGAATCTTGAAGATTATCACTGCAAATGCTTATCTATGCTGGAAACCCTACGAAACCGAAGATATGGCAGTTTCCGCATATCAAACGCACTGTGGAGTGCTGGAACACCAGGAAACGTGTTATTTGCATTCAATAGCACGAAAACAGCGATATCGGTGATTCTGCATACTTCTCACGGAAGAATATCCGAGATTATCGTAGAAAATGCATGTCTCAGCTGAAAACCCAACGAAACCGAAGATATCGCAGTTTCCGCATGACAAATACACTGTGGAGTGCAGAAAACACCAGAAAACGTGTTTTTCGCATTACATAGCACGAAAGCAGCGAATTCGGTGATTCTGCATACTTCTCACAGATGAATATCCGAGATTATCGTAGAAAATGCACATCTCAGCTGGCAACCCCACGAAAACGAAGATATCCCAGTTTCCGCATATCAAACGCACTGTGGAGTGCTGAAAACACCAGAAAACGTGCTTTTCGCATTCAATAGCACGAAAACAGCGACTTCGGTGATTCTGCACACTTGTCACAGAAGAATTTCGACGATTATCACTGAAAATGCATATCTCAGCTGGAACCCAGCGAAACCGAAGATATCGCAATTTCCGCATATCAAACCCACTGTGGAGTGCTGGAACACAAGAAACGTGTTATTTCATATCAAATAGCAGTACCCCAGCGATTTCGGTGATTCTGGACACTTGTCACAGTAGAATCTCGAAGATTATCATTGAAAATGCATATCTCAGCTGGAACCCAGCGAAACCGAACATATCGCAAATTCCGCATATCAAACGCACTGTGGAGTGCTGGAACACAAGAAGCGTGTTATTTCATATCAAATAGCAGTACCCCAGCGATTTCGGTGATTCTGGACACTTGTCACAGAAGAATCTCGACGATTATCACTGAAAATGCATATCTCAGCTGGAAACCCAACGAAACCGATCATTTCGCCGGTTCTGCATATAAAACGCACTGTAGAGTGCTGTAAACACCAGGAACCGTGTTTTTCGCAATCAATAGCACGAAAACAGCGACTTCGGTGGTTCTGCATACTTCTCAGAGAAGAATCACCAAGATTATGCTAGAAAGTGCATATCTCAGCTGGCAGCCCCACGAAAACGAAGATATCGCAGTTTCCGCATATCAAACGCACTGTGGAGTGCTGAAGACACCAGACAACGTGTTTTTCGCATTACATAGCACGAAAACAGCGCATTCGGTGATTCTGCACAGTTGTCATAGAAGAATATCGTAGATTATCTCTGATAATGTATATCTCAGCTGGAAACCCCACCAAACCGATGATATCGTAGTTTCCGCATATCAAACGCACTGTGGAGTGCTGAAAACACCAGAAAACGTGTTTTTCGCATTAAATAGCACGAAAACAGCGCTTTCGGTGGTTCTGCATACTTCTCAGAGAAGAATCACCAAGATTATCCTAGAAAATGCATATCTCAGCTGGCAACCCCACGAAAACGAAGATATCGCAGTTTCCGCATATCAAACGCACTGTGGAGTGCTGAAGACACCAGAAAACGTGCTTTTCGCATTCAATAGCACGAAGACAGCGATATCGGCGATTCTGCATACTGCTCAAAGAAGAATATCCGAGATTATCGTAGAAAATGCACATCTCAGCTGGAAACCCAACATTACCGAAGATATCGCTGTTTCCGCATATCCATCGCACTGTGGAGTGCTGAAAACACCAGAAAACGCGTTTTCTGCATTCAGTAGGACGAAACCAGCGATTTCGGTGATTCTGCATACTTCTCTCAGAAGAAACATCAAGATTATCGTAGAAAATGCATGTCTCATCTGGAAACCCCACGAAAACGAAGATATCGCTGTTTCCGCTTATCAGACGCACTGTGGAGTGCTGAAAACGCCAGAAAACGTGTTTTTCGCATTACATAGCACGAAAACAGCGAATTCGGTGATTCTGCACACTTGTCACAGAAGAATCTCTAAAATTATCACAGAAAATGCATATCTCAGCTGGAACCCAACGAAACCGAAGATATCGCAGTTTCCGCGTGTCAAACGCACTGTGGAGTGCTGAAAACACCAGGAAACGTGTTTTTCGCATTAAATAGCACGTAAACAGCGATTGCTGTGATTCTGCACACTTGTCACTGTAGAATCTCGACGATTATCACTGAAAATGCATATCTCAGCTGAGAACCCAGCGAAACCGATCATTTCGCCGGTTCTGCATATAAAACGCACTATGGAGTGCTGTAAACACCAGGAACCGTGTTTTTCGCAATCAATAGCACGAAAACAGCGACTTCGGTGATTCTGCACACTTGTCACAGAAGAATTTCGACGATTATCACTGAAAATGCATATCTCAGCTGGAACCCAGCGAAACCGAAGATATCGCAATTTCCGCATATCAAACGCACTGTGGAGTGCTGGAACACAAGAAGCGTGTTATTTCATATCAAATAGCAGTACCCCAGCGATTTCGGTGATTCTGGACGTTTGTCACAGAAGAATCTCGACGATTATCACTGAAAATGCATATCTCAGCTGAGAACCCAACGAAACCGAAGATATCGCAGTTTCCGCATATAAAACGCACTGTGGAGTGCTGTAAACACCAGGAACCGTGTTTTTCGCAATCAATAGCACGAAAACAGCGACTTCGGTGATTCTGCACACTTGTCACAGAAGAATTTCGACGATTATCACTGAAAATGCATGTCTCAGCTGGAAACCCAACGAAACCGATGATATCGTAGTTACCGCATATCAAACGCACTGTGGATTGCTCAAAACACCAGAAGACGTGTTTTTCGCAATCAATAGCACGAAACCTAGCGACTTCGGTGATTCTGCACACTTGTCACAGTAGAATCTCGACGATTATCATTGAAAATGCATATCTCAGCTGGAACCCAGCGAAACCGAAGATATCGCAATTTCCGCATATCAAACGCACTGTGGAGTGCTGTAACACAAGAAGCGTGTTATTTCATATCAAATAGCAGTACCCCAGCGATTTCGGTGATTCTGGACACTTGTCACAGAAGAATCTCGACGATTATCACTGAAAATGCATATCTCAGCTGGAAACCCAACGAAACCGATCATTTCGCCGGTTCTGCATATAAAACGCACTATGGAGTGCTGTAAACACCAGGAACCGTGTTTTTCGCAATCAATAGCACGAAAACAGCGACTTCGGTGATTCTGCACACTTGTCACAGAAGAATTTCGACGATTATCACTGAAAATGCATGTCTCAGCTGGAAACCCAACGAAACCGATGATATCGTTGTTACCGCATATCAAACGCACTGTGGATTGCTCAAAACACCAGAAAACGTGTTTTTCGCAATCAATAGCACGAAACCTAGCGACTTCGGTGATTCTGCACACTTGTCACAGTAGAATCTCGACGATTATCATTGAAAATGCATATCTCAGCTGGAACCCAGCGAAACCGAAGATATCGCAATTTCCGCATATCAAAAGCACTGTGGAGTGCTGGAACACAAGAAGCGTGTTATTTCATATCAAATAGCAGTACCCCAGCGATTTCGGTGATTCTGGACACTTGTCACAGAAGAATCTCGACGATTATCACTGAAAATGCATATCTCAGCTGGAAACCCAACGAAACCGATCATTTCGCCGGTTCTGCATATAAAACGCACTATGGAGTGCTGTAAACACCAGGAACCGTGTTTTTCGCAATCAATAGCACGAAAACAGCGACTTCGGTGATTCTGCACACTTGTCACAGAAGAATTTCGACGATTATCACTGAAAATGCATATCTCAGCTGGAACCCAGCGAAACCGAAGATATCGCAGTTTCCGCATATCAAACGCACTGCGGAGTGCTGAAGACACCAGAAAACGTGTTTTTCGCATTCAATAGCACGAAGACAGCGATATCGGTGATTCTGCATACTCCTCACGGAAGAATATCCGAGATTATCGTAGAAAATGCATGTCTCAGCTGGAAACCCTACGAACCGAAGATTTGGCAGTTTCGGCATATCAAACGCACTGTGGAGACATGAAAACACCAGAAAACGTGTTTTTCGCATTAAATAGCACGCAACCAGCGATTTCGGTGGTTCTGCATACTTCTCAGAGAAGAATCACCAAGATTATCCTAGAAAATGCATATCTCAGCTGGCAACCCCACGAAAACGAAGTTATCGCAGTTTCCGCATATCAAACACACTGTGGAGTGCTTAAAACACCAGAAAAAGTGTTTTTCGCATTCAATAGCACGAAAACAGCGCTTTCGGTGATTCTGCAAAACTCTCACAGAAGCATCTCGAAGATTCTCACTGAAAATGCATATCTTTGCTGGAAACCCAAAGAATCCGCAGATATCACCGTTTCCGCAAATCAAACGCGCTGTGGAGTGCTAACAACACCAGAATACGTGTTTTTCGCATTAAATAGCACGCAACCAGCGATTTCGGTGGTTCTGGATACTTCTCAGAGAAGAATCGCCAAGATTATCCTAGAAAATGCATATCTCAGCTGGCAACCCCACGAAAACGAAGATATCGCAGTTTCCGCATATCAAACACACTGTGGAGTGCTTAAAACACCAGAAAAAGTGTTTTTCGCATTCAATAGCACGAAAACAGCGCTTTCGGTGATTCTGCAAATCTCTCACAGAAGCATCTCGAAGATTCTCACTGAAAATGCATATCTTTGCTGGAAACCCAAAGAATCCGCAGATATCGCCGTTTCCGCAAATCAAACGCGCTGTGGAGTGCTAACAACACCAGAATAAGTGTTTTTCGCATTAAATAGCACGCAACCAGCGATTTCGGTGGTTCTGCATACTTCTCAGAGAAGAATCACCAAGATTATGCTAGAAAATGCATATCTCAGCTGGCAACCCCACGAAAACGAAGATATCGCAGTTTCCGCATATCAAACACACTGTGGAGTGCTTAAAACACCAGAAAAAGTGTTTTTCGCATTCAATAGCACGAAAACAGCGCTTTCGGTGATTCTGCATACTTCTCAGAGAAGAATCACCAAGATTATCCTAGAAAATGCATATCTCAGCTGGCAACCCCACGAAAACGAAGATATCGCAGTTTCCGCATATCAAACACACTGTGGAGTGCTTAAAACACCAGAAAAAGTGTTTTTCGCATTCAACAGCACGAAAACAGCGCTTTCGGTGATTCTGCAAAACTCTCACAGAAGCATCTCGAAGATTCTCACTGAAAATGCATATCTTTGCTGGAAACCCAAAGAATCCGCAGATATCGCCGTTTCCGCAAATCAAACGCGCTGTGGAGTGCTAACAACACCAGAATACGTGTTTTTCGCATTAAATAACACGAAAACAGCGATTTCGGTGATTCTGCATACTGCTCAAAGAAGAATATCCGAGATTATCGTAGAAAATGCATATCTAAGCTGGAAACCCTACGAACCGAAGATATGGCAGTTTCCGCATATCAAACGCACTGTGGAGTGCTGGAACACCAGGAAACGCGTTTTCGGCATTCAATAGCACGAAAACAGCGATTTCGGTGATTCTGCATACTTCTCTCAGAAGAAACAACAAGATTATCGTTGAAAATGCATGTCTCATCTGGAAACCCCAGGAAAACGAAGATATCGCTGTTTCCGCATATCAGACGCACTGTGGAGTGCTGAAAACACCAGAAAACGTGTTTTTCGCATTACATAGCACGAAAACAGCGAATTCGGTTATTCTGCACAGTTGTCATAGAAGAATATCGTAGATTATCACTGATAATGTATATCTCAGCTGGAAACACCACCAAACCGATGATATCGTAGTTTCCGCATATCAAACGCACTGTGGAGTGCTCAAAACAACAGAAAACGTGTTTATCGCATTACATAGCACGATAACAGTGATTTCGGTGATTCTGCACTCTTGTCACAGCAGAATCTCGAAGATTATCACTGAAAATGCATATCTCAGCTGGAAACCCAGCGAAACCGAAGATATCTCAGTTTCCGTATATCAAACGCACTGTGGAGTGCTGGATCTTCAGGCAACGTGTTATTTCGCATTAAGTAGCAGTAAGCCAGCGCTTTCGGTGATTCTGCATACTTCTCACAGAAGAATATCCAAGATTATCGTAGAAAATGCACATCTCAGCTGGCAACCCCACGAAAACGAAGATATCCCAGTTTCCGTATATCATACGCACTGTGGAGTGCTGAAAACACCAGGAAACGTGTTTTTCGGATTCAACAGCACGAAAACAGCGATTTCGGTGATTGTGGAAATTTGTCAGGGAAGAATCATGAAGATTATAACTGAAAATGCATATCTATGCTGGAAACCCTACGAAACCGAAGATATGGCAGTTTCCGCATATCAAACGCACTGTGGAGTGCTGGAACACCAGGAAACGTGTTATTTGCATTCAATAGCACGAAAACAGCGATTTCGGTGATTCTGCACTCTTGTCACAGAAGAATCTCGAAAATTATCACAGAAAATGCATATCTCAGCTGGAAACCCAACGAAACCGATGATATCGTAGTTTCCGCATATCAAACGCACTGTGGAGTGCTCAAAACACCAGAAAAAGTGTTTTTCGCATTCAATAGCACGAAAACAGCGCTTTCGGTGATTCTGCAAAACTCTCACAGAAGCATCTCGAAGATTCTCACTGAAAATGCATATCTTTGCTGGAAACCCAAAGAATCCGCAGATATCACCGTTTCCGCAAATCAAACGCACTGTGGAGTGCTAACAACACCAGAATACGTGTTTTTCGCATTAAATAGCACGCAACCAGCGATTTCGGTGGTTCTGGATACTTCTCAGAGAAGAATCGCCAAGATTATCCTAGAAAATGCATATCTCAGCTGGCAACCCCACGAAAACGAAGATATCGCAGTTTCCGCATATCAAACACACTGTGGAGTGCTTAAAACACCAGAAAAAGTGTTTTTCGCATCAAATAGCACGACAACAGCGATTTCGGTAATTCTGCATCCTTCTCACAGGAGAATATTCAAGATTATGGTAGAAAATACATGCCTCAGCTGGAAACCCAACGAAAACGAAGATATTGAATTTTTCGCATGTCAAGCGCACTGTGGAGTGCCGATAACACCAGAAAACATGTTTTTCGCATTCAATAGCACGAAAACAGAGATTTCGGTGATTCGGCACACTTGTCACAGCAGAATCATGAAGATTATCACTGAAAATGCATATCTCAGCTGGAAACCCAGCGAAACCGAAGATATCGCAGTTTCCGCATATCAAACGCACTGTGGAGTGCTGGATCTTCAGGAAACGTGTTATTTCGCATTAAGTAGCAGTAAGCCAGCGCTTTCGGTGATTCTGCATACTTCTCAGAGAAGAATCACCTAGATTATCCTAGAAAATGCATATCTCAGCTGGCAGCCGCACGAAAACGAAGATATCGCAGTTTCCGCATATCAAACGCACTGTGGAGTGCTGAAAACACCAGAAAACGTGTTTTTCGCATTACATAGCACGAAAACAGCGACTTCGGTGGTTCTGCATACTTCTCAGAGAAGAATCACCAAGATTATCCTAGAAAATGCATATCTCAGCTGGCAGCCCCACGAAAACGAAGATATCGCAGTTTCCGCATATCAAACGCATTGTGGAGTGCTGAAAACACCAGGAAACGTGATTTTCGAATTCAACAGCACGAAACCAGCGACTTCGGTGATTCTGCACACTTGTCACCGTAGAATCTCGACGATTATCATTGAAAATGCATATCTCAGCTGGAAACCAGCGAAACCGAAGATATCGCAAATTCCGCATATTAAACGCACTGTGGAGTGCTGAATCACAAGAAGCGTGTTATTTCATATCAAATAGCAGTACCCCAGCGATTTCGGTGATTCTGGACACTTGTCACAGAAGAATCTCGACGATTATCACTGAAAATGCATATCTCAGCTGGAAACCCAACGAAACCGATCTTTTCGCCGGTTCTGCATATAAAACGCACTGTAGAGTGCTGTAAACACCAGGAACCGTGTTTTTCGCAATCAATAGCACGAAAACAGCGACTTCGGTGGTTCTGCATACTTCTCAGAGAAGAATCACCAAGATTATCCTAGAAAATGCATATCTCAGCTGGCAGCCCCACGAAAACGAAGATATCGCAGTTTCCGCATATCAAACGCACTGTGGAGTGCTGAAGACACCAGACAACGTGTTTTTCGCATTACATAGCACGAAAACAGCGCATTCGGTGATTCCGCACAGTTGTCATAGAAGAATATCGTAGATTATCTCTGATAATGTATATCTCAGCTGGAAACCCCACCAAACCGATGATACCGTAGTTTCCGCATATCAAACGCACTGTGGAGTGCTCAAAACAGCAGAAAACATGTTTATCGCATTACATAGCACGAAAACAGTGATTTCGGTGATTCTGCACTCTTGTCACAGCAGAATCCCGAAGATTGTCACTGAAAATGCATATCTCAGCTGGAAACCCAGCGAAACCGAAGATATCGCTGTTTCCGCATATCAAACGCACTGTCGAGTGCTCAAAACAACAGAAAACGTGTTTATCGCATTCGATAGCACGAAAACAGTGATTTCGGTGATTCTGCACTCTTGTCACAGCAGAATCTCGAAGATTATCACTGAAAATGCATATCTCAGCTGGAAACCCAGCGAAACCGAAGATATCGCAGTTTCCGCATATCAAACGCACTGTGGAGTGCTGGATCTTCAAGAAAGGTGTTTTCAGCATTCAATAGCACGAAAACAGCGATTTCGGTGATTCTGCATACTTCTCTCAGAAGAAACAACAAGATTATCGTTGAAAATGCATGTCTCATCTGGAAACCCCACGAAAACGAAGATATCGCTGTTTCCGCATATCAGACGCACTGTGGAGTGCTGAAAACACCAGAAAACGTGTTTTTCGCATTACATAGCACGAAAACAGCGAATTCGGTGATTCTGCACAGTTGTCATAGAAGAATATCGAAGATTATCACTCATAATGTATATCTCAGCTGGAAACCCAGCGAAACCGAAGATATCGCAGTTTCCGCATATCAAACGCACTGTGGAGTGCTGGATCTTCAGGAAACGTGTTATTTCGCATTAAGTAGCAGTAAGCCAGCGCTTTCGGTGATTCTGCATACTTCTCACAGAAGAATATCCAAGATTATCGTAGAAAATGCACATCTCAGCTGGCAACCCCACGAAAACGAAGATATTCCAGTTTCCGCATATCAAACGCACTGTGGAGTGCTGAAAACACCAGGAAACGTGTTTTTCGCATTACATAGCACGAAAACAGCGAATTCGGTGATTCTGCACAGTTGTCATAGAAGAATATCGAAGATTATCACTGATAATGTATATCTCAGCTGAAAACCCAGCGAAACCGAAGATATCGCAGTTTCCGCATATCAAACGCACTGTGGAGTGCTGGAACACCAGGAACCATGTTTTTCGCTATCAATAGCACGAAAACAGCGACTTCGGTGGTTCTGCATACTTCTCAGAGAAGAATCACCAAGATTATCCTAGAAAATGCATATCTCAGCTGGCAGCCCCACGAAAACGAAGATATCGCAGTTTCCGCATTTCAAACGCACTGTGGAGTGCTGAAAACACCAGAAAACGTGTTTTTCGCATTACATAGCACGAAAACAGCGAATTCGGTGATTCTGCACAGTTGTCATAGAAGAATATCGAAGATTATCACTGATAATGTATATCTCAGCTGAAAACCCAGCGAAACCGAAGATATCGCAGTTTCCGCATATCAAACGCACTGTGGAGTGCTGGATCTTCAGGAAACGTGTTATTTCGCATTAAGTAGCAGTAAGCCAGCGCTTTCGGTGATTCTGCATACTTCTCACAGAAGAATATCTAAGATTATCGTAGAAAATGCACATGTCAGCTGGCAACCCCACGAAAACGAAGATATCCCAGTTTACGCATATCAAACGCACTGTCGAGTGATCAAAACAACAGAAAACCTGTTTATCGCATTCAATAGCACGAAAACAGTGATTTCGGTGATTCTGCACTCTAGTCACAGCAGAATCTCGAAGATTATCACTGAAAATGCATATCTCAGCTGGAAACCCAGCGAAACCGAAGATATCGCAGTTTCCGCATATCAAACGCACTGTGGAGTGCTGGATCTTCAGGAAACGTGTTATTTCGCATTAAGTAGCAGTAAGCCAGCGCTTTCGGTGATTCTGCATACTTCTCACAGAAGAATATCCAAGATTATCGTAGAAAATGCACATCTCAGCTGGCAACCCCACGAAAACGAAGATATCCCAGTTTCCGCATATCAAACGCACTGTGGAGTGCTGAAAACACCAGGAAACGTGTTTTTCGAATTCAACAGCACGAAACCGGCGACTTCGGTGATTCTGCACACTTGTCACAGTAGAATCTCGACGATTATCATTGAAAATGCATATCTCAGCTGGAACCCAGCGAAACCGAACATATCGCAAATTCCGCATATCAAACGCACTGTGGAGTGCTGGAACACAAGAAGCGTGTTATTTCATATCAAATAGCAGTACCCCAGCGATTTCGGTGATTCTGGACACTTGTCACAGAAGAATCTCGACGATTATCACTGAAAATGCATATCTCAGCTGGAAACCCAACGAAACCGATCATTTCGCCGGTTCTGCATATAAAACGCACTGTAGAGTGCTGTAAACACCAGGAACCGTGTTTTTCGCAATCAATAGCACGAAAACAGCGACTTCGGTGGTTCTGCATACTTCTCAGAGAAGAATCACCAAGATTATGCTAGAAAGTGCATATCTCAGCTGGCAGCCCCACGAAAACGAAGATATCGCAGTTTCCGCATATCAAACGCACTGTGGAGTGCTGAAGACACCAGACAACGTGTTTTTCGCATTACATAGCACGAAAACAGCGCATTCGGTGATTCTGCACAGTTGTCATAGAAGAATATCGTAGATTATCTCTGATAATGTATATCTCAGCTGGAAACCCCACCAAACCGATGATATCGTAGTTTCCGCATATCAAACGCACTGTGGAGTGCTCAAAACAACAGAAAACGTGTTTATCGCATTACATAGCACGAAAACAGTGATTTCGGTGATTCTGCACTCTTGTCACAGCAGAATATCGAAGATTATCACTGATAATGTATATCTCAGCTGAAAACCCAGCGAAACCGAAGATATCGCAGTTTCCGCATATCAAACGCACTGTGGAGTGCTGGATCTTCAGGAAACGTGTTATTTCGCATTAAGTAGCAGTAAGCCAGCGCTTTCGGTGATTCTGCATACTTCTCACAGAAGAATATCTAAGATTATCGTAGAAAATGCACATGTCAGCTGGCAACCCCACGAAAACGAAGATATCCCAGTTTACGCATATCAAACGCACTGTCGAGTGATCAAAACAACAGAAAACCTGTTTATCGCATTCAATAGCACGAAAACAGTGATTTCGGTGATTCTGCACTCTAGTCACAGCAGAATCTCGAAGATTATCACTGAAAATGCATATCTCAGCTGGAAACCCAGCGAACCCGAAGATATCGCAGTTTCCGCATATCAAACGCACTGTGGAGTGCTGGATCTTCAGGAAACGTGTTATTTCGCATTAAGTAGCAGTAAGCCAGCGCTTTCGGTGATTCTGCATACTTCTCACAGAAGAATATCCAAGATTATCGTAGAAAATGCACATCTCAGCTGGCAACCCCACGAAAACGAAGATATCGCAGTTTCCGCATATCAAACGCACTGTGGAGTGCTGAAGACACCAGACAACGTGTTTTTCGCATTACATAGCACGAAAACAGCGCATTCGGTGATTCTGCACAGTTGTCATAGAAGAATATCGTAGATTATCTCTGATAATGTATATCTCAGCTGGAAACCCCACCAAACCGATGATATCGTAGTTTCCGCATATCAAACGCACTGTGGAGTGCTCAAAACAACAGAAAACGTGTTTATCGCATTACATAGCACGAAAACAGTGATTTCGGTGATTCTGCACTCTTGTCACAGCAGAATCTCGAAGTTTATCACTGAAAATGCATATCTCAGCTGGAAACCCAGCGAAACCGAAGATAACGCAGTTTCCGCACATCAAACGCACTGTGGAGTGCTGGATCTTCAGGAAACGTGTTAATTCACATTAAGTAGCAGTAAGCCACTAATTTCGGTGATTGTGCACACTTGTCACAGAAGAATCTCGAAGATTATCACTGAAAATGCATATCTCAGCTGGAAACCCAGCGAAACCGAAGATATCGCTGTTTCCGCATATCAAACGCACTGTCGAGTGCGCAAAACAACAGAAAACCTGTTTATCGCATTCAATAGCACGAAAACAGTGATTTCGGTGATTCTGCACTCTAGTCACAGCAGAATCTCGAAGATTATCACTGAAAATGCATATCTCAGCTGGAAACCCAGCGAAACCGAAGATATCGCAGTTTCCGCATATCAAACGCACTGTGGAGTGCTGGATCTTCAGGAAACGTGTTATTTCGCATTAAGTAGCAGTAAGCCAGCGCTTTCGGTGATTCTGCATACTTCTCACAGAAGAATATCCAAGATTATCGTAGAAAATGCACATGTCAGCTGGCAACCCCACGAAAACGAAGATATCCCAGTTTACGCATATCAAACGCACTGTGGAGTGCTGAAAACACCAGGAAACGTGTTTTTCGAATTCAACAGCACGGAAACAGCGATTTCGGTGAATGTGGACATTTGTCAGAGAAGAATATCGAAGATTATCACTGAAAATGCATGTCTCAACTGGAATCCCAACGAAACCGAAGATATCGCAGTTTCCGCATGTCAAATGCACTGTGGAGTGCTGAAAACACCAGAAAACGTGTTTTTCGCATTAAATAGCACGAAAACAGCGCTTTCGGTGATTCTGCATACTGCTCAAAGAAGAATATCCGAAATTATCGTAGAAAATGCACATCTCAGCTGGAAACCCAACATTACCGAAGATATCGCTGTTTCCGCATATCCATCGCACTGTGGAGTGCTGAAAACACCAGAAAACGCGTTTTCAGCATTCAGTAGGACGAAAACAGCGATTTCGGTGATTCTGCATACTTCTCTCAGAAGAAACATCAAGATTATCGTAGAAAATGCATGTCTCATCTGGAAACCCCACGAAAACGAAGATATCGCTGTTTCCGCATATCAGACGCACTGTGGAGTTCTGAAAACACCAGAAAACGTGTTTTTCGCATTCAATAGCACGAAATCAGTGATTTCGGTGATTCTGCACTCTTGTCACAGCAGAATCTCTAAGATTATCACTGATAATGCATATCTCAGCTGGAAACCCAGCGAAACCGAACATATCGCAGTTTCCGCATATCAAACGCACTGTGGAGTGCTGGATCTTCAGGAAACGTGTTATTTCGCATTAAGTAGCAGTAATCCAGCGCTTTCGGTGATTCTGCATACTTGACACAGAAGAATATCCAAGATTATCGTAGAAAATGCACATCTCAGCTGGCAACCCCACGAAAACGAAGATATCCCAGTTTCCGCATATCAAACGCACTGTGGAGTGCTGGAACACCAGGAAACGCGTTTTCAGCATTCAACAGCACGAAAACAGCGATTTCTGTGATTCTGCATACTTCTCTCAGAAGAAACAACAAGATTATCGTTGAAAATGCATGTCTCATCTGGAAACCCCACGAAAACGAAGATATCGCTGTTTCCGCATATCAGACGCACTGTGGAGTTCTGAAAACACCAGAAAACGTGTTTTTCGCATTACATAGCCCGAAAACAGCGAATTCGGTGATTCTGCACAGTTGTCATAGAAGAATATCGAAGATTATCACTCATAATGTATATCTCAGCTGGAAACCCAGCGAATCCGAAGATATCGCAGTTTCCGCATATCAAACGCACTGTGGAGTGCTGGATCTTCAGGAAACGTGTTATTTCGCATTAAGTAGCAGTAAGCCAGCGCTTTCGGTGATTCTGCATACTTCTCACAGAAGAATATCCAAGATTATCGTAGTAAATGCACATCTCAGCTGGCAACCCCACGAAAACGAAGATATTCCAGTTTCCGCATTTCAAACGCACTGTGGAGTGCTGAAAACACCAGGAAACGTGTTTTTCGAATTCAACAGCACGAAAACAGCGATTTCGGTGATTGTGGACATTTGTCAGAGAATAATCATGAAGATTATCACTGAAAATGCATATCTAAGCTGGAAACCCTACGAAACCGAAGATATCGCAAATTCCGCATATCAAACGCACTGTGGAGTGCTCGAACACAAGAAGCGTGTTATTTCATATCAAATAGCAGTACCCCAGCGATTTCGGTGATTCTGGACACTTGTCACAGAAGAATCTCGACGATTATCACTGAAAATGCATATCTCAGCTGGAAATCCAACGAAACCGATCATTTCGTCGGTTCTGCATATAAAACGCACTGTAGAGTGCTGTAAACACCAGGAACCGTGTTTTTCGCAATCAATAGCACGAAAACAGCGACTTCGGTGGTTCTGCATACTTCTCAGAGAAGAATCACCAAGATTATCCTAGAAAACGCATATCTCAGCTGGCAGCCCCACGAAAACGAACATATCGCAGTTTCCGCATATCAAACGCACTGTGGAGTGCTGAAGACACCAGACAACGTGTTTTTCAAATTACATAGCACGAAAACAGCGCATTCGGTGATTCTGCACAGTTGTCATAGAAGAATATCGTAGATTATCTCTGATAATGTATATCTCAGCTGGAAACCCCACCAAACCGATGATATCGTAGTTTCCGCATATCAAACGCACTGTGGAGTGCTCAAAACAACAGAAAACGTGTTTATCGCATTACATAGCACGAAAACAGTGATTTCGGTGATTCTGCACTCTTGTCACAGCAGAATCTCGAAGATTATCACTGAAAATGCATATCTCAGCTGGAAACCCAGCGAAACCGAAGATATCGCTGTTTCCGCATATCAAACGCACTGTCGAGTGCTCAAAACAACAGAAAACCTGTTTATCGCATTCAATAGCACGAAAACAGTGATTTCGGTGATTCTGCACTCTTGTCACAGCAGAATCTCGAAGATTATCACTGAAAATGCATATCTAAGCTGGAAACCCAGCGAAACCGAAGATATCGCAGTTTCCGCATATCAAACGCACTGTGGAGTGCTGGATCTTCAGGAAACGTGTTATTTCGCATTAAGTAGCAGTAAGCCTGCGCTTTCGGTGATTCTGCATACTTCTCACAGAAGAATATCCAAGATTATCGTAGAAAATGCACATGTCAGCTGGCAACCCCACGAAAACGAAGATATCCCAGTTTACGCATATCAAACGCACTGTGGAGTGCTGAAAACACCAGGAAACGTGTTTTTCGAATTCAACAGCACGGAAACAGCGATTTCGGTGAATGTGGACATTTGTCAGAGAAGAATCTCGAAGATTATCACTGAAAATGCATGTCTCAACTGGAAACCCAACGAAACCGAAGATATCGCAGTTTCCGCATGTCAAATGCACTGTGGAGTGCTGAAAACACCAGAAAACGTGTTTTTCGCATTAAATAGCACGAAAACAGCGCTTTCGGTGATTCTGCATACTGCTCAAAGAAGAATATCCGAAATTATCGTAGAAAATGCACATCTCAGCTGGAAACCCAACATTACCGAAGATATCGCTGTTTCCGCATATCCATCGCACTGTGGAGTGCTGAAAACACCAGAAAACGCGTTTTCAGCATTCAGTAGGACGAAAACAGCGATTTTGGTGATTCTGCATACTTCTCTCAGAAGAAACATCAAGATTATCGTAGAAAATGCATGTCTCATCTGGAAACCCCACGAAAACGAAGATATCGCTGTTTCCGCATATCAGACGCACTGTGGAGTTCTGAAAACACAAGAAAACGTGTTTTTCGCATTACATAGCACGAAAACAGCGAATTCGGTGATTCTGCACAGTTGTCAGAGAAGAATCATGAAGATTATCACTGAAAATGCATATCTAAGCTGGAAACCCTACGAAACCGAAGATATGGCAGTTTCCGCATATCAAACGCCCTGTGGAGTGCTGGAACACCAGGAAACGCGTTTTCGGCATTCAATAGCACGAAAACAGCGATTTCGGTGATTCTGCATACTTCTCTCAGAAGAAACAACAAGATTATCGTTGAAAATGCACGTCTCATCTGGAAACCCCACGAAAACGAAGATATCGCTGTTTCCGCATATCAGACGCACTGTGGAGTGCTGAAAACACAAGAAAACGTGTTTTTCGCATTACATAGCACGAAAACAGCGCATTCGGTGATTCCGCACAGTTGTCATAGAAGAATATCGTAGATTATCACTGATAATGTATATCTCAGCTGGAAACCCCACCAAACCGATGATATCGTAGTTTCCGCATATCAAACGCACTGTGGAGTGCTCAAAACAACAGAAAACCTGTTTATCGCATTCAATATCACGAAAACAGTTATTTCGGTGATTCTGCACTCTTGTCACAGCAGAATCTCGAAGATTATCACTGAAAATGCATATCTCAGCTGGAAACCCAGCGAAACCGAAGATATCGCAGTTTCCGCATATCAAACGCACTGTGGAGTGCTGGATCTTCAGGAAACGTGTTATTTCGCATTAAGTAGCAGTAAGCCAGCGCTTTCGGTGATTCTGCATACTTCTCACAGAAGAATATCCAAGATTATCGTAGAAAATGCACATGTCAGCTTTCAACCCCACGAAAACGAAGATATCCCAGTTTCCGCATATCAAACGCACTGCGGAGTGCTGAAAACACCAGGAAACGTGTTTTTCGAATTCAACAGCACGAAAACAGCGATTTCGGTGGTTGTGGACATTTGTCAGAGAAGAATCATGAAGATTATCACTGAAAATGCATATCTATGCTGGAAACCCTACGAAACCGAAGATATGGCAGTTTCCGCATATCAAACGCACTGTGGAGTGCTGGAACTCCAGGAAACGTGTTATTTGCATTCAATAGCACGAAAACAGCGATTTTGGTGATTCTGCACACTTGTCACCGAAGAATCATGAAGGTTATCACTTAAAATGCATATCTCAGCTGGAAACCCAACGTAACGGAAGATATCGCTGTTTCCGCATATCCATCGCACTGTGGAGTGCAGAATACACCTGAATACGTGTTTTTCGCATTACATAGCACGAAAACAGCGCATTCGGTGATTCTGCACAGTTGTCATAGAAGAATATCGTAGATTATCTCTGATAATGTATATCTCAGCTGGAAACCCCACCAAACCGATGATATCGTAGTTTCCGCATATCAAACGCACTGTGGAGTGCTCAAAACAACAGAAAACGTGTTTATCGCATTACATAGCACGAAAACAGTGATTTCGGTGATTCTGCACTCTTGTCACAGCAGAATCTCGAAGATTATCACTGAAAATGCATATCTCAGCTGGAAACCCAGCGAAACCGAAGATATCGCAGTTTCCGCATATCAAACGCACTGTGGAGTGCTGGATCTTCAGGAAACGTGTTATTTCACATTAAGTAGCAGTAAGCCACTAATTTCGGTGATTGTGCACACTTGTCACAGAAGAATCTCGAAGATTATCACTGAAAATGCATATCTCAGCTGGAAACCCAGCGAAACCGAAGATATCGCTGTTTCCGCATATCAAACGCACTGTCGAGTGCTCAAAACAACAGAAAACCTGTTTATCGCATTCAATAGCACGAAAACAGTGATTTCGGTGATTCTGCACTCTTGTCACAGCAGAATCTCGAAGATTATCACTGAAAATGCATATCTCAGCTGGAAACCCAGCGAAACCGAAGATATCGCAGTTTCCGCATATCAAACGCACTGTGGAGTGCTGGATCTTCAGGAAACGTGTTATTTCGCATTAAGTAGCAGTAAGCCTGCGCTTTCGGTGATTCTGCATACTTCTCACAGAAGAATATCCAAGATTATCGTAGAAAATGCACATGTCAGCTGGCAACCCCACGAAAACGAAGATATCCCAGTTTACGCATATCAAACGCACTGTGGAGTGCTGAAAACACCAGGAAACGTGTTTTTCGAATTCAACAGCACGGAAACAGCGATTTCGGTGAATGTGGACATTTGTCAGAGAAGAATCTCGAAGATTATCACTGAAAATGCATGTCTCAACTGGAAACCCAACGAAACCGAAGATATCGCAGTTTCCGCATGTCAAATGCACTGTGGAGTGCTGAAAACACCAGAAAACGTGTTTTTCGCATTAAATAGCACGAAAACAGCGCTTTCGGTGATTCTGCATACTGCTCAAAGAAGAATATCCGAAATTATCGTAGAAAATGCACATCTCAGCTGGAAACCCAACATTACCGAAGATATCGCTGTTTCCGCATATCCATCGCACTGTGGAGTGCTGAAAACACCAGAAAACGCGTTTTCAGCATTCAGTAGGACGAAAACAGCGATTTTGGTGATTCTGCATACTTCTCTCAGAAGAAACATCAAGATTATCGTAGAAAATGCATGTCTCATCTGGAAACCCCACGAAAACGAAGATATCGCTGTTTCCGCATATCAGACGCACTGTGGAGTTCTGAAAACACAAGAAAACGTGTTTTTCGCATTACATAGCACGAAAACAGCGAATTCGGTGATTCTGCGCAGTTGTCAGAGAAGAATCATGAAGATTATCACTGAAAATGCATATCTAAGCTGGAAACCCTACGAAACCGAAGATATGGCAGTTTCCGCATATCAAACGCACTGTGGAGTGCTGGAACACCAGGAAACGCGTTTTCAGCATTCAATAGCACCAAAACAACGATTTCGGTGATTTTGCATACTTCTCTCAGTAGAAACAACAAGATTATCGTTGAAAATGCATGTCTCATCTGGAAACCCCACGAAAACGAAGATATCGCTGTTTCCGCATATCAGACGCACTGTGGAGTGCTGAAAACACCAGAAAACGTGTTTTTCGCATTACATAGCACGAAAACAGCGAATTCGGTGATTCTGGACACTTGTCACAGAAGAATCTCGACGATTATCACTGAAAATGCATATCTCAGCTGGAAACCCAACGAAACCGATCATTTCGCCGGTTTTGCATATAAAACGCACTGTAGAGTGCTGTAAACACCAGGAACCGTGTTTTTCGCAATCAATAGCACGAAAACAGCGACTTCGGTGGTTCTGCATACTTCTCAGAGAAGAATCACCAAGATTATCCTAGAAAATGCATATCTCAGCTGGCAGCCCCACGAAAACGAAGATATCGCAGTTTCCGCATATCAAACGCACTGTGGAGTGCAGAAAACACCAGAAAACGTGTTTTTCGCATTACATAGCACGAAAACAGCGAATTCGATGATTCTGCACAGTTGTCATAGAAGAATATCGAAGATTATCACTGATAATGTATATCTCAGCTGGAAACCCAGCGAAACCGAAGATATCGCAGTTTCCGCATATCAAACGCACTGTGGAGTGCTGGATCTTCAGGAAACGTGTTATTTCGCATTAAGTAGCAGTAAGCCAGCGCTTTCGGTGATTCTGCATACTTCTCACAGAAGAATATCCAAGATTATCGTAGAAAATGCACATCTCAGCTGGCAACCCCACGAAAACGAAGATATCCCAGTTTCCGCATATCAAACGCACTGTGGAGTGCTGAAAGCACCAGGAAACGTGTTTTTCGAATTCAACAGCACGAAACCAGCGACTTCGGTGATTCTGCACACTTGTCACAGTAGAATCTCGACGATTATCATTGAAAATGCATATCTCAGCTGGAACCCAGCGAAACCGAAGATAACGCAATTTCCGCATATCAAACGCAATGTGTAGTGCTGGAACACAAGAAGCGTGTTATTTCATATCAAATAGCAGTACCCCAGCGATTTCGGTGATTCTGGACACTTGTCACAGAAGAATCTCGACAATTATCACTGAAAATGCATATCTCAGCTGGAAACCCAACGAAACCGATCATTTCGCCGGTTCTGCATATAAAACGCACTGTAGAGTGCTGTAAACACCAGGAACCGTGTTTTTCGCAATCAATAGCACGAAAACAGCGACTTCGGTGGTTCTGCATACTTCTCAGAGAAGAATCACCCAGATTATCCTAGAAAATGCATATCTCAGCTGGCAGCCCCACGAAAACGAAGATATCGCGGTTTCCGCAAATCAAACGCACTGTGGAGTGCTGAAGACACCAGACAACGTGTTTTTCGCATTACATAGCACGAAAACAGCGCATTCGGTGATTCTGCACAGTTGTCATAGAAGAATATCGTAGATTTTCACTGATAATGTATATCTCAGCTGGAAACCCCACCAAACCGATGATATCGTAGTTTCCGCATATCAAACGCACTGTGGAGTGCTCAAATCCAACAGAACACGTGTTTATCGCATTACATATCACGAAAACAGTGATTTCGGTGATTCTGCACTCTTGTCACAGCAGAATCTCGAAGATTATCACTGAAAATGCATATCTCAGCTGGAAACCCAGCGAAACCGAAGATATCGCAGTTTCCGCATATCAAACGCACTGTGGAGTGCTGGATCTTCAGGAAACGTGTTCTTTCACATTAAGTAGCAGTAAGCCACTAATTTCGGTGATTGTGCACACTTGTCACAGAAGAATCTCGAAGATTATCACTGAAAATGCATATCTCAGCTGGAAACCCAGCGAAACCGAAGATATCGCTGTTTCCGCATATCAAACGCACTGTGGAGTGCTGAAAACACCAGGAAACGTGTTTTTCGAATTCAACAGCACGGAAACAGCTTATTTCGGTGAATGTGGACATTTGTCAGAGAAGAATCTCGAAGATTATCACTGAAAATGCATGTCTCAACTGGAAACCCAACGAAACCGAGGATATCGCAGTTTCCGCATGTCAAACGCACTGTGGAGTGCTGGAACACCAGGAAACGCGTTTTCGGCATTCAATAGCACGAAAACAGCGATTTCGGTGATACTGCATACTTCTCTCAGAAGAAACAACAAGATTATCGTTGAAAATGCATGTCTCATCTGGCAGCCCCACGAAAACGAAGATATCGCAGTTTCCGCATATCAAACGCACTGTGCAGTGCTGAAGACACCAGACAACGTGTTTTTCGCATTACATAGCACGAAAACAGCGCATTCGGTGATTCTGCACAGTTGTCATAGAAGAATATCGTAGATTATCACTGATAATGTATATCTCAGCTGGAAACCCCACCAAACCGATGATATCGTAGTTTCCGCATATCAAACGCACTGTGGAGTGCTCAAAACAACAGAAAACGTGTTTATCGCATTACATAGCACGAAAACAGTGATTTCGGTGATTCTGCACTCTTGTCACAGCAGAATCTCGAAGATTATCACTGAAAATGCATATCTCAGCTGGAAACCCAGCGAAACCGAAGATATCGCAGTTTCCGCATATCAAACGCACTGTGGAGTGCTGGATCTTCAGGAAACGTGTTCTTTCACATTAAGTAGCAGTAAGCCACTAATTTCGGTGATTGTGCACACTTGTCACAGAAGAATCTCGGAGATTATCACTGAAAATGCATATCTCAGCTGGAAACCCAGCGAAACCGAAGATATCGCTGTTTCCGCATATCAAACGCACTGTGGAGTGCTGAAAACACCAGGAAACGCGTTTTCGGCATTCAATAGCACGAAAACAGCGATTTCGGTGATTCTGCACACTTGTCACTGAAGAATCAAGAAGAATATCACTGAAAATGCATATCTCAGCTGGAAACCCAACGTAACGGAAGATATCGCTGTTTCCGCATATCCATCGCACTGTGGAGTGCTGAAAACACCAGGAAACGTGTTATTTGCATTCAATTGCACGAAAACAGCGATTTCGGTGATTCTGCACACTTGTCACTGAAGAATCAAGAAGGATATCACTGAAAATGCATATCTCAGCTGGAAACCCAACGTAACGGAAGATATCGCTGTTTCCGCATATCCATCGAACTGTGGAGTGCTGAAAACACCAGAAAACGTGTTTTTCGCATTCAATCGCACGAAAACAGCGATTTCGGTGATTCAGCATTCTTCTCACAGAAGAATATCCAAGATTATCGTAGAAAATGCACATCTCAGCTGGCAACCCCACGAAAACGAAGATATCCCAGTTTCCGCATATCAAACGCACTGTCGAGTGCTCAAAACAACAAAAAACGTGTTTATCGCATTCAATAGCACGAAAACAGTGATATCGGTGATTCTGCACTCTTGTCACAGCAGATTCTCGAAGATTATCACTGAAAATGCATATCTCAGCTGGAAACCCAGCGAAACCGAAGATATCGCAGTTTCCGCATATCAAACGCACTGTGGAGTGCTGGAACTTCAGGAAACGTGTTATTTCGCATTAAGTAGCAGTAAGCCAGCGCTTTCGGTGATTCTGCATACTTCTCACAGAAGAATATCCAAGATTATCGTAGAAAATGCACATCTCAGCTGGCAACCCCACGAAAACGAAGATATCCCAGTTTCCGCATATCAAACGCACTGTGGAGTGCTGAAAACACCAGGAAACGTGTTATTTGCATTCAATAGCACGAAAACAGCGACTTCGGTAATTCTGCACACTTGTCACTGAAGAATCAAGAAGGATATCACTGAAAATGCATATCTCAGCTGGAAACCCAACGTAACGGAAGATATCGCTGTTTCCGCATATCCATCGCACTGTGGAGTGCTGAAAACACCAGGAAACGTGTTATTTGCATTCAATAGCACGAAAACAGCGATTTCGGTGATTCTGCACACTTGTCACTGAAGAATCAAGAAGGATATCACTGAAAATGCATATCTCAGCTGGAAACCCAACGTAACGGAAGATATCGCTGTTTCCGCATATCCATCGAACTGTGGAGTGCTGAAAACACCAGAAAACGTGTTTTTCGCATTCAATCGCACGAAAACAGCGATTTCGGTGATTCAGCATTCTTCTCACAGAAGAATATCCAAGATTATCGTAGAAAATGCACATCTCAGCTGGCAACCCCACGAAAACGAAGATATCCCAGTTTCCGCATATCAAACGCACTGTCGAGTGCTCAAAACAACAGAAAACGTGTTTATCGCATTCGATAGCACGAAAACAGTGATTTCGGTGATTCTGCACTCTTGTCACAGCAGAATCTCGAAGATTATCACTGAAAATGCATATCTCAGCTGGAAACCCAGCGAAACCGAAGATATCGCAGTTTCCGCATATCAAACGCACTGTGGAGTGCTGGATGTTCAGGAAACGTGTTATTTCGCATTAAGTAGCAGTAAGCCAGCGCTTTCGGTGATTCTGCATACTTCACACAGAAGAATATCCAAGATTATCGTAGAAAATGCACATCTCAGCTGGCAACCCCACGAAAACGAAGATATCCCAGTTTCCGCATATCAAACGCACTGTGGAGTGCTGAAAACACCAGGAAACGTGTTTTTCGGATTCAACAGCACGAAACCAGCGACTTCGGTGATTCTGCACACTTGTCACAGTAGAATCTCGACGATTATCACTGAAAATGCATATCTCAGCTGGAACCCAGCGAAACCGAGGATATCGCTGTTTCCGCATATCAAACGCACTGTCGAGTGCTCAAAACAACAAAAAACGTGTTTATCGCATTCAATAGCACGAAAACAGTGATATCGGTGATTCTGCACTCTTGTCACAGCAGATTCTCGAAGATTATCACTGAAAATGCATATCTCAGCTGGAAACCCAGCGAAACCGAAGATATCGCAGTTTCCGCATATCAAACGCACTGTGGAGTGCTGGAACTTCAGGAAACGTGTTATTTCGCATTAAGTAGCAGTAAGCCAGCGCTTTCGGTGATTCTGCATACTTCTCACAGAAGAATATCCAAGATTATCGTAGAAAATGCACATCTCAGCTGGCAACCCCACGAAAACGAAGATATCCCAGTTTCCGCATATCAAACGCACTGTGGAGTGCTGAAAACACCAGGAAACGTGTTATTTGCATTCAATAGCACGAAAACAGCGACTTCGGTAATTCTGCACACTTGTCACTGAAGAATCAAGAAGGATATCACTGAAAATGCATATCTCAGCTGGAAACCCAACGTAACGGAAGATATCGCTGTTTCCGCATATCCATCGCACTGTGGAGTGCTGAAAACACCAGGAAACGTGTTATTTGCATTCAATAGCACGAAAACAGCGATTTCGGTGATTCTGCACACTTGTCACTGAAGAATCAAGAAGGATATCACTGAAAATGCATATCTCAGCTGGAAACCCAACGTAACGGAAGATATCGCTGTTTCCGCATATCCATCGCACTGTGGAGTGCTGAAAACACCAGAAAACGTGTTTTTCGCATTCAATAGCACGAAAACAGCGATTTCGGTGATTCTGCACTCTTGTCACAGAAGAATCAAGAAGGATATCACTGAAAATGCATATCTCAGCTGGAAACCCAACGTAACGGAAGATATCGCTGTTTCCGCATATCCATCGAACTGTGGAGTGCTGAAAACACCAGAAAACGTGTTTTTCGCATTCAATCGCACGAAAACAGCGATTTCGGTGATTCAGCATTCTTCTCACAGAAGAATATCCAAGATTATCGTAGAAAATGCACATCTCAGCTGGCAACCCCACGAAAACGAAGATATGGCAGTTTCCGCATATCAAACGCACTGTGGAGTGCTGAAAACACCAGGAAACGTGTTATTTGCATTCAATAGCACGAAAACAGCGATTTCGGTGATTCTGCACACTTGTCACTGAAGTATCAAGAAGGATATCACTGAAAATGCATATCTCAGCTGGAAACCCAACGTAACGGAAGATATCGCTGTTTCCGCATATCCATCGCACTGTGGAGTGCTGAAAACACCAGGAAACGTGTTATTTGCATTCAATAGCACGAAAACAGCGATTTCGGTGATTCTGCACACTTGTCACTGAAGAATCAAGAAGGATATCACTGAAAATGCATATCTCAGCTGGAAACCCAACGTAACGGAAGATATCGCTGTTTCCGCATATCCATCGCACTGTGGTGTGCTGAAAACACCAGAAAACGTGTTTTTCGCATTCAATAGCACGAAAACAGCGATTTCGGTGATTCTGCACACTTGTCACAGAAGAATCAAGAAGGATATCACTGAAAATGCATATCTCAGCTGGAAACCCAACGTAACGGAAGATATCGCTGTTTCCGCATATCCATCGAACTGTGGAGTGCTGAAAACAACAGAAAACGTGTTTTTCGCATTCAATAGCACGAAAACAGCGATTTCGGTGATTCAGCACTCTTCTCACAGAAGAATATCCAAGATTATCGTAGAAAATGCACATCTCAGCTGGCAACCCCACGAAAAGGAAGATATGGCAGTTTCCGCATATCAAACGCACTGTGGAGTGCTGAAAACACCAGGAAACGTGTTATTTGCATTCAATAGCACGAAAACAGCGATTTCGGTGATTGTGCACACTTGTCACAGAAGAATCTCGAAAATTATCACAGAAAATGCATATCTCAGCTGGAACCCAACGAAACCGAAGATATCGCAGTTTCCGCGTGTCAAACGCACTGTGGAGTGCTGAAAACACCAGGAAACGTGTTTTTCGCATCCAACAGCACGAAAACAGCGATTTCAGTGATTCTGCACACTTGTCACAGTAGAATCTCGAAGATTATCACTGAAAATGAATATCTCAGCTGGAAACCCAACGAAAACGATCATTTCGCCGGTTCTGCATATAAAACGCATTGTGGAGTGCTGTAAACACCATGAACCGTGTTTTTCGCAATCAATAGCACGAAACCAGCGACTTCGGTGATTCTGCACACTTGTCACAGTAGAATCTCGGCGATTATCATTGAAAATGCATATCTCAGCTGGAACCCAGCGAAACCGAAGATATCGCAGTTACCGCATATCAAACGCACTGTGGAGTGCTGGAACACAAGAAGCGTGTTATTTCATATCAAATAGCAGTACCCCAGCGATTTCGGTGATTCTGGACACTTGTCACAGAAGAATATCGACGATTATCACTGACAATGCATATCTCAGCTGAGAACCCAACGAAACCGATGATATCGCAGTTTCCGCATATAAAACGCACTGTGGAGTGCTGTAAACACCAGGAACCGTGTTTTTCGCAATCAATAGCACGAAAACAGCGACTTCGGTGATTCTGCACACTTGTCACAGAAGAATTTCGACGATTATCACTGAAAATGCATATCTCAGCTGGAACCCAGCGAAACCGAAGATATCGCAATTTCCGCATATCAAACGCACTGTGGAGTGCTGGAACACAAGAAGCGTGTTATTTCATATCAAATAGCGCTACCCCAGCGATTTCGGTGATTCTGGACGTTTGTCACAGAAGAATCTCGACGATTATCACTGAAAATGCATATCTCAGCTGAGAACCCAACGAAACCGAAGATATCGCAGTTTCCGCATATAAAACGCACTGTGGAGTGCTGTAAACACCAGGAACCGTGTTTTTCGCAATCAATAGCACGAAAACAGCGACTTCGGTGATTCTGCACACTTGTCACAGAAGAATCTCGAAGATTATCTCTGATAATGTATATCTGAGCTGGAAACCCCACCAAACCGATGATATCGTAGTTTCCGCATATCAAACGCACTGTGGAGTGCTGGATGTTCAGGAAACGTGTTATTTCACATTAAGTAGCAGTAAGCCACTGATTTCGGTGATTGTGCACACTTGTCACAGAAGAATCTCGAACATTATGATTGAAAATGCATATCTCATCTGGAATCCCAGCGAAACCGAAGATATCGCTGTTTCCTCATATCAAACGCACTGTCGAGTGCTCAAAACAACAGAAAACGTGTTTATCGCATTCAATAGCACGAAAACAGCGCTTTCGGTGATTCTGCAAAACTCTCACAGAAGCATCTCGAAGATTCTCACTGAAAATGCATATCTTTGCTGCAAACCCAAAGAATCCGCAGATATCGCCGTTTCCGCAAATCAAACGCTCTGTGGAGTGCTAACAACACCAGAATACGTGTTTTTCGCATTAAATATCACGAAAACAGCGATTTCGGTGATTCTGCATACTGCTCAAAGAAGAATATCCGAGATTATCGTAGAAAATGCACATCTCAGCTGGAAACCCAACATTACCGAAGATATCGCTGTTTCCGCATATCCATCGCACTGTGGAGTGCTGAAAACACCAGGAAACGTGTTATTTGCATTCAGTAGCACGAAAACAGCGATTTCGGTGATTCTGCACACTTGTCACAGAAGAATCAAGAAGGATATCACTGAAAATGCATATCTCAGCTGGAATCCCAACGTAACGGAAGATATCGCTGTTTCCGCATATCCATCGAACTGTGGAGTGCTGAAAACACCAGAAAACGTGTTTTTCGCATTCAATAGCACGAAAACAGCGATTTCGGTGATTCAGCATTCTTCTCACAGAAGAATATCCAAGATTATCGTAGAAAATGCACATCTCAGCTGGCAACCCCACGAAAACGAAGATATCCCAGTTTCCGCATATCAAACGCACTGTCGAGTGCTCAAAACAACAGAAAACGTGTTTATCGCATTCAATAGCACGAAAACAGCGATTTCGGTGATTCTGCACACTTGTCACAGAAGAATATTCCAGATTATGGTAGAAAATGCATATCTCAGCTGGAAACGCCACGAAAACGAAGATATCGCAGTTTCCGCATGTCAAGCGCACTGTGGAGTGCTGAAAACACCAGGAACCGTGTTATTTGCATTCAATAGCACGAAAACAGCGATTTCGGTGATTCTGCACACTTGTCACAGAAGAATCAAGAAGGTTATCACTGAAAATGCATATCTCAGCTGGAAACCCAACGTAACGGTAGATATCGCTGTTTCCGCATATCCATCGCACTGTGGAGTGCAGAATACACCTGAATACGTGTTTTTCGCATTCAATAGCACGAAAACAGCGCATTCCGTGATTCTGCATACTTCTCACAGAAGAATATCCAAGATTATCGTACAAAATGCCTGTATCAGCTGGCAACCCCACGAAAACGAAGACATCCCAGTTTCCGCATATCAAACGCACTGTGGAGTGCTCAAAACACCAGAAAACGTGTTTTTCGCATTACATAGCACGAAAACAGCGATTTCGGTGATTCTGCAGACTCCTCAGAGTAGAATATGCGAATTATCGTAGAAAATGCATGTCTCAGCTGGAAACCCCACGAAAACGAAGATATCGCAGTTTCCGCATGTCAAGCGCACTGTGGAGTGCTGAAAACACCAGAAAACGTGTTTTTTGCTTCAAATAGCACGAAAATAGCTATTTTGGTGATTCTGCACACTTGTCACAGAATAATCATGAAGAGTATCATCGAAAATGAATATCTCACCTGGAAACCACACGAAAACGAAGATATCGCAGCTTCCGCATATCAAACGCACTGTGGAGTGCTGCAAACACCAGAAAACGCGTTTTTCGCATCAAATAGCATGACAACAGCGATTTCGGTAATTCTGCATCCTTCTCACAGAACAATATTCATGATTATCGTAGAAAATGCATATTTCAGCTGGAAACGCCACGAAAACGAAGATATCGCAGTATCCGCATGTCAAGCGCACTGTGGAGTGCTGAAAACACCAGAAAACGCGATTTTCGCATCAAATAGCACGACAACAGCGATTTCGGTAATTCTGCATCCTTCTCACAGAAGAATATTCAAGATTATCGTAGAAAATACATGCCTCACGTGGAAACCCCACGAAAACGAAGATATCGCAGTTTGCGCATTTCAAACGCACTGTGGAGTGCAGAAAACACCAGAAAACGTGTTTTTCGCATCAAATAGCACGAAAATAGCTATTTTGGTGATTCTGCACACGTGTCACAGAATCATCATGAAGAGTATCACCGAAAATGCATATCTCAGCTGGGAACCCCACGAAAACGAAGATATCGCAGCTTCCGCATGTCAAGCGCACTGTGGAGTGCTGAAAACACCAGAAAACGTGCTTTTCGCATTCAATAGCACGACAACAGCGATTTCGGTAATTGTGCATTCTTCTCACAGTAGAATATTCAAGATTATCGTAGAAAATACATGCCTCACATGGAAACCCCACAAAAACGAAGATATCGCAGTTTGCGCATTTCAAACGCACTGTGGAGTGCAGATAACACCAGAAAACGTGTTTTTTGCTTCAAATAGCACGAAAATAGCTATTTTGGTGATTCTGCACACTTGTCACAGAATAATCATGAAGACTATCATCGAAAATGAATATCTCACCTGGAAACCCCACGAAAACGAAGATATCGCAGCTTCCGCATATCAAACGCACTGTGGAGTGCTGCAAACACCAGAAAACGCGTTTTTCGCATCAAATAGCACGACAACAGCGATTTCGGTAATTCTGCATCCTTCTCACAGAAGAAAATTGAAGATTATCGTAGAAAATGCATATCTCAGCTGGAAACGCCACGAAAACGAAGATATCGCAGTTTCCGCCTGTCAAGCGCACTGTGGAGTGCTGAAAACACCAGAAAACGTGTTTTTCGCATCAAATAGCACGACAACAGCGATTTCGGTGATTCTGCATACTGCTCAAAGAAGAATATCCGAGATTATCGTAGAAAATGCACATCTCAGCTGGAAACCCAACATTACCGAAGATATCGCTGTTTCCGCATATCCATCGCACTGTGGAGTGCTGAAAACACCAGGAAACGTGTTATTTGCATTCAGTAGCACGAAAACAGCGATTTCGGTGATTCTGCACACTTGTCACAGAAGAATCAAGAAGGATATCACTGAAAATGCATATCTCAGCTGGAATCCCAACGTAACGGAAGATATCGCTGTTTCCGCATATCCATCGAACTGTGGAGTGCTGAAAACACCAGAAAACGTGTTTTTCGCATTCAATAGCACGAAAACAGCGATTTCGGTGATTCAGCATTCTTCTCACAGAAGAATATCCAAGATTATCGTAGAAAATGCACATCTCAGCTGGCAACCCCAAGAAAACGAAGATATCCCAGTTTCCGCATATCAAACGCACTGTCGAGTGCTCAAAACAACAGAAAACGTGTTTATCGCATTCAATAGCACGAAAACAGCGATTTCGGTGATTCTGCACACTTGTCACAGAAGAATATTCCAGATTATGGTAGAAAATGCATATCTCAGCTGGAAACGCCACGAAAACGAAGATATCGCAGTTTCCGCATGTCAAGCGCACTGTGGAGTGCTGAAAACACCAGGAACCGTGTTATTTGCATTCAATAGCACGAAAACAGCGATTTCGGTGATTCTGCACACTTGTCACAGAAGAATCAAGAAGGTTATCACTGAAAATGCATATCTCAGCTGGAAACCCAACGTAACGGTAGATATCGCTGTTTCCGCATATCCATCGCACTGTGGAGTGCAGAATACACCTGAATACGTGTTTTTCGCATTCAATAGCACGAAAACAGCGCATTCCGTGATTCTGCATACTTCTCACAGAAGAATATCCAAGATTATCGTACAAAATGCCTGTATCAGCTGGCAACCCCACGAAAACGAAGACATCCCAGTTTCCGCATATCAAACGCACTGTGGAGTGCTCAAAACACCAGAAAACGTGTTTTTCGCATTACATAGCACGAAAACAGCGTTTTCGGTGATTCTGCAGACTCCTCAGAGTAGAATATGCGAATTATCGTAGAAAATGCATGTCTCAGCTGGAAACCCCACGAAAACGAAGATATCGCAGTTTCCGCATGTCAAGCGCACTGTGGAGTGCTGAAAACACCAGAAAACGTGTTTTTTGCTTCAAATAGCACGAAAATAGCTATTTTGGTGATTCTGCACACTTGTCACAGAATAATCATGAAGAGTATCATCGAAAATGAATATCTCACCTGGAAACCACACGAAAACGAAGATATCGCAGCTTCCGCATATCAAACGCACTGTGGAGTGCTGCAAACACCAGAAAACGCGTTTTTCGCATCAAATAGCATGACAACAGCGATTTCGGTAATTCTGCATCCTTCTCACAGAACAATATTCATGATTATCGTAGAAAATGCATATTTCAGCTGGAAACGCCACGAAAACGAAGATATCGCAGTATCCGCATGTCAAGCGCACTGTGGAGTGCTGAAAACACCAGAAAACGCGATTTTCGCATCAAATAGCACGACAACAGCGATTTCGGTAATTCTGCATCCTTCTCACAGAAGAATATTCAAGATTATCGTAGAAAATACATGCCTCACGTGGAAACCCCACGAAAACGAAGATATCGCAGTTTGTGCATTTCAAACGCACTGTGGAGTGCAGAAAACACCAGAAAACGTGTTTTTCGCATCAAATAGCACGAAAATAGCTATTTTGGTGATTCTGCACACGTGTCACAGAATCATCATGAAGAGTATCACCGAAAATGCATATCTCAGCTGGGAACCCCACGAAAACGAAGATATCGCAGCTTCCGCATGTCAAGCGCACTGTGGAGTGCTGAAAACACCAGAAAACGTGCTTTTCGCATTCAATAGCACGACAACAGCGATTTCGGTAATTGTGCATTCTTCTCACAGAAGAAAATTGAAGATTATCGTAGAAAATGCATATCTCAGCTGGAAACGCCACGAAAACGAAGATATCGCAGTTTGCGCATTTCAAACGCACTGTGGAGTGCAGATAACACCAGAAAACGTGTTTTTCGCATCAAATAGCACGACAACAGCGATTTCGGTGATTCTGCATACTGCTCAAAGAAGAATATCCGAGATTATCGTAGAAAATGCACATCTCAGCTGGAAACCCAACATTACCGAAGATATCGCTGTTTCCGCATATCCATCGCACTGTGGAGTGCTGAAAACACCAGGAAACGTGTTATTTGCATTCAGTAGCACGAAAACAGCGATTTCGGTGATTCTGCACACTTGTCACAGAAGAATCAAGAAGGATATCACTGAAAATGCATATCTCAGCTGGAATCCCAACGTAACGGAAGATATCGCTGTTTCCGCATATCCATCGAACTGTGGAGTGCTGAAAACACCAGAAAACGTGTTTTTCGCATTCAATAGCACGAAAACAGCGATTTCGGTGATTCAGCATTCTTCTCACAGAAGAATATCCAAGATTATCGTAGAAAATGCACATCTCAGCTGGCAACCCCAAGAAAACGAAGATATCCCAGTTTCCGCATATCAAACGCACTGTCGAGTGCTCAAAACAACAGAAAACGTGTTTATCGCATTCAATAGCACGAAAACAGCGATTTCGGTGATTCTGCACACTTGTCACAGAAGAATATTCCAGATTATGGTAGAAAATGCATATCTCAGCTGGAAACGCCACGAAAACGAAGATATCGCAGTTTCCGCATGTCAAGCGCACTGTGGAGTGCTGAAAACACCAGGAACCGTGTTATTTGCATTCAATAGCACGAAAACAGCGATTTCGGTGATTCTGCACACTTGTCACAGAAGAATCAAGAAGGTTATCACTGAAAATGCATATCTCAGCTGGAAACCCAACGTAACGGTAGATATCGCTGTTTCCGCATATCCATCGCACTGTGGAGTGCAGAATACACCTGAATACGTGTTTTTCGCATTCAATAGCACGAAAACAGCGCATTCCGTGATTCTGCATACTTCTCACAGAAGAATATCCAAGATTATCGTACAAAATGCCTGTATCAGCTGGCAACCCCACGAAAACGAAGACATCCCAGTTTCCGCATATCAAACGCACTGTGGAGTGCTCAAAACACCAGAAAACGTGTTTTTCGCATTACATAGCACGAAAACAGCGTTTTCGGTGATTCTGCAGACTCCTCAGAGTAGAATATGCGAATTATCGTAGAAAATGCATGTCTCAGCTGGAAACCCCACGAAAACGAAGATATCGCAGTTTCCGCATGTCAAGCGCACTGTGGAGTGCTGAAAACACCAGAAAACGTGTTTTTTGCTTCAAATAGCACGAAAATAGCTATTTTGGTGATTCTGCACACTTGTCACAGAATAATCATGAAGAGTATCATCGAAAATGAATATCTCACCTGGAAACCACACGAAAACGAAGATATCGCAGCTTCCGCATATCAAACGCACTGTGGAGTGCTGCAAACACCAGAAAACGCGTTTTTCGCATCAAATAGCATGACAACAGCGATTTCGGTAATTCTGCATCCTTCTCACAGAACAATATTCATGATTATCGTAGAAAATGCATATTTCAGCTGGAAACGCCACGAAAACGAAGATATCGCAGTATCCGCATGTCAAGCGCACTGTGGAGTGCTGAAAACACCAGAAAACGCGATTTTCGCATCAAATAGCACGACAACAGCGATTTCGGTAATTCTGCATCCTTCTCACAGAAGAATATTCAAGATTATCGTAGAAAATACATGCCTCACGTGGAAACCCCACGAAAACGAAGATATCGCAGTTTGTGCATTTCAAACGCACTGTGGAGTGCAGAAAACACCAGAAAACGTGTTTTTCGCATCAAATAGCACGAAAATAGCTATTTTGGTGATTCTGCACACGTGTCACAGAATCATCATGAAGAGTATCACCGAAAATGCATATCTCAGCTGGGAACCCCACGAAAACGAAGATATCGCAGCTTCCGCATGTCAAGCGCACTGTGGAGTGCTGAAAACACCAGAAAACGTGCTTTTCGCATTCAATAGCACGACAACAGCGATTTCGGTAATTGTGCATTCTTCTCACAGTAGAATATTCAAGATTATCGTAGAAAATACATGCCTCACATGGAAACCCCACAAAAACGAAGATATCGCAGTTTGCGCATTTCAAACGCACTGTGGAGTGCAGATAACACCAGAAAACGTGTTTTTTGCTTCAAATAGCACGAAAATAGCTATTTTGGTGATTCTGCACACTTGTCACAGAATAATCATGAAGACTATCATCGAAAATGAATATCTCACCTGGAAACCCCACGAAAACGAAGATATCGCAGCTTCCGCATATCAAACGCACTGTGGAGTGCTGCAAACACCAGAAAACGCGTTTTTCGCATCAAATAGCACGACAACAGCGATTTCGGTAATTCTGCATCCTTCTCACAGAAGAAAATTGAATATTATCGTAGAAAATGCATATCTCAGCTGGAAACGCCACGAAAACGAAGATATCGCAGTTTCCGCCTGTCAAGCGCACTGTGGAGTGCTGAAAACACCAGAAAACGTGTTTTTCGCATCAAATAGCACGACAACAGCGATTTCGGTAATTCTGCATCCTTCTCACAGAAGAATATTCAAGATTATCGTAGAAAATACATGCCTCACATGGAAACCCCACAAAAACGAAGATATCGCAGTTTGCGCATTTCAAACGCACTGTGGAGTGCAGATAACACCAGAAAACGTGTTTTTTGCTTCAAATAGCACGAAAATAGCTATTTTGGTGATTCTGCACACTTGTCACAGAATAATCATGAAGAGTATCATCGAAAATGAATATCTCACCTGGAAACCACACGAAAACGAAGATATCGCAGCTTCCGCATATCAAACGCACTGTGGAGTGCTGCAAACACCAGAAAACGCGTTTTTCGCATCAAATAGCATGACAACAGCGATTTCGGTAATTCTGCATCCTTCTCACAGAACAATATTCATGATTATCGTAGAAAATGCATATTTCAGCTGGAAACGCCACGAAAACGAAGATATCGCAGTATCCGCATGTCAAGCGCACTGTGGAGTGCTGAAAACACCAGAAAACGCGATTTTCGCATGGAATAGCACGACAACAGCGATTTCGGTAATTCTGCATCCTTCTCACAGAAGAATATTCAAGATTATCGTAGAAAATACATGCCTCACGTGGAAACCCCACGAAAACGAAGATATCGCAGTTTGCGCATTTCAAACGCACTGTGGAGTGCAGAAAACACCAGAAAACGTGTTTTTCGCATCAAATAGCACGAAAATAGCTATTTTGGTGATTCTGCACACGTGTCACAGAATCATCATGAAGAGTATCACCGAAAATGCATATCTCAGCTGGGAACCCCACGAAAACGAAGATATCGCAGCTTCCGCATGTCAAGCGCACTGTGGAGTGCTGAAAACACCAGAAAACGTGCTTTTCGCATTCAATAGCACGACAACAGCGATTTCGGTAATTGTGCATTCTTCTCACAGTAGAATATTCAAGATTATCGTAGAAAATACATGCCTCACATGGAAACCCCACAAAAACGAAGATATCGCAGTTTGCGCATTTCAAACGCACTGTGGAGTGCAGATTACACCAGAAAACGTGTTTTTTGCTTCAAATAGCACGAAAATAGCTATTTTGGTGATTCTGCACACTTGTCACAGAATAATCATGAAGACTATCATCGAAAATGAATATCTCACCTGGAAACCCCACGAAAACGAAGATATCGCAGCTTCCGCATATCAAACGCACTGTGGAGTGCTGCAAACACCAGAAAACGCGTTTTTCGCATCAAATAGCACGACAACAGCGATTTCGGTAATTCTGCATCCTTCTCACAGAAGAAAATTGAAGATTATCGTAGAAAATGCATATCTCAGCTGGAAACGCCACGAAAACGAAGATATCGCAGTTTCCGCCTGTCAAGCGCACTGTGGAGTGCTGAAAACACCAGAAAACGTGTTTTTCGCATCAAATAGCACGACAACAGCGATTTCGGTAATTCTGCATCCTTCTCACAGAAGAATATTCAAGATTATCGTAGAAAATACATGCCTCAGCTGGAAACCGCACTAAAACGAAGGTATCGCAATTACCGCATTTCAAACGCACTGTGGAGTGCAGAAAACAACAGAAAACGTGTTTTTCGCATCAAATAGCACGAAAACAGCGATTTCGGTGATTCTGCACACTTGTCACTGAAGAATCAAGAAGGATATCACTGAAAATGCATATCTCAGCTGGAAACCCAACGTAACGGAAGATATCGCTGTTTCCGCATATCCATCGCACTGTGGAGTGCTGGATCTTCAGGAAACGTGTTATTTCACATTAAGTAGCAGTAAGCCACTGATTTCGGTGATTGTGCACACTTGTCACAGAAGAATCTCGAAAATTATCACAGAAAATGCATATCTCAGCTGGAACCCAACGAAACCGAAGATATCGCAGTTTCCGCGTGTCAAACGCACTGTGGAGTGCTGAAAACACCAGGAAACGTGTTTTTCGCATCCAACAGCACGAAAACAGCGATTACGGTTATTCTACACACTTGTCACAGCAGAATCTCGAAGATCATCAGTAATAATACATATCCCAGCTGGAAACTCAACGAAACCGAAGATATCGCAGTTTCCGCATGTCAAAAGTACTGTGGATTGCTGAAAACACCACAAAACGTGTTTGTCGCATTAAATAGCACGAAAACAGCGATTTCAGTGATTCTGCACACTTGTCACAGTAGAATCTCGAAGATTATCACTGAAAATGAATATCTCAGCTGGAACCCAGCGAAACCGAAGATATCGCAGTTACCGCATATCAAACGCACTGTGGAGTGCTGGAACACAAGAAGCGTGTTATTTCATATCAAATAGCAGTACCCCAGCGATTTCGGTGATTCTGGACACTTGTCACAGAAGAATATCGACGATTATCACTGACAATGCATATCTCAGCTGAGAACCCAACGAAACCGATGATATCGCAGTTTCCGCATATAAAACGCACTGTGGAGTGCTGTAAACACCAGGAACCGTGTTTTTCGCAATCAATAGCACGAAAACAGCGACTTCGGTGATTCTGCACACTTGTCACAGAAGAATTTCGACGATTATCACTGAAAATGCATATCTCAGCTGGAACCCAACGAAACCGAAGATATCGCAATTTCCGCATATCAAACGCACTGTGGAGTGCTGGAACACAAGAAGCGTGTTATTTCATATCAAATAGCAGTACCCCAGCGATTTCGTTGATTCTGGACGTTTGTCACAGAAGAATCTCGACGATTATCACTGAAAATGCATATCTCAGCTGAGAACCCAACGAAACCGAAGATATCGCAGTTTCCGCATATAAAACGCACTGTGGAGTGCTGTAAACACCAGGAACCGTGTTTTTCGCAATCAATAGCACGAAAACAGCGACTTCGGTGATTCTGCACACTTGTCACAGAAGAATCTCGAAGATTATCACTGATAATGTATATCTGAGCTGGAAACCCCACCAAACCGATGATATCGTAGTTTCCGCATATCAAACGCACTGTGGAGTGCTCAAAACAACAGAAAACGTGTTTATCGCATTACATAGCACGAAAACAGTGATTTCGGTGATTCTGCACTCTTGTCACAGCAGAATCTCGAAGATTATCACTGAAAATGCATATCTCAGCTGGAAACCCAGCGAAACCGAAGATATCGCAGTTTCCGCATATCAAACGCACTGTGGAGTGCTGGATCTTCAGGAAACGTGTTATTTCACATTAAGTAGCAGTAAGCCACTGATTTCGGTGATTGCGCACACTTGTCACAGAAGAATCTCGAACATTATGATTGAAAATGCATATCTCAGCTGGAATCCCAGCGAAACCGAAGATATCGCTGTTTCCTCATATCAAACGCACTGTCGAGTGCTCAAAACAACAGAAAACGTGTTTATCGCATTCAATAGCACGAAAACAGCGCTTTCGGTGATTCTGCAAAACTCTCACAGAAGCATCTCGAAGATTCTCACTGAAAATGCATATCTTTGCTGCAAACCCAAAGAATCCGCAGATATCGCCGTTTCCGCAAATCAAACGCTCTGTGGAGTGCTAACAACACCAGAATACGTGTTTTTCGCATTAAATATCACGAAAACAGCGATTTCGGTGATTCTGCATACTGCTCAAAGAAGAATATCCGAGATTATCGTAGAAAATGCACATCTCAGCTGGAAACCCAACATTACCGAAGATATCGCTCTTTCCGCATATCCATCGCACTGTGGAGTGCTGAAAACACCAGGAAACGTGTTATTTGCATTCAGTAGCACGAAAACAGCGATTTCGGTGATTCTGCACACTTGTCACAGAAGAATCAAGAAGGATATCACTGAAAATGCATTTCTCAGCTGGAATCCCAACGTAACGGAAGATATCGCAGTTTCCGCATATCCATCGAACTGTGGAGTGCTGAAAACACCAGAAAACGTGTTTTTCGCATTCAATACCACGAAAACAGCGATTTCGGTGATTCAGCATTCTTCTCACAGAAGAATATCCAAGATTATCGTAGAAAATGCACATCTCAGCTGGCAACCCCACGAAAACGAAGATATCCCAGTTTCCGCATATCAAACGCACTGTCGAGTGCTCAAAACAACAGAAAACGTGTTTATCGCATTCAATAGCACGAAAACAGCGATTTCGGTGATTCTGCACACTTGTCACAGAAGAATATTCAAGATTATGGTAGATAATGCATATCTCAGCTGGAAACGCCACGAAAACGAAGATATCGCAGTTTCCGCATGTCAAGCGCACTGTGGAGTGCTGAAAACACCAGGAACCGTGTTATTTGCATTCAATAGCACGAAAACAGCGATTTCGGTGATTCTGCACACTTGTCACAGAAGAATCAAGAAGGTTATCACTGAAAATGCATATCTCAGCTGGAAACCCAACGTAACGGTAGATATCGCTGTTTCCGCATATCCATCGCACTGTGGAGTGCAGAATACACCTGAATACGTGTTTTTCGCATTCAATAGCACGAAAACAGCGCTTTCCGTGATTCTGCATACTTCTCACAGAAGAATATCCAAGATTATCGTACAAAATGCCTGTATCAGCTGGCAACCCCACGAAAACGAAGACATCCCAGTTTCCGCATATCAAACGCACTGTGGAGTGCTCAAAACACCAGAAAACGTGTTTTTCGCATTACATAGCACGAAAACAGCGATTTCGGTGATTCTGCAGACTCCTCAGAGTAGAATATGCGAATTATCGTAGAAAATGCATGTCTCAGCTGGAAACCCCACGAAAACGAAGATATCGCAGTTTCCGCATGTCAAGCGCACTGTGGAGTGCTGAAAACACCAGAAAACGTGTTTTTCGCATTCAATAGCACGACAACAGCGATTTCGGTAATTGTGCATCCTTCTCACAGAAGAATATTCAAGATTATCGTAGAAAATACATGCCTCACATGGAAACCCCACAAAAACGAAGATATCGCAGTTTGCGCATTTCAAACGCACTGTGGAGTGCAGATAACACCAGAAAACGTGTTTTTTGCTTCAAATAGCACGAAAATAGCTATTTTGGTGATTCTGCACACTTGTCACAGAATAATCATGAAGAGTATCATCGAAAATGAATATCTCACCTGGAAACCACACGAAAACGAAGATATCGCAGCTTCCGCATATCAAACGCACTGTGGAGTGCTGCAAACACCAGAAAACGCGTTTTTCGCATCAAATAGCATGACAACAGCGATTTCGGTAATTCTGCATCCTTCTCACAGAACAATATTCATGATTATCGTAGAAAATGCATATTTCAGCTGGAAACGCCACGAAAACGAAGATATCGCAGTATCCGCATGTCAAGCGCACTGTGGAGTGCTGAAAACACCAGAAAACGCGTTTTTCGCATCAAATAGCACGACAACAGCGATTTCGGTAATTCTGCATCCTTCTCACAGAAGACTATTCAAGATTATCGTAGAAAATACATGCCTCACGTGGAAACCCCACGAAAACGAAGATATCGCAGTTTGCGCATTTCAAACGCACTGTGGAGTGCAGAAAACACCAGAAAACGTGTTTTTCGCATCAAATAGCACGAAAATAGCTATTTTGGTGATTCTGCCCACGTGTCACAGAATCATCATGAAGAGTATCACCGAAAATATATATCTCAGCTGGGAACCCCACGAAAACGAAGATATCGCAGCTTCCGCATGTCAAGCGCACTGTGGAGTGCTGAAAACACCAGAAAACGTGTTTTTCGCATTCAATAGCACGACAACAGCGATTTCGGTAATTGTGCATTCTTCTCACAGAAGAATATTCAAGATTATCGTAGAAAATACATGCCTCACATGGAAACCCCACAAAAACGAAGATATCGCAGTTTGCGCATTTCAAACGCACTGTGGAGTGCTGAAAACACCAGGAAACGTGTTTTTCGAATTCAACTGCACGAAAACAGCGATTTCGGTGATTGTGGACATTTGTCAGAGAAGAATCTTGAAGATTATCACTGCAAATGCTTATCTATGCTGGAAACCCTACGAAACCGAAGATATGGCAGTTTCCGCATATCAAACGCACTGTGGAGTGCTGGAACACCAGGAAACGTGTTATTTGCATTCAATAGCACGAAAACAGCGATATCGGTGATTCTGCATACTTCTCACGGAAGAATATCCGAGATTATCGTAGAAAATGCATGTCTCAGCTGAAAACCCAACGAAACCGAAGATATCGCAGTTTCCGCATGACAAATACACTGTGGAGTGCAGAAAACACCAGAAAACGTGTTTTTCGCATTACATAGCACGAAAGCAGCGAATTCGGTGATTCTGCATACTTCTCACAGATGAATATCCGAGATTATCGTAGAAAATGCACATCTCAGCTGGAAACGCCACGAAAACGAAGATATCGCAGTTTCCGCCTGTCAAGCGCACTGTGGAGTGCTGAAAACACCAGAAAACGTGTTTTTCGCATCAAATAGCACGACAACAGCGATTTCGGTAATTCTGCATCCTTCTCACAGAAGAATATTCAAGATTATCGTAGAAAATACATGCCTCAGCTGGAAACCGCACTAAAACGAAGGTATCGCAATTACCGCATTTCAAACGCACTGTGGAGTGCAGAAAACACCAGAAAACGTGTTTTTCGCATCAAATAGCACGAAAACAGCGATTTCGGTGATTCTGCATACGTGTCACAGAATTATCATGAAGATTATCACCGAAAATGCATATCTCAGCTGGAAACCCAACGAAAACGAAGATATCGCAGTTACCGCATTTCAAACGCACTGTGGAGTGCAGAAAACACCAGAAAACGTGTTTTTCGCATCAAATAGCACGACAACAGCGATTTCGGTAATTCTGCATCCTTCTCACAGAAGAAAATTCAAGATTATCGTAGAAAATGTATATCTCAGCTGGAAACGCCACGAAAACGAAGATATCGCAGTTTCCGCATGTCAAGCGCACTGTGGAGTGCTGAAAACACCAGAAAACGCGTTTTTCGCATCAAACAGCACGACAACAGCGATTTCGGTAATTCTGCATCCTTCTCACAGAAGAATATTCAAGATTATCGTAGAAAATACATGCCTCAGCTGGAAACCCCACTAAAATGAAAGTATCGCAGTTACCGCATTTCAAACGCACTGTGGAGTGCATAAAACACCAGAAAACGTGTTTTTCTCATCAAATAGCACGAAAACAGCGATTTCGGTGTTTCTGCATACTTCTCACAGAAGTATATTCAAGATTATCGTAGAAAATACATGCCACAGCAGGAAACCCCACGAAAACGAGGATATCGCTGTTACCGCATTTCAAACGCACTGTGGAGTGCAGAAAACACCAGAAATCGTGTTTTTCGCATCAAATAGCACGAAAACAGCGATTTCGGTGATTCTGCATACTTCTCACAGAAGAATATACAAGATTATCGTAGAAAATGCATGTCTCAGCTGGAAACCCCACGAAAACGAAGATATCACAGTTTCCGCATGTCAAGCGCACTGTGGAGTGCTGAAAACACCAGAAACCGTGTTTTTCGCATTCATTAGCACGAAAACAGCGATTTCGGTGATTCTGCATACTTCTCACGGAAGAGTATTCAAGATTATGGTAGAAAATGCATATCTCACCTGGAAACGTCACGAAAACGAAGATATCGCAGTTTCCGCATGTCAAGCGCACTGTGGAGTGCTGAAAACACCAGAAAACGCGTTTTTCGCATCAAATAGCACGACAACAGCGATTTCGGTAATTCTGCATCCTTCTCACAGAAGAATATTCAAGATTATCGTAGAAAATACATGCCTCAGCTGGAAACCCCACTAAAACGAAGGTATCGCAGTTACCGCATTTCAAACGCACTGTGGAGTGCATAAAACACCAGAAAACGTGTTTTTCGCATCAAATAGCACGAAAACAGCGATTTCGGTGATTCTGCATACTTCTCACAGAAGTATATTCAAGATTATCGTAGAAAATACATGCCACAGCAGGAAACCCCACGAAAACGAAGATATCGAAGTTTCCGCATATCAAACGCACTGTGGAGTGCTGCAAACACCAGAAAACGCGTTTTTCGCATCAAATAGCATGACAACAGCGATTTTGGTAATTCTGCATCCATCTCACAGAAGAATATTCATGATTATCGTAGAAAATGCATATTTCAGCTGGAAACGCCACGAAAACGAAGATATCGCAGTATCTGCATGTCAAGCGCACTGTGGAGTGCTGAAAACACCAGAAAACGTGTTTTTCGCATTCAGTAGCACGAAAACAGCGATTTCGGTGATTCTGCATACTTCTCACATAAGAATATTCAAGATTATGGTAGAAAATACATGCCTCAGCAGGAAACCCCACGAAAACGAAGATATCACAGTTTTCGCATGTCAAGCGCACTGTGGAGTGCTGAAAACACCAGAAAACGTGTTTTTCGCATTCAATAGCACGAAAACAGCGATTCCGGTGATTCTGCATACTTCTCACATAAGAATATTCATGATTATCGTAGAAAATGCATATCTCAGCTGGAAACGCCACGAAAACGAAGATATCGCAGTATCCGCATGTCAAGCGCACTGTGGAGTGCTGAAAACACCAGAAAACGCGTTTTTCGCATCAAATAGCACGACAACAGCGATTTCGCTAATTCTGCATCCTTCTCACAGAAGAATATTCAAGATTATCGTAGAAAATACATGCCTCAGCTGGAAACCCCACTAAAACGAAAGTATCGCAGTTACCGCATTTCAAACGCACTGTGGAGTGCATAAAACTCCAGAAAACGTGTTTTTCGCATCAAATAGCACGAAAACAGCGATTTCGGTGATTCTGCATACTTCTCACAGAAGTATATTCAAGATTATCGTAGAAAATACATGCCACAGCAGGAAACCCCACGAAAACGAGGATATCGCAGTTACCGCATTTCAAACGCACTGTGGAGTGCAGAAAACACCAGAAATCGTGTTTTTCGCATCAAATAGCACGAAAACAGCGATTTCGGTGATTCTGCATACTTCTCACAGAAGAATATACAAGATTATCGTAGAAAATGCATGTCTCAGCTGGAAACCCCACGAAAACGAAGATATCACAGTTTCCGCATGTCAAGCGCACTGTGGAGTGCTGAAAACACCAGAAACCGTGTTTTTCGCATTCAATAGCACGAAAACAGCGATTTCGGTGATTCTGCATACTTCTCACGGAAGAGTATTCAAGATTATGGTAGAAAATGCATATCTCACCTGGAAACGTCACGAAAACGAAGATATCGCAGTTTCCGCATGTCAAGCGCACTGTGGAGTGCTGAAAACACCAGAAAACGCGTTTTTCGCATCAAATAGCACGACAACAGCGATTTCGGTAATTCTGCATCCTTCTCACAGAAGAATATTCAAGATTATCGTAGAAAATACATGCCTCAGCTGGAAACCCCACTAAAACGAAGGTATCGCAGTTACCGCATTTCAAACGCACTGTGGAGTGCATAAAACACCAGAAAACGAGTTTTTCGCATCAAATAGCACGAAAACAGCGATTTCGGTGATTCTGCATACTTCTCACAGAAGAATATACAAGATTATCGTAGAAAATGCATATCTCACCTGGAAACGTCACGAAAACGAAGATATCGCAGTTTCCGCATGTCAAGCGCACTGTGGAGTGCTGAAAACACCAGAAAACGCGTTTTTCGCATCAAATAGCACGACAACAGCGATTTCGGTAATTCTGCATCCTTCTCACAGAAGAATATTCAAGATTATCGTAGAAAATACATGCCTCAGCTGGAAACCCCACTAAAACGAAGGTATCGCAGTTACCGCATTTCAAACGCACTGTGGAGTGCATAAAACAACAGAAAACGTGTTTTTCGCATCAAATAGCACGAAAACAGCGATTTCGGTGATTCTGCATACTTCTCACAGAAGTATATTCAAGATTATCGTCGAAAATACATGCCACAGCAGGAAACCCCACGAAAACGAAGATATCGCAGTTTCCGCATATCAAACGCACTGTGGAGTGCTGCAACCACCAGAAAACGCGTTTTTCGCATCAAATAGCATGACAACAGCGATTTTGGTAATTCTGCATCCATCTCACAGAAGAATATTCATGATTATCGTAGAAAATGCATATTTCAGCTGGAAACGCCACGAAAACGAAGATATCGCAGTATCTGCATGTCAAGCGCACTGTGGAGTGCTGAAAACACCAGAAAACGTGTTTTTCGCATTCAGTAGCACGAAATCAGCGATTTCGTTGATTCTGCATACTTCTCACATAAGAATATTCATGATTATCGTAGAAAATGCATATCTCAGCTGGAAACGCCACAAAAATGAAGATATCGCAGTATCCGCATGTCAAGCGCACTGTGGAGTGCGGAAAACACCAGAAAACGTGTTTTTCGCATCAGATAGCACGAAAACAGCGATTTCGGTGATTCTGCATACTTCTCACAGAAGAATATTCATGATTATCGTAGAAAATGCATATCTCAGCTGGAAACGCCACGAAAACGAAGATATCGCAGTATCCGCATGTCAAGCGCACTGTGGAGTGCTGAAAACACCAGAAAACGTGTTTTTCGCATTCAATAGCACGATAACAGCGATTTCGGTGATTCTGCATACTTCTCACATAAGAATATTCAAGATTATGGTAGAAAATACATGCCTCAGCAGGAAACCCCACGAAAACGAAGATATCACAGTTTTCGCATGTAAAGCGCACTGTGGAGTGCTGAAAACACCAGAAAACGTGTTTTTCGCATTCAATAGCACGAAAACAGCGATTCCGGTGATTCTGCATACTTCTCACGGAAGAATATTCAAGATTATGGTAGAAAATGCATATCTCAGCTGGAAACGCCACGAAAACGAAGATATCGCAGTTTCCGCATGTCAAGCGCACTGTGGAGTGCTGAAAACACCAGATAACGTGTTTTTCGCATTCAATAGCACGACAACAGCGATTTCGGTAATTCTGCATCCTTCTCACAGAAGAATATTCAAGATTATCGTAGAAAATACATGCCTCACGTGGAAACCCCACGAAAACGAAGATATTGAATTTTTCGCATGTCAAGCGCACTGTGGAGTGCTGATAACACCAGAAAATATGTTTTTCGCATTCAATAGCTCGAAAACAGAGATTTCGGTGATTCGGAACACTTGCCACAGCAGAATCATGAAGATTATCACTGAAAATGCATATCTCAGCTGGAAACCCAACGAAACCGGTGATGTCGCAGTTTCCGCATGTCAAGCGCACTGTGGAGTGCTGAAAACACCAGAAAACGTGTTTTTCGCATCAAATAGAATGACAACAGCGATTTTGGTAATTCTGCATCCATCTCACAGAAGAATATTCATGATTATCGTAGAAAATGCATATCTCAGCTGGAAACGCCACGAAAACGAAGATATCGCAGTATCCGCATGTCAAGCGCACTGTGGAGTGCTGAAAACACCAGAAATCGCGTTTTTCGCATCAAATAGCACGACAACAGCGATTTCGGTAATTCTGCATCCTTCTCACAGAAGAAAATTGAAGATTATCGTAGAAAATGCATATCTCAGCTGGAAACGCCACGAAAACAAAGATATCGCAGTTTCCGCCTGTCAAGCGCACTGTGGAGTGCTGAAAACACCAGAAAACGTGTTTTTCGCATCAAATAGCACGAAAATAGCTATTTTGGTGATTCTGCACACTTGTCACAGAATAATCATTTAGATTATCATCGAAAATGAATATCTCACCTGGAAACCCCACGAAAACGAAGATATCGCAGTTTCCGCATATCAAACGCACTGTGGAGTGCTGCAAACACCAGAAAACGCATTTTTCGCATCAAATAGCATGACAACAGCGATTTTGCTAATTCTGCATCCATCTCACAGAAGAATATTCATGATTATCGTAGAAAATGCATATCTCAGCTGGAAACGCCACGAAAACGAAGATATCGCAGTATCCGCATGTCAAGCGCACTGTGGAGTGCTGAAAACACCAGAAAACGTGTTTTTCGCATCAGATAGCACGAAAACAGCGATTTCGGTGATTCTGGATACTTGTCACAGAAGAATATTCAAGATTATCGTAGAAAATACATGCCTCAGCTGGAAACCCCACGAAAACGAAGATATCGCAGTTACCGCATGTCAAGCGCACTGTGGAGTGCTGAAAACACCAGAAAACGTGTTTTACGCATTCAATAGCACGAAAACAGCGATTCCGGTGATTCTGCATACTTCTCACGGAAGAATATTCAAGATTATCGTAGAAAATGCATATCTCAGCTGGAAACGCCACGAAAACGAAGATATCGCAGTTACCGCATTTCAAACGCACTGTGGAGTGCAGAAAACACAAGAAAACGTGTTTTTCGCATCAAATAGCACGAAAACAGCGATTTCGGTGATTCTGCATACTTCTCACAGAAGAATATTCAAGATTATCGTAGAAAATACATGCCTCAGCTGGAAACCCCACGAAAACGAAGATATCGCAGTTACCGCATGTCAAGCGCACTGTGGAGTGCTGAAAACACCAGAAAACGTGTTTTACGCATTCAATAGCACGAAAACAGCGATTCCGGTGATTCTGCATACTTCTCACGGAAGAATATTCCAGATTATGGTAGAAAATGCATATCTCAGCTGGAAACGCCACGAAAACGAAGATATCGCAGTTTCCGCATGCCAAGCGCACTGTGGAGTGCTGAAAACACCAGATAACGTGTTTTTCGCATTCAATAGCACGACAACAGCGATTTCGGTAATTCTGCATCCTTTTCACGGAAGAATATTCAAGATTATCGTAGAAAATACATTCCTCACGTGGAAACCACACGAAAACGAAGATATTGAATTTTTCGCATGTCAAGCGCACTGTGGAGTGCTGATAACACCAGAAAACGTGTTTTTCGCATTCAATAGCACGAAAACAGAGATTTCGTTGATTCTGCATACTTCTCACATAAGAATATTCATGATTATCGTAGAAAATGCATATCTCAGCTGGAAACGCCACAAAAACGAAGATATCGCAGTATCCGCATGTCAAGCGCACTGTGGAGTGCGAAAAACACCAGAAAACGTGTTTTTCGCATCAAATAGCACGAAAACAGCGATTTCGGTGATTCTGCATACTTCTCACAGAAGAATATTCATGATTATCGTAGAAAATGCATATCTCAGCTGGAAACGCCACGAAAACGAAGATATCGCAGGATCCGCATGTCAAGCGCACTGTGGAGTGCTGAAAACACCAGAAAACGTGTTTTTCGCATCAGATAGCACGAAAACAGCGATTTCGGTGATTCTGGATACTTGTCACAGAAGAATATTCAAGATTATCGTAGTAAATACATGCCTCAGCTGGAAACCCCACGAAAACGAAGATATCGCAGTTACCGCATTTCAAACGCACTGTGGAGTGCAGAAAACACAAGAAAACGTGTTTTTCGCATCAAATAGCACGAAAACAGCGATTCCGGTGATTCTGCATACTTCTCACGGAAGAATATTCAAGATTATGGTAGAAAATGCATATCTCAGCTGGAAACGCCACGAAAACGAAGATATCGCAGTTTCCGCATGCCAAGCGCACTGTGGAGTGCTGAAAACACCAGATAACGTGTTTTTCGCATTCAATAGCACGACAACAGCGATTTCGGTAATTCTGCATCCTTTTCACGGAAGAATATTCAAGATTATCGTAGAAAATACATGCCTCACGTGGAAACCCCACGAAAACGAAGATATTGAATTTTTCGCATGTCAAGCGCACTGTGGAGTGCTGATAACACCAGAAAACGTGTTTTTCGCATTCAATAGCACGAAAACAGAGATTTCGTTGATTCTGCATACTTCTCACAGAAGAATATAAAAAATTATCGTAGAAAATGCATGTCTCAGCTGGAAACCACACGAAAACGAAGATATCACAGTTTCCGCATGTCAAGCGCACTGTGGAGTGCTGAAAACACCAGAAAACGTGTTTTTCGCATCAAATAGCACGAAAACAGCGATGTCGGTGATTCTGGATACTTGTCACAGAAGAATATTCAAGATTATCGTAGAAAATACATGCCTCAGCTGGAAACCCCACGAAAACGAAGATATCGCAGTTACCGCATTTCAAACGCACTGTGGAGTGCAGAAAACACAAGAAAACGTGTTTTTCGCATCAAATAGCACGAAAACAGCGATTTCGGTGATTCTGGATACTTGTCACAGAAGAATATTCATGATTATCGTAGAAAATGCATATCTCAGCTGGAAACGCCACGAAAACGAAGATATCGCAGTATCCGCATGTCAAGCGCACTGTGGAGTGCTGAAAACACCAGAAAACGTGTTTTTCGCATCAAATAGCACGAAAACAGCGATTTCGGTGATTCTGGATACTTGTCACAGAAGAATATTCAAGATTATCGTAGAAAATACATGCCTCAGCTGGAAACCCCACGAAAACGAAGATATCGCAGTTACCGCATTTCAAACGCACTGTGGAGTGCAGAAAACACGAGAAAACGTGTTTTTCGCATCAAATAGCACGAAAACAGCGATTTCGGTGATTCTGCATACTTCTCACAGAAGAATATTCAAGATTATCGTAGAAAATACATGCCTCAGCTGGAAACCCCACGAAAACGAAGATATCGCAGTTACCGCATTTCAAGCGCACTGTGGAGTGCTGAAAACACCAGAAAACGTGTTTTCCGCATCAAATAGCACGAAAACAGCGATTTCGGTGATTCTGGATACTTGTCACAGAAGAATATTCAAGATTATCGTAGAAAATACATGCCTCAGCTGGAAACCCCACGAAAACGAAGATATCGCAGTTACCGCATGTCAAGCGCACTGTGGAGTGCTGAAAACACCAGAAAACGTGTTTTTCGCATTCAATAGCACGAAAACAGCGATTCCGGTGATTCTGCATACTTCTCACGGAAGAATATTCAAGATTATGGTAGAAAATGCATATCTCAGCTGGAAACGCCACGAAAACGAAGATATCGCAGTTTCCGCATGTCAAGCGCACTGTGGAGTGCTGAAAACACCAGATAACGTGTTTTTCGCATTCAATAGCACGACAACAGCGATTTCGGTAATTCTGCATCCTTTTCACGGAAGAATATTCAAGATTATCGTAGAAAATACATGCCTCACGTGGAAACCACACGAAAACGAAGATATTGAATTTTTCGCATGTCAAGCGCACTGTGGAGTGCTGATAACACCAGAAAACGTGGTTTTCGCATTCAATAGCACGAAAACAGAGATTTCGTTGATTCTGCATACTTCTCACAGAAGAATATAAAAAATTATCGTAGAAAATGCATGTCTCAGCTGGAAACCCCACGAAAACGAAGATATCACAGTTTCCGCATGTCAAGCGCACTGTGGAGTGCTGAAAACGTGTTTTTCGCATCAAATAGCACGAAAACAGCGATTTCGGTGATTCTGGATACTTGTCACAGAAGAATATTCAAGATTATCGTAGAAAATACATGCCTCAGCTGGAAACCCCACGAAAACGAAGATATCGCAGTTACCGCATTTCAAACGCTCTGTGGAGTGCAGAAAACAGCAGAACACGTGTTTTTCGCATCAAATAGCACGAAAACAGCGATTCCGGTGATTCTGCATACTTCTCACAGAAGAATATTCAAGATTATCGTCGAAAATACACGCCTCACATGGAAACCCCACAAAAATGAAGATATCGCAGATTGCGCATTTCAAACGCACTGTGGAGTTCAGAAAACACCAGAAAACGTGTTTTTCGCATCAAATAGCACGAAAATAGCTATTTTGGTGATTCTGCACACTTGTCACAGAATAATCATGAAGAGCATCATCGAAAATGAATATCTCACCTGGAAACCCCACGAAAACGAAGATATCGCAGTTTCCGCATGTCAAGCGCACTGTGGAGTGCTGAAAACACCAGAAAACGTGTTTTTCGCATTCAATAGCACGACAACAGCGATTTCGGTAATTCTGCATCCTTCTCACAGAAGAATATTCAAGATTATCGTAGAAAATACATGCCTCACAATGAAATCCCACAAAAACGAAGATATCGCAGTTTGCGCATTTCAAACGCACTGTGGAGTGCAGATAACACCAGAAAACGTGTTTCTTGCTTCAAATAGCACGAAAATAGCTATTTTGGTGATTCTGCACACTGGTCACTGAATAATCATGAAGATTATCATCGAAAATGAATATCTCACCTGGAAACCCCACGAAAACGAAGATATCGCAGTTTCCGCATATCAAACGCACTGTGGAGTGCTGCAAACACCAGAAAACGCGTTTTTCGCATCAAATAGCATGACAACAGCGATTTCGGTAATTCTGCATCCTTCTCACAGAAGAATATTCATGATTATCGTAGAAAATGCATATCTCAGCTGGAAACGCCACGAAAACGAAGATATCGCAGTTACCGCATTTCAAGCGCACTGTGGAGTGCTGAAAACACCAGAAAACGTGTTTTTCGCATCAAATAGCACGAAAACAGCGATTTCGGTGATTCTGGATACTTGTCACAGAAGAATATTCAAGATTATCGTAGAAAATACATGCCTCAGCTGGAAACCCCACGAAAACGAAGATATCGCAGTTACCGCATGTCAAGCGCACTGTGGAGTGCTGAAAACACCAGAAAACGTGTTTTTCGCATTCAATAGCTCGAAAACAGCGATTCCGGTGATTCTGCATACTTCTCACGGAAGAATATTCAAGATTATGGTAGAAAATGCATATCTCAGCTGGAAACACCACGAAAACGAAGATATCGCAGTTTCCGCATGTCAAGCGCACTGTGGAGTGCTGAAAACACCAGATAACGTGTTTTTCGCATTCAATAGCACGACAACAGCGATTTCGGTAATTCTGCATCCTTTTCACGGAAGAATATTCAAGATTATCGTAGAAAATACATGCCTCACGTGGAAACCCCACGAAAACGAAGATATTGAATTTTTCGCATGTCAAGCGCACTGTGGAGTGCTGAAAACACCAGAAAACGTGTTTTTCGCATTCAATAGCACGACTACAGCGATTTCGGTAATTCTGCATCCTTCTAACAGAAGAATATTCAAGATTATCGTAGAAAATACATGCCTCTGCTGGAAACCCCACGAAAACGAAGATATCGCAGTTACCGCATTTCAAACGCACTGTGGAGTGCAGAAAACAGCAGAACACGTGTTTTTCGCATCAAATAGCACGAAAACAGCGATTCCGGTGATTCTGCATACTTCTCACAGAAGAATATTCAAGATTATCGTCGAAAATACACGCCTCACATGGAAACCCCACAAAAATGAAGATATCGCAGATTGCGCATTTCAAACGCACTGTGGAGTTCAGAAAACACCAGAAAACGTGTTTTTCGCATCAAATAGCACGAAAATAGCTATTTTGGTGATTCTGCACACTTGTCACAGAATAATCATGAAGAGCATCATCGAAAATGAATATCTCACCTGGAAACCCCACGAAAACGAAGATATCGCAGTTTCCGCATGTCAAGCGCACTGTGGAGTGCTGAAAACACCAGAAAACGTGTTTTTCGCATTCAATAGCACGACAACAGCGATTTCGGTAATTCTGCATCCTTCTCACAGAAGAATATTCAAGATTATCGTAGAAAATACATGCCTCACAATGTAATCCCACAAAAACGAAGATATCGCAGTTTGCGCATTTCAAACGCACTGTGGAGTTCAGAAAACACCAGAAAACGTGTTTTTCGCATCAAATAGCACGAAAATAGCTATTTTGGTGATTCTGCACACTTGTCACAGAATAATCATGAAGAGCATCATCGAAAATGAATATCTCACCTGGAAACCCCACGAAAACGAAGATATCGCAGTTTCCGCATGTCAAGCGCACTGTGGAGTGCTGCAAACACCAGAAAACGCGTTTTTCGCATCAAATAGCATGACAACAGCGATTTCGGTAATTCTGCATGCTTCTCACAGAAGAATATTCATGATTATCGTAGAAAATGCATATCTCAGCTGGAAACGCCACGAAAACGAAGATATCGCAGTATCCGCATGTCAAGCGCACTGTGGAGTGCTGAAAACACCAGAAAACGCGTTTTTCGCATCAAATAGCACGACAACAGCGATTTCGGTATTTGTGCATCCTTCTCACCGAAGAAAATTGAAGATTATCGTAGAAAATGCATATCTCAGCTGGAAACGCCACGAAAACGAAGATATCGCAGTTTCCGCCTGTCAAGCGCACTGTGGAGTGCTGAACACACCAGATAACGTGTTTTTCGCATCAAATAGCACGACAACAGCGATTTCGGTAATTCTGCATCCTTCTCACAGAAGAATATTCAAGATTATCGTAGAAAATACATGCCTCACGTGGAAACCCCACGAAAACGAAGATATCGCAGTTTGCGCATTTCAAACGCACTGTGGAGTGCAGATAACACCAGAAAACGTGTTTTTTGCTTCAAATAGCACGAAAATAGCTATTTTGGTGATTCGGCACACTTGTCACAGAATAATCATGAAGATTATCACCGAAAATGCATATCTCAGCTGGAAACCCAACGAAAACGAAGATATCGCAGTTACCGCATTTCAAACGCACTGTGGAGTGCAGAAAACACCAGAAAACGTGTTTTTCGCATCAAATAGCACGAAAACAGCGATTTCGGTGATTCTGCATACTTCTCACAGAAGAATATGCAAGATTATCGTAGAAAATGCATTTCTCAGCTGGAAAACCCACGAAAACGAAGATCTCACAGTTTCCGCATGTCAAGCGCACTGTGGAGTGCTGAAAACACCAGAAAACGTGTTTTTCGCATCAAATAGCACGAAAATAGCTATTTTGGTGATTCTGCACACTTGTCACTGAATAATCATGAAGATTATCATCGAAAATGAATATCTCACCTGGAAACCCCACGAAAACGAAGATATCGCAGTTTCCGCATATCAAACGCACTGTGGAGTGCTGCAAACACCAGAAAACGCGTTTTTCGCATCAAATAGCATGACAACAGCGATTTTGGTAATTCTGCATCCCTCTCACAGAAGAATATTCATGATTAGCGTAGAAAATGCATATCTCAGCTGGAAACGCCACCAAAACGAAGATATCGCAGTATCCGCATGTCAAGCGCACTGTGGAGTGCTGAAAACACCAGAAAACGCGTTTTTCGCATCAAATAGCACGAAAACAGCGATTTCGGTGATTCTGCATACTTCTCACAGAAGAATATGCAAGATTATCGTAGAAAATGCATTTCTCAGCTGGAAAACCCACGAAAACGAAGATCTCACAGTTTCCGCATGTCAAGCGCACTGTGGAGTGCTGAAAACACCAGAAAACGTGTTTTTCGCATCAAATAGCGCGAAAATAGCTATTTTGGTGATTCTGCACACTTGTCACTGAATAATCATGAAGATTATCATCGAAAATGAATATCTCACCTGGAAACCCCACGAAAACGAAGATATCGCAGTATCCGCATATCAAACGCACTGTGGAGTGCTGCAAACACCAGAAAACGCGTTTTTCGCATCAAATAGCACGAAAACAGCGATTTCGGTGATTCTGCATACTTCTCACAGAAGAATATGCAAGATTATCGTAGAAAATGCATTTCTCACCTGGAAAACCCACGAAAACGAAGATCTCACAGTTTCCGCATGTCAAGCGCACTGTGGAGTGCTGAAAACACCAGAAGACGTGTTTTTCGCATCAAATAGCACGAAAATAGCTATTTTGGTGATTCTGCACACTTGTCACTGAATAATCATGAAGATTATCATCGAAAATGAATATCTCACCTGGAAACCCCACGAAAACGAAGATATCGCAGTTTCCGCATATCAAACGCACTGTGGAGTGCTGCAAACACCAGAAAACACGTTTTTCGCATCAAATAGCATGACAACAGCGATTTCGGTGATTCTGCATACTTCTCACAGAAGAATATACAAGATTATCGTAGAAAATGCATGTCCCAGCTGGAAACCCCACGAAAACGAAGATATCACAGTTTCCGCATGTCAAGCGCACTGTGGAGTGCTGAGAACACCAGAAAACGTGTTTTTCGCATTCAATAGCACGAAAACAGCGATTTCGGTGATTCTGCATACTTCTCACGGAAGAATATTCTAGATTATGGTAGAAAATGCATATCTCAGCTGGAAACGCCACGAAAACGAAGATATCGCAGTTTCCGCATGTCAAGCGCACTGTGGAGTGCTGAAAACACCAGAAAACGTGGTTTTCGCATCAAATAGCACGAAAATAGCTATTTTGGTGATTCTGCACACTTGTCACAGAATAATCATGAAGATTATCACCGAAAATGCATATCTCAGCTGGAAACCCAACGAAAACGAAGATATCGCAGTTACCGCATTTCAAACGCACTGTGGAGTGCAGAAAACACCAGAAAACGTGTTTTTCGCATCAAATAGCACGAAAACAGCGATTTCGGTGATTCTGCATACTTCTCACAGAAGAATATACAAGATTATCGTAGAAAATGCATGTGTCAGCTGGAAACCCCACGAAAACGAAGATATCACAGTTTCCGCATGTCAAGCGCACTGTGGAGTGCAGAAAACACCAGAAAACGTGTTTTTCGCATCAAATAGCACGAAAACAGCGATTTCGGTGAATCTGCATACTTCTCACAGAAGAATATACAAGATTATCGTAGAAAATGCATGTCTCAGCTGGAAACCCCACGAAAACGAAGATATCGCAGTTACCGCATTTCAAACGCACTGAGGAGTGCAGAAAACACCAGAAAACGTGTTTTTCGCATCAAATAGCACGAAAACAGCGATTTCGGTGATTCTGCATACTTCTCACTGAAGAATATACAAGATTATCGTAGAAAATGCATGTCTCAGCTGGAAACCCCACGAAAACGAAGATATCACAGTTTCCGCATGTCAAGCGCACTGTGGAGTGCAGAAAACACCAGAAAACGTGTTTTTCGCATCAAATAGCACGAAAACAGCGATTTCGGTGATTCTGCATACTTCTCACAGAAGAATATACAAGATTATCGTAGAAAATGCATGTGTCAGCTGGAAACCCCACGAAAACGAAGATATCACAGTTTCCGCATGTCAAGCGCACTGTGGAGTGCAGAAAACACCAGAAAACGTGTTTTTCGCATCAAATAGCACGAAAACAGCGATTTCGGTGATTCTGCATACTTCTCACTGAAGAATATACAAGATTATCGTAGAAAATGCATGTGTCAGCTGGAAACCCCACGAAAACGAAGATATCACAGTTTCCGCATGTCAAGCGCACTGTGGAGTGCTGAAAACACCAGAAAACGTGTTTTTCGCATTCAATAGCACGAAAACAGCGATTTCGGTGATTCTGCATACTTCTCACGGAAGAATATTCTAGATTATGGTAGAAAATGCATATCTCAGCTGGAAACGCCACGAAAACGAAGATATCGCAGCTTCCGCATGTCAAGCGCACTGTGGAGTGCTGAAAACACCAGATAACGTGTTTTTCGCATTCAATAGGACGACAACAGCGATTTCGGTAATTCTGCATCCTTCTCACAGAAGAATATTCAAGATTATCGTAGAAAATACATGCCTCACGTGGAAACCCCACGAAAACGAAGATATTGAATTTTTCGCATGTCAAGCGCACTGTGGAGTGCTGATACCACCAGAAAACGAGTTTTTCGCATTCAATAGCACGAAAACAGAGATTTCGGTGATTCGGCACACTTGTCACACCAGAATCATGAAGATTATCACTGAAAATGCATATCTCAGCTGGAAACCCAACGAAACCGGTGATGTCGCAGTTTCCGCATATCAAACGCACTGTGGAGTGAAGAAAACACCAGAAAACGAGTTTTTCGCATCAAATAGCACGAAAACAGCGATTTCGGTAATTCTGCATCCTTCTCACAGAAGAATATTCAAGATTATCGTAGAAAATATATGCCTCACGTGGAAACCCCACGAAAACGAAGATATTGAATTTTTCGCATGTCAAGCGCACTGTGGAGTGCTGAAAAAACCAGAAAACGTGTTTTTCGCATCAAATAGCACGAAAACAGCGATTTCGGTGATTCTGCATACTTCTCACAGAAGAATATTCAAGATTATCGTAGAAAATACATGCCTCAGCTGGAAACCCCACGAAAACGAAGATATCGCAGTTACCGCATTTCAAACGCACTGTGGAATGCAGAAAACACCAGAAAACGTGTTTTTCGCATCAAATAGCACGAAAACAGCGATTTCGGTGATTCTGCATACTTCTCACTGAAGAATATACAAGATTATCGTAGAAAATGCATGTCTCAGCTGGAAACCCCACGAAAACGAAGATATCACAGTTTCCGCATGTCAAGCGCACTGTGGAGTGCTGAAAACACCAGAAAACGTGTTTTTCGCATTCAATAGCACGAAAACAGCGATTTCGGTGATTCTGCAAACTTCTCACGGAAGAATATTCAAGATTATGGTAGAAAATGCATATCTCACCTGGAAACGTCACGAAAACGAAGATATCGCAGTTTCCGCATGTCAAGCGCACTGTGGAGTGCTGAAAACACCAGAAAACGTGTTTTTCGCATTCAATAGCACGACGACAGCAATTTCGGTAATTCTGCATCCTTCTCACAGAAGAATATTCAAGATTATCGTAGAAAATACATGCCTCACATGGAAACCCCACGAAAACGAAGATATCGCAGTTTCCGCATGTCAAGCGCACTGTGGAGTGCTGAAAACACCAGAAAACGTGTTTTTCGCATCAAATAGCACGAAAATAGCTATTTTGGTGATTCTGCACACTTGTCACTGAATAATCATGAAGATTATCATCGAAAATGAATATCTCACCTGGATACCCCACGAAAACGAAGATATCGAAGTTTCCGCATATCAAACGCACTGTGGAGTGCTGCAAACACCAGAAAACGCGTTTTTCGCATCAAATAGCATGACAACAGCGATTTTGGTAATTCTGCATCCCTCTCACAGAAGAATATTCATGATTAGCGTAAAAATGCATATCTCAGCTGGAAACGCCACCAAAACGAAGATATCGCAGTATCCGCATGTCAAGCGCACTGTGGAGTGCAGATAACACCAGAAAACGTGTTTTTTGCTTCAAATAGCACGAAAATAGCTATTTTGGTGATTCGGCACACTTGTCACAGAATAATCATGAAGATTATCACCGAAAATGCATGTCTCAGCTGGAAACCCCACGAAAACGAAGATATCGAAGTTTCCGCATATCAAACGCACTGTGGAGTGCTGCAAACACCAGAAAACGCGTTTTTCGCATCAAATAGCACGAAAACAGCGATTTCGGTGATTCTGCATACTTCTCACAGAAGAATATTCAAGATTATCGTAGAAAATACATGCCTCAGCTGGAAACCCCACGAAAACGAAGATATCGCAGTTACCGCATTTCAAACGCACTGAGGAGTGCAGAAAACACCAGAAAACGTGTTTTTCGCATCAAATAGCACGAAAACAGCGATTTCGGTGATTCTGCATACTTCTCACTGAAGAATATACAAGATTATCGTAGAAAATGCATGTCTCAGCTGGAAACCCCACGAAAACGAAGATATCACAGTTTCCGCATGTCAAGCGCACTGTGGAGTGCTGAAAACACCAGAAAACGTGTTTTTCGCATTCAATAGCACGAAAACAGCGATTTCGGTGATTCTGCATACTTCTCACGGAAGAATATTCTAAATTATGGTAGAAAATGCATATCTCAGCTGGAAACGCCACGAAAACGAAGATATCGCAGCTTCCGCATGTCAAGCGCACTGTGGAGTGCTGAAAACACCAGATAACGTGTTTTTCGCATTCAATAGGACGACAACAGCGATTTCGGTAATTCTGCATCCTTCTCACAGAAGAATATTCAAGATTATCGTAGAAAATACATGCCTCACGTGGAAACCCCACGAAAACGAAGATATTGAATTTTTCGCATGTCAAGCGCACTGTGGAGTGCTGATACCACCAGAAAACGAGTTTTTCGCATTCAATAGCACGAAAACAGAGATTTCGGTGATTCGGCACACTTGTCACACCAGAATCATGAAGATTATCACTGAAAATGCATATCTCAGCTGGAAACCCAACGAAACCGGTGATGTCGCAGTTTCCGCATATCAAACGCACTGTGGAGTGAAGAAAACACCAGAAAACGAGTTTTTCGCATCAAATAGCACGAAAACAGCGATTTCGGTAATTCTGCATCCTTCTCACAGAAGAATATTCAAGATTATCGTAGAAAATATATGCCTCACGTGGAAACCCCACGAAAACGAAGATATTGAATTTTTCGCATGTCAAGCGCACTGTGGAGTGCTGAAAAAACCAGAAAACGTGTTTTTCGCATCAAATAGCACGAAAACAGCGATTTCGGTGATTCTGCATACTTCTCACAGAAGAATATTCAAGATTATCGTAGAAAATACATGCCTCAGCTGGAAACCCCACGAAAACGAAGATATCGCAGTTACCGCATTTCAAACGCACTGTGGAATGCAGAAAACACCAGAAAACGTGTTTTTCGCATCAAATAGCACGAAAACAGCGATTTCGGTGATTCTGCATACTTCTCACTGAAGAATATACAAGATTATCGTAGAAAATGCATGTCTCAGCTGGAAACCCCACGAAAACGAAGATATCACAGTTTCCGCATGTCAAGCGCACTGTGGAGTGCTGAAAACACCAGAAAACGTGTTTTTCGCATTCAATAGCACGAAAACAGCGATTTCGGTGATTCTGCAAACTTCTCACGGAAGAATATTCAAGATTATGGTAGAAAATGCATATCTCACCTGGAAACGTCACGAAAACGAAGATATCGCAGTTTCCGCATGTCAAGCGCACTGTGGAGTGCTGAAAACACCAGAAAACGTGTTTTTCGCATTCAATAGCACGACGACAGCAATTTCGGTAATTCTGCATCCTTCTCACAGAAGAATATTCAAGATTATCGTAGAAAATACATGCCTCACATGGAAACCCCACGAAAACGAAGATATCGCAGTTTCCGCATGTCAAGCGCACTGTGGAGTGCTGAAAACACCAGAAAACGTGTTTTTCGCATCAAATAGCACGAAAATAGCTATTTTGGTGATTCTGCACACTTGTCACTGAATAATCATGAAGATTATCATCGAAAATGAATATCTCACCTGGATACCCCACGAAAACGAAGATATCGAAGTTTCCGCATATCAAACGCACTGTGGAGTGCTGCAAACACCAGAAAACGCGTTTTTCGCATCAAATAGCATGACAACAGCGATTTTGGTAATTCTGCATCCCTCTCACAGAAGAATATTCATGATTAGCGTAAAAATGCATATCTCAGCTGGAAACGCCACCAAAACGAAGATATCGCAGTATCCGCATGTCAAGCGCACTGTGGAGTGCAGATAACACCAGAAAACGTGTTTTTTGCTTCAAATAGCACGAAAATAGCTATTTTGGTGATTCGGCACACTTGTCACAGAATAATCATGAAGATTATCACCGAAAATGCATATCTCAGCTGGAAACCCAACGAAAACGAAGATATCGCAGTTTCCGCATATCAAACGCACTGTGGAGTGCTGCAAACACCAGAAAACGCGTTTTTCGCATCAAATAGCATGACAACAGCGATATCGGTGATTCTGCATACTTCTCATAAAAGAATATACAAGATTATCGTAGAAAATGCATGTCTCAGCTGGAAACCCCACGAAAACGAATATATCACAGTTTCCGCATGTCAAGCGCACTGTGGAGTGCTGAAAACACCAGAAAACGTGTTTTTCGCATTCAATCGCACGAAAACAGCGATTTCGGTGATTCTGCCTACTTCTCACGGAAGAATATTCTAGATTATGGTAGAAAATGCATATCTCAGCTGGAAACCCCACGAAAACGAAGATATCGCAGTTTCCGCATGTCAAACGCACTGTGGAGTGCTGCAAACACCAGAAAACACGTTTTTCGCATCAAATAGCATGACAACAGCGATTTTGGTAATTCTGCATCCTTCTCACAGAAGAATATTCAAGATTATCGTAGAAAATACATGCCTCAGCTGGAAACCCCACTAAAACGAAGGTATCGCAGTTACCGCATTTCAAACGCACTGTGGAGTGCAGAAAACACCAGAAAACGTGTTTTTCGCATCAAATAGCACGAAAGCAGCGATTTCGGTGATTCTGCATACTTCTCACAGAAGGATATCCAAGAATATCGTAGAAAATGCATGTCTCAGCTGGAAACCCCACGAAAACGAATATATCACAGTTTCCGCATGTCAAGCGCACTGTGGAGTGCTGAAAACACCAGAAAACGTGTTTTTCGCATTCAATCGCACGAAAACAGCGATTTCGGTGATTCTGCCTACTTCTCACGGAAGAATATTCTAGATTATGGTAGAAAATGCATATCTCAGCTGGAAACCCCACGAAAACGAAGATATCGCAGTTTCCGCATGTCAAACGCACTGTGGAGTGCTGCAAACACCAGAAAACGCGTTTTTCGCATCAAATAGCATGACAACAGCGATTTTGGTAATTCTGCATCCTTCTCACAGAAGAATATTCAAGATTATCGTAGAAAATACATGCCTCAGCTGGAAACCCCACTAAAACGAAGGTATCGCAGTTACCGCATTTCAAACGCACTGTGGAGTGCAGAAAACACCAGAAAACGTGTTTTTCGCATCAAATAGCACGAAAGCAGCGATTTCGGTGATTCTGCATACTTCTCACAGAAGGATATCCAAGAATATCGTAGAAAATACATGTCTCAGATGGAAACCCCACGAAAACGAAGGTATCATAGTTTCGGGATTTCAAACGCACTGTGGAGTGCTGAAAACACCAGAACACGCGTGTTTGGCTTTCAGTAGCACGAAATCAGCGATTTCGGTGATTCTGCATACTTCTCACAGAAGAATATCCAAGATTATCCAAGATAATGCATGTCTCAGCTGGAAGCCCCACGAAAACGAAGACATCGCAGTTTCCGCATATCAAACGCACTGCGGAGTGCTGAAGATACCAGAATACGTGTATTTCGCTTTCAATAGCACGAAAACAGTGATTTCGGTGAATCTGCATACTTCTCACAGAAGAGTATCCAAGATTACCGTAGAAAATGTATCTCTCAGCTGGAAACCGCACGATGACATTTATATCGCTGTATCCGTATGTCAAACGCACTGTGGACTGCTGAAAACACCAGAAAACACGTTTTTCGCATTCAATAGCACGACAACAGCGATTTCGGTGATTCTGCATACTTCTCACAGAAGAATATCCAAGATTATCGTAGAAAATACATGTCTCAGCTGGAAACCCCACGAAAACGAATATATCGCAGTTTCGGCTTGCCAAACGTACTGTGGAGTGCTGAAAATACCAGAAATCGTGTTTTTCGCATTCAATAGCACGAACGCAGCGATATGGGTGATTCTGCATACTTCTCAAAGAAGAATATCCAAAATTGTCGTTGAAAATGTATGCCGCAGCTGGAACAACCACGAAAACGAAGATATCGCAGTTTCCGCTTGCCAAACGCACTGTCGAGTGCTGAAAACACCAGGAAACGTGTTTTTCGCATTCAATAGCTCGAAAACAGAGATTTTGGTGATTCTGCACACTTGTCACAGTAGAATCATGAAGATATCACGGAAAATGCATATCTCAGCTGGAAATCCAACGGAACCACAGATATCGCAGTTTCCGCAAATCAAACGCACTGTGGAGTGCTGAAAGCACCAGAAAACGTGTTTTTCGCATTAAATAGCTCGAAAACAGCGATTTCGGTGATTCTGCACCCTTGTCACAGAAGAATCATGAAGATTACCACTGAGAATGCATATCTCACCTGGAAACCCAACGAAACCGAAGATATCGCAGTTTCCGCATGTCAAACTCACTGTGGAGTTCTGAACACACCAGAAAACGTGTTCTTCGCATTAAATAGCACGACCGGAGCGATTTCGGTAATTCTGCATCCTTCTCACAGAAGAATATCCAAGATTATCGTAGAAAATGCATATCTCAGCTGGAAAACCGACGAAAATGACGATATCGCAGCTTCCGCATTTCAAACGCACTGTGGAGTGCTGAAAGCACCAGAAAACGTGTTTTTCGCATTAAATAGCTCGAAAACAGCGATTTCGGTGATTCTGCACCCTTGTCACAGAAGAATCATGAAGATTACCACTGAGAATGCATATCTCACCTGGAAACCCAACGAAACCGAAGATATCGCAGTTTCCGCATGTCAAACTCACTGTGGAGTTCTGAAAACACCAGAAAACGTGTTCTTCGCATTAAATAGCACGACCGGAGCGATTTCGGTAATTCTGCATCCTTCTCACAGAAGAATATCCAAGATTATCGTAGAAAATGCATATCTCAGCTGGAAAACCGACGAAAATGACGATATCGCAGCTTCCGCATTTCAAACGCACTGTGGAGTGCTGAAAACACCAGAAAACGTGTTTTTCGCATTAAATAGCTCGAAAACAGCGATTTCGGTGATTCTGCACCCTTGTCACAGAAGAATCATGAAGATTACCACTGAGAATGCATATCTCAGCTGGAAACCCAACGAAACCGAAGATATCGCAGTTTCCGCATGTCAAACTCACTGTGGAGTGCTGAAAACACCACAAAACGTGTTCTTCGCATTAAATAGCACGACCGGAGCGATTTCGGTAATTCTGCATCCTTCTCACAGAAGAATATCCAAGATTATCGTAGAAAATGCATATCTCAGCTGGAAAACCGACGAAAATGACGATATCGCAGCTTCCGCATTTCAAACGCACTGTGGAGTGCTGAAAACACCAGAAAACGTGTTTTTCGCATTAAATAGCTCGAAAACAGCGATTTCGGTGATTCTGCACCCTTGTCACAGAAGAATCATGAAGATTACCACTGAGAATGCATATCTCAGCTGGAAACCCAACGAAACCGAAGATATCGCAGTTTCCGCATGTCAAACTCACTGTGGAGTGCTGAAAACACCAGAAAACGTGTTCTTCGCATTAAATAGCACGACCGGAGCGATTTCGGTAATTCTGCATCCTTCTCACAGAAGAATATCCAAGATTATCGTAGAAAATGCATATCTCAGCTGGAAAACCGACGAAAATGACGATATTGCAGCTTCCGCATTTCAAACGCACTGTGGAGTGCTGAAAACACCAGAAAACGTGTTTTTCACATCAAATAGCACGACAACAGCGATTTCAGTAATTCTGCATCCTTCTCACAGAAGAATATCCAAGATTATCGTAGGAAACGCATATCTCAGCTGCAAACCCAACGAAACCGCAGATATCGCAGATTCCGCATATCAAACGCACTGTGGAGTGCTGAAAGCACCAGAAAACGTGTTTTTCACATCAAATAGCTCGAAAACAGCCATTTCGGTGATTCTGCACCCTTGTCACAGAAGAATCATGAAGATTACCACTGAGAATGCATATCTCAGCTGGAAACCCAACGAAACCGAAGATATCGCAGTTTCCGCATGTCAAACTCACTGTGGAGTGCTGAAAACACCAGAAAACGTGTTCTTCGCATTAAATAACACGACCGGAGCGATTTCGGTAATTCTGCATCCTTCTCACAGAAGAATATCCAAGATTATCGTAGAAAATGCATATCTCAGCTGGAAAACCGACGAAAATGACGATATCGCAGCTTCCGCATTTCAAACGCACTGTGGAGTGCTGAAAACACCAGAAAACGTGTTTTTCACATCAAATAGCACGACAACAGCGATTTCAGTAATTCTGCATCCTTCTCACAGAAGAATATCCAAGATTATCGTAGGAAATGCATATCTCAGCTGCAAACCCAACGAAACCGCAGATATCGCAGTTTCCGCATATCAAACGCACTGTGGAGTGCTGAAAGCACCAGAAAACGTGTTTTTCACATCAAATAGCTCGAAAACAGCCATTTCGGTGATTCTGCACCCTTGTCACAGAAGAATCATGAAGATTACCACTGAGAATGCATATCTCAGCTGGAAACCCAACGAAACCGAAGATATCGCAGTTTCCGCATGTCAAACTCACTGTGGAGTGCTGAAAACACCAGAAAACGTGTTCTTCGCATTAAATAACACGACCGGAGCGATTTCGGTAATTCTGCATCCTTCTCACAGAAGAATATCCAAGATTATCGTAGAAAATGCATATCTCAGCTGGAAAACCGACGAAAATGACGATATCGCAGCTTCCGCATTTCAAACGCACTGTGGAGTGCTGAAAACACCAGAAAACGTGTTTTTCACATCAAATAGCACGACAACAGCGATTTCAGTAATTCTGCATCCTTCTCACAGAAGAATATCCAAGATTATCGTAGGAAATGCATATCTCAGCTGCAAACCCAACGAAACCGCAGATATCGCAGTTTCCGCATATCAAACGCACTGTGGAGTGCTGAAAGCACCAGAAAACGTGTTTTTCACATCAAATAGCTCGAAAACAGCGATTTCGGTGATTCTGCACCCTTGTCACAGAAGAATCATGAAGATTACCACTGAGAATGCATATCTCAGCTGGAAACCCAACGAAACCGAAGATATCGCAGTTTCCGCATGTCAAACTCAATGTGGAGTGCTGAAAACACCAGAAAACGTGTTCTTCGCATTAAATAGCACGACCGGAGCGATTTCGGTAATTCTGCATCCTTCTCACAGAAGAATATCCAAGATTATCGTAGAAAATGCATATCTCAGCTGGAAAACCGACGAAAATGACGATATCGCAGCTTCCGCATTTCAAACGCACTGTGGAGTGCTGAAAACACCAGAAAACGTGTTTTTCACATCAAATAGCACGACAACAGCGATTTCAGTAATTCTGCATCCTTCTCACAGAAGAATATCCATGATTATCGTAGGAAATGCATATCTCAGCTGCAAACCCAACGAAACCGCAGATATCGCAGTTTCCGCATATCAAACGCACTGTGGAGTGCTGAAAGCACCAGAAAACGTGTTTTTCACTTCAAATAGCTCGAAAACAGCGATTTCGGTGATTCTGCACCCTTGTCACAGAAGAATCATGAAGATTACCACTGAGAATGCATATCTCAGCTGGAAACCCAACGAAACAGAAGATATCGCAGTTTCCGCATGTCAAACGCACTGTGGAGTGCTGGAACGCAAGAAACGTGTTATTTCGCACTAAATAGCACGAAAACAGCGATTCCGGCGATTCTGCATGCTTCTCACTGCAGAATATCCAAGATTATCGTAGAAAATGCATGTCTCAGCTGGAAACCCCACGAAAACGAAGATATCGCAGTTTCCGCATATCAAACGCACTGTGGAGTGCTGGAGACACCAGAATACGTGTATTTCGCTTTCAATAGCACGAAAGCAGCGATTTCGGTGATTCTGCATACTTCTCACAGAAGAATATCCAAGATTATCCAAGATAATGCATGTCTCAGCTGGAAGCCCCACGAAAACGAAGATATCGCAGTTTCCGCATATCAAACGCACTGCGGAGTGCTGAGGACACCAGAATACGTGTATTTCGCTTTCAATAGCACGAAAACAGTGATTTCGGTGAATCTGCATACTTCTCACGGAAGAGTATCCAAGATTACCGTAGAAAATGTATCTCTCAGCTGGAAACCGCACGATGACATTGATATCGCTGTATCCGTATGTCAAACGCACTGTGGACAGCTGAAAACACCAGAAAACGTGTTTTTCGCTTTCAATAGCACGAAAACAGCGATTTCGGTGATTCTGCATACTTCTCACAGAAGAATATCCAAGATTATCGTAGAAAATGCATCTCTCAGCTGGAAGCCCCACGAAAACGATGATATCGCAGTTTCACCAAATCAAACGCACTGTGGACTGCTGAAAACACCAGAAAACACGTTTTTCGCATTCAATAGCACGACAACAGCGATTTCGGTGATTCTGCATACTTCTCACAGAAGAATATCCAAGATTATCGTAGAAAATACATGTCTCAGCTGGAAACCCCACGAAAACGAATATATCGCAGTTTCCGCTTGCCAAACGCACTGTGGAGTGCTGAAAACACCAGAAATCGTGTTTTTCGCATTCAATAGCACGAACGCAGCGATATGGGTGATTCTGCATACTTCTCAAAGAAGAATATCCAAAATTGTCGTTGAAAATGTATGCCGCAGCTGGAACAACCACGAAAACGAAGATATCGCAGTTTCCGCTTGCCAAACGCACTGTGGAGTGCTGAAAACACCAGGAAACGTGTTTTTCGTTTTCAATAGCACGAAAACAGTGATTTCGGTGATTCTGCATACCTCTCACAGAAGAATATCCAAGATTATCGTAGAAAATACATGTCTCAGATGGAAACCCCACGAAAGCGAAGGTATGATGGTTTCCGCATATCGAACGCACTGTGGACTGCTGAAGACACCAGAATACGTGTATTTCGCTTTCAATAGCACGAAAACAGTGATTTCGGTGACTCTGCATACTTCTCACAGAAGAGTATCCAAGATTATCGTAGAAAATGTATCTCTCAGCTGGAAACCTCACGATGACATTGATATCGCTGTATCCGTATGTCAAACGCACGGTGGACTGCTGAAAACAAAGGTAAACGTGTTTTTCGCTTTCAGTAGCACGAAAACAGCGATTTCGGTGATTCTGCATACTTCTCACAGAAGAATATCCAAGATTATCGTAGCAAATGCATCTCTCAGCTGGAAGCCCCACGAAAACGAAGATATCGCAGTTTCCCCAAATCAAACGCACTGTGGACTGCTGAAAACACCAGAAAACGGGTTTTTCGCATTCAATAGCACGAACGCAGCGATATGGGTGATTCTGCATACTTCTTACAGAAGAATATCCAAAATTGTCGTTGAAAATGTATGTCGCAGCTGGAAACCCCACGAAAACGAAGATATCGCAGTTTCCGAATTTCAAACGCACTGTGGAGTGCTGAAAATATCAGAAAACTTGCTTTTCGCATTCCATAGCACGAAAACAGCTTTTTATGTGATTCTGCACACTTGTCACAGAAGAATCATGAGGACTATCGCTGAAAATGCATATCTCAGCTGAAAACCCAACTAAACCGAAGATATCGCAGTTTCCGCATGTCAAACTCACTGTGGAGTGCAGAAAACACCAGAAAACGTGTTTTTCGCATTCAATAGCACGAAAGCAGCGATTTCGGTGATTCTGCATACTTCTCACAGAAGAATATCCAAGATTACCGTAGAAAATGTATCTCTCAGCTGGAAACCGCACGATGACATTGATATCGCTGTATCCGCATATCAAACGCACTGTGGAGTGCTGAAGACACCAGAATACGTGTATTTCGCTTTTAATAGCACGAAAACAGTGATTTCGGTGAATCTGCATACTTCTCACAGAAGAGTATCCAAGATTACCGTAGAAAATGTATCTCTCAGCTGGAAACCGCACGATGACATTGAAATCGCTGTATCCCTATGTCAAACGCACTGTGGACAGCTGAAAACACCAAAAAAGGTGTTTTTCGCTTTCAATAGCACGAAAACAGCGATTTCGGTGATTCTGCATACTTCTCACAGAAGAATATCCAAGATTATCGTAGAAAATACATGTCTCAGCTGGAAACCCCACGAAAACGAATATATCGCAGTTTCCGCTTGCCAAACGCACTGTGGAGTGCTGAAAACACCAGAAATCGTGTTGTTCGCATTCAATAGCACGAACGCAGCGATATGGGTGATTCTGCATACTTCTCACAGAAGAATATCCAAAATTGTCGTTGAAAATGTATGCCGCAGCTGGAACAACCACGAATACGAAGATATCGCAGTTTCCGCTTGCCAAGCGCACTGTGGAGTGCTGAAAACACCAGAAAACGTGTTTTTCGCATCAAGTAGCACGACAACAGCGATTTCGATTTTTCTGCATCCTTCTCACCGAAGAATATTCAAGATTAACGTAGAAAATATATGTCTCAGCTGGAAACCCCACGAAAACGAAGATATCGCAGTTTCCGCATATCAAACGCACTGTGGAGTGCTGGAGACACCAGAATACGTGTATTTCGTTTTCAATAGCACGAAAACAGTGATTTCGGTGATTCTGCATACTTCTCACAGAAGAATATCCAAGATCATCCAAGAAAATGTATCTCTCAGCTGGAAACCGCACGATGACATTGATATCGCTGTATCCGCATATCAAACGCACTGTGGAGTGCTGAAGACACCAGAATACGTGTATTTCGCATTCAATAGCACGAAAACAGTGATTTTGGTGACTCTGCATACTTCTCACAGAAGAGTATCCAAGATTATCGTAGAAAATGTATCTCTCAGCTGGAAACCTCACGATGACATGGATATCGCTGTATCCGAATTTCAAACGCACTGTGGAGTGCTGAAAATATCAGGAAACTTGCTTTTCGCATTCCATAGCACGAAAACAGCTTTTTATGTGATTCTGCACACTTGTCACAGAAGAATCATGAGGACTATCGCTGAAAATGCATATCTCAGCTGAAAACCCAACTAAACCGAAGATATCGCAGTTTCCGTATGTCAAACGCACTGTGGACAGCTGAAAACACCAAAAAAGGTGTTTTTCGCTTTCAATAGCACGACAACAGCGATTTCGGTGATTCTGCATACTTCTCACAGAAGAATACCCAAGATTATCGTAGAAAATACATGTCTCAGCTGGAAACCCCACGAAAACGAATATATCGCAGTTTCCGCTTGCCAAACGCACTGTGGAGTGCTGAAAACACCAGAAATCGTGTTGTTCGCATTCAATAGCACGAACGCAGCGATATGGGTGATTCTGCATACTTCTCACAGAAGAATATCCAAAATTGTCGTTGAAAATGTATGCCGCAGCTGGAACAACCACGAAAACGAAGATATCGCAGTTTCCGCTTGCCAAGCGCACTGTGGAGTGCTGAAAACACCAGAAAACGTGTTTTTCGCATTCAATAGCACGAAAACAGCGAATTCGGTGATTATGCACACTTGTCACAGCAGAATCATGAAGATTATCACTGATAATGCATATCTCAGCTGGATACCCAACGAAACCGGAGATATCGCAGTTTCCGCATATCAAACGCACTGTGGAGTGCTGAAAACACCAGAAAACGTGTTTTTCGCATCAAGTAGCACGACAACAGCGATTTCGATTTTTCTGCATCCTTCTCACCGAAGAATATTCAAGATTATCGTAGAAAATATATGTCTCAGCTGGAAACCCCACGAAAACGAAGATATCGCAGTTTCCGCATATCAAACGCTCTGTGGAGTGCTGGAGACACCAGAATACGTGTATTTCGCTTTCAATAGCACGAAAACAGTGATTTCGGTGATTCTGCATACTTCTCACAGAAGAATATCCAAGATCATCCAAGAAAATGCATGTCTCAGCTGGAAACCCCACGAAAACGAAGATATCGCAGTTTCCGCATATCAAACGCACTGTGGAGTGCTGAAGACACCAGAATACGTGTTTCTCGTTTTCAATAGCACGAAAACAGTGATTTCGGTGATTCTGCATACCTCTCACAGAAGAATATCCAAGATTATCGTAGAAAATACATGTCTCAGATGGAAACCCCACGAAAGCGAAGGTATCATGGTTTCCGCATATCAAACGCACTGTGGACTGCTGAAGACACCAGAAAACGCGGTTTTCGCATTCAATAGCACGAACGCAGCGGTATGGGTGATTCTGCATACTTCTTACAGAAGAATATCCAAAATTGTCGTTGAAAATGTATGTCGCAGCTGGAAACCCCACGAAAACGAAGATATCGCAGTTTCCGCATTTCAAACGCACTGTGGAGTGCTGAAAATACCAGGAAACGTGATTTTCGCATTCAATAGCACGAGAACAGCTTTTTCTGTGATTCTGCACACTTGTCACAGAAGAATCATGAAGACTATCACTGAAAATGCATATCTCAGCTGAAAACCCCACGAAAACGAAGATATCGCAGTTTCCGCATATCACACGCGCTGTGGAGAGCTGAAAACACGAGAAAACTTGTTTTTCGCATTCAGTAGTACGATAACAGCGATTTCGGTGATTCTGCACACTTGTCACAGCAGAATCATGAAGATTATCACTGATAATGCATATCTCAGCTGGAAACCCAACGAAACCGGAGATATCGCAGTTTCCGCATATCAAACGCACTGTGGAGTTCTGAAGACACCAGAATACGTGTTTCTCGTTTTCAATAGCACGAAAACAGTGATTTCGGTGGTTCTGCATACCTCTCACAGAAGAATATCCAAGATTATCGTAGAAAATACATGTCTCAGATGGAAACCCCACGAAAGCGAAGGTATCATGGTTTCCGCATTTCAAACGCACTGTGGAGTGCTGAAAATACCAGGAAACGTGATTTTCGCATTCAATAGCACGAGAACAGCTTTTTCTGTGATTCTGCACACTTGTCACAGAAGAATCATGAAGACTATCACTGAAAATGCATATCTCAGCTGAAAACCCCACGAAAACGAAGATATCGCAGTTTCCGCATATCACACGCGCAGTGGAGAGCTGAAAACACCAGAAAACTTGTTTTTCGCATTCAGTAGTACGATAACAGCGATTTCGGTGATTCTGCACACTTGTCACAGCAGAATCATGAAGATTATCACTGATAATGCATATCTCAGCTGGAAACCCAACGAAACCGGAGATATCGCAGTTTCCGCATATCAAACACACTGTGAAGTGCTGAAAATACCAGAAAACGTGTTTTTCGCATTCAATAGCACGAAAACAGCGAATTCGGTTATTATGCATCCTTCTCACAGAAGAATATTCAAGATTATCGTAGAAAATGCATGTCTCAGCTGGAAACACCACGTAAACGAAGATATCGCAGTTTCCGCATGTCAAGCGCACTGTGGAGTGCTGAAAACACCAGAAAACGTGTTTTTCGCATTCAATAGCACGAACGCAGCGATATGAGAGATTCTGCATACTTCTCACAGAAGAATATCCACGATTGGCGTTGAAAATGTATGTCGCTGCAGGAAACCCCACGAAAACGAAGATATCGCAGTTTCCGCATTTCAAACGCACTTTGAAGTGCTGCAAATACCAGAAAACGTGTTTTTCGCATTCAATAGCACGAAAACAGCGATTCCGGCGATTCTGCATGCCTCTCACTGAAGAATATCCAACATTATCGTAGAAAATGCATATATCAGCTGAAAACCCCACGAAAATGAGGATATCGTAGTTTCCGCATGTCAAGCGCACTGTGGAGTGCTGAAAACACCAGAAAATGTGTTTTTCGCATTAAATAGCACGACCGGAGCGATTTCGGTGATCCTGCACACTTGTCACAGAAGAATCATGAAGATTATCACTGAAAATGCATATCTCAGCTGGAAACCCAACGAAACCGGAGATATCGCAGTTTCCGCATATCAAACGCACTGTGGAGTGCTGAAAACACCGGAAACGTGTTTTACACATCAAATAGCACGACAACAGCGATTTCTGTGATTCTGCATCCTTCTCACAGAAGGCTATCCAAGATTATCGCAGAAAATGCATATCTCAGCTGCAAACCGCACGATGACATTGATATCGCTGTAGCCGTATGTCAAACGCACTGTGGACTGCTGAAAACCCCAGAAAACGTGTTTTTCGCTTTCAATAGCATGAAAACAGCGATTTCGGTGATTCTGCATACTTCTCACAGAAGAATATCCAAGATTATCGTAGCAAATGCATCTCTCAGCTGGAAGCCCCACGAAAACGAAGATATCGCAGTTTCCCCAAATCAAACGCACTGTGGACTGCTGAAAACACCAGAAAACGCGTTTTTCGCATTCAATAGCACGAACGCAGCGACATGGGTGATTCTGCATACTTCTTACAGAAGAATATCCAAAATTGTCGTTGAAAATGTATGTCGCAGCTGGAAACCCCACGAAAACGAAGATATCGCAGTTTCCGCATTTCAAACGCACTGTGGCGTGCTGAAAATACCAGGAAACGTGCTTTTCGCATTCCATAGCACGAAAACAGCGATTTCAGTGATTCTGCACACTTGTCACAGAAGAATCATGAAGACTATCACTGAAAATGCATATCTCAGCTGAAAACCCAACGAAACCGAAGATATCGCAGTTTCCGCATATCAAACACACTGTGAAGTGCTGAAAATACCAGAAAACGTGTTTTTCGCATTCAATAGCACGAAAACAGCGAATTCGGTTATTATGCATCCTTCTCACAGAAGAATATTCAAGATTATCGTAGAAAATGCATGTCTCAGCTGGAAACACCACGTAAACGAAGATATCGCAGTTTCCGCATGTCAAGCGCACTGTGGAGTGCTGAAAACACCAGAAAACGTGTTTTTCGCATTCAATAGCACGAACGCAGCGATATGAGAGATTCTGCATACTTCTCACAGAAGAATATCCACGATTGGCGTTGAAAATGTATGTCGCTGCAGGAAACCCCACGAAAACGAAGATATCGCAGTTTCCGCATTTCAAACGCACTTTGAAGTGCTGCAAATACCAGAAAACGTGTTTTTCGCATTCAATAGCACGAAAACAGCGATTCCGGCGATTCTGCATGCCTCTCACTGAAGAATATCCAACATTATCGTAGAAAATGCATATATCAGCTGAAAACCCCACGAAAATGAGGATATCGTAGTTTCCGCATGTCAAGCGCACTGTGGAGTGCTGAAAACACCAGAAAATGTGTTTTTCGCATTAAATAGCACGACCGGAGCGATTTCGGTGATCCTGCACACTTGTCACAGAAGAATCATGAAGATTATCACTGAAAATGCATATCTCAGCTGGAAACCCAACGAAACCGGAGATATCGCAGTTTCCGCATATCAAACGCACTGTGGAGTGCTGAAAACACCAGAAACGTGTTTTACACATCAAATAGCACGACAACAGCGATTTCGGTAATTCTGCATCCTTCTCACAGAAGAATATCCAAGATTATCGTAGAAAATGCATATCTCAGCTGGAAAACCTACGAAAACGACGATATCGCAGCTTCCGCATTTCAAACGCACTGTGGAGTGCTGAAAACACCAGAAAACGTGTTTTTCACATCAAATAGCACGACAACAGCGATTTCAGTAATTCTGCATCCTTCTCACAGAAGAATATCCAAGATTATCGTAGGAAATGCATATCTCAGCTGCAAACCCAACGAAACCGCAGATATCGCAGTTTCCGCATATCAAACGCACTGTGGAGTGCTGGAACACAGGAAGCGGGTTATTTCGCATTAAATAGCAGTAATCCAGCGATTTGGGTGTTTTTGCACACAGGTCACAGATGAAACTCGAAGATTATCACTGAAAATGCATATCTCAGCTAGAAACCCCACGAAAACGAAGATATCACAGTTTCCGCATGTCAAGCGCACTGTGGAGTGCTGAAAACTCCAGGAAACGCGTTTTCCGCATTCAATAGCACGAGAACAGTGATTTCCGTAATTCTGCATCCTTCTCACAGAAGAATATCCAAGATTATCGTAGAAAATGCATATCTCAGCCGGAAAACCCACGAAAACGAAGATATCGCAGTTTCCGCATGTCGAACGCACTGTGGAGTGCTGGAACGCAAGAAACGTGTTATTTCGCACGAAATAGCACGAAAACAGCGATTCCGGCGATTCTGCATCCTTCTTACTGAAGAATATCCAAGATTATCACTCAAAATACATATCTCAACTGGAAACCCCACGAAAACGAAGATATCGCAGATTCCGCATATCAAACGCACTGTGGAGTGCTGAACACACCAGAAAACGTGTTTTTCGCATAAAATAGCACGACAACAGCGATTTCGGAGATTCTGCACACTTGTCACAGAAGAATCATGAAGATTATCGCTGAAAATGCAACTCTCAGCTGGAAACCCAACGATACCGGAGATATCGTTGTATCCGAATGTCAAACGCACTGTGGAGTGCGGGAACACAAGAAGCGTGTTATTTCGCATTAAATAGCACGAAAACAGCGGTTTCGGTGATTCTGCATACTTCTCACAGAAGAATATCCAAGATTATCGTAGAAAATACATGTCTCAGCTAGAAACCCCACGAAAACGAGGATATCGCAGTTTCCGCATACCAAACGCACTGTGGAGTGCTGAAAACACCAGAAAACGTGTTTTTCGCATTAAATAGCACGACAAGAGCGATTTCGGTGATTCTGCACACTTGTCACAGAGGAATCATGAAGATTAACACTGAGAATGCATATTTCAGCTGGAAACCCAACGAATCGAAGATATCGCAGTTTCCGCACTTTAAACGCACTGTGGAGTGCTGAAAACACCAGAAAACGTGTTTTTCGCATTCAATAGCTCGAAAGCAGCGATTTTGGTGATTCTGCACACTTGTCACAGAAGAATCATGAAGATTATCACTGGAAATGCATATCTCAGCTAGAAACCCCACGAAATCGAAGTTATCGCAGTTTCCGCATATTAAACGCACTGTGGAGTGCTGAAAACACCAGAAAACGTGTTTTTCGCATTAAATAGCTCGAAAACAGCGATTTTGGTGATTCTGCACACTTGTCACAGAAGAATCATGAAGATTATCACTGAAAATGCATATCTCAGCTAGAAACCCCACGAAATTGAAGATATCGCAGTTTCCGCAAGTCAAGCGCACTGTGGAGTGCTGAAAACTCCAGGAAACGTGTTTTCCGCATTCAATAGCACGAGAACAGCGATTTCGGGGATTCTGCACACTTGTCACAGAAGAATCATGAAGATTAACACTGAGAATGCATATTTCAGCTGGAAACCCAACAAAACCGAAGATATCGCAGTTTCCGCACTTTAAACGCACTGTGAAGTGCTGAAAACACCAGAAAACGTGTTTTTCGCATTCAATAGCTCGAAAACAGCGATTTTGGTGGTTCTGCACCCTTGGCACAGAAGAATCATGAAGATTATCACTGAAAATGCATATCTCAGCTGGAAACCCAACGAAACCGGAGATATCGCAGTTTCCGCATGTCAAACGCACTGTGGAGTGCTGGAACGCAAGAAACGTGTTATTTCGCACTAAATAGCACGAAAACAGCGATTTCGGTGAATCTGCATCCTTCTCACAGAAGAATATCCAAGATTATCGTAGAAAATGCATATCTCAGCAGAAAACCCCACGAAAACGAGGATATCGCAGTTTCCTCATGTCAAGCGCACTGTGGAGTGCTGAAAACACCAGAAAACGTGTTTTTCGCATTAAATAGCACGACCAGAGCGATTTCGGTGATTCTGCACACTTGTCACAGAAGAATCATGAAGATTATCATTGAAAATGCATATGTCTGCTGGAAACACAACGAAACCGAAGATATCGCTGTATCCGCATGTCAAACGCACTGTGGAGTGCTGAAAACACCAGAAAACTGTTTTCACATCAAATAGCACAACAGCAGCGATTTCGGTAATTCTGCATCCTTCTCACAGAACAATATCCAAGATTATCGTAGAAAATAAATATCACAGCTGGAAAACCCACGAAAACGAAGATATCGCAGTTTCCGCATTTCAAACGCACTGTGGAGTGCTGAAAACACCAGAAAACGTGTTTTTCGCTTTCAGTAGCACGAAGACAGCGATTTCGGTGAATCTGCATACTTCTCACAGAAGAATATCCAAGATTATCGTAGAAAATACATGTCTCAGCTGGAAACCCCACGAAAAGGAAGATATCGCAGTTTCCGCATACCAAACGCACTGTGGAGTGCTGAAAACACCAGAAAACGTGTTTTTCGCATTAAATAGCACGACAACAGCGATTTCGGTGATTCTGCACACTTGTCACAGAGGAATCATGAAGATTATCACTGAGAATGCATATTTCAGCTATAAACCCAACGAAACCGGAGATATCGCAGTTTCCGCATACCAAACGCACTGTGGAGTGCTGAAAACACCAGAAAACGTGTTTTTCGCATTAAATAGCACGACAACAGCGATTTCGGTGATTCTGCACACTTGTCACAGAAGAATCATGAAGATTATCACTGAGAATGCATATTTCAGCTAGAAACCCAACGAAACCGAAGATATCGCAGTTTCTGCACTTTAAACGCACTGTGGAGTGCTGAAAACACCAGAAAACGTGTTTTTCGCATTCAATAGCTCGAAAACAGCGATTTTGGTGATTCTGCACACTTGTCACAGAAGAATCATGAAGATTATCACTGAGAATGCATATTTCAGCTAGAAACCCAACGAAACCGAAGTTATCGCAGTTTCCGCACTTTAAACGCACTGTGGAGTGCTGGAACGCAAGAAACCTGTTATTTCGCACTAAATAGCACGAAAACAGCGATTTCGGTGAATCTGCATCCTTCTCACAGAAGAATATCCAAGATTATCGTAGAAAATGCATATCTCAGCTGAAAACCCCACGAAATCGAGGATATCGCGGTTTCCGCATGTCAAGCGCACTGTGGAGTGCTGAAAACACCAGAAAACGTGTTTTTCGCATTAAATAGCACGACCAGAACGATCTCGGTGATTCTGCACACTTGTCACAGAAGAATCATGAAGATTATCACGGAAAATGCATATCTCAGCTGGAAACCAAACGAAACCGAAGATATCGCTGTATCCGCATGTCAAACGCACTGTGGAGTGCTGAAAACACCAGAAAACCTGTTTTTCGCTTTCAGTAGCACGAAAACAGCGATTTCGGTGAATCTGCATACTTCTCACAGAAGAATATCCAAGATTATCGTAGAAAATACATGTCTCAGCTGGAATCCCCACGAAAACGAAGTTATCGCAGTTTCCGCATACCAAACGCACTCTGGAGTGCTGAAAACACCAGAAAACGTGTTTTTCGCATTAAATAGCACGACAACAGCGATTTCGGTGATTCTGCACACTTGTCACAGAAGAATCATGAAGATTATCACTGAGAATGCATATTTCAGCTAGAAACCCAACGAAACCGAAGATATCGCAGTTTCCGCACTTTAAACGCACTGTGGAGTGCTGAAAACACCAGAAAACGTGTTTTTCGCATTCAATAGCTCGAAAACAGCGATTTTGGTAATTCTGCACACTTGTCACAGAAGAATCATGAAGATTATCACTGAGAATGCATATTTCAACTAGAAACCCAACGAAACCGAAGTTATCGCAGTTTCCGCACTTTAAACGCACTGTGGAGTGCTGAAAACACCAGAAAACGTGTTTTTCGCATTCAATAGCTCGAAAACAGCGATTTTGGTGATTCTGCACACTTGTCACAGAAGAATCATGAAGATTATCACTGAAAATGCATAACTCAGCTGGAAACCCAACGAAACCGGAGATATCGCAGTTTCCGCATATCAAACGCACTGTGGAGTGCTGAAAACACCAGAAACCGTGTTTTTCGCATTCAACAGCTCGAAAACAGAGATTTTGGTGATTCTGCACACTTGTCACAGAAGAATCATGAAGATTATCACGGAAAATGCATATCTCAGCTGGAAACCAAACGAAACCGAAGATATCGCTGTATCCGCATGTCAAACGCACTGTGGAGTGCTGAAAACACCAGAAAACGTGTTTTTCGCTTTCAGTAGCACGAAAACAGCGATTTCGGTGAATCTGCACACTTGTCACAGAAGAATCGTGAAGATTATAACTGAAAATGCATATCTCAGATGGAAACCCAACGTAACCGGAGATATCGCAGTTTCCGCATATCAAACGCACTGTGGAGTGCTGAAAACACCAGAAAACGTGTTTTTCGCATTAAATAGCTCGAAAGCAGCGATTTTGGTGATTCTGCACACTTGTCACAGATGAATCATGAAGATTATCACTGGAAATGCATATCTCAGCTAGAAACCCCACGAAATCGAAGTTATCGCAGTTTCCGCATATTAAACGCACTGTGGAGTGCTGAAAACACCAGAAAACGTGTTTTTCGCATTAAATAGCTCGAAAACAGCGATTTTGGTGATTCTGCACACTATTCACAGAAGAATCATGAAGATTATCACTGAAAATGCATATCTCAGCTAGAAACCCCACGAAATTGAAGATATCGCAGTTTCCGCAAGTCAAGCGCACTGTGGAGTGCTGAAAACTCCAGGAAACGTGTTTTCCGCATTCAATAGCACGAGAACAGCGATTTCGGGGATTCTGCACATTTGTCACAGAAGAATCATGAAGATTAACACTGAGAATGCATATTTCAGCTGGAAACCCAACAAAACCGAAGATATCGCAGTTTCCGCACTTTAAACGCACTGTGAAGTGCTGAAAACACCAGAAAACGTGTTTTTCGCATTCAATAGCTCGAAAACAGCGATTTTGGTGGTTCTGCACCCTTGGCACAGAAGAATCATGAAGATTATCACTGAAAATGCATATCTCAGCTGGAAACCCAACGAAACCGGAGATATCGCAGTTTCCGCATGTCAAACGCACTGTGGAGTGCTGGAACGCAAGAAACGTGTTATTTCGCACTAAATAGCACGAAAACAGCGATTTCGGTGAATCTGCATCCTTCTCACAGAAGAATATCCAAGATTATCGTAGAAAATGCATATCTCAGAAGAAAACCCCACGAAAACGAGGATATCGCAGTTTCCTCATGTCAAGCGCACTGTGGAGTGCTGAAAACACCAGAAAACGTGTTTTTCGCATTAAATAGCACGACCAGAGCGATTTCGGTGATTCTGCACACTTGTCACAGAAGAATCATGAAGATTATCATTGAAAATGCATATGTCAGCTGGAAACACAACGAAACCGAAGATATCGCTGTACCCGCATGTCAAACGCACTGTGGAGTGCTGAAAACACCAGAAAACGTGTTTTCACATCAAATAGCACAACAGCAGCGATTTCGGTAATTCTGCATCCTTCTCACAGAACAATATCCAAGATTATCGTAGAAAATAAATATCTCAGCTGGAAAACCCACGAAAACGAAGATATCGCAGTTTCCGCATTTCAAACGCACTGTGGAGTGCTGAAAACACCAGAAAACGTGTTTTTCGCTTTCAGTAGCACGAAGACAGCGATTTCGGTGAATCTGCATACTTCTCACAGAAGAATATCCAAGATTATCGTAGAAAATACATGTCTCAGCTGGAAACCCCACGAAAACGAAGATATCGCAGTTTCCGCATACCAAACGCACTGTGGAGTGCTGAAAACACCAGAAAACGTGTTTTTCGCATTAAATAGCAAGACAACAGCGATTTCGGTGATTCTGCACACTTGTCACAGAGGAATCATGAAGATTATCACTGAGAATGCATATTTCAGCTAGAAACCCAACGAAACCGAAGATATCGCAGTTTCCGCAAATCAAACGCACTGTGGAGTGCTGAAAACACCAGAAAACGTGTTCTTCGCATTCAATAGCACGAAAACAGAGATTTTGGTGATTCTGCACACTTGTCACAGAAGAATCATGAAGATTATCACGGAAAATGCATATCTCAGCTGGAAACCAAACGAAACCGAAGATATCGCTGTATCCGCATGTCAAACGCAACTGTGGAGTGCTGAAAACACCAGAAAACGTGTTTTTCGCTTTCAGTAGCACGAAAACAGCGATTTCGGTGAATCTGCATACTTCTCACAGAAGAATATCCAAGATTATCGTAGAAAATACATGTCTCAGCTGGAATCCCCACGAAAACGAAGATATCGCAGTTTCCGCATACCAAACGCACTGTGGAGTGCTGAAAACACCAGAAAACGTGTTTTTCGCATTAAATAGCACGACAACAGCGATTTCCGTGATTCTGCACACTTGTCACAGAAGAATCATGAAGATTATCACTGAGAATGCATATTTCAGCTAGAAACCCAACGAAACCGAAGATATCGCAGTTTCCGCAAATCAAACGCACTGTGGAGTGCTGAAAACACCAGAAAACGTGTTCTTCGCATTCAATAGCACGAAAACAGAGATTTTGGTGATTCTGCACACTTGTCACAGAAGAATCATGAAGATTATCACGGAAAATGCATATCTCAGCTGGAAACCAAACGAAACCGAAGATATCGCTGTATCCGCATGTCAAACGCAACTGTGGAGTGCTGAAAACACCAGAAAACGTGTTTTTCGCATTCAATAGTTCGAAAACAGCAATTTTGGTGATTCTGCACACTTGTCACAGAAGAATCATGAAGATTATCACTGAAAATGCATAACACAGCTGGAAACCCAACGAAACCGGAGATATCGCAGTTTCCGCATATCAAACGCACTGTGGAGTGCTGAAAACACCAGAAACCGTGTTTTTCGCATTCAATAGCTCGAAAACAGAGATTTTGGTGATTCTGCACACTTGTCACAGAAGAATCATGAAGATTATCACTGAGAATGCATATTTCAGCTAGAAACCCAACGAAACCGAAGATATCGCAGTTTCCGCACTTTAAACGCACTGTGGAGTGCTGAAAACACCAGAAAACGTGTTTTTCGCATTCAATAGCTCGAAAACAGCGATTTTGGTGATTCTGCACACTTGTCACAGATGAATCATGAAGATTATCACTGAAAATGCATAACTCAGCCGAAAACCCAACGAAACCGGAGATATCGCAGTTTCCGCATATCAAACGCACTGTGGAGTGCTGAAAACACCAGAAAACGTGTTTTTCGCATTCAATAGCTCGAAAACAGCGATTTTGGTGATTCTGCACACTTGTCACAGAAGAATCATGAAGATTATCACTGAAAATGCATAACTCAGCCGAAAACCCAACGAAACCGGAGATATCGCAGTTTCCGCATACCAAACGCACTGTGGAGTGCTGAAAACACCAGAAAACGTGTTTTTCGCATTAAATAGCACGACAACAGCGATTTCGGTGATTCTGTACACTTGTCACAGAAGAATCATGAAGATTATCACTGAGAATGCATATTTCAGCTAGAAACCCAACGAAACCGAAGATATCGCAGTTTCCGCAATTTAAACGCACTGTGGAGTGCTGAAAACACCAGAAAACGTGTTTTTCGCATTCAATAGCTCGAAAACAGCGATTTTGGTGAGTCTGCACACTTGTCACAGAAGAATCATGAAGATTATCACTGAAAATGCATAACTCAGCCGAAAACCCAACGAAACCGGAGATATCGCAGTTTCCGCATATCAAACGCACTGTGGAGTGCTGAAAACACCAGAAAACGTGTTTTTCGCATTCAATAGCTCGAAAACAGAGATTTCGGTGATTCTGCACAATTGTCACAGAAGAATCATGAACATTATCACGGGAAATGCATATCTCAGCTGGAAACCCAACGAAACCGAAGATATCGCAGTTTCCGCATACCAAACGCCTCTGTAGATTGCTGAAAACACCAGAAAACGTGTTTTTCGCATTCAATAGCTCGAAAACAGCGATTTTGGTGATTCTGCACACTTGTCACAGAAGAATCATGAAGATTATCACTGAGAATGCATATTTCAGCTAGAAACCCAACGAAACCGAAGATACCGCAGTTTCCGCACTTTAAACGCACTGTGGAGTGCTGAAAACACCAGAATACGTGTTATTCGCATTCAATAGCTCGAAACCAGCGATTTTGGTGATTCTGCACACTTGTCACAGAAGAATCATGAAGATTATCACTGAGAATGCATATTTCAGCTAGAAACCCAACGAAACCGAAGTTATCGCAGTTTCCGCACTTTAAACGCACTGTGGAGTGCTGAAAACACCAGAAAACGTGTTTTTCGCATTCAATAGCTCGAAAACAGCGATTTTGGTGATTCTGCACACTTGTCACAGAAGAATCATGAATATTATCACGGAAAATGCATATCTCAGCTGGAAACCAAACGAAACCGAAGATATCGCTGTATCCGCATGTCAAACGCACTGTGGAGTGCTGAAAACACCAGAAAACGTGTTTTTCGCTGTCAGTAGCACGAAAACAGCGATTTCGGTGAATCTGCATACTTCTCACAGAAGAATATCCAAGATTATCGTAGAAAATACATGTCTCAGCTGGAATCCCCACGAAAACGAAGATATCGCAGTTTCCGCATACCAAGCGCACTGTGGAGTGCTGAAAACACCAGAAAACGTGTTTTTCGCATTAAATAGCACGACAACAGCGATTTCGGTGATTCTGCACACTTGTCACAGAAGAATCATGAAGATTATCACTGAAAATGCATAACACAGCTGGAAACCCAACGAAACCGGAGATATCGCAGTTTCCGCATATCAAACGCACTGTGGAGTGCTGAAAACACCAGAAACCGTGTTTTTCGCATTCAATCGCTCGAAAACAGAGATTTTGGTGATTCTGCACACTTGTCACAGAAGAATCATGAAGATTATCACTGAAAATGCATAACACAGCTGGATACCCAACGAAACCGGAGATATCGCAGTTTCCGCATATCAAACGCACTGTGGAGTGCTGAAAACACCAGAAACTGTGTTTTTCGCATTCAACAGCTCGAAAACAGAGATTTTGGTGATTCTGCACACTTGTCACAGAAGAATCATGAAGATTATCACTGAAAATGCATAACTCTGCCGAAAACCCAACGAAACCGGAGATATCGCAGTTTCCGCATACCAAACGCACTGTGGAGTGCTGAAAACACCAGAAAACGTGTTTTTCGCATTAAATAGCACGACAACAGCGATTTCGGTGATTCTGCACACTTGTCACAGAAGAATCATGAAGATTATCACTGAGAATGCATATTTCAGCTAGAAACCCCACGAAACCGAAGATATCGCAGTTTCCGCAATTTAAACGCACTGTGGAGTGCTGAAAACTCCAGAAAACGTGTTTTTCGCATTCAATAGCTCGAAAACAGCGATTTTGGTGAGTCTGCACACTTGTCACAGAAGAATCATGAAGATTATCACTGAAAATGCATAACTCAGCCGAAAACCCAACGAAACCGGAGATATCGCAGTTTCCGCATATCAAACGCACTGTGGAGTGCTGAAAACACCAGAAAACGTGTTTTTCGCATTCAATAGCTCGAAAACAGAGATTTCGGTGATTCTACACAATTGTCACAGAAGAATCATGAACATTATCACGGGAAATGCATATCTCAGCTGGAAACCCAACGAAACCGAAGATATCGCAGTTTCCGCATACCAAACGCCTCTGTGGAGTGCTGAAAACACCAGAAAACGTGTTTTTCGCATTAAATAGCTCGAAAACAGCGATTTTGGTGATTCTGCACACTTGTCACAGAAGAATCATTAAGATTATCACTGAGAATGCATATTTCAGCTAGAAGCCCAACGAAACCGAAGTTATCGCAGTTTCCGCACTTTAAACGCACTGTGGAGTGCTGAAAACACCAGAAAACGTGTTTTTCGCATTAAATAGCACGACAACAGCGATTTCGGTGATTCTGCACACTTGTCACAGAAGAATCATGAAGATTAACACTGAGAATGCATATTTCAGCTGGAAACCCAACAAAACCGAAGATATCGCAGTTTCCGCACTTTAAACGCACTGTGGAGTGCTGAAAACACCAGAAAACGTGTTTTTCGCATTCAATAGCTCGAAAACAGCGATTTTGGTGATTCTGCACCTTTGGCACAGAAGAATCATGAAGATTATCATTGAAAATGCATATCTCAGCTGGAAACCCAACGAAACCGAAGTTATCGCAGTTTCCGCACTTTAAACGCACTGTGGAGTGCTGAAAACACCAGAAAACGTGTTTTTCGCATTAAATAGCACGACAACAGCGATTTCGGTGATTCTGCACACTTGTCACAGAAGAATCATGAAGATTATCATTGAAAATGCATATGTCAGCTGGAAACACAACGAAACCGAAGATATCGCTGTATCCGCATGTCAAACGCACTGTGGAGTGCTGAAAACACCAGAAAACGTGTTTTCACATCAAATAGCACAACAACAGCGATTTCGGTAATTATGCATCCTTCTCACAGAACAATATCCAAGATTATCGTAGAAAATAAATATCTCAGCTGGAAAACCCACGAAAACGAAGATATCGCAGTTTCCGCATTTCAAACGCACTGTGGAGTGCTGAAAACACCAGAAAACGTGTTTTTCGCTTTCAGTAGCACGAAGACAGCGATTTCGGTGAATCTGCATACTTCTCACAGAAGAATATCCAAGATTATCGTAGAAAGTACATGTCTCAGCTGGAAACCCCACGAAAACGAAGATATCGCAGTTTCCGCATACCAAACGCACTGTGGAGTGCTGAAAACACCAGAAAACGTGTTTTTCGCATTAAATAGCACGACTACAGCGATTTCGGTGATTCTGCACACTTGTCACAGAGGAATCATGAAGATTAACACTGAGAATGCATATTTCAGCTGGAAACCCAACGAATCGAAGATATCGCAGTTTCCGCACTTTAACCGCACTGTGGAGTGCTGAAAACACCAGAAAACGTGTTTTTCGCATTCAATAGCTCGAAAACAGCGATTTTGGTGATTCTGCACACTTGTCACAGAAGAATCATGAAGATTATCACTGGAAATGCATATCTCAGCTAGAAACCCCACGAAATCGAAGTTATCGCAGTTTCCGCATATTAAACGCACTGTGGAGTGCTGGATCACAAGAAGCGTGTTATTTCGCATTAAATAGCACGAAAACAGCGGTTTCGGTGATTCTGCACACTTGTCACAGAGGAATCATGAAGATTAACACCGAGAATGCATATTTCAGCTGGAAACCCAACGAAACCGGAGATATCGCAGTTTCCGCATATCAAACGCACTGTGGAGTGCTGAAAACACCAGAAAACGTGTTTTTCGCATTAAATAGCTCGAAAACAGCGATTTTGGTGATTCTGCACACTTGTCACAGAAGAATCATGAAGATTATCACTGAAAATGAATATCTCAGCTAGAAACCCCACGAAATTGAAGATATCGCAGTTTCCGCAAGTCAAGCGCACTGTGGAGTGCTGAAAACTCCAGGAAATGTGTTTTCCGCATTCAATAGCACGAGAACAGCGATTTCGGGGATTCTGCACACTTGTCACAGAAGAATCATGAAGATTAAGACTGAGAATGCATATTTCAGCTGCAAACCCAACAAAACCGAAGATATCGCAGTTTCCGCACCTTAAACGCACTGTGGAGTGCTGAAAACACCAGAAAACGTGTTTTTCGCATTCAATAGCTCGAAAACAGCGATTTTGGTGATTCTGCACCCTTGGCACAGAAGAATCATGAAGATTATCACTGAAAATGCATATCTCAGCTGGAAACCCAACGAAACCGGAGATATCGCAGTTTCCGCATGTCAAACGCACTGTGGAGTTCTGGAACGCAAGAAACGTGTTATTTCGCACTAAATAGCACGAAAACAGCGATTTCGGTGAATCTGCATGCTTCTCACAGAAGAATATCCAAGATTATCGTAGAAAATGCATATCTCAGCTGGAAACCCCACGAAAACGAAGATATCGCAGTTTCCGCATACCAAACGCACTGTGGAGTGCTGAAAACACCAGAAAACGTGTTTTTCGCATTAAATAGCACGACAACAGCGATTTCGGTGATTCTGCACACTTGTCACAGAGGAATCATGAAGATTATCACTGAGAATGCATATTTCAGCTAGAAACCCAACGAAACCGGAGATATCGCAGTTTCCGCACTTTAAACGCACTGTGGAGTGCAGAAAACACCAGAAAACGTATTTTTCGCATTCAATAGCTCGAAAACAGCGATTTTGGTGATTCTGCACACTTGCCACAGAAGAATCATGAAGATTATCACTGAAAATGCATATCTCAGCTAGAAACCCCACGAAATTGAAGATATCGCAGTTTCCGCAAGTCAAGCGCACTGTGGAGTGCTGAAAACACCAGAAAAAGTGTTTTTCGCATTAAATAGCACGACCAGAGCGATTTCGGTGATTCTGCACACTTGTCACAGAAGAATCCTGAAGATTATCATTGAAAATGCATATGTCAGCTGGAAACACAACGAAACCGAAGATATCGCTGTATAAACATGTCAAACGCACTGTGGAGTGCTGAAAACACCAGAAAACGTGTTTTCACATCAAATAGCACAACAGCAGCGATTTCGGTGATTCTGCATCCTTCTCACAGAACAATATCCAAGATTATCGTAGAAAATAAATATCTCAGCTGGAAAACCCACGAAAACGAAGATATCGCAGTTTCCGCATTTCAAACGCACTGTGGAGTGCTGAAAACACCAGAAAACGTGTTTTTCGCTTTCAGTAGCACGAAGACAGCGATTTCGGTGAATCTGCATACTTCTCACAGAAGAATATCCAAGATTATCGTAGAAAATACATGTCTCAGCTGGAAACCCCACGAAAACGAAGATATCGCAGTTTCCGCATGTCAAGCGCACTGTGGAGTGCTGAAAACTCCAGGAAACGTGTTTTCCGCATTCAATAGCACGAGAACAGCGGTTTCGGTGATTCTGCACACTTGTCACAGATGAATCATGAAGATTATCACTGAGAATGCATATTTCATCTGGAAACCCAACGAAAGCGAAGATATCGCAGTTTCCGCATATCAAACGCACTGTGGAGTGCTGAAAACACCAGAAAACGTGTTTTTCACATGAAATAGCACGACAACAGTGATTTCGGTAATTCTGCATCCTTCTCACAGAAGAATATCCAAGATTATCGTAGAAAATGCATATCTCAGCCGGAAAACCCACGAAAACGAAGATATCGCAGTTTCCGCATGTCAAACGCACTGTGGAGTGCTGGAACGCAAGAAACGTGTTATTTCGCACGAAATAGCACGAAAACAGCGATTCCGGCGATTCTGTATCCTTCTTACTGAAGAATATCCAAGATTATCGTAGAAAATGCATTTCTCAGCTGGAAACCCCACGAAAACGATGATATCGCAGTTTCCGGATATCAAACGCACTGTGGAGTGCTGAAAACACCAGAAAACGTGTTTTTCGCATTCAATAGCTCGAAAACAGCGATTTTGGTGATTCTGCACCTTTGGCACAGAAGAATCATGAAGATTATCATTGAAAATGCATATCTCAGCTGGAAACCCAACGAAACCGAAGATATCGCAGTTTCCGCATACCAAACGCCTCTGTGGAGTGCTGAAAACACCAGAAAACGTGTTTTTCGCATTAAATAGCTCGAAAACAGCGATTTTGGTGATTCTGCACACTTGTCACAGAAGAATCATTAAGATTATCACTGAGAATGCATATTTCAGCTAGAAGCCCAACGAAACCGAAGTTATCGCAGTTTCCGCACTTTAAACGCACTGTGGAGTGCTGAAAACACCAGAAAACGTGTTTTTCGCATTAAATAGCACGACAACAGCGATTTCGGTGATTCTGCACACTTGTCACAGAGGAATCATGAAGATTAACACCGAGAATGCATATTTCAGCTGGAAACCCAACGAAACCGGAGATATCGCAGTTTCCGCATATCAAACGCACTGTGGAGTGCTGAAAACACCAGAAAACGTGTTTTTCGCATTAAATAGCTCGAAAACAGCGATTTTGGTGGTTCTGCACACTTGTCACAGAAGAATCATGAAGATTATCACTGAAAATGAATATCTCAGCTAGAAACCCCACGAAATTGAAGATATCGCAGTTTCCGCAAGTCAAGCGCACTGTGGAGTGCTGAAAACTCCAGGAAATGTGTTTTCCGCATTCAATAGCACGAGAACAGCGATTTCGGGGATTCTGCACACTTGTCACAGAAGAATCATGAAGATTAAGACTGAGAATGCATATTTCAGCTGGAAACCCAACAAAACCGAAGATATCGCAGTTTCCGCACCTTAAACGCACTGTGGAGTGCTGAAAACACCAGAAAACGTGTTTTTCGCATTAAATAGCACGACAACAGCCATTTCGGTGATTCTGCACACTTGTCACAGAGGAATCATGAAGATTATCACTGAGAATGCATATTTCAGCTAGAAACCCAACGAAACCGGAGATATCGCAGTTTCCGCACTTTAAACGCACTGTGGAGTGCAGAAAACACCAGAAAACGTATTTTTCGCATTCAATAGCTCGAAAACAGCGATTTTGGTGATTCTGCACACTTGCCACAGAAGAATCATGAAGATTATCACTGAAAATGCATATCTCAGCTAGAAACCCCTCGAAATTGAAGATATCGCAGTTTCCGCAAGTCAAGCGCACTGTGGAGTGCTGAAAACACCAGAAAAAGTGTTTTTCGCATTAAATAGCACGACCAGAGCGATTTCGGTGATTCTGCACACTTGTCACAGAAGAATCATGAAGATTATCATTGAAAATGCATATGCCAGCTGGAAACACAACGAAACCGAAGATATAGCTGTATAAGCATGTCAAACGCACTGTGGAGTGCTGAAAACACCAGAAAACGTGTTTTCACATCAAATAGCACAACAGCAGCGATTTCGGTAATTCTGCATCCTTCTCACAGAACAATATCCAAGATTATCGTAGAAAATAAATATCTCAGCTGGAAAACCCACGAAAACGAAGATATCGCAGTTTCCGCATTTCAAACGCACTGTGGAGTGCTGAAAACACCAGAAAACGTGTTTTTCGCATTAAATAGCACGACAACAGCGATTTCGGTGATTCTGCACACTTGTCACAGAGGAATCATGAAGATTATCACTGAGAATGCATATTTCAGCTAGAAACCCAACGAAACCGAAGATATCGCAGTTTCCGCACTTTAAACGCACTGTGGAGTGCTGAAAACACCAGAAAACGTGTTTTTCGCATTCAATAGCTCGAAAACAGCGATTTTGGTGATTCTGCACACTTGTCACTGAGGAATCATGAAGATTAACACTGAGAATGCATATTTCAGCTGGAAACCCAACGAAACCGGAGATATCGCAGTTTCCGCATATCAAACGCACTGTGGAGTGCTGAAAACACCAGAAAACGTGTTTTTCGCTTTCAGTAGCACGAAGACAGCGATTTCGGTGAATCTGCATACTTGCCACAGAAGAATATCCAAGATTATCGTAGAAAATACATGTCTCAGCTGGAAACCCCACGAAAACGAAGATATCGCAGTTTCCGCATTTCAAACGCACTGTGGAGTGCTGAAAACACCAGAAAACGTGTTTTTCGCATTCAATAGCTCGAAAACAGAGATTTTGGTGATTCTGCACACTTGTCACAGAAGAATCATGAAGATTATCACGGAAAATGCATATCTCAGCTGGAAACCAAACGAAACCGAAGATATCGCTGTATCCGCATGTCAAACGCACTGTGGAGTGCTGAAAACACCAGAAAACGTGTTTTCACATCAAATAGCACAACAACAGCGATTTCGGCAATTGTGCATCCTTCTCACAGAAGAATATCCAAGATTATCGTAGAAAATAAATATCTCAGCTGGAAAACCCACGAAAACGAAGATATCGCAGTTTCCGCATTTCAAACGCACTGTGGTGTGCTGAAAACACCAGAAAACGTGTTTTTCGCTTTCAGTAGCACGAAGACAGCGATTTCGGTGAATCTGCATACTTCTCACAGAATAATATCCAAGATTATCGTAGAAAATACATGTCTCAGCTGGAAACCCCACGAAACGAAGATATCGCAATTTCCGCATGTCAAGCGCACTGTGTAGTGCCGAAAACACCAGAAAACGTGTTTTTCGCATTAAGTAGCACTAAAACAGCGATCTCGGTGCTTCTGCACACATGCCACAGAAGATTCAAGAAGATTATCGCTGAAAATGCATATCTCGGCTGGAAACCCCACGAAACCGAAGATATTGCAGTTTACGCATGTCAAGCGCACTGTGGAGTGCTGAAAACACCAGAAAACGTGTTTTTCGATATATGTAGCACTAATACAGGGATCCCGGTGATTCTGCATTCTTGTCACAGAAGAATCACGAAGATTATTGCTGATAATGCATATCTCAGCTGGAAACCCCACGGATCGAGGATATCGCCGGTTCTGCATATCATGCGCACTGTGTAGTGCTGAAAACACCAGAAAACGTGTTTTTCGATATATGTAGCACAAATACAGGGAGCCCGGTGATTCTGCATACTTTTCACAGCAGAATCACGAGGATTATCGCTGAAAATGCATATCTCAGCTGGAAACACCACGGATCGAAGATATCGCCGGTTCTGCGTATCATGCGCACTGTGTAGTGCTGAAAACACCAGAAAACGTGTTTTTCGATATATGTAGCACTAATACAGGGATCCCGGTGATTCTGCATTCTTGTCACAGAAGAATCACGAAGATTGTCGCTGAAAATGCATATCTCAGCTGGAAACCCCACGAAAACGAAGATATTGCAGTTTCCGCATGTGAAGCGCACTGTGGAGTGCGGAAGACACCAGAAAACGTGTTTTTCGCTTTAAGTAGCACTAAAACAGAGATCTCGGTGATTCTGCACACTTGCCACAGAAGATTCAAGAAGATTATCGCTGAAAATGCATATCTCGGCTGGAAACCCCACGAAACCGAAGATATTGCAGTTTACGCATGTCAAGCGCACTGTGGAGTGCTGAAAACACCAGAAAACGTGTTTTTCGATATATGTAGCACTAAAACAGAGATCTCGGTGATTCTGCACACTTGCCACAGAAGATTCAAGAAGATTATCGCTGAAAATGCATATCTCGGCTGGAAACCCCACGAAACCGAAGATATTGCAGTTTACGCATGTCAAGCGCACTGTGGAGTGCTGAAAACACCAGAAAACGTGTTTTTCGATATATGTAGCACTAATACAGGGATCCCGGTGATTCTGCATTCTTGTCACAGAAGAATCACGAAGATTGTCGCTGAAAATGCATATCTCAGCTGGAAACCCCACGGATCGAGGATATCGCCGGTTCTGCGTATCATGCGCACTGTGTAGTGCTGAAAACACCAGAAAACGTGTTTTACGATATATGTAGCACAAATACAGGGAGCCCGGTGATTCTGCATACTTTTCACAGCAGAATCACGAGGATTATCGCTGAAAATGCATATCTCAGCTGGAAACACCACGGATCGAAGATATCGCCGGTTCTTCATATCATGCGCACTGTGTAGTGCTGAAAACACCAGAAAACGTGTTTTTCGATATATGTAGCACTAATACAGGGATCCCGGTGATTCTGCATTCTTGTCACAGAAGAATCACGAAGATTATTGCTGATAATGCATATCTCAGCTGGAAACCCCACGGATCGAGGATATCGCCGGTTCTGCATATCATGCGCACTGTGTAGTGCTGAAAACACCAGAAAACGTGTTTTTCGATATATATAGCACAAATACAGGGAGCCCGGTGATTCTGCATACCTTTCACAGCAGAATCACGAAGATTATCGCTGAAAATGCATATGTCAGCTGGAAACACCACGGATCGAAGATATCGCCGGTTCTGCATATCATGCGCACTGTCTAGTGCTGAAAACACCAGAAAACGTGTTTTTCGGTATATATAGCACTAATACAGGGAGCTAGGTGATTCTGCATACATTTCACAGAAGAATCACGAAGATTATCGCTGAAAATGCATATCTCAGCTGGAAACCCCACGGATCGAGGATATCGCCGGTTCTGCATATCATGCGCACTGTGTAGTGCTGAAAACACCAGAAAACGTGTTTTTCGATATATGTAGCACAAATACAGGGAGCCCGGTGATTCTGCATTCTTGTCACAGAAGAATCACGAAGATTATTGCTGATAATGCATATCTCAGCTGGAAACCCCACGGATCGAGGATATCGCCGGTTCTGCATATCATGCGCACTGTGTAGTGCTGAAAACACCAGAAAACGTGTTTTTCGATATATATAGCACAAATACAGGGAGCCCGGTGATTCTGCATACCTTTCACAGCAGAATCACGAAGATTATCGCTGAAAATGCATATGTCAGCTGGAAACACCACGGATCGAAGATATCGCCGGTTCTGCATATCATGCGCACTGTCTAGTGCTGAAAACACCAGAAAACGTGTTTTTCGGTATATATAGCACTAATACAGGGAGCTAGGTGATTCTGCATACATTTCACAGAAGAATCACGAAGATTATCGCTGAAAATGCATATCTCAGCTGGAAACCCCACGGATCGAGGATATCGCCGGTTCTGCATATCATGCGCACTGTGTAGTGCTGAAAACACCAGAAAACGTGTTTTTCGATATATGTAGCACTAATACAGGGATCCCGGTGATTTTGCATTCTTGTCACAGAAGAATCACGAAGATTATTGCTGATAATGCATATCTCAGCTGGAAACCCCACGAAAACGAAGATATTGCAGTTTCCGCATGTGAAGCGCACTGTGGAGTGCGGAAGACACCAGAAAACGTGTTTTTCGCATCAAATAGCACGACAACAGCGATTTCGGTAATTCTGGATACTTCTCACAGCAGAATATTCCAGATTATCGTAGAAAATGCATATCTCGGCTGGAAACCCCACGAAAACGAAGATATTGCAGTTTCCGCATGTCAAGCGCACTGTGGAGTGCCGAAAACACCAGAAAACGTGTTTTTCGCATTCAATAGCACGAAAGAAGCGATATGGGTGATTCTGGATACTTCTCACAGAAGAATATACAAGATTATCGTAGAAAATACATATCTCAGCTTGAAACCCCACGAAACGAAGATATCGCAGTTTCCGCATATCAAACGCACTGTGGAGTGCTGAAAACACCAGGAAACGTGTTTTTCGCATTCAATAGCACGAAAACAGCGATTTCGGTGATTCTGCATACTTCTCACAGAAGAATATTCAAGATTATCGTAGAAAATACATGCCTCAGCTGGAAACCCCACAAAAACGAAGATATCGCAGTTTCCGCATGTCAAGCGCTCTGTGGAGTGCAGAAAACACCAGAAACCGTGTTTTTCGCATCAAATAGCACGAAAATAGCGATTTTTGTGATTCGGCACACTTGTCACAGAATAATCATGAAGATTATCACCGAAAATGCATATCTCAGCTGGAAACACCACGAAAACGAAGATATCGCAGTTTCCGCATGTCAAGCGCACTGTGGAGTGCCGAAAACACCAGAAAACGTGTTTTTCGCATTCAATAGCACGAAAGAAGCGATATGGGTGATTCTGGATACTTCTCAGAAGAATATACAAGATTGTCGTAGAAAATACATATCTCAGCTTGAAACCCCAGGAAACGAAGATATCGCAGTTTCCGCATATCAAACGCACTGTGGAGTGCTGAAAACACCAGGAAACGTGTTTTTCGCATTCAATAGCACGAAAACAGCGATCTCGGGGCTTCTGCACACTTGCCACAGAAGATTCACGAAGATTATCGCTGAAAATGCATATCTCAGCTGGAAACATAACAAAAAAGAAGATTATCGACGGTTCTGCATATCGTACGCACTGTGGAGTGCTGAAAACACCAGTAAACGTGTTTTTCGCTTTAAGTAGCACTAAAACAGAGATCTCGGTGATTGTGCACACTTGCCACAGAAGATTCACGAAGATTATCGCTGAAAATGCATATCTCAGCTGGAAACCCCACGGATCGAGGATATCGCCGGTTCTGCATATCATGCGCACTGTGTAGTGCTGAAAACACCAGAAAAGGTGTTTTTCGATATATGTAGCACTAATACAGGGATCCCGGTGATTCTGCATTCTTGTCACAGAAGAATCACGAAGATTATCGCTGAAAATGCATATCTCAGCTGGAAACATAACGAAAAAGAAGAATATTGCCGGTTCTGCATATCATACGTACTGTGTAGTGCTGAAAACACCAGAAAACGTGTTTTTCGGTATATATAGCACTAATACATGGAGCCCGGTGATTCTGCATACATTTCACAGAAGATTCACGAAGATTATCGCTGAAAATGCATATCTCAGCTGGAAACCTAACGAAACCGGAGATGTAGCAGTTTCCGCATGTCAAGCGCGCTGTGGAGTGCTGAAGACACCAGAAAACGTGTTTTTCGCATGAAATAGCACGACATCAGCGATTTCGGTAATTCTGCATCCTTCTCACAGAAGAATATTCAAGATTATCGTAGAAAATGAATATCTCGGCTGGAAACCCCAACGAAAACGAAGATATCGCAGTTTCCGCATGTCAACCGCGCTGTGGAGTGCTGAAGACACCAGAAAACGTGTTTTTCGCATGAAATAGCACGACATCAGCGATTTCGGTAATTCTGCATCCTTCTCACAGAAGAATATTCAAGATTATCGAAGAAAATGCATATCTCGGCTGGAAACCCCACGAAAACGAAGATATTGCATTTCCGCATTTCAAGCGCACTGTGGAGTGCCGAAAACACCAGAAAACGTGTGTTTCGCATTCAATAGCACGAAAGAAGCGATATGGGTGATTCTGGATACTTCTCACAGAAGAATATTCAAGATTATCGTAGAAAATGCATATCTCGGCTGGAAACCCCACGAAAACGAAGATATTGCAGTTTCCGCATGTCAAGCGCTCTGTGGAGTGCCGAAAACACCAGAAAACGTGTTTTTCGCATGAAATAGCACGACATCAGCGATTTCGGTAATTCTGCATCCTTCTCACAGAAGAATATTCAAGATTATCGTAGAAAATGCATATCTCGGCTGGAAACACCAACGAAAACGAAGATATCGCAGTTTCCGCATGTCAAGCGCGCTGTGGAGTGCTGAAGACACCAGAAAACGTGTTTTTCGCATGAAATAGCACGACATCAGCGATTTCGGTAATTCTGCATCCTTCTCACAGAAGAATATTCAAGATTATCGAAGAAAATGCATATCTCGGCTGGAAACCCCACGAAAACGAAGATATTGCAGTTTCCGCATTTCAAGCGCACTGTGGAGTGCCGAAAACACCACAAAACGTGTGTTTCGCATTCAATAGCACGAAAGAAGCGATATGGGTGATTCTGGATACTTCTCACAGAAGAATATTCAAGATTATCGTAGAAAATGCATATCTCGGCTGGAAACCCCACGAAAACGAAGATATTGCAGTTTCCGCATGTCAAGCGCTCTGTGGAGTGCCGAAAACACCAGAAAACGTGTGTTTCGCATTCAATAGCACGAAAGAAGCGATATGGGTGATTCTGGATACTTCTCACAGAAGAATGTTCAAGATTATCGTAGAAAATGCATATCTCGGCTGGAAACCCCACGAAAACGAAGATATTGCAGTTTCCGCATGTCAAGCGCACTGTGGAGTGCCGAAAACACCAGAAAACGTGTGTTTCGCATTCAATAGCACGAAAGAAGCGATATGGGTGATTCTGGATACTTCTCACAGAAGAATATTCAAGATTATCGTAGAAAATGCATATCTCGGCTGGAAACCCCACGAAAACGAAGATATTGCAGTTTCCGCATGTCAAGCGCGCTGTGGAGTGCAGAAAACACCAGAAAACGTGTTTTTCGCATCAAATAGCACGACAACAGCGATTTCGGTAATTCTGCATCCTTCTCACAGAAGAATATTCAAGATTATCGTAGAAAATACATGCCTCAGCTGGAAACCCCACGAAAACCAAGATATCGCAGTTTCCGCATTTCAAACGCACTGTGGAGTGCAGAAAACACCAGAAAACGTGTTTTTCGCATCAAATAGCACGACAACAGCTATTTCGGTAATTCTGCATCCTTCTCACAGAAGAATATTCAAGATTATCGTAGAAAATACATGCCTCAGCTGGAAACCCCACGAAAACCAAGATATCGCAGTTTCCGCATTTCAAACGCACTGTGGAGTGCAGAAAACACCAGAAAACGTGTTTTTCGCATCAAATAGCACGACAACAGCTATTTCGGTAATTCTGCATCCTTCTCACAGAAGAATATTCAAGATTATCGTAGAAAATGCATATCTCGGCTGGAAACCCCACGAAAACGAAGATATTGCAGTTTCCGCATGTCAAGCGCACTGTGGAGTGCTGAAAACACCCGAAAACGTGTTTTTCGCATTCAATAGCACGAAAGAAGCGATATGGGTGATTCTGGATACTTCTCACAGAAGAATATACAAGATTATCGTAGAAAATGCATATCTCGGCTGGAAACATAACGAAAAAGAAGAATATCGACGGTTCTGCATATCGTACGCACTGTGGAGTGCTGAAAACACCAGTAAACGTGTTTTTCGCTTTAAGTAGCACTAAAACAGAGATCTCGGTGATTCTGCATTCTTGCCACAGAAGATTCACGAAGATTATCGCTGAAAATGCATATCTCATCTGGAAACCCCACGGATCGAGGATATCGCCAGTTCTGCATATCATGCGCACTGTGTAGTGCTGAAAACACCAGAAAACGTGTTTTTCGATATATGTAGCACTAATACACGGATCCCGGTGATTCTGCATTCTTGTCACAGAAGAATCACGAAGATTATCGCTGAAAATGCATATCTCAGCTGGAAACATAACGAAAAAGAAGAATATTGCCGGTTCTGCATATCATACACACTGTGTAGTGCTGAAAGCACCAGAAAACGTGTTTTTCGGTATATATAGCACTAATACATGGAGCCCGGTGATTCTGCATACATTTCACAGAAGAATCACGAAGATTATCGCTGAAAATGCATATCTCAGCTGGAAACCCCACGGATCGAGGATATCGCCGGTTCTGCATATCATGCGCACTGTGTAGTGCTGAAAACACCGGAAAACGAGTTTTTCGCATTAAGTAGCACCAAAACAGCGATCTCGGAGCTTCTGCACACTTGCCACAGAAGATTCACGAAGATTATCGCTGAAAATGCATATATCAGCTGGAAACATAACGAAAAAGAAGAATATCGACGGTTCTGCATATCGTACGCACCGTGGAGTGCTGAAAACACCAGTAAACGTGTTTTTCGCTTTAAGTAGCACTAAAACAGAGATCTCGGTGATTGTGCACACTTGCCACAGAAGATTCACGAAGATTATCGCTGAAAATGCATATCTCAGCTGGAAACCCCACGGATCGAGGATATCGCCAGTTCTGCATATCATGCGCACTGTGTAGTGCTGAAAACACCAGAAAACGTGTTTTTCGATATATATAGCACTAATACATGGAGCCCGGTGATTCTGTATACTTTTCACAGCAGAATCACGAAGATTATTGCTGATAATGCATATCTCTGCTGGAAACCCCACGAAAAAGAAGAATATTGCCGGTTCTGCATATCATACGCACTGTGGAGTGCTGAAAACACCAGAAAACGTGTTTTTCGCATTCAATAGCACGACAACAGCGATTTCGGTAATTGTGCATCCTTCTCACAGAAGAATATTCAAGATTATCGTAGAAAATACATGCCTCACCTGGAAACCCCACGAAAACGAAGATATCGCAGTTTCCGCATGTCAAGCGCGCTGTGGAGTGCTGAAAACACCAGAAAATGTGTTTTTCGCATCAAATGGCACGACAACAGCGATTTCGGTAATTCTGCACAATTGTCACAGCAGAATCATGAAGATTATCACTGAAAATGCATATCTCAGCTGGAAACCCAACGAAACCGGAGTTGTCGCAGTTTCCGCATATCAAACGCACTGTGGAGTGCTGAAAACACCAGAAAACGTGTATTTCGCATTCAATAGCACGAAAACAGCGAATTCGGTGATTATGCACACTTGTCACAGCAGAATCATGAGGATTATCACTGAAAATGCATATCTCAGCTGGAAACCCAACGAAACCGGAGATATCGCAGTTTCCGCATGTCAAGCGCACTGTGGAGTGCTGAAAACACCAGAAAACGTGTTTTTCGCATTCAATAGCACGACAACAGCGATTTCGGTAATTGTGCATCCTTCTCACAGAAGAATATTCAAGATTATCGTAGAAAATGCATATCTCAGCTGGAAACCCAACGAAACAGGAGATGTCGCAGTTTCCGCATATCAAACGCACTGTGGAGTGCAGAAAACACCAGAAAACGTGTTTTTCGCATCAAATAGCACGACAACAGCCATTTCGGTAATTCTGCATCCTTCTCACAGAAGAATATTCAAGATTATCGTAGAAAATGCATATCTCGGCTGGAAACCCCACGAAAACGAAGATATTGCAGTTTCCACATATCAAACGCACTGTGGAGAGCTGCAAACACCAGAAAACGTGTTTTTCGCATCAAATAGCACGACAACAGCGATTTCAGTATTTCTGCATCCTTCTCACAGAAGAATATTCAAGATTATCGCAGAAAATGCATATCTCGGCTGGAAACCCCACGAAAACGAAGATATTGCAGTTTCCGCATGTCTAGCGCACTGTGGAGTGCTGAAAACACCAGAAAACGTGTTTTTCGCATTCAATAGCACGAAAACAGCGATTTCGGTGATACTGCACACTTGTCACAGCACAATCATGAAGATTATCACTGAAAATGCACATCTCAGCAGGAAACCCCACGAAAACGAAGATATCGCAGTTTCCGCATATCAAACGCACTGTGGAGCGCTGCAAACACCAGAAAACGTGTTTTTCGCATCAAATAGCACGACAACAGCGATTTCGGTAATTCTGCATCCTTCTCACAGAAGAATATTCAAGATTATCGTAGAAAATGCATATCTCAGCTGGAAACCCCACGGATCGAGGATATCGCCGGTTCTGCATATCATGCGCACTGTGTAGTGCTGAAAACACCGGAAAACGAGTTTTTCGCATTAAGTAGCACCAAAACAGCGATCTCGGAGCTTCTGCACACTTGCCACAGAAGATTCACGAAGATTATCGCTGAAAATGCATATATCAGCTGGAAACATAACGAAAAAGAAGAATATCGACGGTTCTGCATATCGTACGCACCGTGGAGTGCTGAAAACACCAGTAAACGTGTTTTTCGCTTTAAGTAGCACTAAAACAGAGATCTCGGTGATTGTGCACACTTGCCACAGAAGATTCACGAAGATTATCGCTGAAAATGCATATCTCAGCTGGAAACCCCACGGATCGAGGATATCGCCAGTTCTGCATATCATGCGCACTGTGTAGTGCTGAAAACACCAGAAAACGTGTTTTTCGATATATATAGCACTAATACATGGAGCCCGGTGATTCTGTATACTTTTCACAGCAGAATCACGAAGATTATTGCTGATAATGCATATCTCAGCTGGAAACCCCACGAAAAAGAAGAATATTGCCGGTTCTGCATATCATACGCACTGTGGAGTGCTGAAAACACCAGAAAACGTGGTTTTCGCATTCAATAGCACGACAACAGCGATTTCGGTAATTGTGCATCCTTCTCACAGAAGAATATTCAAGATTATCGTAGAAAATACATGCCTCACCTGGAAACCCCACGAAAACGAAGATATCGCAGTTTCCGCATGTCAAGCGCGCTGTGGAGTGCTGAAAACACCAGAAAACGTGTTTTTCGCATCAAATGGCACGACAACAGCGATTTCGGTAATTCTGCACAATTGTCACAGCAGAATCATGAAGATTATCACTGAAAATGCATATCTCAGCTGGAAACCCAACGAAACCGGAGTTGTCGCAGTTTCCGCATATCAAACGCACTGTGGAGTGCTGAAAACACCAGAAAACGTGTTTTTCGCATTCAATAGCACGAAAACAGCGATTTCGGTGATACTGCACACTTGTCACAGCACAATCATGAAGATTATCACTGAAAATGCACATCTCAGCAGGAAACCCCACGAAAACGAAGATATCGCAGTTTCCGCATATCAAACGCACTGTGGAGCGCTGCAAACACCAGAAGACGTGTATTTCGCATTCAATAGCACGAAAACAGCGAATTCGGTGATTATGCACACTTGTCACAGCAGAATCATGAGGATTATCACTGAAAATGCATATCTCAGCTGGAAACCCAACGAAACCGGAGATATCGCAGTTTCCGCATGTCAAGCGCACTGTGGAGTGCTGAAAACACCAGAAAACGTGTTTTTCGCATTCAATAGCACGACAACAGCGATTTCGGTAATTGTGCATCCTTCGCACAGAAGAATATTCAAGATTATCGTAGAAAATACATGCCTCACCTGGAAACCCCACGAAAACGAAGATATCGCAGTTTCCGCATATCAAACGCACTGTGGAGCGCTGCAAACACCAGAAAACGTGTTTTTCGCATCAAATAGCACGACAGCAGCGATTTCGGTAATTCTGCATCCTTCTCACAGAAGAATATTCAAGATTATCGTAGAAAATGCATATCTCAGCTGGAAACCCAACGAAACAGGAGATGTCGCAGTTTCCGCATATCAAACGCACTGTGGAGTGCAGAAAACACCAGAAAACGTGTTTTTCGCATCAAATAGCACGACAACAGCGATTTCGGTAATTCTGCATCCTTCTCACAGAAGAATATTCAAGATTATCGTAGAAAATACATGCCTCAGCTGGAAACCCCACTAAAACGAAGATATCGCAGTTTCCGCATGTCAAGCGCACTGTGGAGTGCTGAAAACACCAGAAAACGTGTTTTTCGCATCAAATAGCACGACAAAAGCGATTTCGGTAATTCTGCATCCTTCTCACAGAAGAATATTCAAGATTATCGTAGAAAATGCATATCTCAGCTGGAAACCCAACGAAACAGGAGATGTCGCAGTTTCCGCATATCAAACGCACTGTGGAGTGCAGAAAACACCAGAAAACGTGTTTTTCGCATCAAATAGCACGACAACAGCCATTTCGGTGATACTGCACACTTGTCACAGCACAATCATTAAGATTATCACTGAAAATGCACATCTCAGCAGGAAACCCCACGAAAACGAAGATATCGCAGTTTCCGCATATCAAACGCACTGTGGAGCGCTGCAAACACCAGAAAACGTGTTTTTCGCATCAAATAGCACGACAACAGCGATTTCGGTAATTCTGCATCCTTCTCACAGAAGAATATTCAAGATTATCGTAGAAAATGCATATCTCAGCTGGAAACCCAACGAAACAGGAGATGTCGCAGTTTCCGCATATCAAACGCACTGTGGAGTGCAGAAAACACCAGAAAACGTGTTTTTCGCATCAAATAGCACGACAACAGCGATTTCGGTAATTCTGCATCCTTCTCACAGAAGAATATTCAAGATTATCGTAGAAAATACATGCCTCAGCTGGAAACCCCACTAAAACGAAGATATCGCAGTTTCCGCATTTCAAACGCACTGTGGAGTGCAGAAAACACCAGAAAACGTGTTTTTCGCATCAAATAGCACGACAACAGCGATTTCGGTAATTCTGCATCCTTCTCACAGAAGAGTATTCAAGATTATCGTAAAAAATGCATATCTCGGCTGGAAACCCCACGAAAACGAAGAAATTGCAGTTTCCGCATGTCAAGCGCACTGTGGAGTTCTGAAAACACCAGAAAACGTGTTTTTCGCATTCAATAGCACGAAAACAGCGATTTCGGTGATACTGCACACTTGTCACAGCACAATCAAGAAGATTATCACTGAAAATGCATATCTCAGCTGTAAACGCCACGAAAACGAAGACATTGCAGTTTCCGCATGTCAAGCGCACTGTGGAGTGCTGAAAACACCAGAAAACGTGTTTTTCGCATAAAATAGCACGACAAAAGCGATTTCGGTAATTCTGCATCCTTCTCACAGAAGAATATTCAAGATTATCGTAGAAAATGCATATCTCAGCTGGAAACCCAACGAAACCGGAGATGTCGCAGTTTCCGCATATCAAACGCACTGTGGAGTGCAGAAAACACCAGAAAACGTGTTTTTCGCATCAAATAGCACGACAACAGCGATTTCGGTAATTCTGCATCCTTCTCACAGAAGAATATTCAAGATTATCGTAGAAAATACATGCCTCAGCTGGAAACCCCACTAAAACGACGATATCGCAGTTTCCGCATTTCAAACGCACTGTGGAGTGCAGAAAACACCAGAAAACGTGTTTTTCGCATCAAATAGCACGACAACAGCGTTTTCGGTAATTCTGCATCCTTCTCACAGAAGATTATTCAAGATTATCGTAGAAAATGCATATCTCGGCTGGAAACCCCACGAAAACGAAGATATCGCAGTTTCCGCATTTCACACGCACTGTGGAGTGCAGAAAACACCAGAAAACGTGTTTTTCGCATCAAATAGCACGACAACAGCGATTTCGGTAATTCTGCATCCTTCTCACAGAAGAATATTCAAGATTATTGTAGAAAATGCATATCTCGGCTGGAAACCCCACGAAAACGAAGATATCGCAGTTTCCGCATATCAAACGCACTGTGGAGCGCTGCAAACACCAGAAAACGTGTTTTTCGCATCAAATAGCACGACAACAGCGATTTCGGTAATTCTGCATCCTTCTCACAGAAGAATATTCAAGATTATCGTAGAAAATGCATATCTCAGCTGTAAACGCCACGAAAACGAAGACATTGCAGTTTCCGCATGTCAAGCGCACTGTGGAGTGCTGAAAACACCAGAAAACGTGTTTTTCGCATAAAATAGCACGACAAAAGCGATTTCGGTAATTCTGCATCCTTCTCACAGAAGAATATTCAAGATTATCGTAGAAAATGCATATCTCGGCTGGAAACCCCACGAAAACGAAGATATCGCAGTTTCCGCATTTCAAACGCACTGTGGAGTGCAGAAAACACCAGAAAACGTGTTTTTCGCATCAAATAGCACGACAACAGCGATTTCGGTATTTCTGCATCCTTCTCACAGAAGAATATTCAAGATTATCGTAAAAAATGCATATCTCGGCAGGAAACCCCACGAAAACGAAGATATCGCAGTTTCCGCATATCAAACGCACTGTGGAGTGCAGAAAACACCAGAAAACGTGTTTTTCGCATCAAATAGCACGACAACAGCGATTTCGGAAATTCTGCATCCTTCTCACAGAAGAATATTCAACATTATCGTAGAAAATACCTGCGTCACCTGGAAACCCCACGAAAACGATGATATCGCAGTTTCCGCATTTCAAACGCACTGTGGAGTGCAGAAAACACCAGCAAACGTGTTTTTCGCATCAAATAGCACGACAACAGCGATTTCGGTATTTCTGCATCCTTCTCACAGAAGAATATTCAAGATTATCGTAAAAAATGCATATCTCGGCAGGAAACCCCACGAAAACGAAGATATCGCAGTTTCCGCATATCAAACGCACTGTGGAGTGCAGAAAACACCAGAAAACGTGTTTTTCGCATCAAATAGCACGACAACAGCGATTTCGGAAATTCTGCATTCTTCTCACAGAAGAATATTCAACATTATCGTAGAAAATACCTGCGTCACCTGGAAACCCCACGAAAACGAAGATATCGCAGTTTCCGCATTTCAAACGCACTGTGGAGTGCAGAAAACACCAGAAAACGTGTTTTTCGCATCAAATAGCACGACAACAGCGATTTCGGTATTTCTGCATCCTTCTCACAGAAGAATATTCAAGATTATCGTAAAAAATGCATATCTCGGCTGGAAACCCCACGAAAACGAAGATATCGCAGTTTCCGCATATCAAACGCACTGTGGAGTGCAGAAAACACCAGAAAACGTGTTTTTCGCATCAAATAGCACGACAACAGCGATTTCGGAAATTCTGCATCCTTCTCACAGAAGAATATTCAAGATTATCGTAGAAAATACCTGCGTCACCTGGAAACCCCACGAAAACGAAGATATCGCAGTTTCCGCACTTCAAACGCACTGTGGAGTGCAGAAAACACCAGAAAACGTGTTTTTCGCATCAAATAGCACGACAACAGCGATTTCGGAAATTCTGCATCCTTCTCACAGAAGAATATTCAACATTATCGTAGAAAATACCTGCGTCACCTGGAAACCCCACGAAAACGAAGATATCGCAGTTTCCGCATTTCAAACGCACTGTGGAGTGCAGAAAACACCAGAAAACGTGTTTTTCGCATCAAATAGCACGACAACAGCGATTTCGGAAATTCTGCATCCTTCTCACAGAAGAATATTCAACATTATCGTAGAAAATACCTGCGTCACCTGGAAACCCCACGAAAACGAAGATATCGCAGTTTCCGCATTTCAAACGCACTGTGGAGTGCAGAAAACACCAGAAAACGTGTTTTTCGCATCAAATAGCACGACAACAGCGATTTCGGTATTTCTGCATCCTTCTCACAGAAGAATATTCAAGATTATCGTAAAAAATGCATATCTCGGCTGGAAACCCCACGAAAACGAAGATATCGCAGTTTCCGCATATCAAACGCACTGTGGAGTGCAGAAAACACCAGAAAACGTGTTTTTCGCATCAAATAGCACGACAACAGCGATTTCGGAAATTCTGCATCCTTCTCACAGAAGAATATTCAAGATTATCGTAGAAAATACCTGCGTCACCTGGAAACCCCACGAAAACGAAGATATCGCAGTTTCCGCATTTCAAACGCACTGTGGAGTGCAGAAAACACCAGAAAACGTGTTTTTCGCATCAAATAGCACGACAACAGCGATTTCGGAAATTCTGCATCCTTCTCACAGAAGAATATTCAAGATTATCGTAGAAAATACCTGCGTCACCTGGAAACCCCACGAAAACGAAGATATCGCAGTTTCCGCATTTCAAACGCACTGTGGAGTGCAGAAAACACGAGAAAACGTGTTTTTCGCATCAAATAGCACGACAACAGCGATTTTGGAAATTCTGCATCCTTCTCACAGAAGAATATTCAAGATTATCGTCGAAAATGCATATCTCGGCTGGAAACCCCACGAAAACGAAGATATTGCAGTTTCCGCATGTCAAGCGCACTGTGGAGTGCTGAAACACCAGAAAACGTGTTTTTCGCATTCAATAGCACGAAAACAGCGATTTCGGTGATACTGCACACTTGACACAGCACAATCATGAAGATTATCACTGAAAATGCATATCTCAGCAGGAAACCCCACGAAAACGAAGATATCGCAGTTTCCGCATATCAAACGCACTGTGGAGTGCAGAAAACACCAGAAAACGTGTTTTTCGCATCAAATAGCACGACAACAGCGATTTCGGTATTTCTGCATCCTTCTCACAGAAGAATATTCAAGATTATCGTAAAAAATGCATATCTCGGCTGGAAACCCCACGAAAACGAAGATATCGCAGTTTCCGCATATCAAACGCACTGTGGAGCGCTGCAAACACCAGAAAACGTGTTTTTCGCATCAAATAGCACGACAACAGCGATTTCGGTATTTCTGCATCCTTCTCACAGAAGAATATTCAAGATTATCGTAAAAAATGCATATCTCGGCTGGAAACCCCACGAAAACGAAGATATTGCAGTTTCCGCATGTCAAGCGCACTGTGGAGTGCTGAAAACACCAGAAAACGTGTTTTTCGCATCAAACAGCACGACAACAGCGATTTCGGTAATTCTGCATCCTTCTCACAGAAGAATATTCAAGATTATCGTAGAAAATACATGCCTCAGCTGGAAACATCACGAAAACGAAGATATCGCAGTTTCCGCATGTCAAGCGCACTGTGGAGTGCTGAAAACACCAGAAAACGTGTTTTTCGCATTCAATAGCACGAAAACAGCGATTTCGGTGATACTGCACACTTGTCACAGCAGAATCATGAAGACTATCACTGAAAATGCATATCTCAGCTGGATACCCAACGAAACCGGAGATGTCGCAGTTTCCGCATATCAAACGCACTGTGGAGTGCTGAAAACACCAGAAAGCGTGTTTTTCGCATTCAATAGCTCGAAAACAGCGAGTTCGGTGAGTATGCACACATGTCACAGCAGAGTCATGATGATTATTACTGAAAATGCATATCTCAGCAGGAAACCCCACGAAAACGAAGATATCGCAGTTTCCGCATTTCAAACGCACTGTGGAGTGCTGAAAACACCAGAAAACGTGTTTTTCGCATCAAATAGCACGACAAATGCGATTTCGGTAATTCTGCATCCTTCTCACAGAAAAATATTCTAGATTATCGTAGAAAATACCTGCGTCACCTGGAAACCCCACGAAAACGAAGATATCGCAGTTTCCGCATTTCGAACGCACTGTGGAGTGCAGAAAACACCAGAAAACTTGTTTTTCGCATCAAATAGCACGACAACAGCGATTTTGGTAATTCTGCATCCTTCTCACAGAAGAATATTCAAGATTATCGTAGAAAATACATGCTTCAGCTGGAAACACCACTAAAACGAATATATCGCAGTTTCCGCATTTCAAACGCACTGTGGAGTGCAGATAACACCAGAAAACGTGTTTTTCCCATCAAATAGCACGACAACAGCGATTTCGGTAATTCTGCATCCTTCTCACAGAAGAATATTCAAGATTATCGTAAAAAATGCATATCTCGGATGGAAACCCCACGAAAACGAAGATATTGCAGTTTCCGCATGTCAAGCGCACTGTGGAGTGCTGAAAACACCAGAAAACGTGTTTTTCGCATCAAACAACACGACAACAGCGATTTCGGTAATTCTGCATCCTTCTCACAGAAGAATATTCAATATTATCGTAGAAAATACATGCCTCAGCTGGAAACCCCACGAAAACGAAGATATCGCAGTTTACGCATTTCAAACGCACTGTGGAGTGCAGACAACACCAGAAAACGTGTTTTTCGCATCAAATAGCACGACAACAGCGATTTCGGTATTTCTGCATCCTTCTCACACAAGAATATTCAAGATTATCGTAGAAAATGCATATCTCAGCTGTAAACGCCACGAAAACGAAGATATTGCAGTTTCCGCATGTCAAGCGCACTGTGGAGTGCTGAAAACACCAGAAAACGTGTTTTTCGCATTCAATAGCACGAAAACAGCGATTTCGGTGATACTGCACACTTGTCACAGCAGAATCATGAAGACTATCACTGAAAATGCATATCTCAGCTGGATACCCAACGAAACCGGAGATGTCGCAGTTTCCGCATATCAAACGCACTGTGGAGTGCTGAAAACACCAGAAAGCGTGTTTTTCGCATTCAATAGCACGAAAACAGCGAATTCGGTGATTATGCACACATGTCACAGCAGAGTCATGAAGATTATTACTGAAAATGCATATCTCAGCAGGAAACCCCACGAAAACGAAGATATCGCAGTTTCCGCATTTCAAACGCACTGTGGAGTGCAGAAAACACCAGAAAACGTGTTTTTCGCATCAAATAGAACGACAACAGCGATTTCGGCAAATTCTGCATCCTTCTCACAGAAGAATATTCAAGATTATCGTAGAAAATGCATATCTCAGCTGGAAACCCAACGAAAACGGAGATGTCGCAGTTTCCGCATATCAAACGCTCTGTGGAGTTCAGAAAACACCAGAAAACGTGTTTTTCGCATCAAACAGCACGACCACAGCGATTTCGGTAATTCTGCATCCTTCTCACAGAAGAATATTCAAGATTATCGTAGAAAATACATGCCTCAGCTGGAAACCCCACGAAAACGAAGATATCGCAGTTTCCGCATTTCAAACGCACTGTGGTGTGCAGAAAGCACCAGGAAACGTGTTTTTCGCATTCAATAGCACGAAAACAGCGATTTCGGTGATACTGCACACTTGTCACAGCACAATCATGAAGATTATCACTGAAAATGCATATCGCAGCAGGAAACCCCACGAAAACGAAGATATCGCAGTTTCCGCATATCAAACGCACTGTGGAGCGCTGCAAACGCCAGAAAACGTGTTTTTCGCATCAAATAGCACGACAACAGCGATTTCGGTATTTCTGCATCCTTCTCACAGAAGAATATTCAAGATTATCGTACAAAATGCATATCTGAGCTGGAAACGCCACGAAAACGAAGATATTGCAGTTTCCGCATGTCAAGCGCACTGTGGAGTGCTGAAAACACCAGAAAACGTGTTTTTCGCATCAAATAGCACGACAACAGCGATTTCGGTATTTCTGCATCCTTCTCACAGAAGAATATTCAAGATTATCGTACAAAATGCATATCTGAGCTGGAAACGCCACGAAAACGAAGATATTGCAGTTTCCGCATATCAAACGCACTGTGGAGCGCTGCAAACACCAGAAAACGTGTTTTTCGCATCAAATAGCACGACAACAGCGATTTCGGTATTTCTGCATCCTTCTCACAGAAGAATATTCAAGATTATCGTACAAAATGCATATCTGAGCTGGAAACACCACGAAAACGAAGATATCGCAGTTTCCGCATTTCAAACGCACTGTGGAGTGCTGAAAACACCAGAAAACGTGTTTTTCGCATCAAATAGCACGACAAATGCGATTTCGGTAATTCTGCATCCTTCTCACAGAAAAATCTTCTAGATTATCGTAGAAAATACCTGCGTCACCTGGAAACCCCACGAAAACGAAGATATCGCAGTTTCCGCATTTCGAACGCACTGTGGAGTGCAGAAAACACCAGAAAACTTGTTTTTCGCATCAAATAGCACGACAACAGCGATTTTGGTAATTCTGCATCCTTCTCACAGAAGAATATTCAAGATTATCGTAGAAAATACATGCTTCAGCTGGAAACACCACTAAAACGAAGATATCGCAGTTTCCGCATTTCAAACGCACTGTGGAGTGCTGAAAACACCAGAAAACGTGTTTTTCGCATCAAATAGCACGACAAATGCGATTTCGGTAATTCTGCATCCTTCTCACAGAAAAATCTTCTAGATTATCGTAGAAAATACCTGCGTCACCTGGAAACCCCACGAAAACGAAGATATCGCAGTTTCCGCATTTCGAACGCACTGTGGAGTGCAGAAAACACCAGAAAACTTGTTTTTCGCATCAAATAGCACGACAACAGCGATTTTGGTAATTCTGCATCCTTCTCACAGAAGAATATTCAAGATTATCGTAGAAAATACATGCTTCAGCTGGAAACACCACTAAAACGAAGATATCGCAGTTTCCGCATTTCAAACGCACTGTGGAGTGCAGATAACACCAGAAAACGTGTTTTTCCCATCAAATAGCACGACAACAGCGATTTCGGTATTTCTGCATCCTTCTCACACAAGAATATTCAAGATTATCGTAGAAAATGCATATCTCAGCTGTAAACGCCACGAAAACGAAGATATTGCAGTTTCCGCATGTCAAGCGCACTGTGGAGTGCTGAAAACACCAGAAAACGTGTTTTTCGCATTCAATAGCACGAAAACAGCGATTTCGGTGATACTGCACACTTGTCACAGCAGAATCATGAAGACTATCACTGAAAATGCATATCTCAGCTGGATACCCAACGAAACCGGAGATGTCGCAGTTTCCGCATATCAAACGCACTGTGGAGTGCTGAAAACACCAGAAAGCGTGTTTTTCGCATTCAATAGCACGAAAACAGCGAATTCGGTGATTATGCACACATGTCACAGCAGAGTCATGAAGATTATTACTGAAAATGCATATCTCAGCAGGAAACCCCACGAAAACGAAGATATCGCAGTTTCCGCATTTCAAACGCACTGTGGAGTGCAGAAAACACCAGAAAACGTGTTTTTCGCATCAAATAGAACGACAACAGCGATTTCGGCAAATTCTGCATCCTTCTCACAGAAGAATATTCTAGATTATCGTAGAAAATGCATATCTCAGCTGGAAACCCAACGAAAACGGAGATGTCGCAGTTTCCGCATATCAAACGCTCTGTGGAGTTCAGAAAACACCAGAAAACGTGTTTTTCGCATCAAACAGCACGACCACAGCGATTTCGGTAATTCTGCATCCTTCTCACAGAAGAATATTCAAGATTATCGTAGAAAATACATGCCTCAGCTGGAAACCCCACGAAAACGAAGATATCGCAGTTTCCGCATTTCAAACGCACTGTGGTGTGCAGAAAGCACCAGGAAACGTGTTTTTCGCATTCAATAGCACGAAAACAGCGATTTCGGTGATACTGCACACTTGTCACAGCACAATCATGAAGATTATCACTGAAAATGCATATCGCAGCAGGAAACCCCACGAAAACGAAGATATCGCAGTTTCCGCATATCAAACGCACTGTGGAGCGCTGCAAACGCCAGAAAACGTGTTTTTCGCATCAAATAGCACGACAACAGCGATTTCGGTATTTCTGCATCCTTCTCACAGAAGAATATTCAAGATTATCGTACAAAATGCATATCTGAGCTGGAAACGCCACGAAAACGAAGATATTGCAGTTTCCGCATGTCAAGCGCACTGTGGAGTGCTGAAAACACCAGAAAACGTGTTTTTCGCATCAAATAGCACGACAACAGCGATTTCGGTATTTCTGCATCCTTCTCACAGAAGAATATTCAAGATTATCGTACAAAATGCATATCTGAGCTGGAAACGCCACGAAAACGAAGATATTGCAGTTTCCGCATATCAAACGCACTGTGGAGCGCTGCAAACACCAGAAAACGTGTTTTTCGCATCAAATAGCACGACAACAGCGATTTCGGTATTTCTGCATCCTTCTCACAGAAGAATATTCAAGATTATCGTACAAAATGCATATCTGAGCTGGAAACACCACGAAAACGAAGATATCGCAGTTTCCGCATTTCGAACGCACTGTGGAGTGCAGAAAACACCAGAAAACTTGTTTTTCGCATCAAATAGCACGACAACAGCGATTTTGGTAATTCTGCATCCTTCTCACAGAAGAATATTCAAGATTATCGTAGAAAATGCATATCTCAGCTGGAAACCCAACGAAACCGGAGATGTCGCAGTTTCCGCATTTCAAACGCACTGCGGAGTGCAGAAAACACCAGAAAACGTGTTTTTCGCATCAAATAGCACGAAAATAGCGATTTTTGTGATTCGGCACACTTGTCACAGAATAATCATGAAGATTATTACCGAAAATGCATATCTCGGCTGGAAACCCCACGATACCGAAGATATTGCTGTTTCCGCATGTCAAGCGCACTGTGGAGTGCTGCAAACACCAGAAAACGTGTTTTTCGCATCAAACAGCACGACAACAGCGATTTCGGTAATTCTGCATCCTTCTCACAGAAGAATATTCAAGATTATCCTAGAAAATGCATATCTCAGCTGGAAACCCAACGAAACCGGAGATGTCGCAGTTTCCGCATATCAAACGCACTGTGGAGTGCTGAAAACACCAGAAACCGTGTTTTTCGCATCAAACAGCACGACAACAGCGAATTCGGTAATTCTGCATCCTTCTCACAGAAGATTGTTCAAGATTATCGTAGAAAATACATGCCTCAGCTGGAAACCCAACGAAACCGGAGATATCGCAGTTTCCGCATATCAAACGCACTGTGGAGTGCTGAAAACACCAGAAAACGTGTTTTTCGCATCAAACAGCCCGACAACAGCGATTTCGGTAATTCTGCATCCTTCTCACAGAAGAATATTCAAGATTATCGTAGAAAATGCATATCTCAGCTGGAAACCCAACGAAACCGGAGATGTCGCAGTTTCCGCATATCAAACGCACTGTGGAGTTCTGAAAACACCAGAAACCGTGTTTTTCGCATCAAACAGCACGACAACAGCGATTTCGGTAATTCTGCATCCTTCTCACTGAAGATTGTTCAAGATTATCGTAGAAAATACATGCCTCAGCTGGAAACCCAACGAAACCGGAGATGTCGCAGTTTCCGCATATCAAACGCACAGTGGAGTGCTGAAAACACCAGAAAACGCGTTTTTCGCATTCAATAGCACGAAAGAAGCGATATGGGTGATTCTGGATACTTCTCACAGAAGAATAATGAAGATTATCGAAGAAAATGCATATCTCAGCTGGAAACCCAACGAAACCGGAGATGTCGCAGTTTCCGCATATCAAACGCACTGTGGGGCGCTGCAAACACCAGAAAACGTGTTTTTCGCATCAAATAGCACGACAGCAGCGATTTCGGTATTTCTGCATCCTTCTCACAGAAGAATATTCAAGATTATCGTAGAAAATGCATATCTCAGCTGGAAACCCAACGAAACCGGAGATGTCGCAGTTTCCGCATATCAAACGCACTGTGGAGTGCTGAAAACACCAGAAAACGTGTTTTTCGCATCAAACAGCACGACAACAGCGATTTCGGTAATTCTGCATCCTTCTCACAGAAGAATATTCAAGATTATCGTAGAAAATACATGCCTCAGCTGGAAACCCCACGAAAACGAAGATATCGCAGTTTCCGCATTTCAAACGCACTGTGGAGTACAGACAACACCAGAAAACGTGTTTTTCGCATCAAATAGCACGACAACAGCGATTTCGGTATTTCTGCATCCTTCTCACACAAGAATATTCAAGATTATCGTAGAAAATGCATATCTCAGCTGTAAACGCCACGAAAACGAAGATATTGCAGTTTCCGCATGTCAAGCGCACTGTGGAGTGCTGAAAACACCAGAAAACGTGTTTTTCGCATCAAATAGCACGACAAAAGCGATTTCGGTAATTCTGCATCCTTCTCACAGAAGAATATTCTAGATTATCGTAGAAAATACCTGGGTCACCTGGAAACCCCACGAAAACGAAGATATCGCAGTTTCCGCATTTCAAACGCACTGTGGAGTGCAGAAAACACCAGAAAACGTGTTTTTCGCATCAAATAGCACGACAACAGCGATTTCGGTAATTCTGCATCCTTCTCACAGAAGAATATTCTAGATTATCGAAGAAAATACCTGCGTCACCTGGAAACCCCACGAAAACGAAGATATCGCAGTTTCCGCATGTCAAGCGCACTGTGGAGTGCTGAAAACACCAGAAAACGTGTTTTTCGCATTCAATAGCACGAAAACAGCGATTTCGGTGATACTGCACACTTGTCACAGCACAATCATGAAGATTATCACTGAAAATGCATATCTCAGCAGGAAACCCCACGACAACGAAGATATCGCAGTTTCCGCATATCAAACGCGCTGTGGAGTGCAGAAAACACCAGAAAACGTGTTTTTCGCATCAAATAGCACGACACCAGCGATTTCGGTATTTCTGCATCCTTCTCACAGAAGAATATTCAAGATTATCGTAAAAAATGCATATCTCGGCTGGAAACCCCACGAAAACGAAGATATCGCAGTTTCCGCATATCAAACGCACTGTGGAGCGCTGCAAACACCAGAAAACGTGTTTTTCGCATCAACTAGCACGACAACAGCGATTTCGGTATTTCTGCATCCTTCTCACAGAAGAATATTCAAGATTATCGTAGAAAATGCATATCTCAGCTGGAAACGCCACGAAAACGAAGATATTGCAGTTTCCGCATGTCAAGCGAACTGTGGAGTGCTGAAAACACCAGAAAACGTGTTTTTCGCATCAAATAGCACGACAAATGCGATTTCGGTAATTCTGCATCCTTCTCACAGAAAAATATTCTAGATTATCGTAGAAAATACCTGCGTCACCTGGAAACCCCACGAAAACGAAGATATCGCAGTTTCCGCATTTCGAACGCACTGTGGAGTGCAGAAAACACCAGAAAACTTGTTTTTCGCATCAAATAGCACGACAACAGCGATTTCGGTAATTCTGCATCCTTCTCACAGAAGAATATTCAAGATTATCGTAAAAAATGCATATCTCGGATGGAAACCCCACGAAAACGAAGATATTGCAGTTTCCGCATGTCAAGCGCACTGTGGAGTGCTGAAAACACCAGAAAACGTGTTTTTCGCATCAAACAGCACGACAACAGCGATTTCGGTAATTCTGCATCCTTCTCACAGAAGAATATTCAAGATTATCGTAGAAAATACATGCCTCAGCTGGAAACCCCACGAAAACGAAGATATCGCAGTTTCCGCATTTCAAACGCACTGTGGAGTGCAGACAACACCAGAAAACGTGTTTTTCGCATCAAATAGCACGACAACAGCGATTTCGGTATTTCTGCATCCTTCTCACACAAGAATATTCAAGATTATCGTAGAAAATGCATATCTCAGCTGTAAACGCCACGAAAACGAAGATATTGCAGTTTCCGCATGTCAAGCGCACTGTGGAGTGCAGAAAACACCAGAAAACGTGTTTTTCGCATCAAATAGCACGACAACAGCGATTTCGGTAATTCTGCATCCTTCTCACAGAAGAATATTCTAGATTATCGTAGAAAATACCTGCGTCACCTGGAAACCCCACGAAAACGAAGATATCGCAGTTTCCGCATGTCAAGCGCACTGTGGAGTGCTGAAAACACCAGAAAACGTGTTTTTCGCATTCAATAGCACGAAAACAGCGATTTCGGTGATACTGCACACTTGTCACAGCAGAATCATGAAGACTATCACTGAAAATGCATATCTCAGCTGGATACCCAACGAAACCGGAGATGTCGTAGTTTCCGCATATCAAACGCACTGTGGAGTGCTGAAAACACCAGAAAGCGTGTTTTTCGCATTCAATAGCACGAAAACAGCGAATTCGGTGATTATGCACACATGTCACAGCAGAGTCATGAAGATTATTACTGAAAATGCATATCTCAGCAGGAAACCCCACGAAAACGAAGATATCGCAGTTTCCGCATTTCAAACGCACTGTGGAGTGCAGAAAACACCTGAAAACGTGTTTTTCGCATCAAATAGAACGACAACAGCGATTTCGGTAATTCTGCATCCTTCTCACAGAAGAATATTCAAGGTTATCGTAGAAAATGCATATCTCAGCTGGAAACCCAACGAAACCGGAGATATCGCAGTTTCCGCATTTCAAACGCACTGTGGTGTGCAGAAAGCACCAGGAAACGTGTTTTTCGCATCAAATAGCACGACAACAGCTATTTCGGTGATTCTGCATCCTTCTCACAGAAGAATATTCAAGATTATCGTAGAAAATGCATATCTCGGCTGGAAACCCCACGAAAACGAAGATATTGCAGTTTCCGCATGTCAAGCGCACTGTGGAGTGCTGAAAACACCAGAAAACGTGTTTTTCGCATTCAATAGCACGAAAACAGCGATTTCGGTGATACTGCACACTTGTCACAGCACAATCATGAAGATTATCACTGAAAATGCATATCGCAGCAGGAAACCCCACGAAAACGAAGATATCGCAGTTTCCGCATATCAAACGCACTGTGGAGCGCTGCAAACACCAGAAAACGTGTTTTTCGCATCAAATAGCACGACAACAGCGATTTCGGTATTTCTGCATCCTTCTCACAGAAGAATATTCAAGATTATCGTACAAAATGCATATCTGAGCTGGAAACGCCACGAAAACGAAGATATTGCAGTTTCCGCATGTCAAGCGCACTGTGGAGTGCTGAAAACACCAGAAAACGTGTTTTTCGCATCAAATAGCACGACAACAGCGATTTCGGTATTTCTGCATCCTTCTCACAGAAGAATATTCAAGATTATCGTACAAAATGCATATCTGAGCTGGAAACGCCACGAAAACGAAGATATTGCAGTTTCCGCATATCAAACGCACTGTGGAGCGCTGCAAACACCAGAAAACGTGTTTTTCGCATCAAATAGCACGACAACAGCGATTTCGGTATTTCTGCATCCTTCTCACAGAAGAATATTCAAGATTATCGTACAAAATGCATATCTGAGCTGGAAACGCCACGAAAACGAAGATATCGCAGTTTCCGCATTTCGAACGCACTGTGGAGTGCAGAAAACACCAGAAAACTTGTTTTTCGCATCAAATAGCACGACAACAGCGATTTTGGTAATTCTGCATCCTTCTCACAGAAGAATATTCAAGATTATCGTAGAAAATGCATATCTCAGCTGGAAACCCAACGAAACCAGAGATGTCGCAGTTTCCGCATTTCAAACGCACTGCGGAGTGCAGAAAACACCAGAAAACGTGTTTTTCGCATCAAATAGCACGAAAATAGCGATTTTTGTGATTCGGCACACTTGTCACAGAATAATCATGAAGATTATTACCGAAAATGCATATCTCGGCTGGAAACCCCACGATACCGAAGATATTGCAGTTTCCGCATGTCAAGCGCACTGTGGAGTGCTGCAAACACCAGAAAACGTGTTTTTCGCATCAAACAGCACGACAACAGCGATTTCGGTAATTCTGCATCCTTCTCACAGAAGAATATTCAAGATTATCGTAGAAAATGCATATCTCAGCTGGAAACCCAACGAAACCGGAGATGTCGCAGTTTCCGCATATCAAACGCACTGTGGAGTGCTGAAAACACCAGAAACCGTGTTTTTCGCATCAAACAGCACGACAACAGCGAATTCGGTAATTCTGCATCCTTCTCACAGAAGATTGTTCAAGATTATCGTAGAAAATACATGCCTCAGCTGGAAACCCAACGAAACCGGAGATGTCGCAGTTTCCGCATATCAAACGCACTGTGGAGTTCTGAAAACACCAGAAACCGTGTTTTTCGCATCAAACAGCACGACAACAGCGATTTCGGTATTTCTGCATCCTTCCCACTGAAGATTGTTCAAGATTATCGTAGAAAATACATGCCTCAGCTGGAAACCCAACGAAACCGGAGATGTCGCAGTTTCCGCATATCAAACGCACAGTGGAGTGCTGAAAACACCAGAAACCGTGTTTTTCGCATCAAACAGAACGACAACAGCGATTTCGGTAATTCTGCATCCTTCTCACAGAAGATTGTTCAAGATTATCGTAGAAAATACATGCCTCAGCTGGAAACCCAACGATACCGGAGATGTCGCAGTTTCCGCATATCAAACGCACTGTGGAGTGCTGAAAACACCAGAAAACGTGTTTTTCGCATCAAATAGCACGACAACAGCGATTTCGGTAATTCTGCATCCTTCTCACACAAGAATATTCAAGATTATCGTAGAAAATGCATATCTCAGCTGGAAACCCAACGAAACCGGAGATGTCGCAGTTTCCGCATATCAAACGCACTGTGGAGTGCTGAAAACACCAGAAAACGTGTTTTTCGCATCAAACAGCACGACAACAGCGATTTCGGTAATTCTGCATCCTTCGCACAGAAGAATATTCAAGATTATCGTAGAAAATGCATATCTCGGCTGGAAACCCCTCGAAAACGAAGATATTGCAGTTTCCGCATATCAAACGCACTGTGGAGCGCTGCAAACACCAGAAAACGTGTTTTTCGCATCAAACAGCACGACAACAGCGATTTCGGTAATTCTGCATCCTTCTCACAGAAGATTGTTCAAGATTATCGTAGAAAATACATGCCTCTGCTGGAAACACAACGAAACCGGAGATGTCGCAGTTTCCGCATATCAAACGCACTGTGGAGCGCTGCAAACACCAGAAAACGTGTTTTTCGCATCAAATAGCACGACAACAGCGATTTCGGTAATTCGGCATCCTTCTCACAGAAGATTGTTCAAAATTATCGTAGAAAATACATGCCTCAGCTGGAAACCCAACGAAACCGGAGATGTCGCAGATTCCGCATATCAAACGCACTGTGGAGTGCTGAAAACACCAGAAAACGCGTTTTTCGCATTCAATAGCACGAAAGAAGCGATATGGGTGATTCTGGATACTTCTCACAGAAGAATAATGAAGATTATCACTGAAAATGCATATCTCAGCTGGAAACCCAACGAAACCGGAGATGTCGCAGTTTCCGCATATCAAACGAACTGTGGAGTGCTGAAAACACCAGAAAACGTGTTTTTCGCATCAAACAGCACGACAACAGCGATATCGGTAATTCTGCATCCTTCTCACAGAAGAATATTCAAGATTATCGTAGAAAATGCATATCTCGGCTGGAAACCCCACGAAAACGAAGATATTGCAGTTTCCGCATGTCAAGCGCACTGTGGAGTGCTGAAAACACCAGAAAACGTGTTTTTCGCATCAAACAGCACGACAACAGCGATTTCGGTAATTCTGCATCCTTCTCACAGAAGAATATTCAAGATTATCGTAGAAAATGCATATCTCGGCTGGAAACCAAACGAAACCGGAGATGTCGCAGTTTCCGCATATCAAACGCACTGTGGAGTGCTGAAAACACCAGAAAACGCGTTTTTCGCATTCAATAGCACGAAAGAAGCGATATGGGTGATTCTGGATACTTCTCACAGAAGAATAATGAAGATTATCACTAAAAATGCATATCTCAGCTGGAAACCCAACGAAACCGGAGATGTCGCAGTTTCCGCATATCAAACGCACTGTGGAGTGCTCAAATCACCAGAAAACTTGTTTTTCGCATCAAACAGCACGACAACAGCGATTTCGGTAATTCTGCATCCTTCTCACAGAAGAATATTCAAGATTATCGTAGAAAATGCATATCTCGGCTGGAAACCCCACGAAAACGAAGATATTGCAGTTTCCGCATGTCAAGCGCACTGTGGAGTGCTGAAAGCACCAGAAAACGTGTTTTTCGCATTCAATAGCACGAAAACAGCGATTTCGGTGATACTGCACACTTGTCACAGCAGAATCATGAAGATTATCACTGAAAATGCATATCTCATCTGGAAACCCCACGAAAACGAAGATATCGCAGTGTCCGCATATCAAACGCACTGTGGAGCGCTGCAAACACCAGAAAACGTGTTTTTCGCATCAAATAGCACGACAACAGCGATTTCGGTATTTCTGCATCCTTCTCACAGAAGAATATACAAGATTATCGTAGAAAATGCATATTTCAGCTGGAAACCCAACGAAACCGGAGATGTCGTAGTTTCCGCATATCAAACGCACTGTGGAGTGCTGAAAACACCAGAAAACGTGTTTTTCGCATCAAATAGCACGACAACAGCGATTTCGGTAATTCTGCATCCTTCTCACAGAAGAATATTCCAGATTATCGTAGAAAATGCATATCTCAGCTGGAAACCCCACGAAAACGAAGATATCGCAGTATCCGCATGTCAAGCGCACTGTGTACTGCTGAAAACACCAGAAAACGCGTTTTTCGCATTCTATAGCACGAAAACAGCGATTTCTGTGATTCTGCACACATGTCACAGAAGAATCATGAAGATTATCACTGAAAATGCATATCTCAGCTGGAAACCCAACGAAACCGGAGCTGTCGCAGTTACCGCATTTCAAACGCACTGTGGAGTGCAGAAAACACCAGAAAACGTGTTTTTCGCATCAAATAGCACGATAGAAGCAATATGGGTTTTTCTGGATACTTCTCACAGAAGAATATACAAGATTATCGTAGAAAATACATGTCTCAGCTTGAAACCCCACGAAACGAAGATATCGTAATTTCCGCATGTCAAGCGCACTGTGTAGTGCTGAAAACACCGGAAAACGAGTTTTTCGCATTAAGTAGCACTGAAACAGCGATCTCGGTGCTTCTGCACACTTCTCACAGAAGAATCACGAATATTATCGTAGAAAATGCATTTCTCAACTGGAAACCCCACGAAAACGAAGATCCCGCCGGTTCTGCATATCATACGCACTGCGGAGTGCAGAAAACAACTGAAAACGTGTTTTTCGCATTAAGTAGCACTAAAACAGCGATCTCGGTGCTTCTGCACACTTCTCACAGAAGAATCACGAATATTATCGTAGAAAATGCATTTCTCAACTGGAAACCCCACGAAAACGAGGATCCCGCCGGTTCTGCATATCATACGGACTGCGGAGTGCAGAAACCACCAGAAAAAGTGTTTCACGCATTAAATATCTCCAAAAGGGCGATTTCGTTGATTCTGCACACTTGTCACAGAAGAATCTCGAGGATTATCGCTGAGAATGCACATCTCGGCTGAAAGCGATACGAAAATGAAGAAATCGCCGGTTCTGCATATCATACGCACTGTGTAGTGCTGAAAACACCGTAAAACGAGTTCTTCGCAATAAGTAGCACTAAAACAGCGATCTCGGTGCTTCAGCACAATTGTCACAGAAGAACTACCAACATTATCGCAAAAAGCGCATATCTCAGCTAAAAACCCTACGAAAACCAAGATATCGCCGGTTCTACATATCAAGCGAACTGTGGAGTGGTGAAAACACCAGATAACGTGTTTTTCGCATTAAATAGCTCCAAAAGAGCGAATTCGAAGATTCTGCATACTTCTCACCGAAGAACCATCAAGTTTATTGCTGAAAATGCATATCTCAGCTTGAAGCCCCACGAAAACCAAGATATCTCAGGTTCTGCATATCAAACGCACTCGGAGTGGTGAAAACACCAGATAATGTGTTTCTCGCATTAAATAGCTCCAAAAGAGCGATTTCGATGATACGGCATACTTCTCACAGAAGCCTCACCAAGATTATAGCAGCAAATGCACATCTCAGCATGAAATCTTACGAAAACCAAGATATCGCCGGTTCTGCATATCAAACGCACTGTGCAGTGGTGAAAACACCAGATAACGTGCTTCTCGCATTAAATAACTCCAACAGAGCGATTTGGATGATACGGCATACTTCTCACAATAGAACCACCAAGTTTATGGCAGAAAATGCATATCTCAGCTTGAAACCCCACGAAAACCAAGATATCTCCGGTTCTGCATATCAAACGCACTCGGAGTGGTGAAAACACCAGATAATGTGTTTCTCGCATTAAATAGCTCCAAAAGAGCGATTTCGATGATTCGGCATACTTCTCAGAGAAGACTCACCAAGATTATCCCAGAAAATATGCATATCTCAGCTTGAAACCCCATGAAAACCAAGATATCTCCTGTTCTGCATAACAAACGCACTGTGCAGTGGTGAAACCACCAGAAAACGTGTTTCTCGCATTAAATAGCTCCAAATTAGCGATTTCGATAATTCTGCATACTTCTCATAGATGAAACACCAAGATTATCGCCGAAAATGCATATCTCAGCTTGAAACCCCACGAAAACCAAGATATCGCCGGTTCTGAATATCAAACGTACTGTGGAGTGCTGAAAACACCAGAAACCGTGTTTTTCGCATCAAACAGCACGACAACAGCGATTTCGGTGATTCTGCATCCTTCTCACAGAAGATTGTTCAAGATTATCGCAGAAACCGCATATCTCAGCTAAAAACCCTACGAAAACCAACACATTGCCGGTTCTACATATCATACGCACTGTATAGTGCTGAAAACACCGTAAAACGAGTTTTTCGCATTAAGTAGCACTAAAACAGCGATCCCGGTGCTTCTGCACACTTGTCACAGACGATTCACGAAGATTGTCGCTGAAAATGCATATCTCAGCTGGAAACCCCACGGATCGAAGATATCGCCGGCTCTGCATATCAAACGCACTGTGGAGTGGTGAAAACACCAGATAACGTGTTTCTCGCATTAAATAGCTCCAAAAGAGCAATTTCGATGATACGGCATACTTCTTACAGAAGCATCACCAAGATTATCCCAGAAAATATACATATCTCAGCTTGAAACCCCTCGAAAACCAAGATATCTCCGGTTCTGCATATCAAACGCACTGTGGAGTGGTGAAAACACCAGATAACGTGCTTCTCGCATTAAATAACTCCAACAGAGCGATTTCGATGATTCGGCATACTTCTCACAGAAGAACCACCAAGATTATCCCGGAAAATGCATATCTCAGCTTGAAACCCCACGAAAACCAAGATATCGCCGGTTCGGCATATCAAACGCACTGTGGAGTGGTGATAAAACCAGATAACATGCTTCTCGCATTAAATAACTCCAACAGAGCGATTTCGATGATTCGGCATACTTCTCACAGAAGAACCACGAAGATTATCGCATAAAATGCATATCTCAACTGGAAACCCCACGAAAACCAAGATATCGCCGGTTCGGCATATCAAACGCACTGTGGAGTGGTGAAAAAACCAGATAACGTGCTTCTCGCATTAAATAGCTTCAAAAGAGCGATTACGGTGATTCTGCATACTTCTCACAGAAGAACCACCAAGATTATCCCAGAAAATGCATATCTCAACTTGAAACGTCACGAAAACCAAGATATCTCCGGTTCTGCATAACAAACGCACTGTGCAGTGGTGAAAACACCAGAAAATTAGTTTTTTCGCATTAAATAGCTTCAAAAGAGCGATTACAATGATTCGGCATACTTCTAACAGAAGCCTCACCAAGATTATCGCAGGAAATGCATATCCAGCTGGAAACCCCACGAAAATCCAGATATCGCAGTTTCTGCATATCAAACGTACTGAGGTGTGGTGAAAACACCAGATAAGGTGCTTCCCCGCATTAAATAGCTCCAACAGAGAGATTTCGATGATTCGGCATACTTCTCACAGAAGAACCACCAAGATTATCCCGGAAAATGCATATCTAAACTTGAAACCCCACGAAAACAAGATATCGCCGGGTCTGCATATCAAACGCATTGTGGAGTCGTGAACACACCAGATAACGTGTTTCTCGCATTAAATAGCTCCAAAACCGCGATTTCGATGATTCGGCATACTTCTCACAGAAGAAACACCAACATTATCGCAGAAAACGCATATCTCAGTTTAAAACCCTACGAAAACCAACACATTGCCGGTTCTAAATATCAAGCGCACTGTGGAGTGGTGAAAACACCAGATAACGTGTTTCTCGCATTATATAGATCCAAAAGAGCGATTTCGATGATTCTGCATACTTCTCACAGAAGAACCACCAAGATTATCCCAGACAATGCTAATCTCAACTTGAAACCTGACGAAAACCAAGATATCGCAAGTACTGCATCTGAAACGTACTGTGGAGTGCTGAAAGCACCAAATAACGTGTTTCTAGCATTCAGTAGCTCCAAAAGAGTGATATCGATGATTCCGCATTCTTCTCACAGAAGACTCACCGAGATTATCACAGAAAATGCATATCCAGCAGGAAAACCCACGAAAACCAAGATACCTCCGGTTCTGCATATCAAACGCACTGTGGAGTGGTGATAAGACCAGATAACATGCTTGTTGCATTAAATAACTCCAACAGAGCGATTTCCATGATTCGGCATACTTCTCACAGAAGAACCACGAAGATTATCGCATAAAATGCATATCTCAGCTTGAAACCCCACGAAAACCAAGATATCGCCGGTTCGGCATATCAAACGCACTGTGGAGTGGTGAAAAAACCAGATAACGTGCTTCTCGCATTAAATAGCTTCAAAAGAGCGGTTACGGTGATTCTGCATACTTCTCACAGAAGAACCACCAAGATTATCCCAGAAAATGCATATCTCAGCTTGAAACCCCACGAAACCCAAGATATCGCCGGTTCGACATATCAAAAGCACTGTGGAGTGGTGAAAAAACCAGATAACGTGCTACTCGCATTAACTAGCTCCAACAGAGAGATTATGATGATTCGGCATACTTCTCACAGAAAAACCACCAAGAATATTCCAGAAAATGCATATCTCAGCTTGAAACCCCACGAAAACCAAGATATCGCCGGTTCGGCATATCAAACGCACTGTGGAGTGGTGAAAAAACCAGATAACGTGCTTCTCGCATTAAATAGCTTCAAAAGAGCGATTACGGTGATTCTGCATACTTCTCACAGAAGAACCACCAAGATTATCCCAGAAAATGCATATCTCGGCTTGAAACCCCACGAAAACCAAGATATCGCCGGTTCTGCATATCAAACGCACTGTGGAGTGGTGAAAAAACCAGATAACGTGCTTCTCGCATTAAATAGCTTCAAAAGAGCGATTACGGTGATTCTGCATACTTCTCACAGAAGAACCACCAAGATTATCCCAGAAAAAGCATATCTCAGCTTGAAACCTCACGAAAATCCAGATATCGCAGTTTCTGCATATCAAACGTACTGAGGAGTGGTGACAACACCAGATAACGTGCTTCCCCGCATTAAATAGCTCCAAAAGAGTGATATCGATGATTCTGCATACTTCTCACAGAAGACGCACCGAGATTATCCCAGGAAATGCATATCCACCTGGAAAACCCACGAAAATCCAGATATCGCCGTTTCCTCATATCAAACGTACTGCGGAGTGGTGAAAACACCAGAAAACGCGTTTTTTCGCATTAAATAGCTCCAAACGAGCGATTTCGATGATACGGCATACTTCTCACAGAAGCCTCACCAAGATTATCCCAGAAAATATGCACATCTCAGCTTGAAACCCCACGAAAACCAAGATATAGCCGGTTCTGAATATCAAACGCACTGTGGAGTGGTGAAAACACCAGGTAACGTGTTTCTCGCATTAAATAGCTCCAAAACAGCGATTTCGATGATTCGGCATACTTCTCACAGAAGAACCACCAAGATTATCCCAGAAAATGCATATCTTACCTTGAAACCCCACGAAAACCAAGATATCGCCGTTTCTGCATCTGAAACATACTGTGGAGTTGTGAAAACACCAGAAAACGTGTTTTTTCGCATTAAACAGCTCCAGAATAGCGATTTCGATGATTCTGCATGCTTCTCACAGAAGAACCACCAAAATTATCCCAGACAATATATATCTCAGCTTGAAACCCCACGAAAACCAATATATCTCCGGTTCTGCATAACAAACGCACTGTGCAGTGGTGAAGCCACCAGAAAACGTGAGTCTCGAATTAAATAGCTCCAAACGAGCGATTTCGATGATACGGCATACTTCTCACAGAAGCCTCGCCAAGATTATCCCAGAAAATGCATATGTCGTCTTGAAGCCCTACGAAAACCAAGATATTTCCGGTTCTGCATATCAAACGCACTGTGGAGTGGTGATAAAACCAGATAACATGCTTCTCGCTTTAAATAACTCCAACAGAGCGATTTCGATGATTCGGCATACTTCTCACAGAAGAACCACGAAGATAATCGCATAAAATGCATATCTCAACTGGAAACCCCACGAAAACCAAGATATCGCCGGTTCGGCATATCAAACGCACTGTGCAGTGGTGAAAACACCAGAAAATGAGTTTTTTCGCATTAAATAGCTCCAAACGAGCGATTTCGATGATACGGCATACTTCTCACAGAAGCCTCACCAAGATTATCCCAGAAAATATGCACATTTCAGCTTGAAACCCCACGAAAACCAAGATATCGCCGGTTCTGAATATCAAACGTACTGTGGAGTGGTGAAAACACCAGGTAACGTGTTTCTCGAATTAAATAGCTCCAAAACAGCGATTTCGATGATTCGGCATACTTCTCACAGAAGAACCACCAAGATTATCCCAGACAATGCTAATCTCAACTTGAAACCTGACGAAAACCAAGATATCGCAAGTACTGCATCTGAAACGTACTGTGGAGTGCTGAAAGCACCAAATAACGTGTTTCTAGCATTCAGTAGCTCCAAAAGAGTGATATCGATGATTCCGCATTCTTCTCACAGAAGACTCACCGAGATTATCACAGAAAATGCATATCCAGCAGGAAAACCCACGAAAACCAAGATACCTCCGGTTCTGCATATCAAACGCACTGTGGAGTGGTGATAAGACCAGATAACATGCTTGTTGCATTAAATAACTCCAACAGAGCGATTTCCATGATTCGGCATACTTCTCACAGAAGAACCACGAAGATTATCGCATAAAATGCATATCTCAGCTTGAAACCCCACGAAAACCAAGATATCGCCGGTTCGGCATATCAAACGCACTGTGGAGTGGTGAAAAAACCAGATAACGTGCTTCTCGCATTAAATAGCTTCATAAGAGCGGTTACGGTGATTCTGCATACTTCTCACAGAAGAACCACCAAGATTATCCCAGAAAATGCATATCTCAGCTTGAAACCCCACGAAACCCAAGATATCGCCGGTTCGACATATCAAAAGCACTGTGGAGTGGTGAAAAAACCAGATAACGTGCTACTCGCATTAACTAGCTCCAACAGAGAGATTTCGATGATTCGGCATACTTCTCACAGAAAAACCACCAAGATTATTCCAGAAAATGCATATCTCAGCTTGAAACCCCACGAAAACCAAGATATCGCCGGTTCGGCATATCAAACGCACTGTGGAGTGGTGAAAAAACCAGATAACGTGCTTCTCGCATTAAATAGCTTCAAAAGAGCGATTACGGTGATTCTGCATACTTCTCACAGAAGAACCACCAAGATTATCCCAGAAAATGCATATCTCGGCTTGAAACCCCACGAAAACCAAGATATCGCCGGTTCTGCATATCAAACGCACTGTGGAGTGGTGAAAAAACCAGATAACGTGCTTCTCGCATTAAATAGCTTCAAAAGAGCGATTACGGTGATTCTGCATACTTCTCACAGAAGAACCACCAAGATTATCCCAGAAAAAGCATATCTCAGCTTGAAACCTCACGAAAATCCAGATATCGCAGTTTCTGCATATCAAACGTACTGAGGAGTGGTGACAACACCAGATAACGTGCTTCCCCGCATTAAATAGCTCCAAAAGAGTGATATCGATGATTCTGCATACTTCTCACAGAAGACGCACCGAGATTATCCCAGGAAATGCATATCCACCTGGAAAACCCACGAAAATCCAGATATCGCCGTTTCCTCATATCAAACGTACTGCGGAGTGGTGAAAACACCAGAAAACGCGTTTTTTCGCATTAAATAGCTCCAAACGAGCGATTTCGATGATACGGCATACTTCTCACAGAAGCCTCACCAAGATTATCCCAGAAAATATGCACATCTCAGCTTGAAACCCCACGAAAACCAAGATATAGCCGGTTCTGAATATCAAACGCACTGTGGAGTGGTGAAAACACCAGGTAACGTGTTTCTCGCATTAAATAGCTCCAAAACAGCGATTTCGATGATTCGGCATACTTCTCACAGAAGAACCACCAAGATTATCCCAGAAAATGCATATCTTACCTTGAAACCCCACGAAAACCAAGATATCGCCGTTTCTGCATCTGAAACATACTGTGGAGTTGTGAAAACACCAGAAAACGTGTTTTTTCGCATTAAACAGCTCCAGAAGAGCGATTTCGATGATTCTGCATGCTTCTCACAGAAGAACCACCAAAATTATCCCAGACAATATATATCTCAGCTTGAAACCCCACGAAAACCAATATATCTCCGGTTCTGCATAACAAACGCACTGTGCAGTGGTGAAGCCACCAGAAAACGTGAGTCTCGAATTAAATAGCTCCAAACGAGCGATTTCGATGATACGGCATACTTCTCACAGAAGCCTCGCCAAGATTATCCCAGAAAATGCATATGTCGTCTTGAAGCCCTACGAAAACCAAGATATTTCCGGTTCTGCATATCAAACGCACTGTGGAGTGGTGATAAAACCAGATAACATGCTTCTCGCTTTAAATAACTCCAACAGAGCGATTTCGATGATTCGGCATACTTCTCACAGAAGAACCACGAAGATAATCGCATAAAATGCATATCTCAACTGGAAACCCCACGAAAACCAAGATATCGCCGGTTCGGCATATCAAACGCACTGTGCAGTGGTGAAAACACCAGAAAATGAGTTTTTTCGCATTAAATAGCTCCAAACGAGCGATTTCGATGATACGGCATACTTCTCACAGAAGCCTCACCAAGATTATCCCAGAAAATATGCACATTTCAGCTTGAAACCCCACGAAAACCAAGATATCGCCGGTTCTGAATATCAAACGTACTGTGGAGTGGTGAAAACACCAGGTAACGTGTTTCTCGAATTAAATAGCTCCAAAACAGCGATTTCGATGATTCGGCATACTTCTCACAGAAGAACCACCAAGATTATCCCAGACAATGCTAATCTCAACTTGAAACCTGACGAAAACCAAGATATCGCAAGTACTGCATCTGAAACGTACTGTGGAGTGCTGAAAGCACCAAATAACGTGTTTCTAGCATTCAGTAGCTCCAAAAGAGTGATATCGATGATTCCGCATTCTTCTCACAGAAGACTCACCGAGATTATCACAGAAAATGCATATCCAGCAGGAAAACCCACGAAAACCAAGATACCTCCGGTTCTGCATATCAAACGCACTGTGGAGTGGTGATAAGACCAGATAACATGCTTGTTGCATTAAATAACTCCAACAGAGCGATTTCCATGATTCGGCATACTTCTCACAGAAGAACCACGAAGATTATCGCATAAAATGCATATCTCAGCTTGAAACCCCACGAAAACCAAGATATCGCCGGTTCGGCATATCAAACGCACTGTGGAGTGGTGAAAAAACCAGATAACGTGCTTCTCGCATTAAATAGCTTCAAAAGAGCGGTTACGGTGATTCTGCATACTTCTCACAGAAGAACCACCAAGATTATCCCAGAAAATGCATATCTCAGCTTGAAACCCCACGAAACCCAAGATATCGCCGGTTCGACATATCAAAAGCACTGTGGAGTGGTGAAAAAACCAGATAACGTGCTACTCGCATTAACTAGCTCCAACAGAGAGATTTCGATGATTCGGCATACTTCTCACAGAAAAACCACCAAGATTATTCCAGAAAATGCATATCTCAGCTTGAAACCCCACGAAAACCAAGATATCGCCGGTTCGGCATATCAAACGCACTGTGGAGTGGTCAAAAAACCAGATAACGTGCTTCTCGCATTAAATAGCTTCAAAAGAGCGATTACGGTGATTCTGCATACTTCTCACAGAAGAACCACCAAGATTATCCCAGAAAATGCATATCTCGGCTTGAAACCCCACGAAAACCAAGATATCGCCGGTTCTGCATATCAAACGCACTGTGGAGTGGTGAAAAAACCAGATAACGTGCTTCTCGCATTAAATAGCTTCAAAAGAGCGATTACGGTGATTCTGCATACTTCTCACAGAAGAACCACCAAGATTATCCCAGAAAAAGCATATCTCAGCTTGAAACCTCACGAAAATCCAGATATCGCAGTTTCTGCATATCAAACGTACTGAGGAGTGGTGACAACACCAGATAACGTGCTTCCCCGCATTAAATAGCTCCAAAAGAGTGATATCGATGATTCTGCATACTTCTCACAGAAGACGCACCGAGATTATCCCAGGAAATGCATATCCACCTGGAAAACCCACGAAAATCCAGATATCGCCGTTTCCTCATATCAAACGTACTGCGGAGTGGTGAAAACACCAGAAAACGCGTTTTTTCGCATTAAATAGCTCCAAACGAGCGATTTCGATGATACGGCATACTTCTCACAGAAGCCTCACCAAGATTATCCCAGAAAATATGCACATCTCAGCTTGAAACCCCACGAAAACCAAGGTATCTTCGGTTCTGCTTAACAAACGCACTGTGCAGTGGTGAGATTACCAGAAAACGTGTTTCTCGCATTAAATATATCCAAAAGTGCGATTTCGATGATTCGGCATACTTCTCAGAGAAGACTCACCAAGATTATCCTAGAAAATATGCATATCTCAGCTTGAAACCCCACGAAAACCAAGTTATCTCCGGTTCTGCATAACAAACGCACTGTGCAGTGGTGAAACCACCAGAAAACGTGTTTCTAGCATTAAATAGCTCCAAAGGAACGATTTCGATGATACGGCATACTTCCTACAGAAGCTTCAACAAGATTATCACAGAAAATATGCATATCTAAGCTTGAAACCCCACGAAAACCAAGGTATCTCCGGTTCTGCATAACAAACGCACTGTGCAGTGGTGAAACCACCAGAAAACGTGTTTCTCGCATTAAATAGCTCCAAAAGAGCGATTTCGATGATTCGGCATACTTGTCACAGAAGAAACACTAACATTATCGCAGAAAACGCATATCTCAGCTTGAAACCATACGAAAACCAACATATCGCCGGTTCTGCATATCAAACGCACTGTGGAGTGGTGAAAACACCAGATAACGTGTTTCTCGCATTATATAGCTCCAAAAGAGCGATTTCGATGATTCTGCATACTTCTCAGAGCAGAACCACCAAGATTATCCCAGACAATGCTAATCTCAACTTGAAACCTGACGAAAACCAAGATATCGCCGGTACTGCATCTGAAACGTACTGTGGAATGCTGAAAGCACCAAATAACGTGTTTCTAGCATTCAATAGCTCCAAAAGAGTGATATCGATGATTCCGCATACTTCTCACAGAAGACTCACCGAGATTATCCCAGAAAATGCATATCCAGCTAGAAATCCCACGAAAACCAAGATATCTCCGGTTCTACATATCAAGCGAACTGTGGAGTGGTGAAAACACCAGTTAACGTGCTTCTCGCACTAAATAGCTCCAAAACAGCGAGTTCGATGATTCGGCATACTTCTCACAGAAGAAACACCAACATTATCGCAGAAAGCGCATATCTCAGCTAAAAACCCTACGAAAACCAAGATATCGCCGGTTCTACATATCAAGCGAACTGTGGAGTGGTGAAAACACCAGGTAACGTGTTTCTCGCATTAAATAGCTCCAAAACAGCGATTTCGATGATTCTGCATACTTCTCACAGAAGAACCACCAAGATTATCCCAGAAAATGCATTTCTCAGCTTGAAACCTCACGAAAACCAAGATATCTCCGGTTCTGCATAACAGACGCACTGTGCAGTGGTGAAAACACCAGAAAATGAGGTTTTTCGCATTAAATAGCTCCAAAAGAGCGATTTCGATGATTCGGCATACTTGTCACAGAAGAAACACTAACATTATCGCAGAAAACGCATATCTCAGCTTGAAACCATACGAAAACCAACATATCGCCGGTTCTGCATAACAAACGCACTGTGCAGTGGTGAGACCACCAGAAAACGTGTTTCTCGCATTAAATAGCTCCAAAAGTGCGATTTCGATGATTCGGCATACTTCTCAGAGAAGACTCACCAAGATTATCCCAGAAAATATGCATATCTCAGCTTGAAACCCCACGAAAACCAAGTTATCTCCGGTTCTGCATAACAAACGCACTGTGCAGTGGTGAAACCACCAGATAACGTGCTTCTCGCATTAAATAGCTTCAAAAGAGCGATTACGGTGATTCTGCATACTTCTCACAGAAGAACCACCAAGATTATCCCAGAAAATGCATATCTCGGCTTGAAACCCCACGAAAACCAAGATATCGCCGGTTCTGCATATCAAACGCACTGTGGAGTGGTGAAAAAACCAGATAACGTGCTTCTCGCATTAAATAGCTTCAAAAGAGCGATTACGATGATTCAGCATACTTCTCACAGTAGAACCACCACAATTATCCCAGAAAATGCATATCTCAGCTTGAAACCCCACGAAAACCAAGATATCGCCGGTTCGACATATCAAACGCACTGTGGAGTGGTGATAAAACCAGATAACATGCTTCTTGCATTAAATAACTCCAACAGAGCGATTTCCATGATTCGGCATACTTCTCACAGAAGAACCACGAAGATTATCGCATAAAATGCATATCTCAACTTGAAATCCCCACAAAAACAAGATATCGCCTGGTCTGCATATCAAACGCACTGTGGAGTCGTGAAAACACCCGATAATGTGCTACTGGCATTAACTAGCTCCAACAGAGAGATTTCGATGATTCGGCATACTTCTCACAGAAGAACCACCAAGATTATCCCAGAAAATGCATATCTCAGCTTGAAACCCCACGAAAACCAAGATATCGCCGGTTCGGCATATCAAACGCACTGTGGAGTGGTGAAAAAACCAGATAACGTGCTTCTCGCATTAAATAGCTTCAAAAGAGCGACTACGGTGATTCTGCATACTTCTCACAGAAGAACCACCAAGATTATCCCAGAAAATGCATATCTCGGCTTGAAACCCCACGAAAACCAATATATCTCCGGTTCTGCATAACAAACGCACTGTGCAGTGGTGAAGCCACCAGAAAACGTGAGTCTCGAATTAAATAGCTCCAAACGAGCGATTTCGATGATACGGCATACTTCTCACAGAAGCCTCGCCAAGATTATCCCAGAAAATGCATATCACGGCTTGAAACCCCACGAAAACCAAGATATCGCCGGTTCTGCATATCAAACGCACTGTGGAGTGGTGAAAAAACCAGATAACGTGCTTCTCGCATTAAATAGCTTCAAAAGAGCGATTACGATGATTCAGCATACTTCTCACAGTAGAACCACCACAATTATCCCAGAAAATGCATATCTCAGCTTGAAACCCCACGAAAACCAAGATATCGCCGGTTCGACATATCAAACGCACTGTGGAGTGGTGATAAAACCAGATAACATGCTTCTTGCATTAAATAACTCCAACAGAGCGATTTCCATGATTCGGCATACTTCTCACAGAAGAACCACGAAGATTATCGCATAAAATGCATATCTCAACTTGAAATCCCCACAAAAACAAGATATCGCCTGGTCTGCATATCAAACGCACTGTGGAGTAGTGAAAACACCCGATAATGTGCTACTGGCATTAACTAGCTCCAACAGAGAGATTTCGATGATTCGGCATACTTCTCACAGAAGAACCACCAAGATTATCCCAGAAAATGCATATCTCAGCTTGAAACCCCACGAAAACCAAGATATCGCCGGTTCGGCATATCAAACGCACTGTGGAGTGGTGAAAAAACCAGATAACGTGCCTCTCGCTTTAAATAGCTTCAAAAGAGCGATTACGGTGATTCTGCATACTTCTCACAGAAGAACCACCAAGATTATCCCAGAAAATGCATATCTCGGTTTGAAACCCCACGAAAACCAAGATATCGCCGGTTCTGCATATCAAACGCACTGTGGAGTGGTGAAAAACCAGATAACGTGCTTCCCCGCATTAAATAGCTCCAAAAGAGTGATATCGATGATTCTGCATACTTCTCACAGAAGACGCACCGAGATTATCCCAGGAAATGCATATCCACCTGGAAAACCCACGAAAATCCAGATATCGCCGATTCCTCATATCAAACGTACTGCGGAGTGGTGAAAACACCAGCAAACGCGTTTTTTCGCATTAAATAGCTCCAAAAGAATGATCTCGGTGCTTCTGCACACTTGTCACAGACGATTCACGAAGATTATCGCTGAAAATGCATATCTCAGCTGGAAACCCCACGGATCGAAGATATCGCCGGTTCTGCATATCAAACGCACTGTGGAGTGGTGAAAACACCAGATAACGTGTTTCTCGCATTAAATAGCTCCAAAAGAGCGATTTCGATGATTCTGCATACTTCTCATAGATGAAACACCAAGATTATCGCCGAAAATGAATATCTCAGGTTGAACCCCCCCGAAAACCAAGATATCTCCGGTTCTGCATATCAAACGCACTGTGCAGTGCTGAAAACACCAGAAAACGCGTTTTTTCGCATTAAATAGCTCGAAAAGAACGATTTCGATGATACGGCATACTTCTTACAGAAGCATCACCAAGATTATCCCAGAAAATATACATATCTCAGCTTGAAACCCCACGAAAACCAAGGTATCTCCGGTTCTGCATAACAAACGCACTGTGCAGTGGTGAAACCACCAGAAAACGTGTTTCTCGCATTAAATAGCTCAAAAAGAGCGATATCGATGATTCGGCATACTTCTCAGAGAAGACTCACCAAGATTATCCCAGAAAATATGCATATCTCAGCTTGAAACCCCACAAAAACCAAGTTATCTCGGGTTCTGCATATCGAACGCACTGTGCAGTGGAGAAAAAACCAGAAAACGCGTGTATTCGCATGAAATAGCTCCAAAAGAGCGATTTCGAAAATTCTGCATACTTCTCACAGAAGCCTCACCAAGATTATCGCAGAAAATGCATGACTCAGCTTGAAACCCCACGAAAACCAAGATATCGCCGGTTCGGCATATCAAACGCACTGTGGAGTGGTGATAAAACCAGATAACATGCTTCTCGCATTAAATAACTCCAACAGAGCGATTTGGATGATACGGCATACTTCTCACAATAGAACCACCAAGTTTATGGCAGAAAATGCATATCTCAGCTTGAAACCCCACGAAAACCAAGATATCTCCGTTTCTGCATATCAAACGCACTGTGTAGTGGTGAAAACACCAGAAAACGCGTTTTTTTGCATTAAATAGCTCCAAAAGAGCGATTTCGATGATTCGGCATACTGCTCACCGAAGACTCACCAACATTATCGCAGAAAATGCATATGTCAGCTTGAAGCCCCACGAAAACCAAGATATTTCCGGTTCTGCATATCAAACGCACTGTACAGTGTTGAAAACACCAGAAAACGCGTTTTGTCCCATAAAATATCTCCATAAGAGTGATATCGATGATTCTGCATACTTCTCACAGAAGACTCACCGAGATTATCCCAGAAAATGCATATCCAGCTGGAAAACCCACGATAACCAAGATATTTCCGGTTCTGCATATCAAACGCACTGTACAGTGTTGAAAACACCAGAAAACGCGTTTTGTCCCATAAAATATCTCCATAAGAGTGATATCGATGATTCTGCATACGTCTCACAGAAGACTCACCGAGATTATCCCAGAAAATGCATATACAGCTGGAAAACCCACGATAACCAAGATATCTCCGGTTCTGCATATCAAACGCACTGTGCAGTGGTGAAACCACCAGAAAACGTGTTTCTCGCATTAAATAGCTCCAAAAGAGCGATTTCGATGTTTCGGCATACTTCTCAGAGAAGAAACACCAACATTATCGCAGAAAGCGCATATCTCCGCTAAAAACCCTACGAAAACCAAGATATCGCCGGTTCGGCATATCAAACGCACTGTGGAGTGGTGACAAAACCAGATAACATGCTTCTCGCATTAAATAACTCCAACAGTGCGATTTGAATGATACGGCATACTTCTCACAATAGAACCACCAAGTTTATGGCACAAAATGCATATCTCAGCTTGAAACCCCACGAAAACCAAGATATCTCCGTTTCTGCATATCATACGCACTGTGGAGTGGTGAAATCACCAGATAACGTGTTTCTCGCATTAAATAGCTCCAAACGAGTGATTTGGATGATACGGCATACTTCTCACAATAGAACCACCAAGTTTATGGCCGAAAATGCATATCTCAGCTTGAAACCCCACGAAAACCAAGATATCTCCGGTTCTGCATATCGAACGCACTGTGCAGTGGTGAAAACACCAGAAAACGCGTTTTTTCGCATTAAATAGCTCGAAAAGAACGATTTCGATGATACGGCATACTTCTTACAGAAGCTTCACCAAGATTATCCCAGAAAATATACATATCTCAGCTTGAAACCCCACGAAAACCAAGATATCTCCGGTTCTGCATATCAAACGCGCTGTGTAGTGGTGAACACACCAGAAAACGCGTTTTTTCGCGTTAAATAGCTCCAAAAGGGCGATTTCGATGATACGGCATACTTCTTACAGAAGCCTCACCAAGATTATCGCAGAAAATGCATATGTCAGCTTGAAGCCCCACGAAAACCAAGATATTTCCGGTTCGGCATATCAAACGCACTGTGGAGTGGTGATAAAACCAGATAACATGCTTCTCGCATTAAATAACTCCAACAGAGCGATTTGGATGATACGGCATACTTCTCACAATAGAACCACCAAGTTTTTGGCAGAAAATGCATATCTCAACTTGAAACCCCACGAAAACCAAGATATCTCCGTTTCTGCATATCATACGCACTGTACAGTGTTGAAAACACCAGAAAACGCGTTTTGTCCCATAAAATATCTCCATAAGAGTGATATCGATGATTCTGCATACTTCTCACAGAAGACTCACCGAGATTATCCCAGAAAATGCATATCCAGCTGGAAAACCCACGATAACCAAGATATCTCCGGTTCTGCATATCCAACGCACTGTGCAGTGCTGAAAACACCAGATAACGCGTTTTTTCGCATTAAATAGCTCCAAACGAGCGATTTCGATGATTCGGCATACTTCTCAGAGAAGAAACACCAACATTATCGCAGAAAGCGCATATCTCAGCTAAAAACCCTACGAAAACCAAGATATCGCCGGTTCGGCATATCAAACGCACTGTGGAGTGGTGATAAAACCAGATAACATGCTTCTCGCATTAAATAACTCCAACAGAGGGATTTGGATGATACGGTATACTTCTCACAATACAACCACCAAGTTTATGGCAGAAAATGCATATCTCAGCTTGAAACCCCACGAAAACCAAGATATCTCCGGTTCTGCATATCAAACGCACTGTGCAGTGGTGAAAACACAAGAAAACGCGTTTTTTCGCATTAAATAGCTCGAAAAGAACGATTTCGATGATACGGCATACTTCTTACAGAAGCTTCACCAAGATTATCCCAGAAAATATACATATCTCAGCTTGAAACCCCACGAAAACCAAGATATCGCCGGTTCGGCATATCAAACGCACTGTGGAGTGGTGATAAAACCAGATAACATGCTTCTCGCATTAAATAACTCCAACAGAGCGATTTGGATGATACAGCATACTTCTTACAGAAGCTTCACCAAGATTATCCCAGAAAATATACATATCTCAGCTTGAAACCCAACGAAAACCAAGGTATCTCCGGTTCTGCATAACAAACGCACTGTGCAGTGGTGAAAACACCAGATAACGTGCTTCTCGCATTAAATAACTCCAACAGAGCGATTTGGATGATACGGCATACTTCTCACAATAGAACCACCAAGTTTATGGCAGAAAATGCATATCTCAGCTTGAAACCCCACGAAAACCAAGATATCTCCGGTTCTGCATATCAAACGCACTGTGCAGTTGTGAAAACACCAGAAAACGCGTTTTTTCGCATTAAATAGCTCGAAAAGAACGATTTCGATGATACGGCATACTTCTTACAGAAGCATCACCAAGATTATCCCAGAAAATATACATATCTCAGCTTGAAACCCCACGAAAACCAAGGTATCTCCGGTTCTGCATAAGAAACGCACTGTGCAGTGGTGAAACCACCAGAAAACGTGTTTCTCGCATTAAATAACTCCAACAGAGCGATTTGGATGATACGGCATACTTCTCACAATAGAACCACCAAGTTTATGGCAGAAAATGCATGTCTCAGCTTGAAACCCCACGAAAACCAAGATATCTCCGGTTCTGCATATCAAACGCACTGTGCAGTGGTGAAAACACCAGAAAACGCGTTTTTTCGCATTAAATAGCTCGAAAAGAACGATTTCGATGATACGGCATACTTCTTACAGAAGCATCACCAAGATTATCCCAGAAAATATACATATCTCAGCTTGAAACCCCACGAAAACCAAGGTATCTCCGGTTCTGCATAAGAAACGCACTGTGCAGTGGTGAAACCACCAGAAAACGTGTTTCTCGCATTAAATAGCTCCAAAAGAGCGATTTCGATGATTCGGCATACTTCTCAGAGAAGACGCACCAAGATTATCCCAGAAAATATGCATATCTCAGCTTGAAACCCCACGAAAACCTAGTTATCTCCGGTTCTGCATATCAAACGCACTGTGCAGTGGTGAAAACACCAGAAAACGCGTTTTTTCGCATTAAATAGCTCGAAAAGAACGATTTCGATGATACGGCATACTTCTTACAGAAGCTTCACCAATATTATCCCAGAAAATATACATATCTCAGCTTGAAACCCCACGAAAACCAAGGTATCTCCGGTTCTGCATAAGAAACGCACTGTGCAGTGGTGAAAACACCAGATAACGTGCTTCTCGCATTAAATAACTCCAACAGAGCGATTTGGATGATACGGCATACTTCTCACAATAGAACCACCAAGTTTATGGCAGAAAATGCATATCTCAGCTTGAAACCCCACGAAAACCAAGATATCTCCGGTTCTGCATATCAAACGCACTGTGCAGTGGTGAAAACACCAGAAAACGCGTTTTTTCGCATTAAACAGCTCGAAAAGTGCGATTTCGATGATTCGGCATACTTCTCAGAGAAGACTCACCAAGATTATCCCAGAAAATATGCATATCTCAGCTTGAAACCCCACGAAAACCAAGTTATCTCCGGTTCTGCATATCAAACGCACTGTGCAGTGGTGAAAACACCAGAAAACGCGTTTTTTCGCATTAAATAGCTCGAAAAGAACGATTTCGATGATACGGCATACTTCTTACAGAAGCATCACCAAGATTATCCCAGAAAATATACATATCTCAGCTTGAAACCCCACGAAAACCAAGGTATCTCCGGTTCTGCATAACAAACGCACTGTGCAGTGGTGAAAACACCAGATAACGTGCTTCTCGCATTAAATAACTCCAACAGAGCGATTTGGATGATACGGCATACTTCTCACAATAGAACCACCAAGTTTATGGCAGAAAATGCATATCTCAGCTTGAAACCCCACGAAAACCAAGATATCTCCGGTTCTGCATATCAAACGCACTGTGCAGTGGTGAAAACACCAGAAAACGCGTTTTTTCGCATTAAATAGCTCGAAAAGAACGATTTCGATGATACGGCATACTTCTTACAGAAGCATCACCAAGATTATCCCAGAAAATATACATATCTCAGCTTGAAACCCCACGAAAACCAAGGTATCTCCGGTTCTGCATAAGAAACGCACTGTGCAGTGGTGAAACCACCAGAAAACGTGTTTCTCGCATTAAATAACTCCAACAGAGCGATTTGGATGATACGGCATACTTCTCACAATAGAACCACCAAGTTTATGGCAGAAAATGCATGTCTCAGCTTGAAACCCCACGAAAACCAAGATATCTCCGGTTCTGCATATCAAACGCACTGTGCAGTGGTGAAAACACCAGAAAACGCGTTTTTTCGCATTAAATAGCTCGAAAAGAACGATTTCTATGATACGGCATACTTCTTACAGAAGCATCACCAAGATTATCCCAGAAAATATACATATCTCAGCTTGAAACCCCACGAAAACCAAGATATCTCCGGTTCTGCATATCAAACGCACTGTGCAGTGGTGAAAACACCAGAAAACGCGTTTTTTCGCATTAAATAGCTCGAAAAGTGCGATTTCGATGATTCGGCATACTTCTCAGAGAAGACTCACCAAGATTATCCCAGAAAATATGCATATCTCAGCTAGAAACCCCACGAAAACCAAGTTATCTCCGGTTCTGCATATCAAACGCACTGTGCAGTGGTGAAAACACCAGAAAACGCGTTTTTTCGCATTAAATAGCTCGAAAAGAACGATTTCGATGATTCGGCATACTTCTCAGAGAAGACTCACCAAGATTATCCCAGAAAATATGCATATCTCAGCTAGAAACCCCACGAAAACCAAGATATCTCCGGTTCTGCATATCAAACGCACTGTGTAGTGGTGAAAACACCAGAAAACGCGTTTTTTTGCATTAAATAGCTCCAAAAGAGCGATTTCGATGATTCGGCATACTTCTCACAGAAGACTCACCAACATTATCGCAGAAAATGCATATGTCAGCTTGAAGCCCCACGAAAACCAAGATATTTCCGGTTCTGCATATCAAACGCACTGTACAGTGTTGAAAACACCAGAAAACGCGTTTTGTCCCATAAAATATCTCCATAAGAGTGATATCGATGATTCTGCATACTTCTCACAGAAGACTCACCGAGATTATCCCAGAAAATGCATATCCAGCTGGAAAACCCAGGATAACCAAGATATCTCCGGTTCTGCATATCAAACGCACTGTGCAGTGGTGAAACCACCAGAAAACGTGTTTCTCGCATTAAATAGCTCCAAAAGAGCGATTTCGATGATTCGGCAAACTTCTCAGAGATGAAACACCAACATTATCGCAGAAAGCGCATATCTCAGCTAAAAACCCTACGAAAACCAAGATATCGCCGTTTCGGCATATCAAACGCACTGTGGAGTGGTGATAAAACCAGATAACATGCTTCTCGCATTAAATAACTCCAACAGAGCGATTTGGATGATACGGCATACTTCTCACAATAGAACGACCAAGTTTATGGCAGAAAATGCATATCTCAGCTTGAAACCCCACGAAAACCAAGATATCTCCGTTTCTGCATATCATACGCACTGTGGAGTGGTGAAATCACCAGATAAGATGTTTCTCGCATTAAATAGTTCCAACAGAGCGGTTTCGATGATTCAGCATGCTTCTCACAGAAGAACCACCAAGATTATCGCAGAAAATGCATATCTCAGCTTGAAACCCCACGAAAACCAAGATATCTCCGGTTCTGCATAACAAACGCACTGTGCAGTGTTGAAAACACTAGAAAACGCGTTTTGTCCCATAAAATATCTCCATAAGAGTGATATCGATGATTCTGCATACTTCTCACAGACGCCTCACCAAGATTATCGCAGAAAATGCATGTCTCAGCTTGATACCCCACGAAAACCAAGATATCTCCTGTTCTGCATATCAAACGCACTGCGTAGTGGTGAAAACACCAGAAAACGCGTTTTTTCGCATTAAATAGCTCCAAACGAGCGATTTCGATGATACGGCATACTTCCCACAGAAGCCTCACCCAGATTATCCCAGAAAATATGCACATCTCAGCTTGAAACCCCACGAAAACCAAGATATCTCCGGTTCTGCATAACAGACGCACTGTGGAGCGGTGAAGACACCAAATAAAGTGTTTCTCGCATGAAATAGTTCCAACAGAGCGGTTTCGATAATTCAGCATACTTCTCACAGAAGAACCACCAAGATTATCGCTGAAAATGCATATCTCAGCTTGAAACCCCACGAAAACCAAGATATCTCCGGTTATGCATAACAAACGCACTGTGCAGTGTTGAAAACACTAGAAAACGCGTTTTTTCGCATTAAATAGCTCCAAAAGAATGATTTCGATGATACGGCAGACTTCTTACAGAAGCTTTACCAAGATTATCCCAGAAAATATACATATCTCAGCTTGAAACCCCACGAAAACCAAGATATCGCCGGTACTGCATCTGAAACATACTGTGGAATGCTGAAAGCACCAAATAACGTCTTTCTAGCATTAAATAGCTCCAAAAGAGTGATATCGATGATACCGCATACTGCTCACAGAAGACTCACCGAGATTATCCCAGAAAATGCATATCCAGCTGGAAAACCCACGAAAACCAAGATATCTCCGGTTCTGCATATCAAACGCACTGTGCAGTGCTTAAAACAACAGATAACGCGTTTTTTCGCATTAAATAGCTCCAAACGAGCGATTTCGATGATACGGCATACTTCTCACAGAAGCCTCGCCAAGATTATCCCAGAAAATGCATATCTCAGCTTGAAGCCCCACGAAAACCAAGATATTTCCGGTTCTGCATATCAAACGCACTGTGCAGTGGTGAAAACACCAGAAAACGCGTTTTGTCGCATAAAATATCTCCATAAGAGTGATATCGATGATTCTGCATACTTCTCACAGAAGACTCACCGAGATTTTCCCAGAAAATGCATATCCAGCTGGAAACCCCTCGAAAACCAATATATCGCCGGTTCGACATATCAAACGCACTGTGGAGTGGTGATAAAACCAGATAACATGCTTCTCGCATTAAATAACTCCAACAGAGCGATTTCGATGATCGGCATACTTCTCACAGAAGAACCACGAAGATAATCGCATAAAATGCATATCTCAACTTGAAACCCCACGAAAACACGATATCGCCGGTTCGGCATATCAAACGCACTGTGGAGTGGTGAAAAAACCAGATAACGTGCTTCCCGCATTAAATATCTCCATAAGAGTGATATCGATGATTCTGCATACTTCTCACAGAAGACTCACCGAGATTATCCCAGAAAATGCATATCCAGCTGGAAACCCCACGAAAACCAAGATATCGCCGGTTCGACATATCAAACGCACTGTGGAGTGGTGATAAAACCAGATAACATGCTTCTCGCATTAAATAACTCCAACAGAGCGATTTCGATGATTCGGCATACTTCTCACAGAAGAAACACGAAGATTATCGCATAAAATGCATATCTCAACTTGAAACCCCACGAAAACAAGATATCGCCGGTTCGGCATATCAAACGCACTGTGGAATGGTGAAAAAACCAGATAACGTGCTTCTCGCATTATATAGCTCCAAAAGGGCGATTTCGATGATTCGGTATACTTCTCACAGAAGAACCACCAAGATTATGACAGAAAATGCATATCCAGCTGGAAAACCCACCAAAACCAAGATATCTCCGGTTCTGCATATCAAACGCACTGTGGAGTGGTGATAAAACCAGATAACATGCTTCTCGCGTTAAATAACTCCAACAGAGCGATTTCGATGATTCGGCATACTTCTCACAGAAGAACCACGGAGATTATCGCATAAAATGCATATCTCAACTTGAAACCCCACGAAATCAAGATATCGCCGGTTCGGCATATCAAACGCACTGTGGAGTGGTGAAAAAACCAGATAACGTGCTTCTCGCATTAAATAGCTTCGAAAGAGCGATTACGGTGATTCTGCATACTTCTCACAGAAGAACCACCAAGATTATCCCAGAAAATGCATATCTCAGCTTGAAACGTCACGAAAACCAAGCTTTCTCCAGTTCTGCATAACAAACGCACTGTGCAGTGGTGAAAACACCAGAAAATGAGTTTTTTCGCATTAAATAGCTTCAAAAGAGCGATTACAATGATTCTGCATACTTCTCACAGAAGCCTCACCAAGATTATCTCAGAAAATATGCACATCTCAGCTTGAAACCCCACGAAAACCAAGATATCGCCGGTTCTGAATATCAAACGTACTGTGGAGTGGTGAAAACACCAGGTAACGTGTTTCTCGCATTAAATAGCTCCAAAACCGCGATTTCGATGATTCGGCATACTTCTCACAGAAGAAACACCAACATTATTGCAGAAAGCGCATATCTCAGCTAAAAACCCTACGAAAACCAACACATTGCCGGTTCTACAAATCAAACGTACTGTGGAGTGGTGAAAACACCAGGTAACGTGTTTCTCGCATTAAATAGCTCCAAAACAGCGATTTCGATGATTCTGCATACTTCTCAGAGCAGAACCACCAAGATTATCCCAGAAAATGCATATCTCAGCTTGAAACTTCACGAAAACCAAGATATCGCCGGTTCGGCATATCAAACGCACTGTGGAGTGTTGATAAAACCAGATAACATGCTTCTCGCATTAAATAACTCCAACAGAGCGATTTGGATGATTCGGCATACTTCTCACAGAGGACCCACGAAGATTATCGCATAAAATGCATATCTCAACTTGAAACCCCACGAAAACAAGATTTCGCCGGGTTTGCATATCAAACGCACTGTAGAGTCGTGAAAACACCAGATAACGTGTTCCTCGCATTTAATAGCTCCAAAACAGCGATTTCGATGATTCTGCATACTTCTCAGAGCAGTACCACCAAGATTATCCCAGAAAATGCATATCTCAACTTGAAACCTGACGAAAACCAAGATATCGCAGGTACTGTATCTGAGACGTACTGTGGAGTGCTGAAAACACCAAATAACGTGGTTCTAGCATTAAATAGCTCCAAAAGAGTGATATCGATGATTCTGCATACTTCTCACAGAAGACTCACCGAGATTATCCCAGGAAATGTATATCCACCTGGAAAACCCACGAAAACCAGATATCGCCGATTCCTCATATCAAACGTACTGCGGAGTGGTGAAAACACCAGAAACCGCGTTTTTTCGCATTAAATAGCTCCAAGCGAGCGATTTCGATGATACGGCATACTTCTCACAGAAGCCTCACCAAGATTATCCCAGAAAATATGCACATCTCAGCTTGAAACCCCACGAAAACCAAGATATCGCCGGTTCTGAGTATGAAACGTACTGTGGAGTGGTGAAAACACCAGGTAACGTGTTTCTCGCATTAAATAGCTCCAAAACAGCGATTTCGATGATTCGGCATACTTCTCACAGAAGAAACACCAACATTATTGCAGAAAGCGCATATCTCAGCTAAAAACCCTACGAAAACCAACACATTGCCAGTTCTACATATCAAACGTACTGTGGAGTGGTGAAAACACCAGGTAACGTGTTTCTCGCATTAAATAGCTCCAAAACAGCGATTTCGGTGATTCTGCATACTTCTCAGAGCAGAACCACCAAGATTATCCCAGAAAATGCATATCTCAGCTTGACACCTCACGAAAACCAAGATATCTCCGGTTCTGCATATCAAACGCACTGTGGAGTGCTGAAAACACCAGATAACGCGTTTTTTCGCATTATATAGCTCCAAAAGGGCGATTTCGATGATTCGGTATACTTCTCACAGAAGAACCACCAAGATTATGACAGAAAATGCATATCCAGCTGGAAAACCCACCAAAACCAAGATATCTCCGGTTCTGCATATCAAACGCACTGTGGAGTGGTGATAAAACCAGATAACATGCTTCTCGCGTTAAATAACTCCAACAGAGCGATTTCGATGATTCGCATACTTCTCACAGAAGAACCACGAAGATTATCGCATAAAATGCATATCTCAACTTGAAACCCCACGAAATCAAGATATCGCCGTTTCGGCATATCAAACGCACTGTGGAGTGGTGAAAAAACCAGATAACGTGCTTCTCGCATTAAATAGCTTCAAAAGAGCGATTACGGTGATTCTGCATACTTCTCACAGAAGCCTCACCAAGATTATCGCAGGAAATGCATATCCAGCTGGAAACCTCACGAAAATCCAGATATCGCAGTTTCTGCATATCAAACGTACTGAGGAGTGGTGAAAAAACCAGATAACGTGCTTCTCGCATTAAATAGCTTCAAAAGAGCGATTACGGTGATTCTGCATACTTCTCACAGAAGCCTCACCAAGATTATCGCAGGAAATGCATATCCAGCTGGAAACCACACGAAAATCCAGATATCGCAGTTTCTGCATATCAAACGTACTGAGGAGTGGTGAAAACACCAGATAACGTGCGTCCCCGCATTGAATAGCTCCAACAGAGAGATTTCGATGATTCGGCATACTTCTCACAGAAGAACCACCAAGATTATCCCAGAAAATGCATATCCAGCTGGAAAACCCACGAAAACCAAGATATCTCCGGTTCTGCATATCAAACGCACTGTGCAGTGGTGAAAACACCAGAAAACGCGTTTTGTCGCATAAAATATCTCCATAAGAGTGATATCGATGATTCTGCATACTTCTCACAGAAGACTCACCGAGATTATCCCAGAAAATGCATATCCAGCTGGAAACCCCACGAAAACCAAGATATCGCCGGTTCGACATATCAAACGCACTGTGGAGTGGTGATAAAACCAGATAACATGCTTCTCGCATTAAATAACTCCAACAGAGCGATTTCGATGATTCGGCATACTTCTCACAGAAGAACCACGAAGATTATCGCATAAAATGCATATCTCAACTTGAAACCCCACGAAAACAAGATATCGCCGGTTCGGCATATCAAACGCACTGTGGAGTGGTGAAAAAACCAGATAACGTGCTTCTCGCAATAAATAGCTTCAAAAGAGCGATTACGGTGATTCTGCATACTTCTCACAGAAGCCTCACCAAGATTATCGCAGGAAATGCATATCCAGCTGGAAACCTCACGAAAATCCAGATATCGCAGTTTCTGCATATCAAACGCACTGTGGAGTGGTGATAGAACCAGATAACATGCTTCTCGCATTAAATAACTCCAACAGAGCGATTTCGATGATTCGGCATACTTCTCACAAAAGAACCACGAAGATTATCGCATAAAATGCATATCTCAACTTGAAACCCCACGAAAACAAGATATCGCCGGTTCGGCATATCAAACGCACTGTGGAGTGGTGAAAAAACCAGATAACGTGCTTCTCGCATTAGATATCTCCATAAGAGTGATATCGATGATTCTGCATACTTCTCACAGAAGACTCACCGAGATTATCCCAGCAAATGCATATCCAGCTGGAAAACCCACGAAAACCAAGATATCTCCGGTTCTGCATATCAAACGCACTGTGGAGTGGTGATAAAACCAGATAACATGCTTCTCGCATTAAATAACTCCAACAGAGCGATTTCGATGATTCGGCATACTTCCCACAGAAGAACCACGAAGATTATCGCATAAAATGCATATCTCAACTTGAAACCCCACGAAAACCAAGATATCGCCGGTTCGGCATATCAAACGCACTGTGGAGTGGTGAAAAAACCAGATAACGTGCTTCTCGCATTAAATAGCTTCAAAAGAGCGATTACGGTGATTCTGCATACTTCTCACAGAAGCCACACCAAGATTATCGCAGGAAATGCATATCCAGCTGGAAACCTCACGAAAATCCAGATATCGCAGTTTCTGCATATCAAACGTACTGAGGAGTGGTGAAAACACCAGATAACGTGCTTCCCCGCATTGAATAGCTCCAACAGAGAGATTTCGATGATTCGGCATACTTCTCACAGAAGAACCACCAAGATTATCCCGGAAAATGCATATCTCAACTTGAAACCCCACGAAAACCAAGATATCGCCGGTTCGGCATATCAAACGTACTGCGGAGTGGTGAAAACACCAGAAAACGCGATTTTCGCATTAAATAGCTCCAAACGAGCGATTTCGATGATACGGCATACTTCTCACAGAAGCCTCACCAAGATTATCCCAGAAAATATGCACATCTCAGCTTGAAACCCCACGAAAACCAAGATATCGCCGGTTCTGAATATCAAACGTACTGTGGAGTGGTGAAAACACCAGGTGACGTGTTTCTCGCATTAAATAGCTCCAAAACAGCGATTTCGGTGATTCTGCATACTTCTCAGAGCAGAACCACCAAGATTATCCCAGAAAATGCATATCTCAGCTTGAAACCTCACGAAAACCAAGATATCTCCGGTTCTGCATATCAAACGCACTGTGCAGTGCTGAAAACACCAGATAACGCGTTTTTTCGCATTATATAGCTCCAAAAGGGCGATTTCGATGATTCGATATACTTCTCACAGAAGAACCACCAAGATTATGACAGAAAATGCATATCCAGCTGGAAAACCCACGAAAACCAAGATATCTCCGGTTCTGCATATCAAACGCACTGTGGAGTGGTGATAAAACCAGATAACATGCTTCTCGCATTAAATAACTCCAACAGAGCGATTTCGATGATTCGGCATACTTCTCACAGAAGAACCACGAAGATTATCGCATAAAATGCATATCTCAACTTGAAACCCCACGAAAACAAGATATCGCCGGTTCGGCATATCAAACGCACTGTGGAGTGGTGAAAAAACCAGATAACGTGCTTCTCGCATTAAATAGCTTCAAAAGAGCGATTACGGTGATTCTGCATACTTCTCACAGAAGCCTCACCAAGATTATCGCAGGAAATGCATATCCAGCTGGAAACCTCACGAAAATCCAGATATCGCAGTTTCTGCATATCAAACGTACTGAGGAGTGGTGAAAAAACCAGATAACGTGCTTCTCGCATTAAATAGCTTCAAAAGAGCGATTACGGTGATTCTGCATGCTTCTCACAGAAGCCTCACCAAAATTATCCCAGAAAATGCATATCTCAGCTGGAAAACCCACCAAAACCAAGATATCTCCGGTTCTGCATATCAAACGCACTGTGGAGTGGTGATAAAACCAGATAACATGCTTCTCGCGTTAAATAACTCCAACAGAGCGATTTCGATGATTCGCATACTTCTCACAGAAGAACCACGAAGATTATCGCATAAAATGCATATCTCAACTTGAAACCCCACGAAATCAAGATATCGCCGGTTCGGCATATCAAACGCACTGTGGAGTGGTGAAAAAACCAGATAACGTGCTTCTCGCATTAAATAGCTTCAAAAGAGCGATTACGGTGATTCTGCATACTTCTCACAGAAGCCTCACCAAGATTATCGCAGGAAATGCATATCCAGCTGGAAACCTCACGAAAATCCAGATATCGCAGTTTCTGCATATCAAACGTACTGAGGAGTGGTGAAAAAACCAGATAACGTGCTTCTCGCATTAAATAGCTTCAAAAGAGCGATTACGGTGATTCTGCATACTTCTCACAGAAGCCTCACCAAGATTATCGCAGGAAATGCATATCCAGCTGGAAACCTCACGAAAATCCAGATATCGCAGTTTCTGCATATCAAACGCACTGTGGAGTGGTGATAAAACCAGATAACATGCTTCTCGCATTAAATAACTCCAACAGAGCGATTTCGATGATTCGGCATACTTCCCACAGAAGAACCACGAAGATTATCGCATAAAATGCATATCTCAACTTGAAACCCCACGAAAACCAAGATATCGCCGGTTCGGCATATCAAACGCACTGTGGAGTGGTGAAAAAACCAGATAACGTGCTTCTCGCATTAAATAGCTTCAAAAGAGCGATTACGGTGGTTCTGCATCCTTCTCACAGAAGAACCACCAAGATTATCGCAGGAAATGCATATCCAGCTGGAAACCCCACGAAAATCCAGATATCGCAGTTTCTGCATATCAAACGCACTGTGGAGTGGTGAAAACACCAGATAACGTGCTTCTCGCATTAAATGGCTCCAACAGAACGATTTCGATGATTCAGCATACTTCTCACAGAAGAACCACCAAAATTATCCCAGAAAATGCATATCTCAGCTTGAAACCCCACGAAAACCAAAATATCGCCGGTTCGGCATATCAAACGCACTGTGTAGTGGTGAAAAAACCAGATAACGTGCTTCTCGCATTAAATAGCTTCAAAAGAGCGATTACGGTGATTCTGCATACTTCTCACAGAAGTACCACCAAGATTATCCCAGAAAATGCATATCTCAGCTTGAAACGTCACGAAAACCAAGATATCTCCGGTTCTGCATAACAAACGCACTGTGCAGTGGTGAAAACACCAGAAAATGAGTTTTTTCGCATTAAATAGCTTCAAAAGAGCGATTACAATGATTCTGCATACTTCTCACAGAAGCCTCACCAAGATTATCGCAGGAAATGCATATCCAGCCTGAAACCCCACGAAAATCCAGATATCGCAGTTTCTGCATATCAAACGTACTGTGCAGTGGTGAATCCACCAGAAAACGTGTTTCTCGCATTAAATAGCTCCAAAAGAGCGATTTCGATGATTCGGCATACTTCTCACAGAAGACTCACCAGGATTATCGCAGCAAATGCATATCTCAGCATGAAGCCTCACGAGAACCAAGATATCGCCGGTTCGGCATATCAAACTCACTGTGGAGTGGTGATAAAACCAGATAACATGCTTCTCGCATTAAATAACTCCAACAGAGCGATTTGGATGATACGGCATACTTCTCACAATTGAACCACCAAGTTTATGGCAGAAAATGCATATCTCAGCTTGAAACCCCACGAAAACCAAGATACCTCCGGTTCTGCATATCAAACGCACTGTGTAGTGGTGAAACCACCAGAAAACGTGTTTCTCGCATTAAATAGCTCCAAAAGAGCGATTTCGATGATTCGGCATACTTCTCACAGAAGAACCACGAAGATTATCGCATAAAATGCATATGTCAGCTTGAAGCCCCACGAAAACAAGATATCGCCGGGTCTGCATATCAAACGCACTGTGGAGTCGTGAAAACACCAGATAACGTGCTTCTCGCATTAAATAGCTCCAACAGAGAGATTTCGATGATTCGGCATACTTCTCACAGAAGAACCACCAAGATTATCCCAGACAATGCTAATCTCAACTTGAAACCTGACGAAAACCAAAATATCGCAGGTACTGCATCTGATACGTACTGTGGAGTGCTGAAAACACCAAATAACGTGTTTCTAGCATTAAATAGCTCCAAAAGAGTGATATCGATGATTCTGCATACTTCTCACAGAAGACTCACCGAGATTATCCCAGGAGATGCATATCCACCTTGAAAACCCACGAAAATCCAGATATCGCCGATTCCTCATATCAAACGTACTGCGGAGTGGTGAAAACACCAGAAAACACGTTTTTTCGCATTAAATAGCTCCAAACGAGCGATTTCGATGATACGGCATACTTCTCACAGAAGCCTCACCAAGATTATCCCAGAAAATATGCGCATCTCAGCTTGAAACCCCACGAAAACCAAGATTTCGCCGGTTCTGAGTATCAAACGTACTGTGGAGTGGTGAAAACACCAGGAAACGTGTTTCTCGCATTAAATAGCTCCAAAACAGCGATTTCGATGATTCGGCATACTTCTCACAGAAGAAACACCAACATTATTGCAGAAAGCGCATATCTCAGCTAAAAACCCTACGAAAACCAACACATTGCCGGTTCTACATATCAAACGCAATGTGGAGTGGTGAAAACACCAGGTAACGTGTTTCTCGCATTAAATAGCTCCAAAACAGCGATTTCGATGATTCTGCATACTTCTCAGAGCAGAACCACCAAAATTATCCCAGAAAATGCATATCTCAGCTTGAAACCTCACGAAAACCAAGATATCTCCGGTTCGGCATATCAAACGCACTGTGGAGTGGTGAAAAAACCAGATAACGTGCTTCTCGCATTAAATAGCTTCAAAAGAGCGATTACGGTGATTCTGCATACTTCTCACAGAAGCCTCACCAAGATTATCGCAGGAAATGCATATCCAGCTGGAAACCCCACGAAAATCCAGATATCGCAGTTTCTGCATATCAAACGTGCTGAGGAGTGGTGAAAACACCAGATAACGTGCTTCCCCGCATTAAATAGCTCCAAACGAGCGATTTCGATGACACGGCATACTTCTCACAGAAGCCTCACCAAGATTATCCCAGAAAATGCATATGTCAGCTTGAAGCCCCACGAAAACCAAGATATTTCCGGTTCTGCAATATCAAACGCACTGTGCAGTGGTGAAAACACCAGAAAACGCGTTTTGTCGCATGAAATATCTCCATAAGAGTGATATCGATGATTCTGTATACTTCTCACAGAAGACTCACCGAGATTATCCCAGAAAATGCATATCCAGCTGGAAAACCCACGAAAACCGAGATATCTCCGGTTCTGCATATCAAACGCACTGTGGAGTGGTGAAAACACCAGATAACGTGCTTCTCGCATTAAATAGCTCCAACAGAACGATTTCGATGATTCAGCATACTTCTCACAGAAGAACCACCAAAATTATCCCAGAAAATGCATATCTCAGCTTGAAACCCCACGAAAACCAAGATATCGCCGGTTCGGCATATCAAACGCACTGTGCAGTGCTGAAAACACCAGATAACGCGTTTTTTCGCATTATAAAGCTCCAAAAGAGCGATTTCGATGATTCGGTATACTTCTCACAGACGAACCACCAAGATTATGACAGAAAATGCATATCTCAGCTTGAAACCCCACAAAAACCAAGATATCGCCGGTTCTGAATATCAAACGTACTGTGCAGTGCTGAAAACACCAGATAACGCGTTTTTTCGCATTAAATAGCTCCAAAAGAGTGATATCGACGATTCTGCATTCTTCTCACAGAAGACTCACCGAGATTATCCCAGAAAATGCATGTCCAGCTGGAAAACCCACGAAATCCAAGATATCTCCGGTTCTGCATATCAAACGCACTGTGGAGTGGTGATAAAACTAGATAACATGCTTCTCGCATTAAATAACTCCAACAGAGCGATTTCGATGATTCGGCATACTTCCCACAGAAGAACCACGAAGATTATCGCATAAAATGCATATCTCAACTTGAAACCCCACGAAAACCAAGATATCGCCGGTTCGGCATATCAAACGCACTGTGGAGTGGTGAAAAAACCAGATAACGTGCTTCTCGCATTAAATAGCTTCAAAAGAGCGATTACGGTGATTCTGCATACTTCTCACAGAAGCCTCACAAAGATTATCGCAGGAAATGCATATCCAGCTGGAAACCTCACGAAAATCCAGATATCGCAGTTTCTGCATATCAAACGTACTGAGGTGTGGTGAAAACACCAGATAACGTGCTTCCCCGCATTAAATAGCTCCAAAACAGCGGTTTCGATGATTCGGCACACTTCTCACAGAAGAAACACCAACATTATTGCAGAAAGCGCATATGTCAGCTTGAAGCCCCACGAAAACCAAGATATTTCCGGTTCTGCATATCAAAAGCACTGTGCAGTTGTGAAAACACCAGAAAACGCGTTTTGTCGCATATAATATCTCCATAAGAGTGATATCGATGATTCTGCATACTTCTCACTGAAGACTCACCGAGATTATCCCAGAAAATGCATATCCAGCTGGAAAACCCACGAAAACCGAGATATCTCTGGTTTTGCATATCAAACGCACTGTGGAGTGGTGAAAACACCAGATAACGTGCTTCTCGCATTAAGTAGCTCCAACAGAACGATTTCGATGATTCAGCATACTTCTCACAGAAGAACCACCAAAATTATCCCAGAAAATGCATATCTCAGCTTGAAACCCCACGAAAACCAAGATATCGCCGGTTCGGCATATCAAACGCACTGTGTAGTGGTGAAAAAACCAGATAACGTGCTTCTCGCATTAAATAGCTTCAAAAGAGCGATTACGGTGATTCTGCATACTTCTCACAGAAGTACCACCAAGATTATCCCAGAAAATGCATATCTCAGCTTGAAACGTCACGAAAACCAAGATATCTACGGTTCTGCATAACAAACGCACTGTGCAGTGGTGAAAACACCAGAAAATGAGTTTTTTCGCATTAAATAGCTTCAAAAGAGCGATTACAACGATTCTGCATACTTCTCACAGAAGCCTCACCAAGATTATCGCAGGAAATGCATATCCAGCCTGAAACCCCACGAAAATCCAGATATCGCAGTTTCTGCATATCAAACGTACTGTGCAGTGGTGAATCCACCAGAAAATGTGTTTCTCGCATTAAATAGCTCCAAAAGAGCGATTTCGATGATTCGGCATACTTCTCACAGAAGACTCACCAGGATTATCGCAGAAAATGCATATCTCACCATGAAGCCTCACGAGAACCAAGATATCGCCGGTTCGGCATATCAAACGCACTGTGGAGTCGTGAAAACACCAGATAACGTGCTTCTCGCATTAAATAGCTCCAACAGAGAGATTTCGATGATTCGGCATACTTCTCACAGAAGAACCACCAAGATTATCCCAGACAATGCTAATCTCAACTTGAAACCTGACGAAAACCAAGATATCGCAGGTACTGCATCTGAAACGTACTGTGGAGTGCTGAAAACACCAAATAACGTGTTTCTAGCATTAAATAGCTCCAAAAGAGTGATATCGATGATTCTGCATACTTCTCACAGAAGACTCACCGAGATTATCCCAGGAGATGCATATCCACCTTGAAAACCCTCGAAAACCAAGATATCGCCGGTTCTGAGTATCAAACGTACTGTGGAGTGGTGAAAACACCAGGAAACGTGTTTCTCGCATTAAATAGCTCCAAAACAGCGATTTCGATGATTCGGCATACTTCTCACAGAAGAAACACCAACATTATTGCAGAAAGCGCATATCTCAGCTAAAAACCCTACGAAAACCAACCCATTGCCGGTTCTAAATATCAAGCGCACTGTGGAGTGGTGAAAACACCAGATAACGTGTTTCTCGCGTTATATAGATCCAAAAGAGCGATTTCGATGATTCTGCATACTTCTCACAGAAGACTCACCAGGATTATCGCAGCAAATGCATAACTCAGCATGAAGCCTCACGAGAACCAAGATATCGCTGGTTCTACATATCAGGCGCACTGTGGAGTGGTGAAAACAACAGATAACGTGTTTCTCGCATTATATAGCTCCAAAAGAGCGATTTCGATGATTCGGTATACTTCTCACAGAAGAACCACCAAGATTATGACACAAAATGCATATCTCTGCTTGAAACCCCACAGAAACCAAGATATCGCCGGTTCTGAATATCAAACGTACTGTGCAGTGCTGAAAACACCAGATAACGCGTTTTTTCGCATTAAATAGCTCCAACAGAGCGATTTCGATGATTCGGCATACTTCTCACAGAAGAACCACCAAGATTATCCCGGAAAATGCATATCTCAACTTGAAACCCCACGAAAACCAAGATATTGCCGGTTCAGCATATCAAACGCACTGTGGAGTGGTGAAAAAACCAGAAAACGCGTTTTCTCGAATTAAATAACTCCAACAGAGCGATTTCGATGATTCAGCATACTTCTCACAGAAGAACCACCAAGATTATCCCAGAAAATGCATATCCCAAATTGAAACCCCACGAAAACAAGATATCGCCGGGTCTGCATATCAAACGCACTGTGGAGTCGTGAAAACACCAGATAACGTGCTTCTCGCATTAAATAGCTCCAACAGAGAGATTTCGATGATTCGGCATACTTCTCACAGAAGCCTCACCAAGATTATCCCAGAAAATATGCGCATCTCAGCTTGAAACCCCACGAAAACCAAGATATCGCCGGTTCTGAGTATCAAACGTACTGTGGAGTGGTGAAAACACCAGGAAACGTGTTTCTCGCATTAAATAGCTCCAAAACAGCGATTTCGATGATTCGGCATACTTCTCACAGAAGAAACACCAACATTATTGCAGAAAGCGCATATCTCAGCTAAAAACCCTACGAAAACCAACACATTGCCGGTTCTACATATCAAACGCAATGTGGAGTGGTGAAAACACCAGGTAACGTGTCTCTCGCATTAAATAGCTCCAAACCAGCGATTTCGATGATTCTGCATACTTCTCAGAGCAGAACCACCAAGATTATCGCAGAAAATGCATGTCTCAGCTTGAAACCCCACGAAAACCAAGATATCTCCGGTTCTGCATTACCAAACGCACTGTGCAGTGGTGAAAACACCAGATAACGTGCTTCCCCGCATTAAATAGCTCCAAAACAGCGATTTCGATGATTCGGCATACTTCTCACAGAAGAAACACCAACATTATTGCAGAAAGCGCATATCTCAGCTAAAAACCCTACGAAAACCAACACATTGCCGGTTCTACATATCAAACTTAATGTGGAGTGGTGAATACACCAGGTAACGTGTTTCTCGCATTAAATAGCTCCAAAACAGCGATTTCGATGATTCTGCATACTTCTCAGAGCAGAACCACCAAGATTATCCCAGAAAATGCATATCTCAGCTTGAAACCTCACGAAAACCAAGATATCTCCAGTTCGGTATATCAAACGCACTGTGGAGTGGTGAAAAAACCAGATAACGTGCTTCTCGCATTAAATAGCTTCAAAAGAGCGATTACGGTGATTCTGCATACTTCTCACAGAAGCCTCACCAAGATTATCGCAGGAAATGCATATCCAGCTGGAAACCTCACGAAAATCCAGATATCGCAGTTTCTGCATATCAAACGTACTGAGGTGTGGTGAAAACACCAGATAACGTGCTTCCCCGCATTAAATAGCTCCAAAACAGCGATTTCGATGATTCGGCACACTTCTCACAGAAGAAACACCAACATTATTGCAGAAAGCGCAAATGTCAGCTTGAAGCCCCACGAAAACCAAGATATTTCCGGTTCTGCATATCAAAAGCACTGTGCAGTTGTGAAAACACCAGAAAACGCGTTTTGTCGCATATAATATCTCCATAAGAGTGATATCGATGATTCTGCATACTTCTCACAGAAGACTCACCGAGATTATCCCAGAAAATGCATATCCAGCTGGAAAACCCACGAAAACCGAGATATCTCTGGTTCTGCATATCAAACGCACTGTGGAGTGGTGAAAACACCAGATAACGTGCTTCTCGCATTAAGTAGCTCCAACAGATCGATTTCGATGATTCAGCATACTTCTCACAGAAGAACCACCAAAATTATCCCAGAAAATGCATATCTCAGCTTGAAACCCCACGAAAACCAAGATATCGCCGGTTCGGCATATCAAACGCACTGTGTAGTGGTGAAAAAACCAGATAACGTGCTTCTCGCATTAAATAGCTTCAAAAGAGCGATTACGGTGATTCTGCATACTTCTCACAGAAGTACCACCAAGATTATCCCAGAAAATGCATATCTCTGCTTGAAACGTCACGAAAACCAAGATATCTCCGGTTCTGCATAACAAACGCACTGTGCAGTGGTGAAAACACCAGAAAATGAGTTTTTTCGCATTAAATAGCTTCAAAAGAGCGATTACAATGATTCTGCATACTTCTCACAGAAGCCTCACCAAGATTATCGCAGGAAATGCATATCCAGCCTGAAACCCCACGAAAATCCAGATATCGCAGTTTCTGCATATCAAACGTACTGTGCAGTGGTGAATCCACCAGAAAACGTGTTTCTCGCATTAAATAGCTCCAAAAGAGCGATTTCGATGATTCGGCATACTTCTCACAGAAGACTCACCAGGATTATCGCAGCAAATGCATATCTCAGCATGAAGCCTCACGAGAACCAAGATATCGCCGGTTCGGCATATCAAACGCACTGTGGAGTGGTGATAAAACCAGATAACATGCTTCTCGCATTAAATAACTCCAAAAGAGCGATTTGGGTGATTCGGCATACTTCTCACAGAAGAACCACGAAGATTATCGCATAAAATGCATACCCCAACTTGAAACCCCACGAAAACAACATATCGCCGGGTCTGCATATCAAACGCACTGTGGAGTCGTGAAAACACCAGATAACGTGCTTCTCGCATTAAATAGCTCCAACAGAGAGATTTCGATGATTCGGCATACTTCTCACAGAAGAACCACCAAGATTATCCCAGAAAATGCATATCTCAGCTTGAAACGTCACGAAAACCAAGATATCTCCGGTTCTGCATAACAAACGCACTGTGCAGTGGTGAAAACACCAGAAAATGAGTTTTTTCGCATTAAATAGCTTCAAAAGAGCGATTACGGTGATTCTGCATACTTCTCACAGAAGCCTCACCAAGATTATCGCAGGAAATGCATATCCAGCTGGAAACCCCACGAAAATCCAGATATCGCAGTTTCTGCATATCAAACGCACTGTGGAGTGGTGATAAAACCAGATAACATGCTTCTCGCATTAAATAACTCCAACAGAGCGATTTCGATGATTCGGCATACTTCCCACAGAAGAACCACGAAGATTATCGCATAAAATGCATATCTCAACTTGAAACCCCACGAAAACCAAGATATCGCCGGTTCGGCATATCAAACGCACTGTGGAGTGGTGAAAAAACCAGATAACGTGCTTCTCGCATTAAATAGCTTCAAAAGAGCGATTACGGTGGTTCTGCATCCTTCTCACAGAAGAACCACCAAGATTATCGCAGGAAATGCATATCCAGCTGGAAACCCCACGAAAATCCAGATATCGCAGTTTCTGCATATCAAACGCACTGTGGAGTGGTGAAAACACCAGATAACGTGCTTCTCGCATTAAATGGCTCCAACAGAACGATTTCGATGATTCAGCATACTTCTCACAGAAGAACCACCAAAATTATCCCAGAAAATGCATATCTCAGCTTGAAACCCCACGAAAACCAAAATATCGCCGGTTCGGCATATCAAACGCACTGTGTAGTGGTGAAAAAACCAGATAACGTGCTTCTCGCATTAAATAGCTTCAAAAGAGCGATTACGGTGATTCTGCATACTTCTCACAGAAGTACCACCAAGATTATCCCAGAAAATGCATATCTCAGCTTGAAACGTCACGAAAACCAAGATATCTCCGGTTCTGCATAACAAACGCACTGTGCAGTGGTGAAAACACCAGAAAATGAGTTTTTTCGCATTAAATAGCTTCAAAAGAGCGATTACAATGATTCTGCATACTTCTCACAGAAGCCTCACCAAGATTATCGCAGGAAATGCATATCCAGCCTGAAACCCCACGAAAATCCAGATATCGCAGTTTCTGCATATCAAACGTACTGTGCAGTGGTGAATCCACCAGAAAACGTGTTTCTCGCATTAAATAGCTCCAAAAGAGCGATTTCGATGATTCGGCATACTTCTCACAGAAGACTCACCAGGATTATCGCAGCAAATGCATATCTCAGCATGAAGCCTCACGAGAACCAAGATATCGCCGGTTCGGCATATCAAACTCACTGTGGAGTGGTGATAAAACCAGATAACATGCTTCTCGCATTAAATAACTCCAACAGAGCGATTTGGATGATACGGCATACTTCTCACAATTGAACCACCAAGTTTATGGCAGAAAATGCATATCTCAGCTTGAAACCCCACGAAAACCAAGATACCTCCGGTTCTGCATATCAAACGCACTGTGTAGTGGTGAAACCACCAGAAAACGTGTTTCTCGCATTAAATAGCTCCAAAAGAGCGATTTCGATGATTCGGCATACTTCTCACAGAAGAACCACGAAGATTATCGCATAAAATGCATATGTCAGCTTGAAGCCCCACGAAAACAAGATATCGCCGGGTCTGCATATCAAACGCACTGTGGAGTCGTGAAAACACCAGATAACGTGCTTCTCGCATTAAATAGCTCCAACAGAGAGATTTCGATGATTCGGCATACTTCTCACAGAAGAACCACCAAGATTATCCCAGACAATGCTAATCTCAACTTGAAACCTGACGAAAACCAAAATATCGCAGGTACTGCATCTGATACGTACTGTGGAGTGCTGAAAACACCAAATAACGTGTTTCTAGCATTAAATAGCTCCAAAAGAGTGATATCGATGATTCTGCATACTTCTCACAGAAGACTCACCGAGATTATCCCAGGAGATGCATATCCACCTTGAAAACCCACGAAAATCCAGATATCGCCGATTCCTCATATCAAACGTACTGCGGAGTGGTGAAAACACCAGAAAACACGTTTTTTCGCATTAAATAGCTCCAAACGAGCGATTTCGATGATACGGCATACTTCTCACAGAAGCCTCACCAAGATTATCCCAGAAAATATGCGCATCTCAGCTTGAAACCCCACGAAAACCAAGATTTCGCCGGTTCTGAGTATCAAACGTACTGTGGAGTGGTGAAAACACCAGGAAACGTGTTTCTCGCATTAAATAGCTCCAAAACAGCGATTTCGATGATTCGGCATACTTCTCACAGAAGAAACACCAACATTATTGCAGAAAGCGCATATCTCAGCTAAAAACCCTACGAAAACCAACACATTGCCGGTTCTACATATCAAACGCAATGTGGAGTGGTGAAAACACCAGGTAACGTGTTTCTCGCATTAAATAGCTCCAAAACAGCGATTTCGATGATTCTGCATACTTCTCAGAGCAGAACCACCAAAATTATCCCAGAAAATGCATATCTCAGCTTGAAACCTCACGAAAACCAAGATATCTCCGGTTCGGCATATCAAACGCACTGTGGAGTGGTGAAAAAACCAGATAACGTGCTTCTCGCATTAAATAGCTTCAAAAGAGCGATTACGGTGATTCTGCATACTTCTCACAGAAGCCTCACCAAGATTATCGCAGGAAATGCATATCCAGCTGGAAACCCCACGAAAATCCAGATATCGCAGTTTCTGCATATCAAACGTGCTGAGGAGTGGTGAAAACACCAGATAACGTGCTTCCCCGCATTAAATAGCTCCAAACGAGCGATTTCGATGACACGGCATACTTCTCACAGAAGCCTCACCAAGATTATCCCAGAAAATGCATATGTCAGCTTGAAGCCCCACGAAAACCAAGATATTTCCGGTTCTGCAATATCAAACGCACTGTGCAGTGGTGAAAACACCAGAAAACGCGTTTTGTCGCATGAAATATCTCCATAAGAGTGATATCGATGATTCTGTATACTTCTCACAGAAGACTCACCGAGATTATCCCAGAAAATGCATATCCAGCTGGAAAACCCACGAAAACCGAGATATCTCCGGTTCTGCATATCAAACGCACTGTGGAGTGGTGAAAACACCAGATAACGTGCTTCTCGCATTAAATAGCTCCAACAGAACGATTTCGATGATTCAGCATACTTCTCACAGAAGAACCACCAAAATTATCCCAGAAAATGCATATCTCAGCTTGAAACCCCACGAAAACCAAGATATCGCCGGTTCGGCATATCAAACGCACTGTGCAGTGCTGAAAACACCAGATAACGCGTTTTTTCGCATTATAAAGCTCCAAAAGAGCGATTTCGATGATTCGGTATACTTCTCACAGACGAACCACCAAGATTATGACAGAAAATGCATATCTCAGCTTGAAACCCCACAAAAACCAAGATATCGCCGGTTCTGAATATCAAACGTACTGTGCAGTGCTGAAAACACCAGATAACGCGTTTTTTCGCATTAAATAGCTCCAAAAGAGTGATATCGACGATTCTGCATTCTTCTCACAGAAGACTCACCGAGATTATCCCAGAAAATGCATGTCCAGCTGGAAAACCCACGAAATCCAAGATATCTCCGGTTCTGCATATCAAACGCACTGTGGAGTGGTGATAAAACTAGATAACATGCTTCTCGCATTAAATAACTCCAACAGAGCGATTTCGATGATTCGGCATACTTCCCACAGAAGAACCACGAAGATTATCGCATAAAATGCATATCTCAACTTGAAACCCCACGAAAACCAAGATATCGCCGGTTCGGCATATCAAACGCACTGTGGAGTGGTGAAAAAACCAGATAACGTGCTTCTCGCATTAAATAGCTTCAAAAGAGCGATTACGGTGATTCTGCATACTTCTCACAGAAGCCTCACAAAGATTATCGCAGGAAATGCATATCCAGCTGGAAACCTCACGAAAATCCAGATATCGCAGTTTCTGCATATCAAACGTACTGAGGTGTGGTGAAAACACCAGATAACGTGCTTCCCCGCATTAAATAGCTCCAAAACAGCGGTTTCGATGATTCGGCACACTTCTCACAGAAGAAACACCAACATTATTGCAGAAAGCGCATATGTCAGCTTGAAGCCCCACGAAAACCAAGATATTTCCGGTTCTGCATATCAAAAGCACTGTGCAGTTGTGAAAACACCAGAAAACGCGTTTTGTCGCATATAATATCTCCATAAGAGTGATATCGATGATTCTGCATACTTCTCACTGAAGACTCACCGAGATTATCCCAGAAAATGCATATCCAGCTGGAAAACCCACGAAAACCGAGATATCTCTGGTTTTGCATATCAAACGCACTGTGGAGTGGTGAAAACACCAGATAACGTGCTTCTCGCATTAAGTAGCTCCAACAGAACGATTTCGATGATTCAGCATACTTCTCACAGAAGAACCACCAAAATTATCCCAGAAAATGCATATCTCAGCTTGAAACCCCACGAAAACCAAGATATCGCCGGTTCGGCATATCAAACGCACTGTGTAGTGGTGAAAAAACCAGATAACGTGCTTCTCGCATTAAATAGCTTCAAAAGAGCGATTACGGTGATTCTGCATACTTCTCACAGAAGTACCACCAAGATTATCCCAGAAAATGCATATCTCAGCTTGAAACGTCACGAAAACCAAGATATCTACGGTTCTGCATAACAAACGCACTGTGCAGTGGTGAAAACACCAGAAAATGAGTTTTTTCGCATTAAATAGCTTCAAAAGAGCGATTACAACGATTCTGCATACTTCTCACAGAAGCCTCACCAAGATTATCGCAGGAAATGCATATCCAGCCTGAAACCCCACGAAAATCCAGATATCGCAGTTTCTGCATATCAAACGTACTGTGCAGTGGTGAATCCACCAGAAAATGTGTTTCTCGCATTAAATAGCTCCAAAAGAGCGATTTCGATGATTCGGCATACTTCTCACAGAAGACTCACCAGGATTATCGCAGAAAATGCATATCTCACCATGAAGCCTCACGAGAACCAAGATATCGCCGGTTCGGCATATCAAACGCACTGTGGAGTCGTGAAAACACCAGATAACGTGCTTCTCGCATTAAATAGCTCCAACAGAGAGATTTCGATGATTCGGCATACTTCTCACAGAAGAACCACCAAGATTATCCCAGACAATGCTAATCTCAACTTGAAACCTGACGAAAACCAAGATATCGCAGGTACTGCATCTGAAACGTACTGTGGAGTGCTGAAAACACCAAATAACGTGTTTCTAGCATTAAATAGCTCCAAAAGAGTGATATCGATGATTCTGCATACTTCTCACAGAAGACTCACCGAGATTATCCCAGGAGATGCATATCCACCTTGAAAACCCTCGAAAACCAAGATATCGCCGGTTCTGAGTATCAAACGTACTGTGGAGTGGTGAAAACACCAGGAAACGTGTTTCTCGCATTAAATAGCTCCAAAACAGCGATTTCGATGATTCGGCATACTTCTCACAGAAGAAACACCAACATTATTGCAGAAAGCGCATATCTCAGCTAAAAACCCTACGAAAACCAACCCATTGCCGGTTCTAAATATCAAGCGCACTGTGGAGTGGTGAAAACACCAGATAACGTGTTTCTCGCGTTATATAGATCCAAAAGAGCGATTTCGATGATTCTGCATACTTCTCACAGAAGACTCACCAGGATTATCGCAGCAAATGCATAACTCAGCATGAAGCCTCACGAGAACCAAGATATCGCTGGTTCTACATATCAGGCGCACTGTGGAGTGGTGAAAACAACAGATAACGTGTTTCTCGCATTATATAGCTCCAAAAGAGCGATTTCGATGATTCGGTATACTTCTCACAGAAGAACCACCAAGATTATGACACAAAATGCATATCTCTGCTTGAAACCCCACAGAAACCAAGATATCGCCGGTTCTGAATATCAAACGTACTGTGCAGTGCTGAAAACACCAGATAACGCGTTTTTTCGCATTAAATAGCTCCAACAGAGCGATTTCGATGATTCGGCATACTTCTCACAGAAGAACCACCAAGATTATCCCGGAAAATGCATATCTCAACTTGAAACCCCACGAAAACCAAGATATTGCCGGTTCAGCATATCAAACGCACTGTGGAGTGGTGAAAAAACCAGAAAACGCGTTTTCTCGAATTAAATAACTCCAACAGAGCGATTTCGATGATTCAGCATACTTCTCACAGAAGAACCACCAAGATTATCCCAGAAAATGCATATCCCAAATTGAAACCCCACGAAAACAAGATATCGCCGGGTCTGCATATCAAACGCACTGTGGAGTCGTGAAAACACCAGATAACGTGCTTCTCGCATTAAATAGCTCCAACAGAGAGATTTCGATGATTCGGCATACTTCTCACAGAAGCCTCACCAAGATTATCCCAGAAAATATGCGCATCTCAGCTTGAAACCCCACGAAAACCAAGATATCGCCGGTTCTGAGTATCAAACGTACTGTGGAGTGGTGAAAACACCAGGAAACGTGTTTCTCGCATTAAATAGCTCCAAAACAGCGATTTCGATGATTCGGCATACTTCTCACAGAAGAAACACCAACATTATTGCAGAAAGCGCATATCTCAGCTAAAAACCCTACGAAAACCAACACATTGCCGGTTCTACATATCAAACGCAATGTGGAGTGGTGAAAACACCAGGTAACGTGTCTCTCGCATTAAATAGCTCCAAACCAGCGATTTCGATGATTCTGCATACTTCTCAGAGCAGAACCACCAAGATTATCGCAGAAAATGCATGTCTCAGCTTGAAACCCCACGAAAACCAAGATATCTCCGGTTCTGCATTACCAAACGCACTGTGCAGTGGTGAAAACACCAGATAACGTGCTTCCCCGCATTAAATAGCTCCAAAACAGCGATTTCGATGATTCGGCATACTTCTCACAGAAGAAACACCAACATTATTGCAGAAAGCGCATATCTCAGCTAAAAACCCTACGAAAACCAACACATTGCCGGTTCTACATATCAAACTTAATGTGGAGTGGTGAATACACCAGGTAACGTGTTTCTCGCATTAAATAGCTCCAAAACAGCGATTTCGATGATTCTGCATACTTCTCAGAGCAGAACCACCAAGATTATCCCAGAAAATGCATATCTCAGCTTGAAACCTCACGAAAACCAAGATATCTCCAGTTCGGTATATCAAACGCACTGTGGAGTGGTGAAAAAACCAGATAACGTGCTTCTCGCATTAAATAGCTTCAAAAGAGCGATTACGGTGATTCTGCATACTTCTCACAGAAGCCTCACCAAGATTATCGCAGGAAATGCATATCCAGCTGGAAACCTCACGAAAATCCAGATATCGCAGTTTCTGCATATCAAACGTACTGAGGTGTGGTGAAAACACCAGATAACGTGCTTCCCCGCATTAAATAGCTCCAAAACAGCGATTTCGATGATTCGGCACACTTCTCACAGAAGAAACACCAACATTATTGCAGAAAGCGCAAATGTCAGCTTGAAGCCCCACGAAAACCAAGATATTTCCGGTTCTGCATATCAAAAGCACTGTGCAGTTGTGAAAACACCAGAAAACGCGTTTTGTCGCATATAATATCTCCATAAGAGTGATATCGATGATTCTGCATACTTCTCACAGAAGACTCACCGAGATTATCCCAGAAAATGCATATCCAGCTGGAAAACCCACGAAAACCGAGATATCTCTGGTTCTGCATATCAAACGCACTGTGGAGTGGTGAAAACACCAGATAACGTGCTTCTCGCATTAAGTAGCTCCAACAGATCGATTTCGATGATTCAGCATACTTCTCACAGAAGAACCACCAAAATTATCCCAGAAAATGCATATCTCAGCTTGAAACCCCACGAAAACCAAGATATCGCCGGTTCGGCATATCAAACGCACTGTGTAGTGGTGAAAAAACCAGATAACGTGCTTCTCGCATTAAATAGCTTCAAAAGAGCGATTACGGTGATTCTGCATACTTCTCACAGAAGTACCACCAAGATTATCCCAGAAAATGCATATCTCTGCTTGAAACGTCACGAAAACCAAGATATCTCCGGTTCTGCATAACAAACGCACTGTGCAGTGGTGAAAACACCAGAAAATGAGTTTTTTCGCATTAAATAGCTTCAAAAGAGCGATTACAATGATTCTGCATACTTCTCACAGAAGCCTCACCAAGATTATCGCAGGAAATGCATATCCAGCCTGAAACCCCACGAAAATCCAGATATCGCAGTTTCTGCATATCAAACGTACTGTGCAGTGGTGAATCCACCAGAAAACGTGTTTCTCGCATTAAATAGCTCCAAAAGAGCGATTTCGATGATTCGGCATACTTCTCACAGAAGACTCACCAGGATTATCGCAGCAAATGCATATCTCAGCATGAAGCCTCACGAGAACCAAGATATCGCCGGTTCGGCATATCAAACGCACTGTGGAGTGGTGATAAAACCAGATAACATGCTTCTCGCATTAAATAACTCCAAAAGAGCGATTTGGGTGATTCGGCATACTTCTCACAGAAGAACCACGAAGATTATCGCATAAAATGCATACCCCAACTTGAAACCCCACGAAAACAACATATCGCCGGGTCTGCATATCAAACGCACTGTGGAGTCGTGAAAACACCAGATAACGTGCTTCTCGCATTAAATAGCTCCAACAGAGAGATTTCGATGATTCGGCATACTTCTCACAGAAGAACCACCAAGATTATCCCAGAAAATGCATATCTCAGCTTGAAACGTCACGAAAACCAAGATATCTCCGGTTCTGCATAACAAACGCACTGTGCAGTGGTGAAAACACCAGAAAATGAGTTTTTTCGCATTAAATAGCTTCAAAAGAGCGATTACAATGATTCTGCATACTTCTCACAGAAGCCTCACCAAGATTATCGCAGGAAATGCATATCCAGCTGGAAACCCCACGAAAATCCAGATATCGCAGTTTCTGCATATCAAACGTACTGAGGAGTGGTGAAAACACCAGATAACGTGCTTCCCCGCATTAAATAGCTCCAAACGAGCGATTTCGATGACACGGCATACTTCTCACAGAAGCCTCACCAAGATTATCCCAGAAAATGCATATGTCAGCTTGAAGCCCCACGAAAACCAAGATATTTCCGGTTCTGCATATCAAAAGCACTGTGCAGTTGTGAAAACACCAGAAAACGCGTTTTGTCGCATATAATATCTCCATAAGAGTGATATCGATGATTCTGCATACTTCTCACAGAAGACTCACCGAGATTATCCCAGAAAATGCATAACAAGCTGGAAAACCCACGAAAACCGAGATATCTCTGGTTCTGCATATCAAACGCACTGTGGAGTGTTGAAAACACCAGATAACGTGCTTCTCGCATTAAATAGCTCCAACAGAACGATTTCGATGATTCAGCATACTTCTCACAGAAGAACCACCAAAATTATCCCAGAAAATGCATATCTCAGCTTGAAACCCCACGAAAACCAAGATATCGCCGGTTCGGCATATCAAACGCACTGTGTAGTGGTGAAAAAACCAGATAACATGCTTCTCGCATTAAATAACTCCAGAAGAGCGATTTGGGTGATTCGGCATACTTCTCACAGAAGAACCACGAAGATTATCGAATAAAATGCATATCCCAACTTGAAACCCCACGAAAACAACATATCGCCGGGTCTGCATATCAAACGCACTGTGGAGTCGTGAAAACACCAGATAACGTGCTTCTCGCATTAAATAGCTCCAACAGAGAGATTTCGATGATTCGGCATACTTCTCACAGAAGAACCACCAAAATTATCCCAGAAAATGCATATCTCAGCTTGAAACCCCACGAAAACCAAGATATCGCCGGTTCTGCATTACAAACGCACTGTGCAGTGGTGAAAACACCAGAAAATGAGTTTTTTCGCATTAAATAGCTTCAAAAGAGCGATTACAATGATTCTGCATACTTCTCACAGAAGAACCACGAAGATTATCGAATAAAATGCATATCCCAACTTGAAACCCCACGAAAACAACATATCGCCGGGTCTGCATATCAAACGCACTGTGGAGTCGTGAAAACACCAGATAACGTGCTTCTCGCATTAAATAGCTCCAACAGAGAGATTTCGATGATTCGGCATACTTCTCACAGAAGAACCACCAAGATTATCCCAGACAATGCTAATCTCAACTTGAAACCTGACGAAAACCTAGATATCGCAGGTACTGCATCTGAAACGTACTGTGGAGTGCTGAAAACACCAAATAACGTGTTTCTAGCATTAAATAGCTCCAAAAGAGTGATATCGATGATTCTGCATACTTCTCACAGAAGACTCACCGAGATTATCCCAGGAGATGCATATCCACGTTGAAAACCCACGAAAATCCAGATATCGCCGATTCCTCTTATCAAACGTACGGCGGAGTGGTGAAAACACCAGAAAACACGTTTTTTAGCATTAAATAGCTCCAAACGAGCGATTTCGATGATACGGCATACTTCTCACAGAAGCCTCACCAAGATTATCCCAGAAAATATGCGCATCTCAGCTTGAAACCCCACGAAAACCAAGATATCGCCGATTCTGAGTATCAAACGTACTGTGGAGTGGTGAAAACACCAGGAACCGTGTTTCTCGCATTAAATAGCTCCAAAACAGCGATTTCGATGATTCGGTATACTTCTCACAGAAGAACCGCCAAGATTATGACAGAAAATGCATATCTCAGCTTGAAACCCCACAGAAACCAAGATATCGCCGGTTCTGAATATCAAACGTACTGTGCAGTGCTGAAAACACCAGATAACGCGTTTTTTCGCATTAAATAGCTCCAACAGAGCGATTTCGATGATTCGGCATACTTCTCACAGAAGAACCACCAAGATTATCCCGGAAAATGCATATCTCAACTTGAATCCCCACGAAAACCAAGATATTGCCGGTTCGGCATATCAAACGCACTGTGGAGTGGTGAAAAAACCAGAAAACGCGTTTTCTCGAATTAAATAGCTCCAACAGAGCGATTTCGATGATTCAGCATACTTCTCACAGAAGAACCACCAAGATTATCCCAGAAAATGCATATCTCAGCTTGAAACCCCACTAAAACCAAGATATCGCCGGTTCGGCATATCAAACGCACTGTGGAGTGGTGATAAAACCAGATAACATGCTTCTCGCATTAAATAGCTCCAACAGAGAGATTTCGATGATTCGGCATACTTCTCACAGAGGAACCACCAAGATTATCCCGGAAAATGCATATCTCAACTTGAAACCCCACGAAAACCAAGATATTGCCGGTTCAGCATATCAAACGCACTGTGGAGTGGTGAAAACACCAGAAAACGCGTTTTTTCGCATTAAATATCTAGAAAGGGGCGATTTCGATGATACGGCATACTTCCTACAGAAGCCTCACCAAGATTATCGCAGAAAATGCATATCTCAGCTTGAAGCCCCTCGAAAACAAGATATCTCCGGTTCTGCATATCAAACGCACTGTGGAGTGGTGATAAAACCAGATAACATGCTTCTCGCATTAAATAGCTCCAGAAGTGCGGTTTCGATGATTCGGCATACTTCTCACAGAAGAAACACCAACATTATCGCAGAAAACGCATACCTCAGCTTAAAACCCTACGAAAACCAACCCATTGCCGGTTCTAAATATCAAGCGCACTGTGGAGTGGTGAAAACACCAGATAACGTGCTTCTCGCATTAAATAGCTCCAACAGAGAGATTTCGATGATTCGGCATACTTCTCACAGAAGAACCACCAAGATTATCCCAGACAATGCTAATCTCAACTTGAAACCTGACGAAAACCAAGATATCGCAGGTACTGCATCTGAAACGTACTGTGGAGTGCTGAAAACACCAAATAACGTGTTTCTAGCATTAAATAGCTCCAAAAGAGTGATATCGATGATTCTGCATACTTCTCACAGAAGACTCACCGAGATTATCCCAGGAGATGCATATCCACCTTGAAAACCCACGAAAATCCAGATATCGCCGATTCCTCATATCAAACGTACGGCGGAGTGGTGAAAACACCAGAAAACACGTTTTTTAGCATTAAATAGCTCCAAACGAGCGATTTCGATGATACGGCATACTTCTCACAGAAGCCTCACCAAGATTATCCCAGAAAATATGCGCATCTCAGCTTGAAACCCCACGAAAACCAAGATATCGCCGATTCTGAGTATCAAACGTACTGTGGAGTGGTGAAAACACCAGGAACCGTGTTTCTCGCATTAAATAGCTCCAAAACAGCGATTTCGATGATTCGGTATACTTCTCACAGAAGAACCGCCAAGATTATGACAGAAAATGCATATCTCAGCTTGAAACCCCACAGAATCCAAGATATCGCCGGTTCTGAATATCAAACGTACTGTGCAGTGCTGAAAACACCAGATAACGCGTTTTTTCGCATTAAATAGCTCCAACAGAGCGATTTCGATGATTCGGCATACTTCTCACAGAAGAACCACCAAGATTATCCCGGAAAATGCATATCTCAACTTGAAACCCCACGAAAACCAAGATATTGCCGGTTCGGCATATCAAACGCACTGTGGAGTGGTGAAAAAAACAGAAAACGCGTTTTCTCGAATTAAATAGCTCCAACAGAGCGATTTCGATGATTCAGCATACTTCTCACAGAAGAACCACCAAGATTATCCCAGAAAATGCATATCTCAGCTTGAAACCCCACGAAAACCAAGATATCGCCGGTTCGGCATATCAAACGCACTGTGGAGTGGTGATAAAACCAGATAACATGCTTCTCGCATTAAATAGCTCCAACAGAGAGATTTCGATGATTCGGCATACTTCTCACAGAGGAACCACCAAGATTATCCCGGAAAATGCATATCTCAACTTGAAACCCCACGAAAACCAAGATATTGCCGGTTCAGCATATCAAACGCACTGTGGAGTGGTGAAAACACCAGAAAACGCGTTTTTTCGCATTAAATATCTAGAAAGGGGCGATTTCGATGATACGGCATACTTCCTACAGAAGCCTCACCAAGATTATCGCAGAAAATGCATATCTCAGCTTGAAGCCCCTCGAAAACAAGATATCTCCGGTTCTGCATATCAAACGCACTGTGGAGTGGTGATAAAACCAGATAACATGCTTCTCGCATTAAATAGCTCCAGAAGTGCGGTTTCGATGATTCGGCATACTTCTCACAGAAGAAACACCAACATTATCGCAGAAAACGCATACCTCAGCTTAAAACCCTACGAAAACCAACCCATTGCCGGTTCTAAATATCAAGCGCACTGTGGAGTGGTGAAAACACCAGATAACGTGTTTCTCGCGTTATATAGATCCAAAAGAGCGATTTCGATGATTCTGCATACTTCTCACAGAAGACTCACCAGGATTATCGCAGCAAATGCATAACTCAGCATGAAGCCTCACGAGAACCAAGATATCGCTGGTTCTACATATCAGGCGCACTGTGGAGTGGTGAAAACAACAGATAACGTGTTTCTCGCATTATATAGCTCCAAAAGAGCGATTTCGATGATTCGGTATACTTCTCACAGAAGAACCACCAAGATTATGACAGAAAATGCATATCTCAGCTTGAAACCCCACAGAAACCAAGATATCGCCGGTTCTGAATATCAAACGTACTGTGCAGTGCTGAAAACACCAGATAACGCGTTTTTTCGCATTAAATAGCTCCAACAGAGCGATTTCGATGATTCGGCATACTTCTCACAGAAGAACCACCAAGATTATCCCGGAAAATGCATATCTCAACTTGAAACCCCACGAAAACCAATATATTGCCGGTTCGGCATATCAAACGCACTGTGGAGTGGTGAAAAAACCAGAAAACGCGTTTTCTCGAATTAAATAGCTACAAAAGTGCGATTTCGATTATTCGGCATACTTCTCACAGAAGAACCACCAAGATTATGACAGAAAATGCATATCTCAGCTTGAAACCCCACAGAAACCAAGATATCGCCGGTTCTGCATAACAAACGCACTGTGTAGTGGTGAAAACACCAGAAAACGCGTTTTTTCGCATTAAATATCTAGAAAGGGGCGATTTCGATGATACGGCATACTTCCTACAGAAGCCTCACCAAGATTATCGCAGAAAATGCATATCTCAGCTTGAAACCCCACGAAAACAAGATATCGCCGGATCTGCATATCAAACGCACTGTGGAGTGGTGAAAACACCAGATAAGGTGCTTCTCGCTTTAAATAGCTCCAACAGAGCGATTTCGATGATTCAGCATACTTCTCACAGAAGAACCACCAAGATTATCCCAGAAAATGCATATCTCAGCTTGAAACCCCACGAAAACCAAGATATCGCCGGTTCGGCATATCAAACGCACTGTGGAGTGGTGATAAAACCAGATAACATGCTTCTCGCATTAAATAGCTCCAACAGAGAGATTTCGATGATTCGGCATACTTCTCACAGAAGAACCACGAAGATTATCGCATAAAATGCATATCTCAACTTGAAACCCCACGAAAACAAGATATCGCCGGGTCTGCATATCAAACGCACCGTGGGGTCGTGAAAACACCAGATAACGTGCTTCTCGCATTAAATAGCTCCAACAGAGAGATTTCGATGATTCGGCATACTTCTCACAGAAGAACCACCAAGATAATCCCGGGAAATGCATATCTCAACTTGAAACCCCACGAAAACCAAGATATCGCCGGTTCGGCATATCAAACGCACTGTGGAGTGGTGAAAAAACCAGATAACATGCTTCTCGCAATAAATAACTCCAACAGAGCGATTTGGACGATTCGGCATACTTCTCACAGAAGAACCACGAAGATTATCGCATAAAATGCATATCGCAACTTGAAACCCCACGAAAACAAGATATCGCCGGGTCTGCATATCAAACGCACCGTGGAGTCGTGAAAACACCAGATAACGTGCTTCTCGCATTAAATAGCACCAACAGAGAGATTTCGATGATTCGGCATACTTCTCACAGAAGAACCACCAAGATTATCGCAGAAAATGCATATCTCAGCTTGAAACCCCACGAAAACCAAGATATCTCCGGTTCTGCATATCAAACGCACTGTGTAGTGGTTAAAACACCAGAAAACGCGTTGTTTCGCATTAAATAGCTCCAAAAGGGCGATTTCGATGATACGGCATAGTTCTTACAGAAGCCTCACCAAGATTATCGCAGAAAATGCATATCTCAGCTTGAAACCCCACGAAAACAAGATATCGCCGGTTCTGCACATCAAACGCACTGTGTAGTGGTGAAAACACCAGAAATCGCGTTTTTTCGCATTAAATGTCTAGAAAAGGGCGATTTCGATGATACGGCATACTTCCTACTGAAGCCTCACCAAGATTATCGCAGAAAATGCATATCTCAGCTTGAAACCCCACGAAAACAAGATATCGCCGGATCTGCATATCAAACGCACTGTGGAGTGGTGAAAACACCAGAAAACGCGTTTTTTCGCATTAAATAGCTTCAAAACAGCGATTTCGATGATTCTGCATACTTCTTACAGAAGCCTCACCAAGATAATCGCAGAAAATGCATATCTCAGCTTGAAGCCCCTCGAAAACAAGATATCTCCGGTTCTGCATATCAAACGCACTGTGGAGTGGTGATAAAACCAGATAACATGCTTCTCGCATTAAATAACTCCAACAGAGCGATTTGGATGATTCGGCATACTTCTCACAGAAGAACCACGAAGATTATCGCATAAAATGCATATCTCAACTTGAAACCCCACGAAAACAAGATATCGCCGGGTCTGCATATCAAACGCACCGTGGGGTCGTGAAAACACCAGATAACGTGCTTCTCGCATTAAATAGCTCCAACAGAGGGATTTCGATGATTCGCCATACTTCTCACAGAAGAACCACCAAGATAATCCCGGGAAATGCAAATCTCAACTTGAAACCCCACGAAAACCAAGATATCGCCGGTTCGGCATATCAAACGCACTGTGGAGTGGTGAAGAAACCAGATAACATGCTTCTCGCATTAAATAACTCCAACAGAGCGATTTGGATGATTTGGCATACTTCTCACAGAAGAACCACGAAGAATATCGCATAAAATGCATCTCGCAACTTGAAACCCCACGAAAACAAGATATCGCCGGGTCTGCATGTCAAACGCACCGTGGAGTCGTGAAAACACCAGATAACGTGCTTCTCGCATTAAATAGCACCAACAGAGAGATTTCGATGATTCGGCATACTTCTCACAGAAGAAACACCAACATTATTGCAGAAAGCGCATATCTCAGCTAAAAACCCTACGATAACCAACACATTGCCGGTTCTACACATCAAACGTACTGTGGAGTGGTGAAAACACCAGGTAACGTGTTTCTCGCATTAAATAGCTCCAAAACAGCGATTTCGATGATTCTGCATACTTCTCATAGCAGTACCACCAAGATTATCGCAGGAAATGCATATCCAGCTGGAAACCCCACGAAAATCCAGATATCGCAGTTTCTGCATATCAAACGTACTGAGGAGTGGTGAAAACACCAGATAAGGTGCTTCCCCGCATTAAATAGCTCCAAAAGAGCGATTTCGATGATTCAGCATACTTCTCACAGAAGCCTCACCAAGATTAACGCAGAAAATGCATGTCTCAGCTTGATACCCCACGAAAACCAAGATATCTCCGGTTCTGCATATCAAACGCACTGTGTAGTGGTGAAAACACCAGGTAACGCGTTTTTTCGCATTAAATAGCTCCAAACGAGCGATTTCGATGATACGGCATACTTCTCACAGAAGCCTCACCAAGATTATCCCAGAAAATATGCACATCTCAGCTTGAAACCCCACGAAAACCAAGATATCGCCGGTTCTGCATAACAAACGTACTGTGGAGTGGTGAAAACACCAGTTAACGTCCTTCTCGCATTAAATAGCTCCAAAAGAGCGACTTCGATGATTCTGCATACTTCTCTCAGAAGAACCACCAAGATTATCCCGGAAAATGCATATTTCAACTTGAAACCCCACGAAAACCAAGATATTGCCGGTTCGGCATATCAAACGCACTGTGGAGTGGTGAAAACACCAGAAAACGCATTTTCTCGAATTAAATAGCTACAAAAGTGCGATTTCGATTATTCGGCATACTTCTCACAGAAGAACCACCAAGACTATGACAGAAAATGCATATCTCAGCTTGAAACCCCACGAAAACCAAGATATCTCCGGTTCTGCATAACAAACGCACTGTGCAGTGGAGAAAACACCAGAAAACGCGTGTATTCGCATGAAATAGTTCCAAAAGAGCGATTTCGATAATTCTGCATACTTCTCACAGAAGCCTCACCCAGATTATCGCAGAAAATGCATGTCTCAGCTTGATACCCCACGAAAACCAAGATATCGCCGGATCAGCATATCAAACGCACTGTGTAGTGGTGAAAACACCAGAAAACGCGTTTTTTCGCATTAAATATCTAGAAAGGGGCGATTTCGATGATACGGCATACTTCCTACAGAAGCCTCACCAAGATTATCGCAGAAAATGCATATCTCAGCTTGAAACCCCACGAAAACAAGATATCGCCGGATCAGCATATCAAACGCACTGTGGAGTGGTGAAAACACCAGATAAGGTGCTTCTCGCATTAAATAGCTCCAACAGAGCGATTTCGATGATTCAGCATACTTCTCACAGAAGAACCACCAAGATTATCCCAGAAAATGCATATCTCAGCTTGAAACCCCACGAAAACCAAGATATCGCCGGTTCGGCATATCAAACGGACTGTGGAGTGGTGATAAAACCAGATAACATGCTTCTCGCATTAAATAGCTCCAACAGAGAGATTTCGATGATTCGGCATACTTCTCACAGAGGAACCACCAAGATTATCCCGGAAAATGCATATCTCAACTTGAAATCCCACGAAAACCAAGATATTGCCGGTTCAGCATATCAAACGCACTGTGGAGTGGTGAAAACACCAGAAAACGCGTTTTTTCGCATTAAATAGCTTCAAAACAGCGATTTCGATGATTCTGCATACTTCTTACAGAAGCCTCACCAAGATTATCGCAGAAAATGCATATCTCAGCTTGAAGCCCCTCGAAAACAAGATATCTCCGGTTCTGCATATCAAACGCACTGTGGAGTGGTGATAAAACCAGATAACATGCTTCTCGCATTAAATAACTCCAACAGAGCGATTTGGATGATTCGGCATACTTCTCACAGAAGAACCACGAAGATTATCGCATAAAATGCATATCTCAACTTGAAATCCCACGAAAACAACATATCGCCGGGTCTGAATATCAAACGCACCGTGGGGTCGTGAAAACACCAGATAACGTGCTTCTCGCATTAAATAGCTCCAACAGAGAGATTTCGATGATTCGGCATACTTCTCACAGAAGAACCACCAAGATAATCCCGGGAAATGCATATCTGAACTTGAAACCCCACGAAAACCAAGATATCGCAGGTTCGGCATATCAAACGCACTGTGGAGTGGTGAAAAAACCAGATAACATGCTTCTCGCATTAAATAACTCCAACAGAGCGATTTGGATGATTCGGCATACTTCTCACAGAAGAACCACGAAGATTATCGCATAAAATGCATATCGCAACTTGAAACCCCACGAAAACAAGATATCGCCGGGTCTGCATATCAAACGCACCGTGGAGTTGTAAAAACACCAGAAAACGTGTTTTTTCGCATTAAATAGCTCCAGAAGTGCGATTTCGATGATTCGGCATACTTCTCACAGAAGAACCACCAAGATTATGACAGAAAATGCATATCTCAGCTTGAAACCCCACGAAAACCAAGATATCGCCGGTTCGGCATATCAGACGCACTGTGGAGTGGTGATAAAACCAGATAACATGCTTCTCGCATTAAATAGCTCCAACAGAGAGATTTCGATGATTCGGCATACTTCTCACAGAGGAACCACCAAGATTATCCCGGAAAATGCATATCTCAACTTGAAACCCCACGAAAACCAAGATATTGCCGGTTCAGCATATCAAACGCACTGTGGAGTGGTGAAAACACCAGAAAACGCGTTTTTTCGCATTAAATAGCTTCAAAACAGCGATTTCGATGATTCTGCATACTTCTTACAGAAGCCTCACCAAGATTATCGCAGAAAATGCATATCTCAGCTTGAAGCCCCTCGAATACAAGATATCTCCGGTTCTGCA